>OZ010579.1:129729095-129736595 GCA_963932145.1 Acanthosepion lycidas | reverse complement strand
TCTGCTGTATCGTATACGGTCAGAGCCTCACCATGAAATACTCTTGGAGTTATCCAGCTAGAAAGAAAACAGATTAAGATTGTTTTGTGCCATTTCCACTGTCTGAGGAAAAAAGATCATTCAGGCCTTCAGCAATGGTACCAACATTCATATCTGTCTTCCATCTTCAAATTCCATTCAAGAACCATCAAGAGAACGGTGAATAAGTTTTTAAAAAAGGAAACAGTAGAGAAGAAAACTGGATCAGTAGATCACAACAACAAGTGAGATCATCATTTCAACTTAGAGCTAAAGAGATCTATTAGAAAAGATCCAACTCAATCCATAAGACATTTGTCACATAAGAGAGGAGTTTCATCCATGACAGCTCAAAGAGGAGTGAAAAAAGAGTTGAAAATGAAATCGTACGTGAAGCACCTTGTTACTCAAGGACAGAAAGTAGAAGATTAGAGAGGACGAAGATCTTCTTGAATAAGTTGGAAAATGATCCTGAAATAATATATATATATATATATATATATATATATATATTTGAATTTTATTTCAATCCTTCATGAGCTTCAGATCGCTAGCCATGATTAATTAATGATGAACATATCATTTATGGTCGATTTCATCACGATTCTTCTGTTAAGCTTGGATTGCAGGGTAATTATACATCCTTATTGCTCAAAGTAGAGCCCAATAGTGTTATAAAAACCTCTGAAAATCCAGTAAGATATCTTTAATCATTTTTACGATACAACAGTTCAAAACTTAATCTAACAATTGAACAATTTTGCAGTTACACCCAGTATATATATATATATATATATATATATATATATATATATATATATATATAGAGAGAGAGAGAGAGAGAGAAAGAAAGAAAAAAAAGAAAGAAAGAGAGAGAGAGAGAGAGGAGGGCTAGTTAAGTAAATCACATCTTGTATGCAGTTTACCATAGCGGTTTATCGTTCCTCAACAAAGAGGCAATAGTAGAGCACTCCAATGTGTTTAATGGGTGACTGTGAATAGTATCGCGTGTGTGCCTCACCTTGCTGGACATGCACCAAACCGGTTGGTAGATTACCAGTTTCTGTTTGCCACATTTTTCTGCAAAAAAAACAGACTCCTCTCTTTTGTTGAAACTCCAGAAGAATTACAAATCTTTTAAGTATTCAAAAATGTCATGGAATCGCTGTTCACCTCAGTTATTCTGGTTTCTACTAGTAAAAGAGATGTTTCAATGGAGTAGAGAAATATCAACCGATTAATCGCTGATTTCTTCCCAGATGGCGAGGATCTAGAATGTGCCGTGTCCCTTCAGGAAATAGGCGATCATGGCCTTCTACCTCCTCCTGTTCCTTGTAGCTCTCAATAAGTTTTGTCTTTTTGTTTTTTCTTCCAAACCCTATTATGCCATCTACTTGCTTAAGTCTGTTAAGTATGTGACGCCTTCCTTTACCCTGTCCCTCTTTCCCGCTATCCGCCCTGTGAGTATCAGATTTTCCAAGGCCTCATTCCTCATTACGTGTCCCAGAAATCTCAACTGCCTCTTCCTGATGTTGAGTATATGTATTCTCTTTATTTCCATTCTCTCCAAAACCTGGTCGTTGCTCACATGTTCAGCTCATGGTATCCTTAACATCCTTTTGTAGAACCATACAAGAATGTTTAAAATGTTTCACTTCAAGATAATACTAGATTTAATATTAGTCTCTAATCTGATAACCATATCGGAAGAATTTAGTTGGTGATCCCTCATAATTTCGAAGAAATCCCCCATTTCAAACCTAAAACAAATAATTCCTATTTCATGATAAAATCTTTGTAACAACCCAATAGCTGTTAATTAATTTTACGATGGAAAGTTGCAAAGTTAGAATTTCAGTCGAAAGTGCTCGATTGGTGACGTTCGTTTTCGTACACACAGACTTTTATATCAAACCAGAAAAAAAGTTATTTACAGTGATCATACATGAAGCTTACAATATCCAAGATAGTATAAACACCGTATTGATAAGCCAAACTTAATAGCTCGCTCTCTCTCTCTCTCTCTCTCTCTCTCTCTCTCTCTCTCTCTTCTATGCTTGCCAAATTATCATTAACTGTACAATGTCATATAACGTTAGCTTAATCAATTCAAACTTAATTATAGACTAATTAATCAGACGATCAATGAGACAGTGTCAGATGAAAATTTGCCAAATCGTTAAGAAGGAAGCCAGTTCGTTACTATATCCTCTGGACAGATATAAATTAGTTGTTTAGGCTGACGACTGTCATAGATTCGATAGAATCTCCACCGTTAAAATCCATTGTTAATCAATAAAGTTCCTATTATATCTTTTTGAGATCTAATCATGATCGTGGCTCATCGATTAGTTCATGTATGTTTCGCCCAATAAAGAGCAATTTTCGGGTCGGAGTAAAAGTCGGCTAAAATATTGGTCTAATAGTTAAAGGTACAGAAAATCGAAAGGAATCAGGTTCAAATTTTGGTTAAGGTATTTTTTTTTTTGTTTTTATTTTTCTTATTCTGAACGATCTTGAAACCCCATTGATTACTTTATTCCATTCAGTTCTGCTTCCTCGTGTGATATTGATATGTGACACAAGGCCGAAATTATAGAGCACCGCGTGAGGATCGAACTCCCTATTCAGTCGTAATTGCTCTAGTGAGACAAGCTTGTTAACCATTACACCACGTCGAATTGCCCCATTTCTGTTTCCTTTGAACTTCATTAGTTTTTATTCCTCAAACCAATATCGTTTCTCGGCTGATACACGTTTGAATCGAACTCTCTCTCTCTCTCCCTCTCGCTCGCTCTCTCTCTCTCTCTCTCTCTCTCTCTCTCTTCCGTTTTTCTTGTTTCATTTGCAAGATTACACTTTACTTAACAACACTTCCTAACTAAACAAGTATTCAGTCACATTTTTCAGTCGTTCTCTCTTCGGTTTTCCGTGTTTTCGAATCCAACAAGAGTAATCATTCTTCTTTCCCCTTCTAAATTTGTCCAAAGAATCTCGCTTTTCTTATCATCGGTGATTCCATTCTACTTTACAGTTTACTGTAGAGTTCCTTGTTTCTTTCCTGCTGTATTCGTTATACACCAAGTATAGTCCTAAATATCCTTATGTACGTCCCGTCAGACTTTATAATTCTAGACGATTCTAGATCTTTTTACATTAATACGGGTGTCCGCCAGAACTATATCCCTCGATCTACTTTATTCCTAATATTCATCAACAACCTGATATCATCGGTTCTCAACTCGGTATCCCTACTGATGGCACAATTATTTATCAATGTCTTAATTGTAAGTCTGGTCGGTTCGATAAAGTCAAATTGGCAGATGATCAAAAAAAAAAAAAAATGAATGACGTACAATAGTTTGTTACAGGGCACAAGAAATGGTATGTTAATTTTAATGCTCCAAAATGAAACTTTTCTCTTTTAATCATCTTAGAGAAAGTTTATTGTGTTCCATGGCTGATGCTAACCTCCAGAAGAGTGATTCATTGAGCCTTCTTGAGAAAATGTTTTTTCCGCTGACATGAAGTGGAAAGATTATATTGACTCTATTGCTAAGAATGCAGTTGGTTTACTATGTCGTACTAGACATTTTTTCCCCGCCAGAATCACATTTATAAGTCCATGCATGGAATAATTACGTCACATCTGGTCGGGAGCCTATGCAGATTCTAGATAAAATACAAAAAAGAATCCGCAATGTTATCGGTCCTGACATGGCATCCTGGCTCCAGTCACTTCCCCACTGCCTTTTTATTAAAGAGTTTCAAAGCAATGAGCTTCCTTCTTTCGTACCTTGACTTTTCAAATTTATACTCAGTATTACATTAGCAGCTCGGGCCTATCATTTCACATTGAAATTGTTAGATGTAACAGTAAGTTCTATGCTAAAAGTTTCTCGCACTTCTTGCTTGTAGAATTCTCTTCCAGTTTCGTGTTTTCCAATCAACGTTGAGCTTCAAATATATAAATACAATGTCAATCGTTATCTTTTGTCTCCTTCATCCTTTTTTTTATTGATGTTTGTCCTTAATGTTTTTCTTTTTCTCATATTCACGCTCAGTAACGCCTAGCGTCATAGTGGCTTTATTGCCTTGCTTGGGGTGAAATGTTTTTTATAAAAGCCTATCACTCATTATTTTTATTAAAGTCCTGCTCCCATGACCAGAGAGCAATATACTTTCAGTGTGGTTTGAAAGAAACAGATTTTATGAAGGATTTCGACATTCGAATTCTATACCATTTTCTTTGTTTCGTGCGTCTGATCTCCATGTTCTTTCCAGTTGACTAAATCTAAGCACAAAGATACTTACATTCCTTTGCTCGCTTCATCTTATTTCCTTCTAATGTGATAATCACATCCTCTGGTTAATTGTATAGATTCCAATTCTGATTAATTCACTACAGGAAAGATGTCTACTTTTCCCAGTTATTTAAGTTGGGGATTAATCTATGCAACTGCTAATACATTACATGTTGCATGTTACTCAAAGAGAAAATGGACTCTTACCAGTAGCCGCTAGAGATATGAAAAACTGTATGGTAAGCAGTTTGTCCTACTGAGTTATATGATAATTAGATCTTATAACTCCCAATATGCAAAAGCATTACTGGCTCATTTTTTTTTTTTTTAAATATTGAATAGGTCATAATTATCTTTCGGTTTCAAAGACTATCTTGCAGTTCATCAGTGGATTCGGTGGCGACTGTACAAACCAACTGGGCGCACATAGTCTGCATCAGTGGGGGCACTGGAAATCGATAATTGTAACCAATTACATGGTGGCGCGGCTTTTTGCCTGCTGCCGCGGAACGAGCGTAGGCCTTTCACCGACGAAAACGTGCTACCCGCGACCGACCAACCTTTTATTTCCTGTCGTCGATACCCGCTCACTACAAGTCCCGACCGTCGGGTCGTCTCCCGAAGAAGACGGCGGGGGCGGGAAAGAGTGTGACTCGACGATATTTTGAAAGAAAAGCGGCGGCGGCGGCGGCGACACACGCCCGAGTAAACCGCACGCGCGCAATCGCGGCTGGTCATCGATAATGATCCTTCCGTAGGTTTACCTACGGAAACATTGTTACGACTTTTACTTCCTCTAAACGATCGTGTTCGGTCATCTTCGCCAGGCATCGAACGCCGAGGTGAGTACGACACGCGCGAGGAACGGCTTTTCTCTTTAGATATTATTTCTTTTACGTTGACCTTCTTTGAAGTGCATACATGTCAGGCGGGCATTTCGATATGTCGGTAGCACACTCCTGAAACTCCTCTGGTTTGATCTTATACCAGTGGAGGTTAGTTTTGATAGCATTTTTATAGCGTTTCTTTGATTAACTTCGATCCCTTCTTATCATATCGCCGCTCTCCGTACAACAGGCGTCTTGGAATGCGATATTATCTCATGAGGATGACATGGCCATTCCATCAGACTTGTGCCTTGAAAGTATTGATACTATGCTGGTCGAGTCCATTAGGTCGAAAACTTCAATATTGTTGATGCAATCCTGTAAGGTGATTCCAAGTATGGAGCGAAACTTTTCCCATTTCTTGATGTTCCTCCGCTACAATGTCCAAGTTTCGCATCCGTAGAAAAAAGAAATGAGTATCATTACGTTTCACATTTTTAGTTTTGCTGACAGGCATGTATGTTGTGCTGGTCTAACACACTTTGCCACGAAGGCTCATCAGTGTCTGGCTTGCTATGCTGAACAGGCCCAGTGAATATTAAACTACAACCAAAAAAATCTTTTATGGCCCAAAAGAAAAAAAATTATTTCCCTCAGAACTGCCACATTGGTGATGCACCTTTCTACATAAAAATAATCTGCTGACGAAATTGGCTGTATTGATGTGTGAAGAACATAAATCCATTTCATAGGCAAAAATCGATACGGGGACATCTCAATATCGACGGCGAAAAGACTTGAGTCAACAGAAAAAATGGCACTGAGAATACGATAGACTTGAGCAATGGTGAAATTTTAGAGAAAATCGAAATAAAAGAGACACTGGCATCAGAATGAGACAGTTGAAATTTTTAGAGCACATAATAAGGAAAGAGGGCTTGGAAAATTTGATATTCACAGGACAGATTGAACTCAAGAATGACAGAAGACAGCAAAGCTAACCCCTGTCTAACGAGCTTGTGTAAATTGTTGGCAGTACAGAGATTACGAGATATAGCAAAAAGACAAATTTTGTTAAGAGCTTAAGAAAGTTGTGGAGAGCCATTGTCTCTCATAACCTGAAAGGAGACGGCACAAAAAAGGAAAGGTCTCAAATTATTTTCCAACGTTAAAATGCAGAATTGTTATATTGGACATTATCATATAAAGTATCGCATTCACGTTAATTTATATTCTAGTTTTATTAAGACAGAATTAACTCTTTGAGCCCTGACCACAGCTTTACCGGTGGTAGAGAAAAATAACTTAATGCCCAGCCACCGGTTGAACGGTGGATACACACTTGTAACTATTTTTATATCTACCGTGAAACATTACATACCAATTATTTGCGAATTTTGACTCAGGAACCCAGGCAGAAGGGTTAAATTTTTTCAGGAACGTAGGGTTTGAAAGTAAGCAGCTTATTGTTTTCTATTCTAATTTAGATAATCTACTGTTGTAGTTTTACTTTTAATTTTGTTCATTCATAATAAACTTTGTTTTTCTTCTCTTGAAAATTTCTTGTTCTTGTAAAGAAAAAAAACTATTTTTGCGTGAATTTTACGTGGGTCACGATGCATAGTAAGAAATGCCGATTTAACATTTGGTGAAGGAATCGATTACAAATAAACAATACAAATATGGCCTCCTGGATGAACTTTACATGTGAAGCCTTGCTGACAAACAATACAACTGTTGCCTTCTGGTCAAGCAATAAAACTGTAGCCTCTTGGGAAAACAATATGACTGTCATTTGCTAGGTGAGCAATAAAACTTTAGTCTCTTGGGAAAACAATAAAACTGTAACCTCCAGGGCCCAAAAATAAGGCAAGCATATTTCATATTTTTTAAATTGACTTATTGATGCTAAGTTTGTATAGGAACATTTTTTAAATTCTCAATTTTTATTTTAGAATTTAAATTAAGTATTAGTTACATTTTAACTATTTTTTCCGTCATAAATAACATATATATATATATATATATATATATATATATATATATATATATATATATATATATATATATATATATATATATATATATATATATATATATATATATATATATATATATATATATATATATATATATATATATATATATATATATATATATATATATATATATATATATATATATATATATATATATATATATATATATATATATATATATATATATATATATATATATATATATATATATATATATATATATATATATATATATATATATATATATATATATATATATATATATATATATATATATATATATATATATATATATATATATATATATATATA
>OZ010579.1:129716595-129726595 GCA_963932145.1 Acanthosepion lycidas | reverse complement strand
TTTTAGGAAATTGTCTCTCCGCCTGTTTGTTTGCACGCCACAAACTAAAAAAAAGTCTCTATGACGCGTATATGCTTGTGTGTATACATATGTATGCACAGGTATATATCGGTGCGCAAGTATATGTGTATATGTATATACAAGTATGCACAAAAAGGCTCTAATATATGTGCATAGGTGGGTGGGTGTATGTGTATGTACACGTGTGTGCAAGTACAGGGTGCAATAAGTAAAATGTTTTTTTAACTTCGTGCATACACGTTTTTCGTTTTATATTTTGTCGGCTGCACTTGTATAGTAGAGTCACGTTGGGCACCGTGTCTGTGAGAAAAAGACTACCATGACGCAATTCACTCAGCCAGAAATTTGAAAAGGGCATGCTGTACTGCTTGGCATTCTCACTGGATGCTCCAATACGAACATTTCAGAGGACAGTGCAGAGGATTCGGAAAGAGTTGGGTGAGTCTAATGATGATTACGAAGGTGTTTGGAGTGATCACTAGTTATGCTGACGTTATGCCCCCATTCATCTTTTCATACGGAATCAGATTCAACACGGAGCCCTACATCAAATACCTTGAGGAGGCTGTGCTACTCTGGGTCAAGGGGCTGGAAAGTACTATGTCTGACAATAGGACTCTACACCATGAGACACAAGCAGGAGAATCCAGTCATGGCTATTAGACAATTACTGCAACCACATCACCCCTTACATCTGGCCACCTAATTTCCCAGACTGCAAACCCCTGATTACTATGTGTGAGTTGCAGTTGAGCGAGAGACTAACAAAACTCCTTGTAACACCAAAGATAAACTGAAGGCAAGTTAAACCAGGAGACCGTCTAGAACAGTTTCAGGAGATTCCGAAATCTGGAGGCCATGGTTGAAGCCAATGGCGATTTTATTGGATAAATTTACTCTTTACTATTTGAAGATATTTTTGTGTAATTTTGGTAAATATATCTGTTAAAATAAGATGACAGTTTTATTTTCATTTTTGTGCAATTTAGACAATTTATCCGTGTACATATATGTGTATGTGTGTACTTTACAGAGTTACGTCATTTCATATATATATATATATATATATATATATATATATATATATATATATATATATATATATATAGTTACTATATACCTCTCTGTGTATGCGTGTGTATATAACCATTGCCGATAACTTGCTGTTTCACACGTGAAGCGATCATTAGATATATTCAAATAACCGCTTTACGTTTGAAAGTGACAGTCCCCATACATATTGTGTAGTGAGTTCGATCCTCACTGGTGACTCCATACTTTCGACCTTGTGCCACATCTATGCTATGCTTGGAAAATCGCTATATAGAAAGACGTGGGGAGGTTAAAAAAAGTTCTCTGCAGGAGGATTTTTTGTTAATTATGTTCGACCGTTTGATCTGATTTCTGTAACGATTAAGGTTGGGATCTTTTCAACACCCCTTTGACGATGGGAAAAGATACTTGCCGTAAGCCTACACTTCTAAATGAGTACTAACCTCTTAACTATTCACGTTCTTCATTGTCCTTCAGTCCTTAACAAGTGTTTCTCGACTCTTTCATAATTGTTATAGTTCGCTTTTTCTGTTTCATAAAAGCAAAAAATCAGAAAAGGAACCAGAATACGGACACTTCTCCTCATACTTCCTCGTTCTCTAAAGCCAGCAATCAACGACTTCGCAACTAGGACTTTAAACAGACCAGTAGCCGTTGACCAATCTACGGCTGGTCGCTGTCTGCCGCCCCAGAAAAACAAACATCGCACACGATTCTGATAAAATGCACACTTTTCTAAGATAAAGACATCAAATGCCGGAAATCCTCACAGACTACACCATTAACAATGTAATTTGGTTTAACAACTAAATTAATTAGATTTGAAAATTATTATCATTATAAATAATATAGTCGCATCACTGATGACATATGAATTTTTACTGAAGTAATGTTTTGGTTTAAATTCCGGACGTAAACTCGCATATCTTCATGTGTGTGTGTGTGTATCGGTGAAAACCACTGCGTGTATGCGTGTTCGTGTGAGTGTTTGTAAGAATGCGTGTGAATGAATGAAAGTGTATATAAAACAGCAAAATGGCTCGTTAATCTGCTGTGTCAGTTAGTGACGACTTTGTCTTTATGCCCTGATGAAAAGATTACGGAGATATTGGTTAATATTATTTACCCTAACGATTACCGTCGACGCTCCTACGACCAACACCACCGGCGATGCGGCACCTCCACACGACTTAGTAAGTACAACTACTCCCTTAACCCGTCTACTCAACCTACTACTCTCTCCCCCCTCTCTCTCTCTCTCTCTCCCTATATATATATATATATATATATATATATATATATATATAATCCTCAACTTCTAACTCCCTCTCTTTTTAATCAACTTTGCATTGTTGTTGTTTTACGCGTTTGGGATGTTAAATTATACTTCGCTTCACTACACAGCACTTGCCATCTCAATAAATATTAGCACATTTTTTAGTATTAATGCTTTTTGTTTTTGAAAGTATTAATATCTCATATAATAATAATAATAATAATAATAATAATAATAATAATAATAATAATAATAATAATAATTTATTTAATGTGATTTTTTTTTTCGAAACTGCTCAGTGAAAAATGTCATGATGCCATTTCTGACCTTAGGTCTTTGGTCGGGACCCGGAGAGAAATGAGTATACATCAGAAATCAAAGGAAATAACAATAATAATAATAATAATAATAATAATAATAATAATAATAATAATAATAAAAATGTCTTTTGGTAGATGCAGATAACCAAGCCGACAAAAACATATCTTTAAACATATTTGTAAGGAAGTATTCATCGGTTTGATTCAAAACAGAAATATAAATATACACAATATTTTTTATATAAGACTAGCAGTTTCCTCCCGCTTGCTATCGTTTCACAAAGTAAGATATATTCACTATTTGAAATCTTTGAGACAAAAATTTCTATACATATTATCCTACACCGTTCGCATGACTCGGAGTTTCATGCCAAACGCAATCTTCAGGTGCTGAGTGTATACTGACCGTTATTTAATTTGAAAATATATCAGTTTATCTTAATGCTGGCGTAGTTAAGCACTATATAGAGATATAATCTTTTTCAAAACCTTTTTTAAAAAATTATTTATATTTCTCATGACATTAAATCTAGCAACTAAAGCAAACGGTATTACCATACGAACATAAAAGAGAAGTAATTATTAATATGAATTTTAGAGTGATGAGTTATAAACTATAAATTATTAATAATGGAAAGGAGCTAAGTTAATTTAATTTAATATAAAATAGTAAAATTAATAGAGAAAAGTATATAAAACATACAAAAATAAATATATAAATGGATATAAATAAATATAATAACTTAAATAAAATAAGAATATAAATAAAAATATATAATAAATATCTATATTAAAACAGCAATATGTAATAACACATAATACATAATAAATATTAAATAAGTAAATAAATACGAAAATAGATTAATAAAAATGGCCTACACTGAAAACTAAACCGCGAGGGTATAAAAAACGTAATCTGGGTCTACGTGATTAAGTAGATATTTTTTTAGGTCTACACGTGACCATCAATTCTTTTCTCTTATTTAGTAAGCCCGGGTTATTTAAATGTTGCAAGATAATTATTTTACTCAACTAAACAGACGGTGCATTTATTCCCCCGGCCATTAAACGGCTTAGAACTTGCCACGATATTTCATTTAATAGAAACTGATTTACCAGAGTCATTCAATTGCCAAAAATAATTAGAGAGATTAGTGCTGTTTCTGTATTTGATATTAGTCAAAGTCATATGGTGATGGTAGAAACAAAGCTTCCAAGGATTCTTAGTAAAACCAAAATAGAATTTAGCATCGATACCGGAACGTTAAAAAGCTCAAACACTAATATTCCATGGATATAATTTATTATATTGGAATTGTAATCACAATCCAATTCATCAGACCTTTTTAAATTTGATCGTGATTACGATCCCAATGTAATAAATTATAACCATGGAATATTAGTGTTTGAGCCTTTTATTCTTACTCTGGACATTAAGTTCTACCTGGATTCTATCCTCTATTTATATATATATATATATATTTTTAAATTCATATATATATATATATATATATATATATATATATATATATATATATACTAATACCCAGTAAAATCCAAAATGACCTATATGAGGTGATTTTTGATTTTATTGTGTATTAATTTATGCTCTGTAATAATAAATACATAGAGATCTTTTTGTGAATTAGTTTTAAAATTTTATATTACTAGGATCCACTTGTATTATATACCAACCGATTTATTACCTTTAATATATATATATATATATATATATATATATATATATATATATATATATATATATATATGCAAATATAGAAACTGTTTCTTGTTTTCTGGTCGTCGGATCTGGTTAGGTAATTTAGTTTATTGCCCATCTCATCCTCAAAAACCTCAATACATTTTTCCTAAGAGACAGTTTTGTTTTACTTTCTGACTCGAAGAAGCCGAGACCAACTGACGTTGATGAAAGACGTCGTTTTTAAACTCTTCCACTTTGTCATATAAATCTAGCTAGATCTATATAAAATTTATCTATCTCCCCATTACTACGACACAACAAGCAAGGTGGTGGTGTCTTAACCTTAATTGACTAATCATAGCTTATAACAACTACAGCATCCAGTGAGAATGGAAATCAATAAAGAATTAATTACTTGGATGACGAGTTTCAAACAATTACTCCCTGGCAAAAGATCCTTTAGAGGGTAGAAAATGTAAGATTGTCTCAAAATAGTCGACTGGGAAGTTGTGTTGACAACACTTCGAACATGTTATAATATTTGTTTTCTTTCACCAACGGAAAACATGTTCCACTTCATCCATATATATTAAACGCATTGTGTGAAATGGCACAGATTACAGATCACTTGACCAGCTTTAAAGGAAAAGAAATAACAACTTTGGGGATAGGTTAGAATAATTTGACAAATCCACCGGCATGAAACGAAATATGTATTTATAGCTAGCTAGCTCTCTCTCTCTCTCTCTCTCTCTCTCTCTCTCTATATATATATATATATATATATATATATATATATATATATATATATATATATATATATATATATATATTATATATTTATATTATGTATTCATAATTTATTTATATATTTATAATTCATGCATCGCGGATTTTGGGGGAAGTGCTTAATGAAAATACCTTTCCTATATTAGTTTTTACATACAAATTAAATGGTGGATCGAACCACATGACGTTTCTCCTTTTTTTTTCTTCAATTACTATTATTGTTATGCGATTTTCGCTTCTTGAAACATAGGCCATCAAACCCTCTTTTAGTACTGAAACATATTTCTTCTTTTTTCATTAAATTTTTCTTCATTATATATATATAAAATATATATGCATATATATATAAATATAAATATATATGTACATATATATGTAATATAAATATATATGTACATATATTTGTTTGAATAAAAACAGATCACTTTAAGTTTCCATGTAATAAGTTATTTCACCACAACCCTTTTAAAAGGACTGCGGATCATCAGACTTTACTTCCAAAAGTTGAAATGAAAAATGAAAAGAAACTTACACATTTTTGACGGACCCCACCAAGCGTATGTGAAATTAACGTAGTGGGGAAGTGGGGTGGGAGATAAGATATGAGTGAGTTAGATGTACCATTTTCAATTCCTTATCCTTAACCCCCTCTGTTTCGTCTAGACGCCGCTTAACTTAACGCATGCTATCTAGATATAGATGGGTAAGGGGTGAGGGAAAAGGCCGACTTAAAGGTGGAAGGTACAGTTAACAATAAAATAATAAATCAGCATTCACTCAACTTCTTAGATGCTGTTTTTTCGCATTACTTTAAAGGGTATCTTTGGCGGTTAGAGTTTGATATAAATCTAAATGTCTAAAAAATCTACGACAAATTTAATTTGAAGTTTGTTGGAGTTTTGGATATTTCCTATGAAATAGTCGATTGGAAAAATCATAGACAGTACACTGAAAGAATAATCCATTTTATATCTAGTAATCCTTTTTATTTTCCTAAACTTTTTTCTTATAGCTTGTTAAGTAGGTATGTTCATGAGATCGCTAAAAAAATAGCATACCATGCATAAAAAAGGCCTTAAACTTGATTAAAATAATTTTTTATCGTCTAAATGTTAATGTTATTATCAAGAGGAATGATCAAAGTATTTTTTGAATATTTTTTTAGATTTTTTAATAATTTCTAGCACGTCCAAAATTTTCGTTAAAAATCTTCAATTTTTTTTAATTGGAAAAATTGACAGAAAATCGATAATCTCCCGTTTTTCTAACTTTTGTTTACAAAAGTGAATGTTGCCGTTTAAAATTTATTTAAAAAATCAATTATGATGTTTTTTTAAATAATTTTTAAAAAATTAGAAATTATAAAGTTTATTTAATATATTTTAAAACAAAGATTGCTTATTTTCTGTGATGAAAACATGTTTTTTCAAATGGGAGATAGCCGGTCTGAACTGCGGCGTTGAGTGACAAATGACAAGTGCCTGTTTTTCATCACGCACTGACATATTACGTGCTGAAATGTATAGTACAGAAGGTCATAAGTGACAATTTATCTTTACGTTAACAACTTATTTACCTCGTTAGTAAAGGCCGATAACACTGCCGTACAAATCAAGTCACGTGATGTTTTTATTGTATCATGTTTCTTCCGGGCCCCCGTACATTTGATTTAACCTTTTTTTTCCCTCACATAGGGTAAAGAACAGTAAGATTACTCTCAATGGTGTTTTGTCGACTGTAAAACCCTTGTGCTATTTATAATCTGGACAGATACAGGCCCCTAAAAAAAGCATTATATACAGGATTCAACGGTACAATTAATTTTAGAATATTCAACAACTTTTAGTAACTTTATGTAAAAATAATAAAATAATTTATTAAATAACAATTAATTCATTTAAAAATTCATTTTTCATCGAAAAAGTTTTTTGCCTTCAGACAATATTATGCATATTGATAAAAACAAATAAAAGCAAATAAAAGCATTTAAAATTAAATAGTATCTTTGTTTTATTGGGTTTTGTATGTTACAATTCAGAGCTGAATTTAGGTTTACGAGCTCGGATTTAAAAAAAAATAAAACATGATTTACTTTCCTCAAAGCCTTGTGTTTGTAACTATAATGATCTGCGTGCTTCGTCCATAAACTTTTATAGTTTTTTATTAATTTATTTATGGGGGTGTAATATATATATATATAAAATATATTTTTATAATGACTTTTTAAAAAAAATAACATATTTATAACAATTTCCATCATTCCTGAATAGTTTCTGGAAGTTTCATTAAAATCTGACAATTATTTCTATTTTTGCAAGATTTTCAAAATTAATGTGTGCCATAAGAAAAAAATGGACAAAAAATTCGCAATGTTATTTTTACGGAACTTCCGGTGATGACGAGAAACAAGTTTTTCAATGGAAAGTTAGAATGTTGTAATAAAGACAGAAAATTTTTTAAAAATAATTAAAAATTACTTTGTTCTTTACTCTTAATAGTAACATAAACATTTGGCGATAAAAATTTGTTTTCGTCGAGTTTGACGTCTTTTTCATCAGACTGCGCTTTTTTTAGCGATCTCATGAACATATACATCTATATTCATTTGATTCTTGTTCATAAATTAAACTCGTTACTGTTCTTAGATACCTAATTATCAAGGTTTATTCCAATTCAAATAATTTTATCATGAATACTGATTATTGAGTAATATATTTCAATTTAAATTAAATTATCAATTTAAAAAAATTACCTCCGTATTATTTATTTAAACTCACTTCCAATTGGAGAATATTAGAGGAGAGAATTGGATAGAAGATTACTAACAGAGAATTAGGTCCTTCTATATATGTACATATATATATATATATAATATAAATATATATGTACATATATATATATAATATAAATATATATGTACATATATATATATATATATATATATATATATATATATATATATATATGTGTGTGTGTGTGTGTGTGTGTGTGTGAATGCTGTACAAGTGATCAATTTTGATGTAGCAATAATATTATTCACTCCAGGCGTTGTTAGTAATATCTTTAGCAAAATCCGGATATTTTTTGCAAACGTTAAAAAAGAGATGCTTGGCGCTACATGATCCCCATAAACGTTTGAAGACCTTGAAACCGTCTCATATTCAGGTCCTTATTGGCCATTTCATCCACCTGCCGGATGTTAGCAGTTCTATTCCCCCACTTGACTTTCTAAGAATTTCCTTAAGTTCTTGTCAAATGAGTACACTCTTGTAGACATTTTGATAAACTGTGTATTTTCTAAGTCTTTTACACTGGATTGTAAAGATAAAACTATTACTTTGCTACTCATTGTGTTTTACCCTTAAAAGCGGGTTCAAGTTGATTCAAGTTAAACATACTTTTTTTGAATTGGTGTCATAAAAATGGATTGCAAAAACTTGAGAACACATCGTGAGACTGCTTGACCAACACTATGTTGTAAGAAGTGCCGTTCGATTACAAAAAGGTCATTTCTTAAGAATCAAAACATGGCAAATACTAATTAAACCATGACTTAATCATTAGTAATGATAATTAAATGGCAAAATGAAAATAATCTCTTCTTCCTCATTAATACTGTTTTTATTGCTGAAATCTTATATATGTAGAGCGGGAAACGAAATAAAACAAATGTCTGTTATAATTGTACCTCGAGAGAGAGCGCTGAAGATGCATCGACACTCAACTTTTAAACTAAAATAATCACCGTATTTACCGGCATATTAGACGCAGATTTTTTTCCAAAGGAATGCACCAAAAATTACCCCGTGCGCAATATAGCAGTATTATATATGAGAGGAACATGGAGACCCCGAAAAAAAGGTGAGGTTGATCAGGAATCCATGCTCGCAAAAAGCTTAATTCAGAAACTAGTGAACAAAGATGGTATCAATAAAAAATATCCCTGAAAAATTCACGCCAGGAAAAGAAATTTATGAAAGTGTACAAATATATTTTCCTGTTTGTTTTGTAGAAATACCAAATTTTACAAAAATATTTGCTTCGACTGGTATATTGCTGCTTGTTTTGCTTGTGTTTTTGTTGATATACAGGTACTGAAATTTACTTTTCTACATGTATGGTATGGATCTTCATTTACCAACTGGTACCATATTTCTGGGTGAGGGGGTTGCCTATTACCATATGTACCAGTGTTCATTGATACCAGTAGATTCCTTTGTAGCTATTATGAATTTACTGTATGTGCAGATGTTGCTCCCTGAAAAACAACTAAAATAATTTTCAATAAATGCATGATGAAATGTACTAAAACCCTTCTTTTCCAAAAAATGGCCTGGTAATTAAACCTTACCTTATTTCTATTAAAAAAAAAAAGTTCTTGTAGTATAATTTGTGCTAAAACTGCAATTGTTTCTTAATGGTTAGTAAGAATATCGCATAAAAGCAAGGTCTTTTTCCGAAATATTCCATCCCAAAATCTAGGTGGGTCCAATGCGTGGGTGCGTTCAACAGACCGATAAATACGGTAATTATCTAGAAAACAATTGTTGCGGTCCGAGGTATCTAGAGACATAATTGTTGGCGTCCGAGGTATCTAGAGTCATAATTGTTGCGGTCCGAGGTATCTAGAGGTATAAATGTTGGCGAACTCATTCAGCTTTTTGTTTTAATTTTTATCGCCGTTGTTTTTTTTTAATAACCCACATAATAACAGCAATAGTTTTGTTACGATAGAAGATATGTCATATAATCCTGGACATAAATTTATCGTATAATCCTGGACATAAATTTACCATTGAAGATTAAGAAATTAGTGCACATTCAATACAATTTCACCTT
>OZ010579.1:129704095-129711595 GCA_963932145.1 Acanthosepion lycidas | reverse complement strand
TTGGTGGACCTCCAAAAATCTACATTGCCAGAATCTGGCAAAAGTGATCTTTCTTTTGATTTTGCTCGCACTGATCAAAAGGGTGGGGACTTTGTAATATTCGGTATCACCAAAACCAAACTAGTAACGCTTCATTATCACAGATCTGACCCGGTGTTTTCTACAGTTCTGATGAACAGATATGTTCTCAGTGAGACTCAAGCTCACTCCAGATCTCAAGTGGAAATCGTCTATACACTGCATTGCTAAAGATGCCAGAGAAATTGTCGAATCCTTATACCACTCCAGAAAGTAACTGACTCCTTCTAGCATGTCCTATCTTTAGCAGAATCAGATTGAATTAAAAGTAGAGTACTGCTGTTACATTTCGTCTAAAGCCGTCTAATCCTCACTTTCCCGCCTTTACACATTTCAAAAGCGTCTACGCGGCTTTGTGGGTGATGAACTGTTTTCAACCCTACAACCTTTTTTCAGCCGATGAAATGTTGATCTGCTCTCGTTACTCTACAGTTATTTTCATGGCAGATATTCAAACGAGCAACATGCCTTAGTTCCCCCAATCCAGACCTTCACAGCTAGGGTGCACTATACCACATAAACAAAATGGACTCAGCCGTGCTATTCAATTGCTAAGGATGACATTCCACTCAGAGAAGTTTCTTTCTTAGAGTTGTTACGTTGTGGAACAGACTCCCAATTTGATGCTTCCTCGATTATTTCATTACAATCGTGACATCTTCAGGCCTCGCTTCAACCGTTATCAATCCTACATATCCTCATGATATAGACTTTTTATTCTTTCCTTGTACGCACTTAAAACAATCTTATTCAGTAACCCTCTACCCTGAGTGGCTTTTGGATCTTGTATTTGATGAATAATATGAAATAAAATGATGATGAAATAAAAAAAATGAAGCTGTTATCAAAATTAAATAAAATTCTCCTAAAAATGATGACGTCATACTTTACAGTTGCGTTTTTTCAATGTTTACAACATTTCCTTGATTTAACGCGTCTTTGAATTTCGGCTGACGCTCTAAATTCTCACACCCATATTTACAGCACTAACACGTAATTCAGATGTATTATCCATTACAATAAACACGTTTGAACTGGATCTTATATACTACAGATTAATAGCTTCTTTTTTCACTATTGGTGATGTCACGTGGTAGGAGAATCACTTAGCAATCAACCTGTTATAATTTTACATTGTTAGAAATAATGGTATTTATAACAACGAATTTGACCTCTCTCAATTTTTCACTGGATGGACAACTCGCATCTCTATTATCTGCACGTTTTTGTTGGTGGTGAGGTAAGGTGAGTGACACTTGTGACAACTTTTGACATAAGAGACTACGTATCAGCTTTTCCCTCCGACCAATCTGAATTCGGCTGTCAGTCCTCTGTCCGTCTATAGATCACGACGCTAGCTACTCTAACGTACGACATTGGAAATATCTCAACGGACAGCACAGACACGCTAGTTGACGTCCCGGAACCACCCCAGCAGTCAACCTTTTTCTACTTTCGGACAAACCCGGAAGTACATTCAACTGTAAATGTATATATAGGCCAACGTCCGGTTTGTTGCCATTGGCTCCCAAAAGTTTTTATTTATTTATCTATTATTTTATTCTGTTTTGGTCAAGCGGGTGGCCGCCTTGAAAAAAACATTTCACAGACTTTCCTACTAGTCATAAAAACACTTTCTAAGGCGTTCTTGCAGGTTCCTTTCTGTATTTTCTATCAACATTCTGTAACTTGCTTATCTTATACTGCTAAGATTGTGCCCGTTCATAATAAATCCTGATAACACTTCTAATTGTCTCACGATTGTCTCGCTATAAGGCGAGGGTTATGTATTCTTTTTAAAATTTTAGTATAAGTCTGGTAAGAAGACACACCCTTGTCTTATGACCCTTAAATCAATCTAATTACTTGTAGTCTTACGTACTTATCAGTGGGCAAAACAAAACTATCATATGGAAAATGAAAAAAGAGTTTTTAGAAACAAGGGTGCATCATTTATTAGTCTTAATAGAAGTGACCAACATTTGATTCCATAACTATGACTATTTTAGATGAAATTAATGGTGATTACTCGAGATCAATAAAAACTATTCAATGAAAACGGCTTCATTAAATGTAGACAATAGTTTCATGGGAGGTAACTCTAATATACTTTATATAGAGTTACTTTTCCTGACACTTTTGTGCATTTGATTTATACACTGGGCGCAACCTAGAAATATTATTTTTTGAAAAAAACAAAGAAGAAATTACGTAAGTGGGTTGTAATACTCAATGTGAATTTTCGAAACGATCTCTTGACTCGAAACGGTCATAGCCATCAGAACATTACTCAGACACACACACATAAACATATATATATGATCGACTCTCCCGCCGAGATTCGACGTATGAGGGTCAAGCAGATCAGTTTCCAGGAAACCGACAGCCCAACACCAGCACATGAGATTTGATTATAGTGGTGAAGGCCTCGTGCAGGACCATCCACACTTTTTGGAGGGACGAATACAGAGACCTGGTGCACCGAATGCCACAAGGTTCCCAAACGACCCTCCGAAGGTTTTGAATTCAGTTGTTCTTCTCCTAGACCAGTTGCCATCCAAGGCTATAGAAGCCAGTCTGTCCTGCTATTTTACCCATAGCTGGAGGGAGGAGAAGAGTATTCATACCTTTCCCAAGGGTATCAGTACGTAAGTGAATGT
The DNA here is from genome assembly GCA_963932145.1 of Acanthosepion lycidas. Classification (NCBI taxonomy): domain Eukaryota; kingdom Metazoa; phylum Mollusca; class Cephalopoda; order Sepiida; family Sepiidae; genus Acanthosepion; species Acanthosepion lycidas. Next base: position 129,708,857 of record OZ010579.1, on the reverse strand, counting down.
AATGGATTCGACTGGAATTCGAACTCGGCTCTCCGATTCCTCAATCCAAGCCGATATCCATTACTCCACCGTGTTTTTGAAATTTTCGATTAAGTTTCGTTATACAATCGGTAAACTTACCAATGTCAATTTCTGATTTTTTTCTTTTCATATCTCTTGAAATGTTTATGTGCGCAGAATATTAATTTATACATATTTCAGATCTGAACTGAAAATTTATACATATTAATATTAATTTATTTGCATATTAATATTAATTTATACATATTTCAGATTTGAACTGAACTAATCAATATGTATTTTATAAAACGGACTGTCACTGAAAACACTAATATCGCAGTATCTATAACGTTATAGATTTGATATTTCTTTCATAACGTCCTTTCGCCAATTAAACTCTCTTGCTAGCATTGATATATATATATATATATATATATATATATATATATATATATATATATATATATAAGTGTGTGTGTGTGTGGGTGGGTGTATGTGTGGGGGGTATGTATATATATATATATATATATATATATATATATATATATGTATGTATGTATATATGTTACGTCTTTTCCGAAAAGAGCTAACGATTTGGTTTTAAATTTTCCTAATCATTTTTTATCACAAGTTATCTACCATCGCCTGATATCTGTAAAAGGACAATATAAATAAAGACATAAGGAAAACTTATCTTAGCCGACGCGTTTCGTCCCCGCAAGAACTTTATCAAGGCAAATGTCAAGGCAATTTCGTGGTTGAAATTTGCCTTGATAAAGTCTTGTAGAGGACCGGGTGGTATTTACGTGTTTTTGAATCGGGAACACGCGTGTTTAATTTTCCTGCTAGAAGAATGTCCAAGAAAATGGCGGACTCAAATTTAGTCCAACCGAAGATGAAAAGAAAACAAACAAACAAGACCGATATATATATATATATATATATATATATATATATAATAATGTCGTTTTCTCACATAGTAACATATGTTAGAAAACGACATTATTTTGCACCAACCTAATATATATATATATATATATATATATATATATATATCAACAAATATATGTATTAAACAACACAATTTTACAAATGGACATAGACATTAACATTTGCATATGAGTGAACATTTGTGTTTGTTCTTTGGTGAATGTTCGTATTTTGGTGAATGTTTGTATGCACGTGTCTGTGTGTATATGTTCATGGCGTCTTCCCAGAAGTGGGAAACGCTGTCTTTTACGAGAGCTCACATTGTAGAGGTGTTCGCTGAAATGAAGAAATGAATAAGAGAACGAGGCAAGAATTTGCCAATATTTATAGTGTCGGAAGAGAGACCCCTAGTGAAGAATTGGGGAATTAAGGAGGAGCTAACCCCAACAGTCTCTCAGAGGATGAAACGCGTCGACTAAGATAAGGTTTCTTTTTGTCTTTATTCATAAATACATACATGTGTGTGTGTGCGTGTGTGTGTGTGTGTGTGTGTGTGTGTGTGTGTAAATGAAAAATTTTAAAAGATTTACTTCATGACAAGAGCTGTTGAATTAAACTTTGTAGAATCGATGAAGAAAAATATTCAAAGAATGATTCTGTCATTGACTTGTTTCTTGTGGGGTAATTAAGAATTGATAAGGTGACCTCAAAATACCGATTTGGCTGAACCAAAAATGCCGAAAAAAACGACAGACTTCTTTTAAATAGAAACGTTGTAGACAATCTATATAATTTTATATGGCTTTACCTTTGCTATTTGAAAGTATAGCGTTCTTATGCAAGCTTCCTTACGCCTCAGTAATTATTATTAATTTATACAGGAAAACTTTCTGAGCATTTCCAGTCTCTTCTATTTATGCCTGCTACAATGAATTGAATTGTGTTCGCTATGGCTGAAATCGAATGTGTGAAACAAGGCAGTATGTTTTACTGCGGAGATTCACGTATTTTTCTAGCATACAGTTCTTTGTAGGCACTCAAAACATCGTGCCAATCTAAACTCGAATCGTAACTTCAAAATTAAAGCCAAACTTTTCTGAATTGAAATATCAGGTTGGTGCAAAAATAATGTCGTTTTCCTGCATAGTAACATATGTGAGCAAACGACATTATTTTTGCACCAACCTAATACTTTCAATCATCGTGAAAATTTTACGCTCAGTTCCTGGATGATTCCATTTCCAGACCGTTTTCTGTTGTGTACAAATGCGTATTCTTTGTGTCTACAATTGGAACAATTCTTCATCTTTTAATTCTTGGATATTGAATAACAGAACCTCCTCAACATCATGTTCCTCGATTCCATAATCCCAGCCTCCTAAGTTCAAAATAACATTTAGTGTTGTCAAATATATGTTGTACGCTATTTTATCTTTTATCCCTTTTTTATTCGTAATGAGGAAAATCGTCTTAGTCTGAGCAGTGAATGTTTGAACTTAAAATAAATTCTGATGTTGTTATTTCTGATCACATATATTTGACATAGATAAAGCAGTAGTGTGTGAGCTGTACTTGTGAGTACAAATTTTTTGCATTTCTTTAGGGTATGGGCTACCAGGAATCCCTTTAATGAGTCTATCGGACCCTTTTCCAATCAATCCGAGGACTCCAACTACAACTGGAATTACTGATGTCCTCATGTGCCATATTATTTAAATTTCCACTTCAAGATTCTTGTATTTTGATAGTTTTTTGAAGATTGATGACGATGTCTGGGCGATTAGCTTTGATTGCTCTGACTGTATTTAGTGCAAAGTCCCATAAAATTATTACCGGCCCTCTCTCTGTAACCGGATCTGGGCGATGTCCACACCAGTTTCTTGCAATTTCTTTCTCGTAAAAGTGGCATATTTTCCAGTGCATACCGAGTTTTATATTCAATGAGTGCTAACACGGTGCAACCTGATGCAAGATGACCAATTATTATTATTATTATTATTATTATCATTATCATTATTATTATTATTATTATTATTATTATTATTATTATTATTCCACTGGAAATCTTCGGGAGAAGAAAAGGCTAAGGAGTAAACCCTATACAAATCCGGAGTGGAGCCCCTAAGGCGGATAGACGGCATTTTGTGCTACTTTCCGGCAACTCCTGCAGCCTCGCTGGTACCAAACTGTATTGGTTCATCCTCTCCTTTGGACTCTGCTAGCAAGGCCGAAAGGGGAAACTAGACGTCCGGGCAGCCCTAATTCTCCATATATCCCGCCCTGGCTTGTAGTGCACTAGAGAGGACACTCCAGCAACGTCGTAAGACATCAGAAAGCGCTACTCCATCTAGAAATTTAGACATTTTCATCAGGGTCGCATTTTTTGACAAAATTGTGGTCATTTTTTTATAAATGCCCTTCGGTTTTAGTTGCCCCCCCCCAACTTCCACCTTTTTCTTTTCTTTTCTCTCTCTCTCTCTCTCTCTCTCTCTCTCTCTCTCTCCCTCTCTCTCTCTCTCATTTTCTGATTTTTAAGTCTTTTATTATGTGCATGTCACCACAAATGTATTCACCCATTTCTGGTGTCGATTTAATTTAGGTCAGCGATTCAGTAATGAATTATACATCGGAAAATAATTCATATTCATCTGTATCTCACTCATTCAAACAGTCTTTTAGACTCCTCTCTTTAAAACTTCTCTCTGTTAAATTTTAATCCCCACCTTCACTTTTACGCCTTCCTGTTCTTCTTTCGTCTGTTACCCCTCTCTAGAGCTTTCATTTACCTCTCACATTCTTCATCCACTCTCATTCATGCATACACTCTCACTAATATATATATATATATATATATATATATATATATATATATATATATATCAATGCTAGAAAGAGAGTTTAATTGGCGAAAGGACGTTATGAAAGAAATATCAAATATATAACGTTATAGATACTGCGATATTAGTGTTTTCAGTGACAGTCCGTTCTATAAAATACATATTGATTAGTTCAGTTCAAATCTGAAATATGTATAAATTAATATTAATATGTAAATAAATTAATATTAATATGTAAATAAATTAATATTAATATGTATAAATTTTCAGTTCAGATCTGAAATATGTATAAATTAATATTCTGCACACATAAACATTTCAAGAGAGATGAAAAGAAAAAAAATCAGAAATTGACATTGGTAAGTTTACCGATTGTATAACGAAACTTAATCGACAATTCCAAAAACTTAATAATAAATTGGGTCGACAGACCTTGTCAATATTGTCCAACAAATTTGTTTTATATATATATATATATATATATATATATATATATATATATATAACTGACAAGGTGTGTGTATTTAATTTTTTATTATATTTCTCCAATTTTTGGTGAAGATGTTGCGTATTCTGCTGGAAGACGTGGATAAACTATACGAAATTCCACAACAAAATACTCGATACCTGATCTGAAAATTGGAAAAGTACAATAAAATAAATAAAAAAAATAAAAAACATAAAAACAAAAAAAAAACATGCAGACCTTTTGTCGTTTCTTTATAATCAAACATGTTTAGATGAATAATTGCAGCCTAAATAGACCTCATATATATATATATATATATATATATATATATATATATATATATATATATATATATATATATATATATATATTAGGTTGGTGCAAAAATAATGACGTAATAATGTCGTTTTTTGACGTTATAAAATTTATACAAATTTTGCACCAACCTAATATATGCGCGGTACTTATTGGAAAGTGCTCAATATCAGTGATAGATCTGTCTATATTTCTGAGATGAGATATTGTG
>OZ010579.1:129686595-129699095 GCA_963932145.1 Acanthosepion lycidas | reverse complement strand
TGCAAGAATCAAGACAATTTAATATTCTAATCATAGCATTTGCGCAGCAAATGTATACAAACAACGCCAGTAATGCCTGCCCGCGACGTGAATGAATCCGAACTTTTACTATCGATAACACCAAAACAGTAGATTTTATCAAATTTATCAAGCCAGATTCGAATAATGCATGTGCAATTACACCTAAATATGAGTATTATGGAAATTTTTAATGCGAACTGAACGCGGGTACTAAACTGCAAATTAACCCAACAAGGACGTATTTATTAGTATAAATCAATAACGAAAAAATATTTTATAATACACACCTCTACGATCATATGTAATTTACAGCAAAATAATGCACATTATTTTCGAGAAATTACGGTAAATATATATATATATATATATATATATATATATATATATATATATATATATATATATATATATATATGAATAAAGACAAAAGTCGGCGCGTTTCGTCCTCTCAGCGACTTAATCAAGTCAAATTTCAACCACAAACTTGCCTTGTCATTTGACTTGATAAAATCCCTCCGGGGACGAAACTCGTCGGCTAAGATAACTTTACCTTTTGTCTTTATTCATATTGTTCTTTTACAGATATACTCTATCTGAAATTTTTACAAATACACAATTACACACACACACACACATATATATATATATATATATATATATATTAACCACTAAGAGACTAGGTAAAAATCGTTACTACGTTATACAGACACATACATACATACATACACACACACACAGACACACACACACACACACATATATATATATATATATATATATATATATATATATATATAATGTATATGCCCGATGTGTGTTGTAGATTAAATTCATAATTTTTTTTTATCTTTATATTTTGAAATCATTAATTTTGATCATAGCCCAAAATACACCCTCGGGTGAGGTTATCTTCTAAACGTTTGGACAATCCTAAACGACTGACACCAATTAATCCCATATCTTCAAATGAATCTTGAAAAGATAATTAAAAATTTAAAAATAAACATTTTGTTAATTATATATATATATATATATATATATATATATATGATGAATAAAAATTTTAAGTGTATTTTCTAAAGCTATCACATAAATTGTATTATTTATATCTGTCAACATGTGTCATATCCTTCTTGATAAAAATAACTTATTGACATTAAAATAATTTCAATCTGGTTACTTGTGATCTTTATCAATATATGCATTATTGCTGTTAATATATAATATATATTGCTGTTTATATATAATATATATTGTTGTTTATATATACCATATCAATGTCTTCATAATTAAATTGCTATCGGAATTTACTGATGTTTGTAAAATGTTCAGAATATATTCATATGAGCAAGTTAGTTTCAATTTCTCTATATTTTTATTAGCAATGTTTACAATACCTTATTTGGTAATGTGGGATATTATTATGCATTTATAGTTTTTTTTTCACATTATTTCATCATATATGCTTTGTTTTATCGTTGATTCATCATATGTTAAATAGATTGATATTTAGGTTTAAATTTCATACGTATAAAAATTGCTATAGGTTGGAAAGGAACGCATAGACTCAACACAGTGTAACAAGAGATTATGAATTTCGTGAACATTTGGAATATAACGCTGGAAATTGCCATAAGGTTTTCCAAAGATGAAAGAACATAAAAAAATTGAAAATATTAGTAAGATGGCCACAAAAAGAAAACCAGGCGTTTTTGAATGTCAATAAAAGAGCAGAACTTAAAGGGTAATAAGCAAGGAAGATGGATGGACCAGAAAAGAAAAAAAATGGAAGAAATTTGGTGTTACGAATATAGACAGAAAAGGTTCAAAATATTACAAACATTTGCATGAAAGTAAACAAAGTTTTATCTTAAATAAACATCACAAAGAAGAACATGGAAGTCAGGCGAAGAAGTATATTATTTCTCAGCATATCCGAAACAATATTTTCAATAAGGATATTAGAATAATTAATTAATTATTTACTAGCGGGGATACCCGGCGTTGCCCCAAAGAATTCTGAATAATAGATTATTATTGACAATTTACTGATATTTTTCAGTCATCTTACGTAAAATAATTTTTTATTCAATCTTTAAAAAATAAAATTCATATTATTTTATTTTTTTTTTGTTTCTTTGTTACAAAATAATTAAATTTAGGAAAATACTACACTACCAACACCATTCTCGAGGGAGGGGGATTAAGGGGCTGAGCCTCCCCAGATTTTTATTCAAAAAGACACTATTTTTCGATTTGAATACTAACATAAATCAAATCAAACTTAAATAAAAGTTCATTAACCTTTTTTTTTCAAATTATTATTAATAAAAAATTAAACATATTAAGATATATTTAAACATTTAATCATGTTTTTAAGCAAAAACTATAGCTAGATTTAATTCTTCGAAAAATAATTATTAGTTACTATTTATTTTGGAGGGGAATTTAGTTTTTTTTAAGTAAATAAATTTTTACTTTTAAACATTGCATTAGCAAACGTTTCACTGTAAATGAATTTAATGAACTTTTTTGAAAGAGATTAGGAGCAAGCAAGATACATTGAGAATTTAGATTTGAAAAGCGATTGTTTAAATTTTGTGTGAAACTCGATTTACGACTTGAAAATCCATTCAAAGGATTTAACGTTGATAAGCGGTTTCCGCTCGGTCAAGTCAATCGGGGCTTCGAGCAATTTACTGAATCGGTAAGTTTGCTTTTAGGCCTTTTCTTCTCTTTCTTTTTTTAATATTTTCGTTTTTGTTCAAGGCTTTATATTTCCAGTTTTAGTTTTTGCCAAGTTATCCGTTATTTCCATTAACATTTTTTTTACTTATATATATATATATATATATATATATATATATATATATATATATATATATATATTTCGCCCTGTTCAAATGTTTCTGGTTCTTTTTTTTTCCAATTTTTTTCCTAGGATACCAATTTGTTTTGATAGACTTACAAGTTTTGCTATCCGATCTATATATACAGTGTAACCCGGATATAAGAGAGTTGTCGGGACCGGAGAAGAAGTCTCTTATACCCGGGTTTCTCTTATATCCGGGTTTGGTCTATTTTGTTTAGGTAAGTATGGCTCTAATTTGGGACCAGAGAAAATCTCTCTTAGATCCGGGTTTCTCTTATATCCGGGTCTCTTATATCCGAGTTACACTGTATATATATATATATATATATATATATATATATATATATATATATATATATATATATATTATTTTTATTATTATTCAACTATTAGTAATACTCGGTTATTATTATTATTATTATTATTATTATTATTAAACTATTAGTAATACTAGGTTGGAAAAAAAACCTCGGATAGCAAAACTTGTTAGGATCCCAGCTATGGAAAAAAAAGAAAAACATATTTATAGTATAATGACCACCAGTACATTGTATCTGTCGTTGAAGTCCTAAAACCGTGTTCAAATTATTAAGTTATCGACATTAAATGACCCATAGAGGTGTTGATATACCGTGTTGATATACCGCTAAACAAAATCAACAAACCAACATTTACTTGCATTATTTACATTATTCGGACTGCTATTCTCATCTTCATTGCCATATTCACAACGTTTCGGCCGTTGTAGACTCCGGCCTTTATGTTCATGTCTCCCTATATATCTGTCTATATCTCTAAGATGAGATATTATGATTAATTACACTATTTACATTATTCGGACTGTTATCATCATCTTCATTGCCATATTCAAAAGGATATATGGCCCACTAGATAAAGACGTTGGTTAGATCCAGTGACTAGACCCAAAGAGTTTTGAGTTTAATACCAGGCCACACAGAGTTGAGTTAAAGAGGCATGACACGTGAAACTAAAACATCCTACTTCGGTGGACGAAATTCCAATTACCTGAAGAAGGCCGGAGCGTACAACGGCCGAAAGGTTGTGAATACGGAAATGAAGATGAGGATAATAGTCCGAATAATATAAATAATGCAATTAATCATGATACCTCATCTCAGAGATATAGACAGACAACATTTACTTGTTCAATTTTTGTAGAAAGTCATAACTGGTCAGTTTTGTATCCGTAACATAATCAAAATTTTTTTTAAGAATTAATGCTCTCTCGATCTATATCTTCCTGGAAATTCCATATGGATTACCATATTGTATCATTACTACACACACACACACACACATACATACATACATACATACATACATATATATATATATATATATATATATATATATATATATATATATATATTTTATGCTTCCCTCCGTTCTTTCACTTCCTCAAACATGTTGCCTTGGCTGACACAGTAAAACATAATTTTTTTTTTTGGTGGGGGAGGGGAACCACTCTCCTGTATCATACCAATCGTTGTTACACTAACTTGTCAACCTTGACAGTGGTCAGGCACAGATATAAGAAATTCTATTTTCTGTTCATTCCCATGGGTAACTAACATGCGTCTTCATGTATAATTTATTGTATGTAAGCACACGACTTTCTTGCATATATTCACACGCACGCACACGCGTGATAAATTGAATGCGAAATGAATTCAAATATAACATTTGTTATTTAACAAATATGACATTTTTTCCTCACATTTGTACCTCTTTTTACCTTTCATATTTGTTGGTCACCTTTTAAACTTGTTTCAACTCGGCATGAAACAGGATTTTAATATTACATTTCACAAAGCTCCTCTATCTGATAAGTCAGAAAGAAAACGTGACAATATTTGCAATAATTTTTTTTTTTTTTGTCTTCATTAACTTATGCAATCCTACGTTGCTTTATCTGAAAGCATAAATTTGGAATTGTTTAATGAAAATCATTTTCTTTTCTTCTTCTTTTATCTCTTTTTCTTCTTTTCCCCTCTTCTTCTTCTTTTATTAATCCTCATCTTCCTTTTTTAAGACCAATTCTTATTTATCCTTTCCTGCTTCCTCTTCTTTTATTATCTCTACCTATCCCTCTTTTAATAATAATGTTTTTCCACCTATCATCTTTTTCACAACACCCAACAACAGTTGACAGGTCATAAAATGAACCGAACCAATATCCACCTTATTTCTTTTGCTTGTTCTCCTCCCACCTACCTCTTCTTTTTCTTCTTTCTTTATTTCTTTTGCTTGTTCTCCTCCCACCTACCTCTACTTTTCATACTTTCTTTATTTCTTTTGCTTGTTCTCCTCCCGCCCATCTCTTCTTTTCCTCATTTTTTTATTTCTTTTGCTTGTTCTCCTCCCACGCACCTCTTCTTTTTTTTCTTTCTTTGTTTCTTTTGCTTGTTCTCCTCCCGCCCATCTCTTCTTTTCCTCATTTTTTTATTTCTTTTGCTTCTTCTCCTCCCACGCACCTCTTCTTTTTCTACTTTCTTTGTTTCTTTTGCTTGTTCTCCTCCCGCCCATCTCTTCTTTTCCTCATTTTTTTATTTCTTTTGCTTCTTCTCCTCCCACGCACCTCTTCTTTTTCTACTTTCTTTGTTTCTTTTGCTTGTTCTCCTCCCGCCCATCTCTTCTTTTCCTCATTTTTTTATTTCTTTTGCTTCTTCTCCTCCCACGCACCTCTTCTTTTTCTACTTTCTTTGTTTCTTTTGCTTGTTCTCCTCCCGCCCATCTCTTCTTTTCCTCATTTTTTTATTTCTTTTGCTTCTTCTCCTCCCACGCACCTCTTCTTTTTCTACTTTCTTTGTTTCTTTTGCTTGTTCTCCTCCCGCCCATCTCTTCTTTTCCTCATTTTTTTATTTCTTTTGCTTCTTCTCCTCCCACGCACCTCTTCTTTTTCTACTTTCTTTGTTTCTTTTGCTTGTTCTCCTCCCGCCCATCTCTTCTTTTCCTCATTTTTTTATTTCTTTTGCTTCTTCTCCTCCCACGCACCTCTTCTTTTTCTACTTTCTTTGTTTCTTTTGCTTGTTCTCCTCCCGCCCATCTCTTCTTTTCCTCATTTTTTTTATTTCTTTTGCTTCTTCTCCTCCCACGCACCTCTTCTTTTTCTACTTTCTTTGTTTCTTTTGCTTGTTCTCCTCCCGCCCATCTCTTCTTTTCCTCATTTTTTTATTTCTTTTGCTTCTTCTCCTCCCACGCACCTCTTCTTTTTTTTCTTTCTTTGTTTCTTTTGCTTCTTCTCCTCCCACGCACCTCTTCTTTTTCTACTTTCTTTTTTTCTTTTGCTTGTTCTCCTCCCGCCCATCTCTTCTTTTCCTCATTTTTTTATTTCTTTTGCTTCTTCTCCTCCCACGCACCTCTTCTTTTTCTACTTTCTTTGTTTCTTTTGCTTGTTCTCCTCCCGCCCATCTCTTCTTTTCCTCATTTTTTTATTTCTTTTGCTTCTTCTCCTCCCACGCACCTCTTCTTTTTTTTCTTTCTTTGTTTCTTTTGCTTCTTCTCCTCCCACGCACCTCTTCTTTTTCTACTTTCTTTGTTTCTTTTGCTTGTTCTCCTCCCGCCCATCTCTTCTTTTCCTCATTTTTTTATTTCTTTTGCTTCTTCTCCTCCCACGCACCTCTTCTTTTTCTACTTTCTTTGTTTCTTTTGCTTGTTCTCCTCCCGCCCATCTCTTCTTTTCCTCATTTTTTTATTTCTTTTGCTTCTTCTCCTCCCACGCACCTCTTCTTTTTCTACTTTCTTTGTTTCTTTTGCTTGTTCTCCTCCCGCCCATCTCTTCTTTTCCTCATTTTTTTATTTCTTTTGCTTCTTCTCCTCCCACGCACCTCTTCTTTTTTTTCTTTCTTTGTTTCTTTTGCTTCTTCTCCTCCCACGCACCTCTTCTTTTTTTTCTTTCTTTGTTTCTTTTGTTTGTTCTCCTCCCGCCCATCTCTTCTTTTTCTTATTTCTTTATTTCTTTTTGCTTGATATCCTCCCACACACCTCTTTTTCCTTTTTTTTTTTTTATTTCTGTTGCTTATCCTTATCTTTACTCTTTTGTTCCTTCTCACTTTTATGTTCCCTTTCTTCTTTCTCTATTTATCTTCTTTTTTCTGTTTTTTTACTTTTTTTTTTTTTTTGTACTTCTCACTTTTTATTTATTGCCTCATCTTTTCTCTTTCTTTTTTTCTCCTCTCTTTTCATTCACTTTTTTTCTTGTCTTCTTTTAAATTATTGTTGCTTTTTTAATCTTTTTAACCTTTCCTTTTTTCTTTTCTCCTTCTTAGTCCCCTTCTTCTTCTTCTTTCTACTTTCTTCTTTTGCTCATCTCTTCATGTTCCCTTTTTATTTGGCCTCCTCAACCATTTCTTCTTCTTCTTCTTCTTCTTCTTTTTCTTCTTCTTCTTCTTCTTCTTCTTCTTCTTCTTCTTCTTTTTCTTCTTCTTCTTCTCCACGTCCTTTTTTCTTTATAACAGTCATAGAAATCTTAAACGAGAGGGACACTAATATGCCGCTTCTAAACAACGATGGACGTCATCGGTTTAGGATGGAATTTCAACATTTGTAAAGCAGAATTGAAATACATTTCCCGCTAAGCCTGTCTATACTTGTGCTCAAGGCGCCAACAAATACGCGTGACTCTGACATGTACCTATCAAAAGCTACCTCGACATATTCAAAGGTGTTTGCAAAATAGATATGTATTCAATATATTCACCCCCACTAAACATCACATAAGCATATACATATAGCGAATATATATTTATCCATGACCAAAATGCATATACGATATTCTAGGCAAAGGTTAGAACATAAATCGAATTGCGAAATGGCTTCCAAACAAAAAAGAAAAATACATTAAAAAAAGAGGTCCTCTGTTTCATGGGGAAGTGATTTCGAGAGATAAGTGAAATATTCTTACGTTTTTTGAATTTTTGTTTTGATACCGGCCACTAAACTCATTTGGTTAACTCTTAAATTGACTCCAATAAAAATTGGGGTCACCACAGATTAACACGTCTTAAATCGAAGTTGTTGTCAAAGATTAAATTCGATTACCGCGATGACAATTGACTTTTAGGCAGAAATCCATCGAGTAGAAAATACAAGCATAATAACTTCATCCACATGCAAAAAAGATTACAAATAATGGAAACACTAATAATAAAAAAGGAAAATTCAACACTCATATTTTCTGTATTATAAGTTTTGCATGTCTTTTTCAGATTTACAGCATAAATATGATTAATGATTCTTCGTAAAGTGAATTCATCCTGCTTATAATTATTGTGCATTAAAATATGTTGATATTTTGTTGTTTACTATTTTTATTACTGCTGCCATGTATTTTTTGTAAGAATAATTTTATTTGTTTATCGATTATGTAGTTGGGAAAATAATTGTTTACTAATGTTTGTTTAATATGTTTAAGCTCCACTGAAAAATATTCTTTGAAAAGAGGGAATTTGGTATCCTCTATTGAGAAAGTTTTTTTATCACTGCCATTTTATATCCTTCCGGGTACTAATTATCATAGTTTAGAAGACAAGAGTTCGTATTGGTCGTTTTTTTTTTATACGGGTAGGAGGTAAAAACTTTGGATTTTAGTTCTATATTGTCGTCAAGGACTGAGATTTTCTTATTAACCATGAGTTAATATAAAATAAAAATGTATAAAATAATAAAGTGTGCTTGAAGTGTTTTTATAGATGGCAGAATATTTATATATTCTAACCAACGAAACAGCACTAAGACACTGGCTGTAAATCCTTCGGGTTTCACGCAGAGCCATAGGTTTTTGTCACCTGAGTAAGGATTTGGAACTAGTCTCTTAGTGCCGTTTCGTTGCTAGTGTTACTGTTCTGTCTTAGACTATTGGCTAAAGGTATTGAGCATTTTGGTTACCTGCCTAGGTAGATGTCTGCCTTTTTTATGTTTCCTTTCATTTGTTGATTATATATAATATAATATAATATAATATAATATAATATAATATAATATAATATAATATAATATAATATAATATAATATAATATAATATAATATAATCGTGTATATACTTATATATATATATATATATATATATGTGTGTGTGTGTGTGTGTGTGTGTATGTATAAATATAAAAGTGAACATTGAAGTCAACACTTAGAGGCGACAGTCTGTTTCATGCTAGACGCAATCGTCAGGCCACATTTACACACGCTCTATCTCTGATATTGAGCACTTTATCCCATGAATATAGTACACCTTAAAACTATACATTGTCATTCACAGACAGACAGTGTGGTTAGATTTCCAATTTCTTCAAGCCGGGATCGAAACCCGTCCGATTTTGTATCAGTCAGAGATTATATATATGAGCAAACTGAAATAGATAGATATGAACAGTCTGAGATAGATAGATAGATAGATAGATAGATAGATAGATAGATAGATAGATAGATAGATATGAACACTCTGAGATAGATAGATAGATAGATAGATAGATAGATAGATAGATAGATAGATATGAATAATCTGAGATAGATAGATAGATAGATAGATAGATAGATAGATAGATAGATAGATATGAACAATCTGAGATAGGTAGATAGTGTATGTTTATGTGCGTATGTATGTGTGTGCGCTTTTCAGAATCTCTATTGATTAGAGAATGGATTACCCTTTACGAAATACTAATTTATAAGGTAATCTCGTCAACAGCATTTAAATCGACCATCGATGCTACCAGTAACTCCGCCATCAACAACAATAATAAATTACCCAATCCAGGTTAGAGATCTCATCATCGTAAACGAGAAGGAAATTTACCGGATGTATGATGTCGCTTTATCATCGAACCAATAATTTAAAAAAAAGAAAAAAAAATGAAAAGTTCAAAAATAGTTGAAATTTTCTAAAAACCTGAGATAAATTGACAAATATGATATGACACTGTAGTTGACCTTACAAAGAGACTTAAAATCTGATTTGACTAAGAGAAAATAAGTTTCGGTTTGGTTTTACTGTTATTTTATTGCCTCCACATATCTGGGTTGAAGGCCGGACAGGCATTCATTGAAACGCAGAAGTAGATCCAGCGGAGACCATCGTTTTCCAAAGTCAATGTACTTCAAATTGAAGGTTCGTCTTGGTTACGAACACCTTGTCCTCTTGATTCTATTCGGGATGATCCACCCGCGCTCTGGCCGTTGACTTCAGTCTCGGAAACCCAGCAAAATCGTTTAATCACTGCGCTGGCTGCATCCACCGCTATGGAAACCAGCCTTTCCCATTGTGTAAATGACCGTCGACCCTACAAGAAGGTTCATTTGCCCTTTAATTAATGCTTCTATTTTATATTATTACAAAGTTTTCCTCGACCAACCTATTGCTTTTTATCACAATACTCTCGATCTAAGTTCTTCATCATCATTATTATTTCTACCTGAATTTCTAAAACGCGAAATTCCAATGCCAATTAACTGTTATCATTAAAAGAAAGGCAGATTTTAAACTCCAGCATCGATCTTCAGGATTAAAGAGTTGTTTGATCACTTTAGTGGCATCGTTAGTTGGTTGTTTAACCTCTAGGGTTTATTCAATGCCGAAATCTAAATATTTTGAATACAACCTTATGGCTTCAGTTATATTTTGAGTATAATTGTATGCTGTCATCTACAGATAAAATGCATTGTTAGTCATTTTGCTATAAAATATATTGCTTGTAATTCTGTTATAAAATTGTATTGCAAATCATTTTGTTTTAAAATTGTATTGTTGGTAATTTTACTATAAATAGGTATTGTTGTTTTATATAAAAATGTATTGCTGGTAATTTTACTATCAAAAAGTATTTTTATACTTTCCTAGTGTTTTTATTTTTGTTTGGTGGCTGAGTATTTGCCCATAACTGTGACCCTAACAGGTACTACCGCTCCGGGACAGGGTGGAGCTGTGAACAACAGCAAGTAAGAGTTGCTTCCACGCTCCTCAAAACCTCCGATCTCCCGATCAGAGGCCTTGCTGTCGGATGTAGTTCATTAACTTAATCAGGACTGAAGTGGCATCGTAATTTTAAGTTCAATTTCTAGGCCAAGTAGTGCAAGGTTATGAGCTACTTTTTTAATCACCACCATATCGCGAACATTTGCCTGTGAGTCATACGATTGGCTCTCATAATGGGTAGATTAGATTTTGTTTATTTGTACCCCAGTATCGCTTTGTAGGCGTGCTGCTCTCTCTCTCTCTCTCTCTCTCTCTCTCTCTCTCTCTCTCTCTCTCAATAATAATAATAATCAGGAATCAAATATCCTCTGAAACTTTGAGATGCAAAGAGAATCCAAGCCAAATGATCGTGTTACCACAAAAAGAAAACTTGTCATATATTCAAATTTTAGGTATATTTATGAGAAAGTGGAAAAAATATATTTGTGTGTACGTGCCTCACTCTCTCTCTCTCTCTCTCTCTCTCTCTCTCTCTCTGTGTGTGTGTGTGTGTGTGTGTGTGTGTGTGTGTGTGTGTGTGTGTGTGTGTTTGCACGCGCGTACTTATCTGGATATATGTGTGGCAATAAACGTTCCAATCAACTGATTAATTTATCAATTAAACATTTATTTTGACGAATTATGCTCGGCAAACTATTCTTTCTTCTTTCTTTCGTTCTCCACCCCATTCTTCCCGCCGTCTTTCCTCATACTCTCTCTCTATCTCTATCTCTCTGCCTCTCTCTGCCTCTCTCTCTCTCTCTTATTCCATCTTTTTTTCCAATGTTTCCTCCTACTTATCGTTATTGAATTAGAGAGGGATAAAAGTAAAGTTTCCTCCTCCTCTCTAATTCAACTTCGTTCCTCCTCCTCCGGTTATCTGTTAATTCGTTCTCCATCCCTTGACTACAAAAGAACTTCTCTCTAACTACTCTCATACTTTTTTTTCTTTGCTTTTGATGAAAAAACAAAACTGTTTCCCCTTTACTTTTCCTTGATTAGCCACGACTCTCACTAATCCAGCGCTGGAGATAATCCCTTTTCCTTCCGCTTATCATTTGAATTAATTCACATCAAACCGACGGCGGTAAGCCGAAGTGTTTTCTGCTGCCGTCACATGCTGCCTTCTCCCTTAATAGCCACGAACAATCACCGCCATCTCCTACTCATCACCCACAACTTCTCTTTACTTCTCTCATATTCTGACAACGCACCTTGTCTGCTTACCTGCCTCGAAACACCGTTTCACACACACACCACAAAAATGTGCGTTCACGTTCACAATTAAATGTCACTCTATCTAAAAATACTTAATACATAAAATTCTTCTCTTAACACACGTGAATAGCAATAAAAGTAGATTATATATATATATATATATATATATATATATATATATATATATATATATATATGTACACACTACAGTTCAAAAGTTTGAGGCGATCTTTGGTAATTTTTTTATATTGACCCAAAAGTAGTTGTTTTGTACTTTAAATAAGAGAAAATAATTATACATGGTTAAAAAAAAGTGAGACATTATTTTTTTATTAGAAATTTTATGATGAAAAAAATGATTTTATGATTAAATTTTGTATTCGTCAAAATATCCTCCTTTGGTCTTGATTGCAGCAGCAC
>OZ010579.1:129671595-129684095 GCA_963932145.1 Acanthosepion lycidas | reverse complement strand
CACACACGCACGCACGCACGCACACACACACACACACACACATATATATATATATATATATATATATATATATATATATGTATATATGAGATAATGATTTATAAATTTTTATATATCAAGAACAATACTGAGGTAAAAATGTATGACAAATTGTAAGTTCCCGTGTGACGCGTTTTATCGGACTAAATTTGTTTACTTTGGTGCGACTACACATGCGCACGAACGTGGAATGCTGGGAAATTTAATTTTAGATTATTTTTGTTTTGTTTCCAGCTCTTTTGTTATTAGATATCCTACACTGTGATAATAAAAGACAATATAAGATCTGCTGGAATTATTGAAATGCTTAAATGTTGTAAGAGCCAAGACGCAAATTTACTAAGGATGATCTTCCGATCAAGGGATTCTGTAAACATTTTCGTCTAAATGGATCTTCTCCTTTAATCAGAGTAGCATTTTTTTTATATATCAAAATTTTTATATCAAAATTGTGGTCAGTCTCGTTAGGGATGGGCAGCTAATGCATTTAATGTACTGTCATGTAAAGTGTCCCTTTTATGTTCATATAATCTTTTATTTAGTTTCCTTGAGGTTTTTCCTATGTATTTTTTGACACACAAATACACACACATACACACACATACACATAATTATATATATATATATATATACATAAAGAGAGAGAAAATTTGATAGATATAATGTGGCTGAAAGAGAAGGGAAGACATTGATATTCAATGTTATTCAATTAGTATGTGTGTGTGTGTCCGTGTGTACCTATGTGTATGCGAGCGTGTTTACATATATATAAATATTTAGGCGTGTAATGGCGTCTCTTATTACGCTTCTAATTAAAATACCGTAGACATTTAGGTCTTTCTTATCATTTAGGATATATTAAACACTAAATTTTCAATGCAGGCTTACAGCCATATGGAGTTGAAGCATTGGTTCCAGTACAATCACTGAAGTTAAGCAATGTCGGGGCTGGTCAGGACTTAGATGGGTGGCTGCTTGGGAATATTATGTGCTGTAATCTTGGATGTACGGAATGGTGCCATGGATAAAGACGTGGAATTGTTAATCAGAGAAGCGGGTTCCAATTCCTCTTGGGCTCGTTTTATTTACTCATGCGCAAATAACTTTTGGAAAGAATCAACCTCTTTTCCCCCATCTATGGGTTAATTACTAAGACTTGTATCACTAAACCATTACTAGCACCAAAAAAATTCTTACGATGTAAAAGTATTTTTTGGCTTTAAATAACGTGCAAAGGGTTGATAAGCCGTAAAATTTGAATCAATCAAAACAAATATTCAATACAACGAGTCTTTGGTAATTTAACTTTATCTATATTGACGATTCTATCGTGGTTATCTATTTAGGGTTGAGACAAATAACGTTTCAACAAACTCGGCCATGACTTATTTCGTTGCTTCTTCAATCGGGGAAATCTTTCTGTCCAGAAACAAAATGAGAATCGTCAGTTTTATCAAATAATTTGCTTTCTAATTTCTTGTTTTTTAAAACTTATCCAAATTTTCTATTACAAACATTTCCCTTAATGCCATGTGAAGCCACACAAACACTCAAACATACACACATACACACGCACGCAGTCATGTATATATATATATATATATATATATATATATATATATATATATATATATATATATATATATATATATACGAATATGAAAAGTCCAACAATTATTTTAAGATATTCTTATGTTTATATCATAAACAGAGCATTTACTTAAATATTTGTATCTATAAAAAGAATGTATAAAAATAAAAATGTCTTAAAATAATTGTCAGACTTTGTCCATTTCATAATGTGTGACATCATTTGTTTGCATTTGGATATGTCATAAGCAGACATGAATGTACGTGAGAGAATCATGGAAGATTGTAGTTTAAAGACAGTAAAATCGACCTTGATAACCGAACGCTCCTCTGTGGCCCAATCGGTTAAAGATACATCAGACTATATGACGGTTCTGTATAGGATACAGGTTCGATTCCTGTTGGAATTATTGCTTTCCACAACTTCCTAACCCTTGTTGGCAGGTTTGTCTTTTAGCTAACCCCCGCCCAATCCCTGTTCTGTCATCCATTTACACAATCTTTTTATGTAGGTTAGTAACTGCTTTCTTTTGTCCCTCATGCCGTAACATGTACTGTCGGAGGACGAATATTTTCTATGAAAATTTCTCGGACTTTCAGGACGGTAAATGGTGTTAATACTGTTTATTATAAACAGAACATTTACTTAAATATTTGTATCTATAAAAAAAATATATAAACATAAAAATGTCTTAAAATATATACGAATAAAAAGAAAACAAGAGGAAAGCCATTTGGTGTGATTCTTAGCCATTTGGTGTGATTCCTCTTGTATTCTTATTGATTTTGTTCTCTTATAGATACACTGTATCTAAAATAAGAAGCGGCGCTATTTATACGTATATGTGTGGAAGATAACGATTAACCCTAGACTTTAATTTTAAGATTTAAGTGATCTGGGAAGCATCCTCTTGGGAGTCGGTACCACAAGGCAGTGATTGATGGGAAGAAACTGCTTGAGTGTAGCTTGAGTGTAGCTTACATTTCACCAAATGTATACAAAGTGAATGGAGGTGGTTCACTACAATGGGCGGGGTATGGCGGGTCTTGGTACCATGACAGCATGAATTTAAGCGTAGTGCTAGATTGGCAATTAGGTCTCATCGTTTTACTGTTGAAATAGCTAGATCTAACCGTAAATTCTATTCTAATCGTTTCTTCTTTCTCGCACTTCTCACCTATGGAACTCTCTCTCTCTCTCTTTCTCACTCACTCATTCTCTCTCTCTCTCACTCATTCTCTCACTCTCTCTCTCACATACACACAACGTATTGTTTCCATGACACTCGCAGTACATGTTACGGCATGAGGGACAAAAGAAAGCAGTTACTAACCTACATAAAAAGATTGTGTAAATGGATGACAGAACAGGGATTGGGCGGGGGGTTAGCTAAAAGACAAACCTGCCAACAAGGGTTAGGAAGTTGTGGAAAGCAATAATTACACATGTCCTGGCACAGAGAAAAAAAGTGAATGTATCACTATTCCTTGATGAAAAATTTCAGAAAAAATTAAATTGTTAAAAATTTTTAGGCTTAAAAAGAATTTGTAAATGAAAAACCAAAGTCAATTTTTTAATCAACTGGTGTTAATTAATTTATTTAAACTGCTCCGAATTTATAATAAAAATTAGGTCAGATGTTTTTAAAAATTATTATTATTAATATTATTATTATTATTTCCTTGGATTTCAGTTGTATACACATTTCCTTCCTGATCCCACCCAGAGACCTAAGATCAGAAATGGCTTTATGACATTTTCCACTGATCATTTTTATATTATTATTTTCACTATAATTATAATTTGTATATGTTGTTTCCTGCTTTGTTCAAACAATGGTCCTTAGGCCCTTTAGGAGAATTGTCATTTAATTGATTGCACTTTTCTTAATATATGGGATGTTCCTAGTAGGGTGATCTTCTGGTTAACTTGTATGTTGATGTTGCCTGAGGCACTGTTAGTAAAATTGTTCATTGTATTTGGACAATTTACGATAATTTTCATAAACGTGTTTCTCTCAGATGTTACTGCTATGTCAATAACGATACACTTCATGAATTTTTGTCTCTTATGATAATATCAGGTTTGTTGGCTTTTATTTCCCTGTGAGTTTGAATTGACATGTCCCAGAGGATAGTTACATCATTAATTTGGGTAACTGTGTCTGGTTGGTGGTCATACCAGCCTTCAGTGGTTTCGATTTTATGCTTCTTGCATATCTTCCATTGCATATATGTCGCTACCTTGTTATGTCTGTGGATATATTCATATTTTGCTAATTGCAAACATCCTGAGGCAATAAAGTCAAAAGTTTCATCATATTTTACGCAGATCCTGTATTTCGGGTTAGTTCCATTCTTGATTATGCAACAGCGATAGGATCTGGTTGCAAGGTTTTGGTCCTGAGCTGCAATAATTAGGACTTCTGTCTCCGCTTTTAACCTGGAACTTCTCAGACACTGATGTGTTTTCTGTTGGTCAACATCTGCTTCTTTCGTTCTTTTTACGTATTTGCCATGCAATACTTTGTCCTTCCATATTTTCTTTTGTAATTTGATTTGGTTAAGGTGTTTTGCTTTCTGTTTTACTCGTTTGGCGTAGATAATATTTGCTTCTCTTTTTATTGGTAGGACTTCAGGTATATTAAGCTGTTTCTTGAACAGGACAACTTTGATAGAGTGGTTCTGGGTTTTTTTCTATTTGTAGGAGAGGGTCATAGTTTTTGTGAGGTATTATTATTATTATTATTATTATTATTATTATTATTATTATTATTAATAATAATAATAATAATAATAATAATAATTCTATGTTTAGTGGTACCCACTAAACATAGAATTATTATTATTATTATTATTATTATTATTATTATTATTATTATTATTATTGTTTGAATAGACATTTTTACAAATTAACATCTGCCGTTCAAATCATCGAAAGTTTAATTAAAATCCAGGAGATGTCAATTCCATTGTTAAAAAAACGATGATGTCTATTAAAAATGTGTTACCCACAAAAAATAATACTTACATTAATAAGAATTAGTTTTGTTTTTTGTTTTTTGTTTTTTTTTGGGGGGGGGGTCTCTTTATCATTTCACCCCCGAGCTAGGCGGGCTGCAGAGAGTGAAAGTGAAAGAAATGAATTTAGGGGGGAGGATTGAGGAAAGGATAAAACGTGTACGAGGCCCATGACGACAGAAGATGACAACTGACGTTGCGTTTAAATTTTTGAAGATTTTAGTTTTCAGGGAAGCAAGTAAACGGAAGAGATTTCCACTGGCGGGAGGTGCTAGAAAAGAAACTTTTAGAGTCGACGTGGTGGTTACATTTATCTATTTCAACAGTAAAAGGGTGGGACCTTGGTGCCAATCTAGTAGCACGCTTAAATTCATATAGTCGGTGCACCAGGGGAAAAAAGCTCGTCAGAGCAGTCGCCATAGAAATATTTGTAGAAAAGACAGAGGGAAGCCACATCACGGCTTTGAGAAAGTGACTGAAGTCGAGATGACAAGTCAGGATCGATTAAATTACAGATCCTTCTTTGGATTTTGTCAAGAATCTCGATATGAATAGCAAGAGCACCAGACCAGATATGGCAGCAGTATTCAATGCACGGATGAATGGTAGATTTGTAAATGTGCAAGATGGACACTGACGAGAAAAAAAACTTCTGGTACGAAACAATGAAACAATTTTCCTTGCAGTAGATGCAGCTATTTATTCAATGTAGTTGTTTCACTTCAAGTCCGTTGAAAACGTAAGGCCAAGAAAGCACAGTGTGACGCTCTTCAGGAGTTGATCATCAGACATGCTGATGGCGGCCAGGGAAGTTTTTCTCTGGTGGTTAAAATATTTGATTAAAACAAAACAATCGTTCTGTAATACTGTAGCCCTTAAGCTTACGTAGAAAACCAGAATGTCAAACCCTGTCAAACACCTTTGAGATATATTTAGCCACAGATCGATATTTGCCGTTCTTATAAAGAGCTAAATATACATATTCAGTGAGGCCACATCAGTGGTAGACTGGGCAAAAAAGAAGCCATATTGTTTGTCAGGGAGTAGGTCGTGAAAGGTAAGATGTTTAACCACTTCAGAATAGATTAAGGCCTTCAATAATTTGCCGAAAAGCGGTAAAGGGCTAATAGGGTTGATAGTTAAATGGGTCAGAAGTTTCTCCAGAGTTATAAAAAACAGTAACTAGAGAAGAGGGCTTCCAACAAACCGGAAAACAGGAAGGCGGCGAGGCAATAGTTATAGAGTTTAGAGAGAACTGGAGCCAGCTCAGGCGCACATTTCTTTAGGCCGACGGCTGAGATCCCATCACCTCCGCTAGCCTTATAGGAGTCTAATTTAGAAATGATGCCCGAGACCAGTGACGGAGTTAAGTACATATTATTCAGTAGAGCCTCTGTTCTAGTGCGGGAAAGCGAGTGTGTGTTCTCCAAATGAATCGTGTGTTGAATTTACAAGCAAAGCATTCAATCTTATATGTTGTAGAAGTCAGGACTTCGAAGTGATTGAACAGAGAAAAGTTGAGGATATGCTCTTGTTTAGCACATTCTTACAGAGCTGCCAATAATCTCTAGAACCGAACTTGCAAAATGCTATACGTTGTTTCATTCTATCAGCAAACAGTAACTTCACTTCACTGAGGACACACTTGAACTTGTTCTGTGCAGAGACAAAGAGACGTCTATTCGAATCAGACGTGTCACAGCCGGAAGAAGTGATACTTGTGGGCGATAGCGACCGAGCATGCCAGTGAGAACTTAGGAGATAAACGTAGTTTAACATCTTATTTCCTTGCAGAAATGAAAGCATCGATGGCGGCTTTCACTCAGGAGAAAACCTTAGGTGCGCATCTTCAAACAGGATGATTACAAACGTCATACTAAGGGATGTCACGAAGGAAATCACGGAACGAGTCCCAACCTGCTCGTTGATAACAGAAAGATATTCTGTTGTTAGGAGGTTCTTGGCTGGAGATGTTTACAGACATTCCCACAGGATCAGAGTTGCCAAGAGGGCAGAGCTGTATAGTGCGGCAAAAGTCAGGGATAGATTTAAAAAAATAAATCGAGAAGAGAAGAGAAGCGTACTTTGTCAGGGTTACTAGGGGAACGTGTGGAGAAGTCAACCACTTGCGTGAGAGATCGAGTGATTGAGATGTTAAAGGTTTGGATATCTGCGACGTCAGTAACAGTGTGTGTTGCCACCTGGTATGGTAGGCATTAAAGTTACCGAACACAAATATATTTGCAAACGGTCGTAGAGAGAGGGTCGACTATATTATCGGAAAGACTGTCTAGCACGCATGGCATAAGATGAAGGGGAATGGTAGAAAAAGAAGACTGATATAAGTAGAGAGAGACGAAGGTACAAGTGAAAATAGTCTGGAAATTCAAGAGAGGGGCAGCGGAAGATATTTACGAACATAAACTCCCAGGCTATGCATGTGGAAATCTGAGTCCTTCCTAAGGAGATGAAGATAGTCATGAATCGAGAAATCAAAGGAGGCAAAAAAAAAATTATTTGTGAGTGTGTGTGTGATTCTGTGTGTACACGTGTGTGTTCGTGTGTCTGTGAGAATAGATAGATAGATAGATAGATAGATAGATAGATAGATAGATAGATAGATAGATAGATATCCACAAACTTAGATAGGTAGATACGACCAGAGTTAGAGAGATAGATATGAATAGAGGTTGTTATGAACATAGATAGATAGATAGATAGATAGATAGATAGATAGATAGATAGATAGATAGATAGATAGATAGATAGATAGATAGATATTAGTCATAGGCATTACAGATGTTAAAAATCTAGTTTTAATATATCCTACATTTATGGGTAAAAGTGCTCAATATGAAATTTACTTATATATGGAGATAGACATATGGGTGGATAGATAGATGGTTGTATAGACAGATAATTGGATAGATTGATAGATCTTTAGATAGATATTGATTGTGATAGATAGAGATATAGATAGAAAGATACATAGGCAGATATTAGTTATAGCTATTAGATATGGAAAAAATTCTAGTTTTAATATGTTACATTTATAGGTAAATGTGAATCTATATAACAGATAGATAGATAGATAGATAGATAGATAGATAGATAGATCTTAGTATAATTGTATATCTCGATTTTCTAGTTTTAATATATCCTACATTTATGGCTAAAAATGCTAAAGGTGAGATTTAGATAGCTAGATATTAGTTATAGTTATTAGATATGATGAAAATCTAGTTTTAATATGGTAAAAGTCCTCAATGTGCCAGATTGATAGATAGATATATAGACTGATAAATAGATATATAGATAGCTATTAGTCATAAGTATTACATATGTTAAATACACATAGGTATTACATATGTTAAAAATCTAGTTTTAATATATCCCATGTGAGATTTAAACAGATAACTCCTTGTGCACCAATTCTCTGTATTCACCTCTCCTAAAAGGTGTGGTCCTTTCTTCACACACTGTCAATACTAAAATCTAATCATATGCAGCTAGCCTGTCTGTTCCCTTCTAAGAACTTAGTTACTGGAATCTCATACGGCTATATATATAGAATTCCATTAAGATATCTTTAATCATTTCTAAGATACAACGGTTCAAAGCTTAAACTAACAATTGGCCAAATTTACTTTTATATTATCTATTGTTACACCTGATATATATGAAAAATATTGCGTCATAGGTGATTACATCAGCATTTCATCACGCCCAAACAGCTATATATATATATATATATATATATATATATATACAGCTATATATATATATATACAGCTATATATATATATATATATAATCAGATATACATACATATATATATATATAGAGAGAGAGAGAGAGAGAGTGGGGGAGAGAGAGATGTACAAACTTAGATAAACATAGATAGGGTTTTTGTACGGGTGACCTATTGGTAATAACGTTCGCTTTCCGAACCCAGGTTGATTTGTTCTGTTTTTAAGATGAATACCTTATAAAAACGCATGTGCTAATTCTTAGCAGCATATGTAGATACCTTCTTTAAAAATAAATTGAAAACAAAAATGGAAGTATCATTTAAAATTAGAACCGCCCCTGAAGACTAGAAATTTTACCAAGAAACTTCGAAATCGGGATAAAGTTGATATTTAAAGTTAAGTAATCTTGTTATATAATATTTTAATGGTCTATCTTATTTTAATATTTTTAATATTATACATATATAAATATCTGTTGTTCCTAAAAACTTAAATGCACACACATATATATATATAGTTATGTGTGTGTATGTGTGTGTGTATGTGTGTGTGTGCGTGTATATATATATATATGTATGTGTGTGTGTGTGTGTGTGAGTGTTTGCATGTGTGTGTGTTCGTGGGTGCGGAGGCACGGTGGAGTAATGGATAGCGGCTTGGATTGAGAGAGCGGAGTTCGAATTCCAGTCGAATCCATTACATTCATTCACATGCTAATATCCTTGGGAAAGGTATGAATTCTCTCTCTCTCTCTCTCTCTCTATATATATATATATATATATATATATATATAATCCTTTCTATCTATCTATCTATCTATATATATATATATATATATATATATATATATATATATATATATATATGAGTGTATATATATGTATGTCAGTATTCATAATCAATGTAACTAAAGCAGAAATATATGTATCTGACCTTGTATATTTGCATATTTTGCTGATATATGTTCATAGTTTTGTGCACATCTCAGATTACTGATCACGTAGAACACACAATTTCCGACGCAGTTAGATATATATTTTAAAAACATAGGTCTTCAATACTCAGATAAGTATAATCCTATTTTGTAGCAGTCATATAAGCGAAGAAATATACCTATTTTTACATCAATACAAATACATATACAAATACAGACAGACACACACACATACACTCCCACACATACATATATATATATATATATATATATATATATATATATATATACGTGCTTGATGTATACATGCAAAATTTTAAAATTAAACAATAATGAATATTACCATATATATATATATATATATATATATATATATATATATATATATATATGTATGTATATATTCTGAGTATTTCGGTAGCAAATGTTATTTAAGGCAAATACTATTGAAAGCGATAGAAATTTAATGACGATTAATTGTAATCATCATCTCATTGATTTAATGACTTTAGACAAAAAAATGCGCTCTACGCGCTTTTATCACTCGTCTTTTAACGTTTAACTACTAATAGCTTGTTTCTTTTTTTGTTGTGTTGTTACACTATTTCTAAAATGTTATTAAAATCACAAATTTGTCTGTATCTTCCCTGATGATGACATAAGACTGTCGGAAGCTTGGATCAGATTTTTACTCTTTTATACGAAATGAATGTATATATAAAAAGAAAGAACAGTAAGATATATAATCCGGTGTTCTTATAGATATTTTTATTTTTACAAAATAGTGCTCAATGTAAATTTACAGAGCATGATATTATAAATTAATTGATTTAAAATATGTTTTTTCCGCTACACCATGTTTCAAAAATGGAAGCTAAAAGCTTCGAATTTAATTTTGTAATCAGTTCCATTTCATCCTCAAGCGAATTTTGGAATAACTTATTACTGGGTTTTAAAAGCACAGCAAAAATCTTAATTCACGTTTCCAAGGATACAGAGAAACCCATTCATCTAGACAAGGTGTGTTTGCGAGTTCATTATCGCTGTATTTTGTTATATCAGTTTTTAGTTACGTTTTGGTAGGGGTGGGGATGTATTTTTCAATTAATTCTGACATCCGAAATATAGGATATTAAAAATTAAAAGTGAATTTTTTTTTAAATCGTAGTTAAATAAAACGTATTCTAACCTAAACACTGCCCAAAAATCTTTAAGTATACAAATAGAAAAAAATGCCGTAAGAATTTTTGCCGTTAACAATAATTTTTAAAAATACAGACGATATGCATTTAACGGATGTCAGAATTCATTGAAAAATACATACCTGAAGAGCAAAATAAAGAGGAAAGAGCGAGTAACTTTTGAAAGGAAATTGTGTGAATGGCTGGCAATAAAAAGGGATAAATGTGAGCGATGGTAAAAGGGTCAAAAGTTAAAAGCAACAAAAGACAGGATGTCCTGAATATCCATGATCACCCATGTTCTGAAAGGATAGGACAAGTAAAAGAAACTTTGAACGTGTCAAATATTAGAGAACTACTGTACAACCTTCCTCATACCCGTTATTATATATATATATATATATATATATATATATATATATATATATATATATATATATATTCGACTCTCCCGTCGAATTAGACGTATGTCGGTTAAGCAGATCAGATCTAGCAACCGACAGCCCGACATCAGCACATGTAATTTGATTATAGTTGTGAAGATTTTGTGAAGAACATTCCACACTTTTTAAAGGGCCTAATACGGAGACCTAGTGCACTACGTGCCACAAGGTCCCCAATCGAACCTCTGCAGGTTTTGAATTCAGAATTGCCCTTCTCCTAGATCAGTTGCCATCCAAGGCTATAGAAGCCAATCTGCCCTGCTATTTACCCATAGCTGGAGGCGAAGAACAGGATTCATACCTTTTTCAAGGGTATTAACACGTAAGTGAATGGATTTGACTAGAATCCGAACTCTGCTCTCCGATTCCTCAACCCAAGAAGAGGCACGGTGGAGTAATGAATGGTTAAATAAATATATATATATATATATATATATATATATATATATATATATATATAGACATTTTTTATGTTCATACGTTCTTTCTATAGATACAAATATTTAAGTAAATGCTCTGTTTATAATAAACCATTAAACAACATTTACCGGCCTGAATGACCGAGAAATTTTCATAGAAAATATTCGTCCTCCGACAGGAATCGAACCTGTATCCTATACGGAACCGTCATTTAACTTGACGTGCCTTAACCGTTTTGGCCACAGAAGATCATTCGGTTAGCAAGATCGATTTTACTGTCTTTAAACTTCAATATTACATGATTCTCTCACGTACATTCATATCTGCTTGACATATCCAAATGTAAACAAATGACGTCACACATTATGAAATGGACAAAGTCCGACAATTATTTTAAGACATTTTATGTCTTAAAATAATTGTCGGACTTTGTTCATTTGATATATATATATATATATATATATATATATATATATATATATATATATATATATATATATATATATATATATACAGAACAGTTTTGGGAGAAAGATATATGACAAAGTGGGAAAAGTTTTCGTGGGACGCGTTTCGGGCTAGGTTTGTTTAAGTTGATACAACTACACATGCGCACGAATGACATTCGCTCTCCCCACACCCTGTTCTCTCATTCATTTACACAATTTCGTTAGGTACGTTCACTATTATTTCCCCTGTCAGTCTTGACTTCAGTATGTCCTGCCATTTTCAAAGTTCCCAAATCGTTTTTTCTCATTATGTCCGAGCCCATCGAGAATATTATTCGAAAAGAATTGTTCGAAAAACATTTATTCGTATTGTAAATTATTTGAATGAAAATTAATCGAAAGGACAATTATACTAAATGATAATTATTCAAAATAACTATGCCTGAAATATGTATGTGGTTTTTGCTTTGAGAGAGACAATGCTGATTTATATAGAACTAATAACGCCCTTGAAGGATGGCATAGGGGGCTTTTTTTGCAGCAAGTGTCATCTCATTATCCCACAATATGGAAATTCTTAGACGCTCTTAAAAGAGAACAGGATTTGAAAGAAATTCATATTGCAAAAGCCAGAGCAGGTTGCCAAAATAAAAAAAAAACCGCGACGTAAA
>OZ010579.1:129664095-129666595 GCA_963932145.1 Acanthosepion lycidas | reverse complement strand
TTTTGGTGATTCGGATGGGAATCTGGTTAGATTCGGTATCAGCCTTGTCGTTCCCAACTCGCCTCCAACGTCTGGTTAACGAAGTAACTGTTTTGATTTCCAGTATAACCTACCCACGTTGTAAATTGATCTTAGGCAGACGAAATCAATCAGTCGCCGGGCCGTAATGCAAGCCGAGTTCGATCAAGGGCAACACCGCACAAGTATATGTAAAATAAAATAAAATAATAACTCGAAAAGTTCAAATGTGTTAAAAAAGGATAATATTTTATATATGGTTGCTGAATACAGGACTACGTCTTCTTCCCAACCCGCTATATGGATTCGTGACTTTGTGTTTGTTAGGCGAGTCATAACATCTTAAGTTGTTTGTTCTTTAAGAAACTGGTTCTTGATGTATCTTCAGGCGATATTCGTAAAACTTGTTTTGGTGGTGTGAGTCTAAGTCGTGCTTCAAAAATAAATTGTTCTTGGCTAGAAGTTGAGTTCGGAATTGCGTGAATCTTAGTCAGCTTCTGCGAGGCGGGTCTTCAGAGCTCTCAGATCACTGCAACTGCTTGTCTGTCTGTCTCCAACCCCAACTGTGAACTTGAACTCGAACTCGAACTCAACTGGTTTTCACTCGCTGAGACTCTGCTTTTATGGACGCCGGCCAAAACCGGGGTGGGCTTGTCGGGGTTTGAGGTTCCTTGATAATTCTAAACCCACAATCCACTTCTTTGTTTTCGGTCAGAAAAATTTTATTATTTTCCATTTTTGGAAGTCTTTCGTCTTCCCACCTTCTTCTTTTCTCATATTGGTATCTCACCATGCCCTAAGAGGGTGTCAACGGGTTTCCCCTCTCTCTCACAGTGGCATCTCACACCTATCCCTTCAGGGGGCACAACAGGCCTCCCCTCCTTCTTCACATGATTACCTCCGCCTAACGCTCATGCCACCATTCAGCCAATGGGTGCTCATCAGCGTGGGTGTGGCCAGACTAGCCTCGGTTTAAAAAAATCTTGCTCAAAAAAAAAAAAAAAAAATTATCTTCCCCTTTTTTTTTCTTTTCTTTCTTTTCTTCGAGGAGACCTCACACCCTAGACTCTTATATTAACCGAATCACCTGGAATTCGTCAATCAGATTTTCACCAGCATCAAGTGGGTGGCCATTTGGACGTATTTGCATTCTTGGTGCCAATTACTGATCCGATAAAATAGTTTCGCTATCATAGCCAGCCCTAACGATAAACAGATGCTCCTCTCAACGATATTCTGTATATAGACAAAGGCTTAACCTTTCCTTCATGGTGGTCAGCGGACACTTTTGTTTTTCTCGGACAGTGCGTGCTTAATTCATTTTTATTTTTATCTCTTTAGAATTCTGCGGGAGGTAGCTTGTCCAACTTGAAAAAATTTTTTTTATCATTGCCATGGGCAGATTGGATATATCTTACTCGCCGCCTCGTAACATAAATCAGATTAAATTCTGTGTTTTACTTTCTCGACAATGGAAATAAAAATCTTACCACTTTTCCTTGTCAGAAAAATAACACCGCTTAGTGTCCTTTTCGTGATGGCTTCTTATCACCTAAATTTAATTCTCGCCTTTCTTTTTTTTTCTTCTTTCTTTCTAGCGACGTAAATAGTGTCACATTAATAGTAAAATATTGACAAAATTATTTTTAATATTTAACACTTCAGAAGTCACCTAACATTGAACTTTAACTATGAAATCAAACTAAAATCTAAATAAATTTCAAATATTAAAATAAAGGTAATTATTTATAAATGTATGTATATATAATTTATGTATGAATATAGATGAGCATTTGTGTATATTGTTACACGTGTGTCTATGTGTGTATTTTCGCATGTAAATAAACGTATGTATATATGGGATTTGCATGAATATGTATGTGATATATATAAGAGGAAAGCAAAATCTTTAATATTACCCTCAAATATTATTCCATAATGAAACCTAAACCTAAGTAAGTTTACCCATATAATAATAAAGAAAAATTGCATTCATAAATTAGATTAAAAGTAAAACTAATAAAGATGTTACCGTAACTATTTTTACAATATTAAGGAAGTACGATTGGTCGGGTAAATAAACTATTATAATTTAAAATACTTCTTTAATATGTTCTCTATAAATGTGTTAATAAAAATAGAAGTTAACTTATATTAAGTCCCTAAACTATTTGCTTAAAAAATTAAATATTTAAATTGATAGCAATCATCAAATTTTTTTAGACATCTAAATTTCTATCAAGCATTGAAATCTATCCTTTACATAAATTGTTAAAACCCAATTACAGCCTCTTTCGGTTTACTTCCCTCTCCCTCTCTCCTTGCTGTAACACTCATTTGTATATATCTGTATTACTGTTTTCTGTCTCCTCTTTCTTTTTCATTTTTCTTTTCTCCCTACTCCCCTCCCATTTCTATATATCATTTCCGTTAAGTTAACCATCTAAATAGATCATGGTCTGGTCACTCCTCCTACCCCAAT
>OZ010579.1:129526595-129661595 GCA_963932145.1 Acanthosepion lycidas | reverse complement strand
CAAATATATATATATATATATATATATATATATATATACATATATATATATATATAGATAGATAGATAGATAGATAGATAGATAGATAGATAGATAGATAGATAGATAGTGAGAGAGAGTAATAGCGAGATAGATATATAGATAGAGAGAGAGACAGATTAGATTATGCTGATATCAATTTATGTATTAATATCTATATAGATTAAATTGTGTTGAGATAGAAATGGGATAGAAATAAAGACTCAAATAAATCACCGGATATACACCCCCATATATATATATATATATATATATATATATATATATACGACAAATGATCAATGTCCGTATATATTTTGCTGTATTATCTTATTTATCAGCGCCTTTTGTCACTATTTTTTATCAAAATAAATCTTGTGATAAAATATTGTCATTTACATGTACTCTTGTTTCAAACTTATCCTTGGTTATGAACCGAATAATATAATTCAGCTGTAGACTTGCACCAAATAAATGAATCACTCCATTCCTTCATTTGTCGATTATTCTCGTTTGAGGTGCCATATATCTTAGTGCTTATTGTCAATTTGCAACGCCTTCGTCAATACATTAACAATTCTCGAAGCGGCAAATTCGAAAGCCTCAAAGCAAAAGGCAGTTGCAGATCACGATATTCTCTACCTTTTTCCGGTTTTTAATTACCAAATGCGGCATTGTTGACAGGATCGTCTGTCTGTAACAGCAACTGTTTAACGACATTTGTACGCTAAGACTGTCATGGCGGCGCCTATACAAAGGCGTCAGACGATTGCTGACTGTAAAAACGATCCCAATTTGCATAAAACATTTATTTGCTCATTTTTCTCCGAGACGGCTGTCAGCGGTTTGTTAGCCCACACAATTCAACATCTTTTAATGATGTTAATACTTACATTCCCTGAAGATTTTACAAGTACATAGAGTCTTCATAGTAATTATAGAATGTGACAGACACGTTAATCACAGACGAACGAACCACATGTATATTTATGAGATGTTAGAAGAACAATATATTTGTTGAAATATTTACGAGAATTATCTACATGGTTAATTATGCTCAGGAAACAAGATTTGTTTGCTCTTGCTTTACACTTTTAAGTCATTTGCATGTTTCAGTTTGTTTGATTTGTTTCTCCTTTAGTAAAGATCGCTACATTTGAATGAAATTTGTGATAGAACTTTCGCTGATTCCATCATAAAAATTCGGAATATAGAATTAGCAAAGACTAATCACTTCAAATATCTTGGTGTATGGATCCGTTATAACAAATTTACTCGAGGAGAAAAAGCAAATTGAACATAGAATAGGCACCGCTTAGAGTAGTTTTCACTGAATCCAGGACAAAAGACCAGCAGGCAAAGAACTCAATCCTCTTATCGTAAAAGTGGGCAAAATCCGAGTCCCATAAATAAATAAAATAATTCTCATATATAAAAAGAAATGTCAAATTGAAGCAATAATAATAATACCCAATATATATATATATATATATATATATATATATATATATATATATATATATATGTCGAAGAAAGATCGATTTCTGTATAAGATGTTTTTTAAAATAATTTAAAAATACTTCGGTCTTTCCTCTTGATAATAAATATTTTGACGATAAAACTGTTTTTATTAAGTTTGTGGCCTTTCTTCATTATGCTATACAGTTTTGTCAGCGTGCAAGTAGAGGTAGCTAATTTACAATGACTGTCTAAAGCAAACAGAGCAAACTCATAAACTCATGAAGCTCTCGATAGAAATCGATCCTGCTGGATTTTAATTAAACTTTCAGGAATTATTCTAAAATGAATTATTTTTTAAATATTTTATTTTAGAAAAACTTGATAAAAAATATTTTTTACATATGTTACCCCCCCACAACACTTACGTAATTTCATGAAATTTCTCGAAATTAATTTTCTGTCTAGAATTTTTGTTGTTGTTTATTTATCTTTATTTTAAACTCATCTGTTATTAAATTTTAAAATTAATTTAAGAAAATTTTATGATATTTTAAATTTTATTATTTATTCATAAAGCATCTTCAAACGTAACTAAAAGTCAATAAAATAAAAGATTATTGCTGAATATATGTTAATTTGTAAAAATTACTAGGTAGTTAAAAACCCAAAAGTGCGTTCACTTACATTTCGAAAATTTATGTCAATTCTGGTCATCCATAATAGCTATCATCACCTCAGAACTTATCAATAGGTCAATAAAAATAAAAGAAAAACAGAACCCGTCGTTAAGAAATGCTTGTATATTACTTTATCATGCTTTAATTAAATATTTCAAATCATATTAATTTAACTTTAAATCTGCTAATTTTACTAAAATAATGTGTCACAAATATACATTTTATTTTTGATAGATTTTTAAAACCGATAATTTTGTTTTGTTTACAAATTTCTTAAAATTAGGAAAATTAAGAAAATGGCCGCTTATAAGAAGATTTATCGACCAAAAAGTTGAGATTCCGATCTATATAATTTTTATTTGAAATACGCCAGAATATTTTACTTACTGAAAATAGTAATTTTCATCATTTAGCTTTCAATTAAATCTAAAATGAAATGCCCAAGGATGCTACTTTTTCATTTAAAAAATTCATTTTAAACCTTAGGTATCGAAAATCTATACCGAATTAGTGTAAGTTGAACCAACATCTAAAAAACTTTGTCGAACAATGCTATAGTCACATATTCTATATATTTCATAGGTATGCAGGCCTAGTAACCCATAAGACCCGACTATGTGAAGAAAGACTATTGAAAGGGTGTAAAGTTTGCACCAAAACGGAAACAAACAATGGATATCGGATACGAGTTAATAGTATATCGAATTAAGGGCTTAAATAAACTCTTTATTCGCAAATTAACTTTCTTGTGCCTATATTTTGGAATAAAAGTCAAGGATTTGTTCATTTTTGGCATAAGACCCTGGGATTTGTTCACTTTTGGCATAAGACCCTGGGATTTGTTCACTTTTGGCATAAGAGCCTGGGATTTGTTCACTTTTGGCATAAGAGCCTGGGATTTGTCTACTTTTGGGATAAGAGCTGGGGATTTGTTCATTTTTGGGATAATGCCAGGAACTTGTCCACTTTCGGGATAAGAGCCTGGGATTTGTTCATTTTTGTCAAGAGCCTGGGATTTGTTCAATTTTGGAATAAAAGTCAGGGATTCTCAAATTTTGGGATAAGAGCCTGGGATTTCTCAAATTTTGGGATAAGACCCTGGGATTTGTCCACTTTTGGGATAAGAGCCTGGGATTTGTCCACTTTTGGGATAAGAGTCTGGGATTTGTTCATTTTTGGGATAGAAATCAGGGATTTGTCCACTTTTGATATAAGCGCCTGAGATTTGTTCATTTTTGGGATAAGATCCTGGGATTTGTTCATGTTTGGGGTAAGACCCTGGGATTTGTTCATTTTTGGGATAGAAATCAGGGATTTGTCCACTTTTGATATAAGCGCCTGAGATTTGTTCATTTTTAGGATAAGAGCCTGGGATTTGTCCACTTTTAGCATAAGACCCTGGGATTTGTTCATTTTGGGGATAAAAATCAGGGATTTGTCTACTTTTGAGATAAGCGCCTGAGATTTGTTCATTTTTGGGATAAGAGACTGGGATTTGTCAACGTTTGGGATAAGAGCCTGGGATTTGTTCATTTTTTAGATAAGAGCCTGGGATTTGTTCACTTTTGGCATAAGAGCCTGGGACTTGTCTACTTTTGGGATAAGAGCTGGGGATTTGTTCATATTTGGGATAATGCCAGGAACTTGTCCACTTTCGGGGTAAGAGCCTGGGATTTGTTCATTTTTTAGATAAGAGCCTGGGATTTGTTCACTTTTGGCATAAGAGCCTGGGACTTGTCTACTTTTGGGATAAGAGCTGGGGATTTGTTCATATTTGGGATAATGCCAGGAACTTGTCCACTTTCGGGGTAAGAGCCTGGGATTTGTTCATCTTTGTCATAAGAGCCTGGGATTTGTTCAATTTTGGAATAAAAGTCAGGGATTCTCAAATTTTGGGTTAAGAGCCTGGGATTTCTCAAATTTTGGGATAAGTGGGATTTGTCCATGTTTGGAGTAAGACCCTGGGATTTGTTCATTTTTGGCTAAAAATCAGGGATTTGTCCACTCAGAATTGAGGAAGCGGAGAGCAGAGTTCGAACCAGTCGCATCAACTACATTCACTTACGTGCTAATACCCTTAGGAAAGGTATGAATCCTCTTCTACACCCAGTTTGACAGACTGGGTTTTATAGCGTTGGATGGCAGGAGAAGGGAACATTTTGAATACCGGCCCCGGCTCAGTCAGGCTATGGACACTCCGTATTTCTTATACGGAGTGGATTGAGAATGTGAAGATGGAACTAAGAGGTCGAAGTAGACATACCTTCCGCCAAAATGTCTTACAAATCACTTTCAAACTATATATATATATATATATATATATATATATATATATATATATATATATATATATATATATATATATATATATATATATATATATATAGTGAACATGTATTGGACATTGAAGTCAACATCCAGAGGTCATAGTCTGTTTCAGGCGGCCTGACGATTGCGTTTAAGCATGAAACAGACTATCGGCTGTAGGTGTTGACTTCAATGTCCACTCTTATATTTACATACGCTCTATCCCTGATATTGAACACTTTTATACATAAACATAACATACCTTAAAACTATATTTTCATCATATATATATATATATATATATATATATATATATATATATATATATATCACTTGACAAGAAACCAGAAGTGTTGAAACAAAATAGCTATTTTTGTAGTGATGTCATAACATTATAATTTTTAAATAAATTATATTCTTTCTACTTTGTATTGATCAGGGTTTTTTTTAAAAAAAATAGTGTTTTTGTTTAGTGGAATTTTATTCCATCTATACCAGCCTTGTATTCGTATATATATATATATATATATATATATATATATATATATATATATATATATATATATATATATACTCGAAAATTTCCACACAGATAAAGAGGAGGCAACTGAGATGTGATTTGGTAGAGAGAACTAAAGAAGGAATTCTGAGAATGAATAACATGTAGAGAACATGTAAGAAACGAAAACGTTTTAAGGAAAATGAGAATGAATAGGGTACTTATGTTTAGGATCAGAAAGAGACAGATGATATTTCTGGAACACGCAATGAGGAAAGAAGGCCTGGAGAAATTAACATTCACAAAACATAAGAAAGGCAAGAGGAACAAGACGGAAACATTGTGTAACCTACCTAACAAACTTGTGTAATTGACAGTGGCGATGTAATGATACAAACACTGTTTAGAGATACAAAGAATAGAATGTCGGGGAGAGCCATCATCGCTCTGAAGAGACATTGCACATAAAGAATATTTATGATTCGAAGGCTAGGTGTGGTCTGTGGTTAGTACTTAATAAGGCACCCACTCACAGAGAATATAGCACAAGAGTGGCTTCGAAGTGCGTACAATAATTGTCAGGTTCGCTAGTATTTCCCCATTTGGGGTTGTTTCTGGCACAAGATATTAATGCTTCAGGTGCCTTGGGAGGGGTTCTGATTGGATGCCTAAGTGCCTTCACTGGAGCTGACCATATCATATTTAGTATTAACTCTACCGTGAACAGTTATAGCTTTAGGCTATCAGAATCGGGCAGAAAGAAAACATAAATCAATGACAATAGGATGCATTTATTATAAAACAATCGTCGCTTGTCAAAGTTAACAAAATCCCTATTTAGACATTTTACACAAGATCATTAATCTACAGATGAAAATAATAAAAAGAATTTCAAAAAAATAATAATAATAAAGCTTAAACGACAACATTGATTGAAATTGCTAGTCATTCATTTTAATGCACCTAATGACCCGATGTTTGACAAAGTAACCCACCGTCTTACATAATTCAGAAAGATTATCTTGAAAAAATCAATGAATTATTGTATAAAGATTTTTGTATTGTGCAACGTTATAATGAAAAATTACCATATGTAATGTGTATCTCAAAAGGTATATATTTATATTTGTAATACGTCACCAAAAGAGTCCACTACAGAGAAAAATTGCCTATTGTTAATTAGCAGGCATTTTCTAATGACATGCTAGTAGAAATTGTGAACCGAAAAAGGCGTAATATGCTGTTCTCCTGGAGTTTAACATAATCTATGCAGGTAGAAAAATGTATCTGTGGTAATTAAATGAAAGCAGTTTTGCTTTGGAGGTGTAAAAATTTACAAACTATTCCTTACCTCTAGATTCGAGTTCCTTTTCGAGAGTAGTTTCCAGTTTTACGTTGTGGAAACTGTTGAACTTTTTCCCAAGATAGGAATAAATAGTTGTCATGTGCATAAATATCTAATTGGGAACATCGTGAAGGTCATTAATCAATATCAGAAACAGCGTAGGTCTAATGATAGAACCCTGGGTGACCCCTACATTAATGTGAATTGATCTGGAAGTGTGTCCATTCAACATGAATTTCATTAAAAGATTTGTTATGAACGATTGGATTAAGCCAAATAATTGTCCCTTGACAACGTAATCCTTGAGCCTGTGGGGAAGGCCAGCATGCCAAACTGTGTCGAAATCCTTCGAGATAGCTACAGCGACAGCAGCAGTTTTACTGTTCTTATATAAACTTGATAGACACATTCAGTGACGGCCATAAACACATCGGCCGAAACGGAAGCTATATTGTTCATCTAAAAAGAGCCTGTGAGAAGTAAGATGCTTCACTAATTCGTGTTGATAGATCCTCTAGTAATTTGCCAAAAAGTTGTAAGACATTAATAGTCCAATAATTTGAGGAGTCAGAGGTTGTGGTTAAGGTTAGAGGAGTCAGAGGGAACACCAGAGTTCTTAATAATATAATAAATGTCTTGTAAATATCAATTTCTCTAAGATTTCTTACCACAGTCGAGCCTGGTCAGTACCTAGATGGGTAACCCCTTGGGAATACCAAGTGCTGTAAGCTTGGATGTGCGGGTGGTGTAATGGATAATGGCTTGGAATAGGAAATCGGAGAGCCGGGTTCTAATTCTAGTCGTGTTCATTGTATTCACTCACATCTAAATACCCTTGGCAAAAGTATGAAGACAATTCACCCCAAGCAAGGCGGGAGTGCCACTAGCACGCTTGGGGTTACAGAGGATTGAGAACAAGAGTAAAGCAGCGTGCTTCATAAAAGGATACAGAGAAGGACGGGGGACAAGCTCAGTTTGTCAGATGTCGATTGACATTACACTTGAATATTATAGTCATTTGGGAAGCAACTAAGGGAAAGGGAGTTCCACAGATGGGAAGTGCAGGAGAAGAAGCTGTTGGAGTAGAAGAGACGGTTACATTTAACCGTTTTGACAGTGAAAGTGTGGGACCGAGATGCCAGCCTGGTAGCTCGCTTAAATTCATGTATATCGGGAACCAGCGAAAGTAGCGCTTCGGAACAATTGCCGTAAAAATACCTGTAGAAGAGACAGAGGGAGGACGCTACACGTATGTGGGATAGCGATTGTAGACTAGATGCCAGAACAGGACCTATCATCTTGCATATTCGTCTCTAGATTTTATCAAGGACCTCGAGACGTAAAGCAGGAGCATCAAGCCATATATGACAGCAATATCCCATAGAGAGAAAGAAAGAAGGGTAGATACACACACATACACACACACTCACACACACACACACACACACACACATGTATATATATATATATATATATATATATATATGCGTATATTTCATCAGCATGTTTTCATTGGGGTATATTTTGTTAAATAATTTAGACATGTTCTGTCTACTTATTTTCAATAGGATCTTTTAATATTCGTGGATAAGCTTTTTGGTGTCATTATTAAAGGACGAGAGAAAATCGCCGTGTTGATACATATTTCTTTTATTTCCAAGTACTTTCGACATAGCAATATCATCATCACGGTATTGTTTATTACAAGATAATTATTGTAGTGTTCATTATTGTCAAAGACAAAATTGTTGTGTTATCTGAAAGTAAAATGCCTCGATATATATATATATATATATATATATATATATATATATATATATATATATATATATATATATATATATATATATACCCTTTTTGTTGGGTTTTAGTACAAATAGAAATACTTATAATTTTCCGAAATGCGTTAGAAAGTGTTTAGATCCGGTTTTGATGAACAGTGTCATTCGTACGTTGAACAATACGGAGATCGTTGCAAGGTGAAAAACGTTGCTGAGAAGAGGTATAATCTTGGAGTTGAATATCCGGTGCCAATAAGAGTAAACAAATTATAATCAAGTATAAAACAAAATACGAATCCACTCAATTTTATCAGCTCGACATTATTACAGCTTCTCTCCTAATTTTTTGCACTTCACTCCGATAATATTAAAACATCTTTTATCTGTGCAGAGTGAAATGGATTCTAAATATTTGTCGGTACTTATTTAGTATACTAAATGTTCCATTTATTAAGTAAGACTAAATGACATATCTTTACTTTCGACGTTAATTTTTATTGGCCAACATAGTTACCATTTTGTTCCATCATGGCATTTTTTACTTATCTTCTTGTCACCGGCCTCCCAGACCTTTTTAACATTTTCATCAGCAAATAACAATTTGCTTTTCTTACAGTCTTCCATGGAAATTATTTTTTAGTTTAAGAAAATAATAAGAACAAAAAAGATAATTTAATACAACCCACGATGTTGTTATTTTTTTTCGCTTAAGTAGAAACTAAACTTTAAAGAGACTACCATAACCAAACTATTGCAAATGGCTTCCATTGCATGATTTAGAGATTTATAATATGTTGACTGTTTCCCCCGACGTAAAAACCTGATTATTCTGAAGTAATATATTCATTTTATCACTATATGTTATAAGGAGTTTAGCCAACCGTGGAGAGGTTAACGTCTGCATAAAAACACCGACACACCTTAGGAGATTAATGTCTTCAATAAATACCTACACACCTCAAACATTTTTGAAAGGCTTAAATTCTGGAAATTACCTACTGCCATGTATCTCTCACGTAGGCTTTTCTTTGCAACTCACTAAAGCGACGTTGTTTTAAACTTATGTAATACGACACACAACTTAAGGTAACAATTTATAATAGGTCATAAACATAACCTTGTTCCCTCGGCTGTATCCTTTATTCTACTCTTTGTAATGTAAATGATAAGTTGTTTCCTCGGAAACAGATCTAAGGTCACATGACCTCAATTGTATTAGTTTTCCCCTATGTATGGCCAGAAACTAATAAAAGGTCTTATATCTACATAGAATATACAATTTGTTCCTAGGTTCTCTGCTAATGAAGGGATATATACACATGCAAATGTCCTGTTTAAAATATTACTAATATAAATACATGTATGTATTACATTATCATTTCATTAATAATAGCGTATTATCAATTATTATATAACATATACCGTGTTATTATTTAACATATAATTATCAATTATTATATAGCACATAACGTATTATTATATAACATATAACGTATTACTATATAACGTATTAACAATTATTATGACCTATAACGCATTACCAATTATTATATAACATATAACGTATTATCAATTATTATGTAACATATAACGTATAACATATATAACATATAACGTATTATTATATAACATATAACGCATTATCAATTATGATAGAACATATAACGTATTATGATATAACGTATTAACAATTGTTATATAACATATAACGTATTGTTATATAACATATAACGTATTATCAATTATTATATAACATATAACGTATTATTATATAACGTATTAATTATTATAACCTATGACATATTACCAATTATTATATAACATATATTATTATCTAACATATAACGTATTATTATATAACGTATTATTATAACCTATAACCTATTACCAATTATTATATAACATATAACGCATTATTATATAACATATAACGTATTATCAATTATTATATAACATATAAATAATTTGCATCTGCATCCATGTTATTCATTAACATTGATCATTCGATCCAGTTCTTGTCTCACAATTTTCATGACTCTTTATAGAATATAAAAATGTGAGGAAACGGCGTATTGAAATGATTAGTCTTATAGATCATTATTTCTATAACAGTTACTACACACTTATCTCTCCTTCAGTAATAAAAGTAATTTAATAAACATGTACGAAGGTATCGAACATTTTATAAACAGAATTCGATCCTCACTAGGTGCTACTTAATCTAAAATTAATTTTCTCCAAGAATATTTCACTCTTCCATTCTTTTTTTAACGGTTGAATAATTGGAAATTTATTGGTAGATTTGTTTTTTCAAATGACAAATCTAATCTGCGCTTAACTGATTATAAGAGAAATCCGTCTTTTTAAACAAATATTATTTATATTTGGCCATCAGAAATTTCTAAAAATTTCATTTTACCTAATGATAGTTCATTGATTTTAACTCTGAAGAAGAAAGAATATCTTTGGCAGATTATGCATTTGTCAATTTTAACTAATTTTTAAAATCTCACATAAATGCACATGTAATGTTAATAGCATTTTAAATGATCGAATACGTTAAAAGTGGTTTGCCTATTTTCTTTATAGAGACTTTTCATTGAGTGGTACTCTTTAATCGATTAGGACAGTTAAGATTGATGGTGATCAAAACGGTGACGACAAGTAAGATAGCGAACCTGCCGAAAATCTTCAGCGTTAAAAATCGTTTGCACCATATTGGTTATATTAGTCGCT
This sequence comes from Acanthosepion lycidas, assembly GCA_963932145.1. Classification (NCBI taxonomy): domain Eukaryota; kingdom Metazoa; phylum Mollusca; class Cephalopoda; order Sepiida; family Sepiidae; genus Acanthosepion; species Acanthosepion lycidas. The sequence continues at coordinate 129,650,771 of OZ010579.1, read as the reverse complement.
TTGATGTGTGGCTTTCGAAAACGATTTAAAACATAGCATAAAAGAAATGTCGCGGTTATTTTTTTGTAATTAAAAGTAAATATTTTACAAATAATTTTGGGTAAAAATATACATTTCAATAGGTTTCAACGTAGTTCAGATGCCCAAATCTCTTATCTATATATTTACTGCAGTTAGCACAACGATGCAGCCGATCTGTTCTTCATCCTTCGTCAAATCTTCTCCGGTAAACGGAAACCTCTTAATCTCAAATGCGGACAGATGACTATGAAATGGACTGGTCCGGTGGATATATTTAATAAACAATTACTGTCCAGATGTAAAATATTTCGTTTTTCTCTCGCCTTACACCTAACGAAGACATAATAATGGATAGGCTAACAACAAAACATATACAAAAGAATGCGATTTGATTATCCAAATAATGTTGGATATGTTAATGACTGTTCTGAAAATTATGGATAAAGTCGCCTTTTTGTATATCATTTGATGAAATTGGCACGTATTTAATTGTTAAAAGTGTTAAAATATAATTTGCCTCGTCTTGGTTATGTTAGTCGCTTTGATGTGTGGCTTCCGTAACGTAACCGTAACAAATTATCATTAAAAGTAGCTACTTCACAACGATCCTTATTGCAAACGTTGAAACAGCAAATTTAATCACCATTAACCGTTTTAAAGGTCAGTCTTTATCCACATCTCGAGTTTGTGAGTGGTTAAGATGATTGCAATTGGAAAGGTTAGACGACTTTCTGACGATTCTACTGTGATTGTTCAATCGTTTAATACATCTTCTTAAGAATTTTCTCCAAGAATATTTCACTCTTCCATTCTTTTTTAACGGTTGAATAATTGGAAATTTATTGGTAGATTGTTTTTTTCATCTTCATGGTTTTTAGAGAATATTTAAATCTAGTCAAGATGCTATTGGCATTTTCTGCCTTTCGAATACACATTGTCGTCTAGATCTTATTGACTTCCATAATTTGTGTTTAACTGAAATGAGTAAGATGTTGTACATCACATTTGTTAGGCAATTTATTTTATTTTCTTTCATTTGTTTCGTATCTCTTTAATCTTTTCCCACTTGGGCCATGAATGGAGTATTGCCACCGTATATGGTCTGGACCCCTTTCTGTTTGTCTCAAGGTTCTTGATAAAATCCAGAGACGGATATGCAATGTAATTGACCCTGATCTGGGATCTCATCTGCAGTCGTTCTCTCACGTGACATCGTCTCCCTCTGTTTTTTTGTTTTTTTTTTTACAAATACTGTCATGGTAAATGCTCCGATGAGCTGCTTTCGCTGGTTCCCAGACTTCATGAATTTAAGCGTTCTACTAGGCTGGCATCTCGCTCTCACCCTTTTACTGTCGAAACTGTTAAATGTAGGCATCTCTTCTACTCCAATAGCTTCATGTCTCGCACTTCTCGCCTGTGGAACTCCCTCCCCTTTTCTTGTTTCCCTGATAGCTATAATCTCCAATTATTCAAATGTAATGTCAATCGACGTCTCCAGATGCTCTTATCTATCCCCTATCCTTCTCTCCATCCCTTCCTCTATCACTCCTATTTGCTCTCGCTCCAACTATCTGTAAACCCTTGCGTGCTAGTGGCTTCCCGCCTTGCTTGGGGTGAAATGCTTAAAAAATATTTGACGTTAATTCTTTATAATTTTTATGACATTTATAGCAACGAAAGAAATTGAACAAACCGTCATCATCTTTTATTCAATGGAAATTTCATCGCTATTTTTTCTTTAAATAATCAAAAAATGAATAGTTTATTTTGGGAAGAGTGGAAGGTCTAAATAGGGTTTAAATGTCTCGAATAGCAAGATGATTCTGATAGTGTGATTTGTATAGAATTCTTGTAGTTTTGACCAGAATTTTCCTTAAAGGTTCTTGTAGATTATGGATTAATAATTTTTTGTTTTTATGACACTGTGGTCAGATAAGTGACACGTAACTCTTCTACTCAAAGAGTGTGTCCGATATAGGTATTTGATTTGTGACCTGTACAGGCCATTGAAATTCATACACTCTAATTGCCATCACTAGTTTAGATTTAATGGGGTTATTTTGATTAGTGACCACAACGCTTGCGGTCTGCCATTTCCTGTAATATATTAGAAATTTTACATGTTTTTCGGGAATTACGACGGAAATATGATGTTTAATGATTCTTCTTATAGTGAATTCGTCTTGTTTATAATTATTGTGAATTTGGTTATAGTAAAATGTGTTCTTGTTTTTTGTGTTTTATCTTTATTGATGGCGTCGTATATTTTGGTAAGAATTATTTTATTGGTTTATCAATAATGTAATTGAGAAAATTACTGTCGACTAATATTTGTTTTATGAGTTTTAATTCGTTCAGAAATATTATTTGTGAAGAGGAATTTTGGTGTGCTCTATTTAAGAAGTTTGTAATCAATGATATTTTATATCATTCCGGGGATTGGTTACCATAGTTTAAAAGGCAAGAGTTTGTACTGGTATTTTTACGAGTAAATGGTAAATTCTTTGAATTTTAGTTCTATGTCAACACCTAGGAATGGGATATTGTTATTAACCATTAATTCATATGTAAATATATTCAATGAAAAGTGTGTGTGTGTGTGTGTGTGTGTGTGTGTGTGTGTGTGTGTGTGTGTGTGTGTGTGTGTGTGTGTAAAACATTATATTACGTCATATAGACCAAATATCTACCCAACCAGGATAAAGAAATTTCTCGGCATTTACCTCTTCAACTGGTTTCAAGATATGTCCCATAATTTACGAAAATATTTTAAAATATTATATTTTTTTATGTATTTTTACATTTCCGATTTGTTTATAAACAAAAATTCTAGATTTTTCAATTTTTATTTAGAAAAATATATAATCAAAAGTAATTAACACACATAAAATTTATGGGTATGAAGATAAACTATATCCGCATCCTGGGTAAGACGATAAACTACATCCATCAGCAAGGCCTCTGATCAGGAGGTTTTTGAGGAGCGTGGAAACACCTCTTAATTTTTGGTGTTCCCAGGTCCACCCTGACCCGGGGTGGTAGCACCTGTTAGGGTCCCAGCTATGGGAAAATAGTTGACACCCAAACTTGTGTAAAAATAGGTTTTAATACCAGAAATACTTTGTAATAAAAAAAATATTACCAGCAATAATTTTTGAAGGAAAAATTATTATCAGCAAAACTTTAAAAAAAAGTATCAGCAATACAAACAGCTATACATTCTTTGAAAAAAAAAATGACCAGCTCTAGATTTCTTCAACGAAAAATATTCCCAGAAATAGATTTTTGAAGAAAAGCATATTACCAACAATAAAAATTTTGTCGGCATTAAATAACCTATTGAGGTTGATATGCCGTAAAACAAAAGAAACCAAACCAAACCAAACCAAACCATACTTAAAATTTACTTTTTATGCCCGTTTTGAAAGCCCCATAATCTACTCTGTAGTATAAAGCGGTATACAACTTTATATATTTATTGGTCACGCATCCTGATCTCCCCTTTTGAATTAAGATATATTTCATTATGTTTCTGCAAACATTACCCGATTCCAACAAACTAGATGACAGATATAATGGCTTTTGTGTTCCTTTAGACACAAAGAGATTTCGATATATTTGTTACTGAGAGTTTCCATCAGGCTTGCAAAAATAAGGTCAGCGAGCCACTTTTGGTCCGTAAGTCACTTTGTGGCCCGTAAGTCACTTTTTTCCCTGTGCGACTACATAGTGGGTCGTCAGCTATCTGTGGTTCGCGTGACTACACTGTGTGGCCCACCAGGCACTTGTCCGCGTGATCACATAGTTCGGCCTGCCAGCCACTTGTTGTCCGCGTGAACACACAGTGTGTACAGCGAAGCACTTGCTGCCCGCGTGAGTACACAATGGAACCATGCGAGCCATTTTTGGTCCGCATGACTACATTGTATAGCCCGGCAGCCACTAGTAGTCGGAGCGACTATACAGTGTGGCCCGCGAGCCAGTTGTTGTCCACGTGACCACATAGTGTGGCCCGCGAGTCACGTTTGGTCAGCGTGAATACACAGTGTGGCCTGTGAGGCGCTTGCTGTTCCTGTGACTACACAGTATGTCCGAGAAATTTTCATATTCGTCCTTTGACAGGATTCGAACCTGCGTCCTATACAGTTTAGTATGTATGTCATTTGTTTACATTTGATACGCCATGAGCAGTTATGAATGTACGAGATTCATGGAAGATGGAAGTTTATAAGCAGTAAATTCGACCTTGCCAACCGAACGATCCTTTGTGGCCGAGCAGTTAGGCACGTCAAGCTAAATGACGGTTCCGTATAGGATGCAGGTTCGAATCCTGTCAAAGGACGAATATTTTCTATGAAAATTTCTCGGACATTCAAGCCGGTAAGTGTTATTTAATACTGTTTATTATAAACAGAGCATTTACTTAAATACTTGTATCTATAAAAAGAACGTTAAACATAAAAATGTCTTTAATAATATATATATATATATATATATATATATATATATATATATATATATATATATATATATATATCATAAATTTCCTCAAGGGAAAGTACATAACATTTGTTAAAAGAATATATCGTTTATAAGAGTTAAATTTAATGCATTTAAAGCTTCGATTTTTCAAGTTGCTCGGCTTTTGCTTGATGTTTATTTTCAGTTGCATTTGCATCTGTCTGCAAAACAACAGAACAAATGTCGTTTGAATTTTTATGGCCGTTTGTTCAAAAGCAGCGCATGCGCATACCAAGAACCGCTTGCCAAGAACAGTACATCTGATTGATGTTCATTTTCTCAATTTTTATACAACGGCCCAGTGCTACGTGGCCATTTTATAAACAAGCAAAGTATGTACACACAAAAAACAACGGTGGCGATTAATTTTATTTGAAGTCGCGGACTTGGCCTGAAAATTAACAGAAGTTAACTTTGAATCATCGAACCGAGTTTTAATTCTAGCTGTTATAGTTCTATGGAAAGGCATGAACTTCAACTATCCTGATACATCAGTTCGCACATTTTTCCTGATGCCGATACCATTTACCCCTGTATAACTTGCAAATGTGTTCTCGAGAAGAAATAAGCTAAGTAAAATTCAATCCTTCTACATTACAAGCAATGATGAAAATAACCATTTCCACACAGGAAACATTCGATATTCATTGACAGAACAATTAGCGTTAATGTCGGTTAAAATCTTTTTATCTTAAAATAGTTTTTCAGGAAATTAGAAAAAAAATAGGAAGTTAGAAAATAGAAATTAAAATTAGAAAAATTAAAATTAGAAAAATTAAAATTAAAAAATTAAAATTAAAATTAAAAAATTAAAATTAAATAATAGAAATTAAAATTAGAAAAATTAAAATTAGAAAAATTAGAAAAATTGAAAATTAAAATTAAAAATTAGAAATAAAAATTAAAAAAATTAAAATTACAAAATAAAAATAAAAAATTAAAATTAGAAAAATAAAATTAAAAATATAAAAAAATATTAGAGAATTATCTCAACTCCACCGTTATCGGCTTTTTCTTATACTGATGAGAGTTTCCTACCTAACCTTTTGTTTAATGTAATGTGGAAATTCAATATTTTGATTATATCATTATTTTACTTCCTACTTGCCTCTCCTACCCGTTTGGGTTGCTACTGCAAGGGTTAAAATAATGCGTTTTTTTTTTGTTATTAGATAAGATCCAGTATGGTTCCTCGAAGATATACTACAATGCCAAGGAATCATTTGATTTCTGATATTTTCAAGATTCTATATTCTTTCGTTCCTATTCTTTGTTTTATTTTTCATTATAGCATTTTAGCTGCTAACTCTCCAACCGTCTTCAGAAATCTGTCGTGTTATGTAATGTAGAAACTTGGTGAGGTTAGGTAAGATAATTTTGTGACATATCAACTCTCGTTAGGTTCTTTGCTGTCAAATATAAGTCATATAGGACAAAAACCACAATTAATTAATTGAAAGGTAGACTTGAGTCAAAAAAGGTGGAGACATGTCTTGTTTAAACTAAAATAAAGATAGACACAGGTCAGGTTAACAATAGATTCAAAATGATTAGGCACAAGTAGGTTTATACTAAAGTAAAAAATAATTAACACTGATCCTAGAGTCAGAAATTCAGACAATGGTCGAGTTTATATCCGATTTTGTAAGAAGATAGGCCGGTTGTTTATACTTCTTTGCATAGAAAACAGTCGGCGTATTCTAAGCACCAACTAAATTAACCTTATTCAAAAGATGTACGTGCTATCTATATCATATATATATATATATATAATGAAATGGACAATTATTTTAAGACATTTTTATGTTTCTACATTCTTTTTATAGATACAAATATTTAAGTAAATGCTCTGTTTATAATAAACAGTATTAAACAACATTTGCCGGCTGTGAAAATTTCTCGAACATTCAGGCCGGTAAATGTTGTTTAATACTGTTTATTATAAACAGAGCATTTACTTAAAGATTTGTATCTATAAAAAGAATGTAGAAACATAAAAATGTCTTAATATATATATATATATATGTGTGTGTGTGTGTGTTTAATTTTAATTTAGGTCGCGAATTATGCATCGAAAAATACTTCATATTTATCTGTATCTCATTCATTTAAACCGTTATTTAACTCCTCTCTTTAAAACTTCTCTCTGTTAAATTTAATCCCCACCTTCACCTTTAGGCCTTCCTGTTCTTCTTTCTTCTGTTACCCCTCTCTAGAGCTTTCCCTGTGACACTTGTTTCCCACTCCCACACATACACTGTCACTAAAAAGTTTTTTTTATACCTGGAGTTATCTTTTGATTTTGTAGGTCTGATGAATTTGATCGTGATTACGATTCCAATGTAATAAATTATAACCTTGGAATATTAGTGTTTGAGCAGTTTTTATTATTTTTATATATATATATATATGTGTGTGTGTGTGTGTGTGTGTGTGTGCGCGTGTATATATATATATATATATATATATATATATATATATAACTGACTCAAAATAATACACAGAGGATGACATTGTTAAATGGGACGTTTAAAAGAATCAGCATAAATGTTATAATGAAATCATTGAATCAGTAGACCGTGCATAGATTTAAACAACATATTAGAGATTTTGAATAAATTAAGACAAGAGATTCCAATAATAATAATGATCATATGTTTCAATTAAAGCATTATTTTAAAAATTGGGAATGCTGGGGAAATTTATCTGGTTTTTAGAAATTGGCGAATTCTATATGAGTCAGGCTTACAGAGGTTCTGTGAGAAGGTATATAAGTGGGGTAGTGAAGACAGTTCTAAAATGTCATTGGTAGGGAGGGAAACACCGGATTTGATTAGAGCATTACATTAAATCTATGATCAGAGTTCAACATTCCAAAATCCGATCGAGGAAGGTCTGTGGGGAAAGTGGTCAAAATGGTATTATTTATTTATAGTTATTATATTATTAGAAATTGTTATATAAAACTACTTATACTTAATGTTGGTAAATAAGTTTAAATTTATTGAATAATAAGGACACTGTAATAGTTTTGTTTTTTGTTTTTTGTTTTTCTCAAGCATGTCATGTGACACATTAGCGCATCATGTCCGCTGGGGTGTTAGTGTATGTCTTGGGGTTCGTATTACCCACAATATGTAAGATTAAAGTGACTCTACTTCGATACGTTAAATGAAATTCAAACAGAATCATAGACCGTATTGGACGGCATTCAGGTAAGATGAATTCCACGGAGTTCTTGACGCGTGGGATATGCCCTGGAATCTCTGTGCTCGTTCCCAAGGTGTTATATATATCATTTACTAAATACATGCTATAATTTCTTTTTGGAACTAGTTCTGGAAATTTCTGATATCCTGGGGAAATAAATGACTTATAACTTTCAATGCCTCAAAAACCAGGCCTCTATCAAATCCTGATATTTTTTCTTAATGTGGCTGTATGTTCTAGTCAGTCTCACGCTCACTCCAAACATCAAGTGGAAACTTATATATTTAATCAATTGCGAAAGAATCAAGGAAAATGGTCGGCTGAATGAATCACCCCAAGAAATTCCTGACTCACTCTTCCGCTATAATATATATCTTTATTCTAATATCTTTCTCAAATAAATCAAGTTTTCCTAGAAGTTTAAATAGATCTTTGTGTCTTATCCAATATTTTACGTAGTCTATGAAACATGGATAGACATTCTTCTGCATTTCTATTGCTTCCTCTGATAGTGTTCTTATCCTAAATATTGCATTTTTTTTTTTTTTTGTTAGAGCGTCATTGCTAGAAAATTTAATAAAGTTATAAGGAAGGACTATCAACTTGTGGAACATAGAATGTACGTTTGATTGATGAAGAGATGTGAGCTATGAAATCTCCCCTCTTAAGTTAAGATATGTTAAGTCGCTATGTTTCCAGGAGACATTACTCGACTCGAATAAGCGAACATACGGTCATAAAAAAAATCACAATAAGTGCTGAAGTTCACTCTATATCTTTATATATATATATATATATATATATATATATATATATATATATATATATATATATATATATATGTATATACACACATATACATACACACACACACATATATATACATACATATATATATATATATATATATATACACACATATATATATATACATACACACACACACACATATATATATATATACATACATATATATATATATATATATATATATATATATATATATATATATATATATATATAATTACGTCATATCAACCAAATATCTACCCAACCAGGATAAACAAATTTCTTGTCATTTACCTCTTCAACTGATTTCAAGATATGTCCCATAATTTATGGAAATGTTTTAAAATATTATATTTTTTGTTTATGTATTTTTAAATTTCTAGATACATAAAATTTACTCCTTATCTCCCGTTTTGAAAGCCCAATAGTCTATTCTGTAGTATAAAACGGTGTACAACTTTATATATCTATTGGTCACGCATCCTGATCTCCCCTTTTGAGTTAAGATATATTTCATTATGTTTACTGCAAACATTACTCGACTCCAATAAACGAACATGCGATCAGAAAAAACAGAACAAGTGGTAAAGTTTGCGCTATCCACAAATTGCTTTTTATATGTTTTATTACATCTTAGCCTTTTATGCATATTTACTTTTAACGATTTCAAAAACAAAATTCTTTCTTACTTACAATAGAGTTAATTGTATTAATAAACGTAGATTAATTAGAGGTAAAATATAACCAACAAAATTGCCAAATCACTTAAACATTGTCGTCATTTTTTGTGTTGCGATAAACTAGATTAAATAAATCACATTGACAGACGTCAGAATCACGCAAGAAAAGAACTCTAATAATTTTTGTAGCATCAAAACTAACGACAGAATACGTGGCACGGAAATCTGAAGGTGCATTCGAATATCAAAAGATGCTTTTCTAAAGCTAAGCAACAAACAGGAAAATGTCAATAGAAAAAAAGAAATTAATAATGAACTGCTAATATCAATCTTCGTCTATGGCAGTGAATCCTGTTTGATTTTCTCACAGATGAAGAAGAATCTTGCATTTAGAATCAGAGAGAGAGAGAGAGACATAATGAAGTTGAAGAGCGCGGACAGTTTGATAATCTCAGGACGTATTGACGGCAAGATGTGATGCGATGAAGATTGTATAACCTAACGAGCTCAGGGAAATGGATTACACAACAGGAAGTGAGAAGGACAATAGACGGGTAAAAGTTGCAAAGGATAGAAAGTTGTGGAGAGCTATGATCGCTCAGGTCTTGAACGAACACGGTACATAAAAGAAGATGAAGATGAGTTACTTCTAAGACGAAAAAGAAAACAAAATCAAAGAACAGTTTTCTGCCACAGAGATAGAAACCGGAAGTTCAATATGCAGAAAAATTCTCGACCCGAGCAACAAAGAAGAGATTACGCAGAAAAAATTCTGTCCTTGGTCATTTGCTCAGATTTGAGAAAAAACTTTTGAGAATCTCATCTAATTTATTAAATAACGATACAACACAAAGTAATTGAATGGATAAGATTGTTTTGCGCCAATCGCTTGCATGTTTACATTGAACATCAGCATTCTACCGAGTGTACAAGCAAAACTGTCCAAATCGTGTAACAGAAAAATTGTTCAATTGTTAGATTAAGCTTTGAACCGTTGTATCTTAGAAATGATTAAAGATATCTTACTGGAATTCCCTGAAATTTTTATAACTATTAGACTCTATTTTGAGCAATAAGAATGTATTTAGCTCTAAGTTGAAATGATGATCTTTCTTCTTGTTGTGACCTCCTGATCCTTTTTCCTCTCTACTGTTCCCTCTTTTTTAAAACTTTTTCACCGTTCTCTTGATGGTTCTTGAATGGACTTTGAAAATGGAAGCCAGAGTATGAATGTTGGTACCATTACTGAAGGCCTGAATGATCTTTTTTTCCCCACAACATTGTTCAGTCGGGAAGAGTCCGATTGACACAAAACGATTTTACCCTGTTCTCTTTCTAGCTGAATAATTAAAACGGTTTTCAGTGACTCTTACGACAAATGGTGTCAAGATGGCTAAACGTCTCATCTGAAAACCTGGTGTCCTAGATATTAAACAATTTGCAGGACAGACAATTATCGCACGCTGTTACACGATTTGGACAATTTAACTGTTACCCCCGGTATATCCTCACCTTATAGTTGCACATGAACAATCTGCACTTTGCATCTAGCAAAGGAATTTACAACCCACTCAACTAGTTTGTTTAGTCGCGTCAAAATTAGCATATATATATATATATATATATATATATATATATTGAAAGAGAGAGATATATGTGCGGCTATTGGTACAAGTTTCTAGCGTATCTTATTGTAAAAAATGGTCTTCTAATGTTTATTCAATCACTAGTTTCAAAAGAAGGCGGACGTTAAGAATATTTGCCACACCTAACGCACAAATGCACACACAAATACAGATGCATACACTGTCGTTGCAAAAGTTATGGTGATAACAGTATGTAAGATTAATGGTAAGTGGCACTGTCATATCTTCATGTAACGGAAATGTACTGATCGACATCTGCTGTGTCATTGTGGACATCGGATAGGATGCTCATGGAAAGTTGACATGAATGATCTAGTCTCAAATAGAGTATGATGGTGGATGCTAGGCGTCGTGCAGGCTGGTGGTGGTTCCATAATGGTGTTGGCTATGTTTATGTGACACTGACCGGTGACTGTTACGTTGACCTGCTATGAAACACTGCAGCCTAGCGGTTACCTGTCAAAAATTACAGATTATTCCTGCAGGATAATGTACAGAAACATCAGTTGCTTAAATTTCACCAAATTGTATATGTTCTTTATCATATATATATATATATATATATATATATATATATATATATGGTTGGATTGATGTGAGTATGTTAGCTCTATCTCTGATATTGAAGGCTTTCTAATAAGTACTGCGCATATAATATATAAATAATTATATATATATATATATATATATATATATATACACACACACTTTTCACATATATATATATATATATATATATATATATATATGTATATGTTCTTTTATAGCTGACTCAGGGTAGTAGCACCTGTTAGGGTCCCAGCTATGGGAAAATAGTAAACGCACAAACTGGGATCAATACATGAAAATATAAAAATATATTAGAAAAAATTACCAGCAATATACTTTCATAGTAAAAAAAAATAATTATAAATTGCCACCAATATATTTTTGGAAAAAATTTTTCCAAAACTCAAAAGAGAATAAAATTTCGACATTTAATGACCCATAATTTCTATGCTGTTAAGCAATCAAACCTAACCAAAGTGTCTGTTAACATCTCCTTCTACTCCTTTCCTCTGCAAAGAACCTCCTATCAACAGAATAGCTTTCTGTTATCAACGAGCAGACTGGCACTTGTTCTGTGATTTCCTTCGCCATGTCCCCTGCAACGTGGTTTTTAAGCACCACCGTTCAAAACTTTGCGTCTGAGGTCTCCTGCTGGGTAAAAGTTGGCATCGAGTCTTTCATCCCCGCAAGAAAACATAAAGTTAAATCGCGCTCATCTCAGTAGTTCTCAGCTGCTTACTCAGCTTCTATTGTCCATAGGGATCACTTCTTCTGTACCGAAGCGACATGTCTGATTGCAATAAATGTCTCTGTGTCTCTGCCCGTAATGAGTACATGCATGTCCTCAATGAAGCTGATATGTCCCGGAAAGGGATATATTTGTTCGAAGTAGCAAAGTGGTTTTAGACTACTGTAACCGAGTAGGACAATCTCGCAGGTAACCGTAATGGACTGGTCCTCGTCGTATTGGTAGGCAATAGGCGTAAACAATAGGCGTAGTCAATAGGCGTCTCCCTGTACCTCTACATCAGTCTGTATTTATGGCAGACACCAGCCAATCATATTACTGTGAGGAGGAACCAAGATGTATGCATATTCATTACATCAGAAGCAAAGTTACTATTTGCTCGAGGAATGAAACAACGTGTTGCATCTCGCAAGTTTGATTTTAAAGATTATTGGCGGCACTGCAAGAGTATTCTGAACAACAGCAAATCCTCATTACCTCCCCTATTCAACCAATTTGAGTTCCCGACTTCCTCAGCTGATAATGCTTAATGCTTTGCTCGGAAATTTTCATCCAATTAAAAGCTCAACCCCTCCTGATTTTCCCTCTAGAACTGAGGCTCTGTTGAGTAAGATGAACATAACCCCATCGATGTTATTGGAGATCGTCTCATAATTAGACTCCCATAAGGCGCGTGGCAGCAAAGGGATACCAGCAGGATTCCCGAAAAAACGTGCTCCTGAGCTGGCTCCAGACCTCTCCAAACTATATAATTATTGCCTCACTGACACTTCCTTTCCAGCATGTTGGAAGTCATCATCTGTTGTCCCATTTTTCAAGAACTCTGGAGACCCTTCTGATCCATCTAACTACCGTTCTCTCAGTCTCCTACCACTCTTTGTCAGTCTTCCTAGCTTTAATCAACGTCGAAGTGGTTAAACACCTTACATCCCATGATCTGCTCTCTGACAAGCAATATGATTTCCGCTTTGCCCGGTCTACCACTGACATGCACACGGCCATTACTGAATTTGTATACCAAATACATGACAATAACGGAGAAGCTCGTGTTGTGACTCTTGATATCTCTAAAGCATTCGATAGAGTTTGGCATGCCTGCCTTCTTCGTAAGGTTCAGGGAAACGGCATTGCAGGACGATTATTTGACTTAATAAAATCATTTCTGTCAAACCGTGAGATGAAGGTCACCCTAAACGGGTTCTCCTCCAGTTCCTGTCATACGAATGCTGGTGTTCCCCAAAGCTCTATCCTAGGCCCTACACTGTTCCTGATCATCATTAACGACCTTCCCAATGTCATCAGTTCCCGAGTAGGCATCTACACAGACGACACTACCATTTACTCCTGTCTCAATAGTAAATCTAACATCGTTGTCAAAACTAACGTGGCCGTTGGTCTCGAAAAGGACCTCCAATCTGTGGTTGACTGGGGCAGGAAACGAAACTGCTCTCATTTACTCAAAATAGAGAACCCTCCCTGCCTCCCATCAGAATTTCCAACTCCACGAGAGCGCTTCCTTGCGCCTGCTTGGCCTTACGCTTTCCACTGACCTGAGGTGGAACAACTACATTGAATCAATAGCTTCATCTACCGCAAGGAAAGTTGCCTCTCTGTGTTTGCGCCAGACGGTTTTTCTCGTCTGAGTTCACCTTTCAAATCTACAAATCAGCCATTCGTCCTTTCATTGAATACTGTTGCCATATATGGTCTGGTGCCCCCGCTGTTCATCTCCAAGTCCTTGTCAAAATCCAGAGACGGGTATGCAATGTGATAAGTCCTGATCTCGCATCTCTTCTACAGTCACTTTCTCACAGATGTGATGTGGCTATCTTCTGTCTTTTCTACAAGTACTTTCATGGCAACTGCTCTGACGAGCTACTTTCACTGGTTCCCGAACTGCATGAATTTAAGCGTGCTACTAGGTTGGCATCTCGGTCCCATTCTTTCATTGTCGAAACGGTTAAATATAGCTGTCTCTTCTACTCCAACAGCTTCCTATCCCGCGCATCCCCTCAGTGGAAATCCCTCCCACTTATTTGTTTTCCTGATAGCTATAACCTTCAAATGTAATGTCAATCGACATCTTCTGATGCCTAGATTTGTCTATTTATTATTGTTTCTAAATTTAAAAAAAATGTGAAATTTAACTGTATTTTTAAAAACATAATTAAATATGATGCGGCTGCACTAGTAATATAAAAACAATAATAAAGCCAGAAATCTTGAAACTACCACGCAGCAAAATATAGTTAACATTAATAATTTATGCAACTGTAGAAATAAGAATAGATGTCCATTAAATGGAGCTTTTACGACAGAAGCTATAATCTGAAGATTATATAATCTGAAGTTTGAAGATTGATCAGATTGATTTATCAATATTTTCTTACTTTCAGTTTATGCAATTCCCCGTGTCTCACCGAATATTTCATTCAAAATTACTGTCTTATAAATAAACTGGAAATAAGTTCGTATTCTATCAATTTGTCTTACAATGAGAAAGTTAACACGTATACACACACACCCATGCATATATATATATATATATATATATATATATATATATATATATATATATATATATATATATATATATATATATATATATATATATATATATGATTGCATAAGCCATCCATCTAGTTACTTCTCCATACTATAGTACGGAGATTTATTATTACAATGAGGTAACACCTGGTAACGAGGCAACAAGCAACAAATTTCTCTGTCCAAAGCTTTAGTGATTGGAATGTTTTTTTGAGTGCGAATGCGCCTGTGTACACACGTACTACACAGACACACACAGACGCATACTGACCGTGTTTATGTATGTGTGTGTGTATTTAAAGAAAGAAATTAAAAAAAACTGTTGACATGTTTCTTATTACGCCGGCCATGTTTGCTTTTCACCTGTGCAAATACCGCAAACACTTTATGAGACTCAAATCATCTTCAATGTTTATCTAAAGACGTTCGCTAATATGTGAATGAATATCCTTTAATTTTATGTAAAAAGGATCTTGTGCTTGTGTGTTTTGACAAAGATGTCTTTCGTGTGTGGCTAGAGAAGTTTAGGCGTTTGTTTCCCATACTTGTTCGTTCATTTCTTGATTCAATTACATTTCCCTAGAGAATTAGTTGTCTGCATGAATAGCTTTAGAAAATATGTCAGAGCAAAATACATTTGTACTTAAGGATTAGCAGAGATAGATAGATAGATAGATAGATAGATAGATAGATAGATAGATAGATAGATAGATAGATAGGAAACAGAATGAGATAGATAGATAGATAGATAGATAGATAGATAGATAGATAGATAGATAGATAGGAAACAGAATGAGATAGATAGATAGATAGATAGATAGATAGATAGATAGATAGATAGGAAACAGAATGAGATAGATAGATAGATAGATAGATAGATAGATAGATAGATAGATAGATAGAAACAGACTGAGATAGATAGATAGATAGATAGATAGATAGATAGGAAACAGAATGAGATAGATAGATAGATAGATAGATAGATAGATAGATAGGAAACAGAATGAGATAGATAGATAGATAGATAGATAGATAGATAGATAGATAGATAGATAGATAGGAAACAGAATGAGATAGATAGATAGATAGATAGATAGATAGATAGATAGATAGATAGATAGATAGATAGATAGGAAACAGAATGAGATAGATAGATAGATAGATAGATAGATAGATAGGAAACAGAATGAGATAGATAGATAGATAGATAGGAAACAGAATGAGATAGATAGATAGATAGATAGATAGATAGATAGATAGATAGATAGATAGGAAACAGAATGAGATAGATAGATAGATAGATAGATAGATAGATAGATAGATAGATAGATAGATAGATAGATAGAAACAGACTGAGATAGATAGATAGATAGATAGATAGATAGATAGATAGATAGATAGATAGATAGGAAACAGAATGAGATAGATAGATAGATAGATAGATAGATAGATAGATAGATAGATAGATAGGAAACAGAATGAGATAGATAGATAGATAGATAGATAGGAAACAGAATGAGATAGATAGATAGATAGATAGATAGATAGATAGATAGGAAACAGAATGAGATAGATAGATAGATAGATAGATAGATAGATAGATAGATAGATAGATAGAAACAGACTGAGATAAATAGAATCTTAACTGCTAATGAGCTTGAACACGTTTACTTTGACGTTTCGCAAATGAATCGAGATAATAAAAAAGCAAAATTTCCTACAAGAACAAAAATCTCTATTCGCAAGCAAAATGCTATTCACATTATGCGTCTAAGCTCCCGGCTTTTACTTTCACCGTCAGAGAAATTAGATTTTAATTTTATCTCAATTTTTATATTTATTTATTTATTTCATTATTTTATTAACTGTATGTTAATTTATTTTTCTCCACATTTTATTTATCACACATTGTTTCAGCCCTAATTTATTAAAAGAAAGCGACAAATGTAAATAACACGATCGTATATTAATTGTAAGGAACTCAAAGCTTTACTGAATTTTCATTTTTTTTTTTTAATTAAATTATATTCACTTTATTTTTTTATAATAGTTATCACCATTGTTTCGGCGGCATACCCCAGTGTATATTGAGTGACTTATTTCATTTGAATCCCTTTGGTTCTTGTATATGTTTCTTTTAAATCTCGGGATGTTTAGACAATAGGAGAATTGTTTGCATTTTATTTAGTAAAATTCTTCGGATGTTTTTTTTAACTATTTTATATTATATGTTTACTAGTAGATTAATTTTAGTAGAATTTCTTTTAAATTAGTTGTGAATTTTGAGCGTAATTTATATATATATAGATAGATAGAGAGATAGAAACAGACTGATATATATATGTGTGTGTGTGTGTGTGTGTGAGTGTGTGAGAGAGAGAAAGAGAAAGAGAGAGGGAAAACCTATATGTTGCATATATTTACGCAATATATCTTCATTCAAACATGTTTCATTGAATAATATAGGCATATTGTGTGTATTTTTCATATTGATCCTTTCCAGTTGTCTAATCAGTTTCTTGATGTTCAGATGAAGATCAAGGAAGGCGTCGTAGTTTGTTTTTTTTTTTAACCGGTGTACTTCCGATCTTTTCCAACATCCTCTGTGGGAATAATTTACAAAGACAAACATATTGTAACTGCGATAAAATCTGCAATCTGTTGTGATAATTATTTTAAAAACACGCACGAGTCCATATATATATATATATATATATATATATATATATATATATATATATATATATATATATATATATATATACTACAGTGTGACGGGGATAATCCAGGTATCAGAATACATCAAGTAGCGCTAATACGTTGTACATCTCATAGTACCTCATGGAGGGTACTTCAAGACAAGCTCCTGTTCCGCATCATTTGCAACGTATGCAGGTTCTTTCGCCCTCTGATCTCTCACCACGGTTGAAGATTTGCCGATTGTTTATTGCACAAACTGCCGATTCATTGCTTGTCTCTTCAGTCTTGTTAACAGATGAGGACACATTTGGAAGAGATGGAATAACAATTTTTTTACACAACCAACATTTGTCGGCAGATAAGAATCTCCATGGTACAATACACACTAGACATCAGTATCAGTATACGATTAATGTATGGGTTCATATGTTCTCCCAGCACGTTTACTGGGACTGCAGGAGCTGTCTAGAGGGACTTTATTTCGAACACGCGTCCAGACCTGCTAGAGGATGTACACCTGCTGATCCGACGACATATTTAGTTCATGCATTTTTCGGGCACATTGTTCGTGACGCTTTGGCTGACATCTACCATGAAAGATGGAGAAGTAGGAGAGGGCCGGTTCCATGGCCTGCACGTTCCCTCGACCTCATTCCTTTGGAATTCTGTTGGGCCACCTAAAACAATTGGTTTATGCAGCAGACATTAATAATGCAGAGAGGCTTCATCAACGTGTCATAGCGTATGGGAGTATTTGAAAGGGTCCGCCAGTCAATGATCCGACGGGTGTATA
Organism: Acanthosepion lycidas; assembly: GCA_963932145.1. NCBI lineage: Eukaryota > Metazoa > Mollusca > Cephalopoda > Sepiida > Sepiidae > Acanthosepion > Acanthosepion lycidas. The sequence goes on along the minus strand of OZ010579.1, from coordinate 129,632,567 downwards.
CGTGTGAATATTGGTTATGAGTTGCTGTGCTGAGGTACAACGATGGTCTTTTAGATATATGTTTATATGGACATTTTACTTTGTTTTAGTGTCAGAAACCCGCCCTCAAAGTTTGTAAAATTATTTTTTATTGTATCTTGTATTGTACTTTTAACAGCGTCTACCATAAACTTTAAACTTAATAACTCAAAAACGAAGGATTTGCGGTGATATAGACTTTTGTCCTAGTTTTGGTGTGCGAAACCTAACCCCGAAGTTTGTAAAAGTATTTTTGATACACCCTGTATATAGATAGATAGCGAGACAGGGAGAGTTGGCATAAAATAAAATGTATGCTGACTTGCATTTTTACGTCTTTGTGATATACCTATAACTTTGTCTATGGCTTCCGCCATAGTTTCCAACTTTGATCGCCATAATCATGTGGACTTGATGGTACCCCTGCAATATTCCTTAAGAAATCTGCCGCTGTTCTTTCAAACCCTACAATAGATTGCCTTGCTAATTCTTGATTTCTAGGTTGTTAGAAATCCTTTTCTACAGATCCTTTTTTTTAAGAAGACCAAGCGTTTAGTTCTTCAAACTATCAGCCAAGTAATATTCTACCTCACTTTGGCAAAAAACAAGAGGCTCTAATCAACTCCTAATTGCTTAAGCATATCACCTCGTAGGGTTTTCTTTTAGACAAACAATATGGCATTTCCTTCTCTTGGTAAACCGCCGATGTGTTGATGTTATTGCTTAAAGAGTCTGACAAACTTTATATAAGAATGGCGAAGCTCAGGCTATTTTCATGGATATTTCGAAGGCGTTTGATAGGGTTTGACAGGCTGAACTTATTCACAAGTTGAAGGGTTATGTTGTTTCTGGACATTTCTCTGGTTTGATTCAATATTTCTTATCAAATCACGTAATGGCAGTTGTCTTGAATGACCACTCCTCTATATCATTATGCATTAATGTGGGCATTCCCACTCCAAGGCTGTATTCTTGAACCAACTCTCTTCCTTATTTTTATAAAAGACCTTCCGAGTGACATAATTTCTCGATGATTATCTATGTTAACGACACAACTATATATATATATATATATATATATATATATATATATATATATATATATATATATATATATATATATATAATGCATGTTTCATTAAATAACATAGACAAGACGATATGAAAGAAATTTGATTAAAATATATAGACAAAGCTTGTCTATATTATTTAATGAAACATACATTAATTCTTTATCTTATTCGAAATGTTCCTGTCAAATGTGTATATTGCGATCTCTGAAACGAGAGGGGCAAAAGCGTTTATTATATTCATATAATATATATATATATTATATTATATTATAATATATATATAATATATTATATTATTTTTTCAGGTCCACTAAACTGAACATCACTTCGGAAATATGCGTATACATATATAATTTTCAATATTTCAGCTAGATAAATAAGTTATTCATTTCTTCTTCTTCTTCTTCTTCTTCTTCTTCTTCTTCTTCTTCTATGTGCCATGTCCTTTTAGCAATCATCAGCAATCATGGCCCACCACAATTCCCTGTCTTTTAGTAATTTTTTTTCTTTTTGTTATAATTACTAAACTTTTCTTCGTCCTCCATTTACACAAGTTCTTTAGGTTCCTCTTGCCTTCAATATGTCCTATGAGTGTCAAATTTTCCAAGTCCTCTTTTCTTTATATGTGCTGTCTATTTCTGATATGAAGTATAAGGGTCCCTTTTGCTTCCATTTTCTCTATTACTTTGCCATTCCTCACCTCTTATTATAATTCTCAATGCTCTACTTCTGTAGAACCATATTTCTGTTGCTTTAAGTCTTCTTCGTCTTTGATTATAATGTCCTGCATTCCTTTATGTATAAGAGGACTGGCATTGCATAACTGTTAAAAGCTGTTTAAATTTTTTTAAATATATCCTGTTCGTAAAATGAAATAAATGGACGTAAATCAGGTTTCTGTGTCAATTTTATCCAATGTCCCAGGCTTAAAAAATGTCGTCTGTTATTCATTCAATTGGGCGTAACTTCAACAGAAATGGACACGTAAAAATGAAAGGCAAGGAACATTTTGGTCATTACAAAATTATCAAAGACTTTTCTTACCAATTCATTTTAAGTTGTAAGTAGACATCTTGTTTCTCCAAACATCGTGGGATTGGCCCAGGGATATTACGTAACCAGATAAAAAGAAAAACTTCAGCTAAAAGTCACTACGATACTAAGAGTATACAAATTCCCTCGTCATTTTTCTAAGTCTGGCACAAGGTCACGGAAATGGATCGAAATCCGGTCACTAACTGTCTAACCATCACAGTACTAAAGAAAAACAAACTCCTTCACCATGTCTTCCATTATAAAGAAGATAAGAAAAATCTAAAGGAATTATTTACTATATAAAATATAAGGAACCAATATGAACGTGACACTTGAAATGAAAGTAAAAAACAGAAAAGAATATTATATTTACTTTAAGAATCAGTTCGGATTTCTGCTTATATGAATTCTTTGATGCAATTATTAAAAAAATAACGAAAAACTAATCACTGGAATTCAAATCATGCGATAAAACCTCCAACATTTGCGTGCACTGATCAATTTTAACTCTTGGAACCTATCTATGGTCATATGTTCACTCAAATTACATATTTCTTCATATATATATATATATATATATATATATATATATATGAAGAAATATAGTTTTAAGGTTGTTATATTTATGGGATAAAGTGCTCAATATTAGAGATAGAGCGTATGTAAATATAAAAGTGAACATTAAAATGAACACTCAGAGGCCATAGTCTGTTTCAGGCTAGATGCAATCGTCAGGCGGCCTGACGATTGCGTCTAGAATGAAACAGCCTGTCGCCTCTGTGTGTTGACTTTAATGTTCACTTTTATATTTATATAATAATAATAATAATAATAATAATAGGAAAGAACAGTAAGATTTATAATTCAGAGTTCTTAGCTTTTATTTTTACTTTTAAAAAACACTGCTCAATATTATCCGTAGAGCTTAATATTGTAATTTCTTTTTTCGCTTGAGAATAGAACCAAACTCTGGATTGTAGATTTAATTGTTAAAATTAATTTAGATTTAGAGTTTTCCGTTTTGAATCATATAATATTCTGTGCTGCGATGGAATCATATTTTTTTTAAAATAATTGTAATATATATATGTGTGTGGGTGGGGGAGAAATAAATATTCTAAGTGGATAACCGGAATTTATTTGTGTTAAATAAAATTTGTTTTCTGTTTTCTATGCATATTTAGTTATTATGCATCTGTGTATAACTAATTATAAGAAAAGTATGTTCATTCATTAGTTGGAAATACATTAAATTAAAAATTTACATGTGTACCAATATTTGTTTTCCCCTCATTGTGCGTATATATATATATATAATTAACGAAATTATACACAAATATCTTGCAACACTAAATAGTAAATTCATTCTATGAATTCGCCATTCGCTTAAACCACAGTATCCAGACGACTTTAGAATCTCCTCCGGCTATTCTGGACGGTCTCCTTGTTTAAGTTGGTGAATGCTGCTATAATCCTTGCCTTCAATTCATCTTCGGTGTTACAAGGAGTTTTGTTCGCTCAACTAGGAGTTTTATAGTCTCTCGGTCAACTACGCCACACACATAATAATCAAGGGGGTTTCAATCTGGGGAGTTTGGTGGCCAGATATAAATGGTGATGTGGTCAGAGAAATTGTCTGAAAGCCATGACTGGATTCACCTGCTTGTGTAGCATGGTACAGAGTCTTGTTGCCACACATAGGGTCTTCCAACGGCGACCCTCTTGACCCAGGGCAGCACTATCTCTTCAAGGCACTTAATTTAGACCTCCGTGTTGAGTATGAGGTCCTATGGGAAGATTAATAGAGGCATGACGTCGCCATCACTAGTGATCACTCAACGCACAATCGTAATCACCATTAGACTCACCCAACTCTTTACGAATCCTATTCACTTGATTTGTGGCGGTAAATGTAGCAGGTATTCCTGCTGCACCCGGTATATATAAGCGGCACTGATTCTTCCTTTCTTGCTGTGGAGCGGGGAGCCGAGAAACATTGTCGCCATATTTAAAATTTAGCGCATGCGCATTGTTTGTTTTTAATTTTGTTGATTGCGCAATACAACAGAGTCGGTTGAGCACCATCTGTGAGAAAAATAGCAACATGACGCAATTCACCCCGCCAGAAATCTTGAAATGTCATGTTGTACTGCTTGGCATTCGCGCTGGAAGCTCCAATACGAACATTTCAAAGTGCTTGGGTGTCAATCTGAGGACAGTGCAGAGGGTTTCATATGAAAGGATTATGATAAAAATAAGCAAACATAATGTTTGTAATTTATTCAATCAGCATGCCAAAAACAGAATTTACTGCTCAAATACATCAATATATATTGAAAGCATTAATTTAAAACAGAGCTCAATACAAAAGTAAAGCCGTATATATTTATTTATTATGCAGTGTTAAATTAGAACATGCACATACCCGCTACAAAAGTGTACATCTTGTTTCAACGTTAAAAATCTTTTTTAACGTTTCATCAGGTGGGGAATCACAATGCGACTCATGATTCCCAACCTGATGAAACGTTAAAAAAGATTTTTTAACGTTGAAACAAGATGCACAGTTTTGTAGTGAGTATGTGCATGTGCTAATGTAACACTGCATAATAAATAAACATAATATATATATATATATATATATATATATATATATATATATATATATATATATATGAGATAAACTCTGGGACTACAAAATCCCTATCAATGACTACTAAATAATAGAAACCGCCTCACTAAATACATAATTAAGATGTTGACTTTCCATGCTACTTTGAACAAAAGTTTTTGGTCGGAAATCCCCCATCATTACTGGAAAGAGCAATAACAGTTAGCATATAAAGAAACGACTAATAACATCATTTCCATTACATTACTTGTATCTATTTATGTAGAGAGCTCCACAAAAAAAAAAAAAAAACGCGATACCTAAGGTTTAAAATGATTTTTTATGAAAAATATTTCTTGAAGCTTTTATTTTAGTGTTAATTTCAAGCTAATAGATTAAATTTTAAATTTGATATTTTCCAATGAGCAAAATAGAGGAATGATTTCCTTTTTTTTGGGGGGGGGGGCTAAAATAGATGATTAGTGGCAGACTTTTGATAAAAGATTGAAACCCCCTTCTAAAATAGATGATTAGTGGCAGACTTTTGAGTTGTCTAAAACATCGCAATGTTATTCTCTTTATAAAAAATCTCCCAAAAACAAAATATACTTTTCTGAAACATTATTTGAGCAATATTTGCTAATTTAAATAATAATTAATCTGATTTAAAAACAAATATTATTTACTCCAAGTTTAAAATATTGCAAAAATGCATTATTTTAACCGACAGTAGCTGCGTTGATGCGAATGACAATCTGATGACATCTAATGTTGTTCTACGGAAACTTTATCGGTAAAACATAATGGAAGAAAATGACTTGATCGCTTTTTTTTAATTACTCATTAATCATACAAATTTAGGACAATATTCTCCTTAAACTAACGTTTTATTGATTTTTTAGAAATTCATCGCGGATAAATATGTGACACGATTTGATAAAAGCAGCACATAATTAAGGTGCCCAGTTAGAAATATTTTCTGATCCCGTATCCCAGATTGATCAGATGTTCTTCAACTAAGGGTGTTCTCAAGTAGATGTGACTTTGAAGTCAGCCTCATCTTCCAAATTTAAAAAAATTCTCTCGATATCCAAGCATGGTTCTCCCCAATACTCTAGCAGTGACGGATAGTGCGTCACCCCCTAAAGAACACGCCCAGGTTGTTGAGGTCATGCAAAATGTTGAGGTTGAGTACTACAGCAAAACTGTAATACGGAACGGTATATTTACTGTAGTCAGTCTTGATTCAGCGACACAAGATATATTCATATTTGTAATCAATTAACATCAGAAGTCATTAGAGACATGACCGTCGTAGCATCAGGACATTTAATTTTATTATTATTATTATTATTATTAATAATAATAATAATAATTACTGTTGTTGTTGTTGTTATTGTTGTTGTTGCTGCTGATGATGATGATTGTTGTTAACAGCATCAGGATTGCTTACGTCTTCTCGAGACGAATTCAGACACGTTTACGTTTGTTATGGAATTCAAATGCAACTTTAAAAAACGGTTTGTTATTTAAATCCTTCTCGTCTCGTCGTAATAGATATTAATGAATACATACATACATGCATATTAATCACAATAGTGCTGGCAGTTGCGGAGGAGTAAAAGAGCAAACATTTATTATTATTATCATTTTTATTTTCTTTGCTTTCTGGCGTTTACACATTTCTTTCCGGGTCCCACCCAGGGACCTAAGGTTAGAAATGGCATCATGACACTTTTCACTGACAAAAAAAAAAAATAAAATAAAATAATTACATAGATAGAGCCCTTCGTAAAGTGTGGGCTGTACTTGTCAGAACAATTTTTTGTATCTCCTTGAGGCATGGGCTTCCAGGAATCCCTGCAATTAGTCTACTGCAATCTTTTCCAACCAGTCCTAGGGCTCCAACTACAACAGTGATTGTTGATGTTCCCATATGCCACATTTTCGAGACCTCTATTTCAAGGTCCTTGTATTTTGACAGCTTTTTGAATATCTTCAAAGATACATTGCAGTCAGCAGGGACTGCCATATCAATAAGGAGGCACCGTTTTTGTTTGTGGTCTTTAATAACAATATCTGGGCGGTTGGCCTTGATTGTTCTGTCAGTGTGAATTGTGTAGTCCCATAGAATTGTAACAGGTCCTATCTCCGTAACCGGGTCTGGGTGGTGTTGATACCAGTTTCTTTCAGTTTCCTTCCCGTAGAAGTTGCAGATTTTCCAGTGCAGATATTGGCCCACTTTGTCATGTCAGGTTTTATACTCAGTGGGTGCCAACATCGTGCAACCTGATACAAGATGATCAATCGTTTCTGGATATTTATCACAGAATCTGCATTTTGGGCTGACACAATATTTTAGTATATGTGCTTGATAATTCCTAGTTAGCAAGCATTGGTCCTGCGCAGCAAGGATAAAACCTTCAGTTTCCGCTTTCAACCCTGCACTGCGTAGCCACTGATGGGTACGGGTTTTGTCTACATCAGCTTGGTTGATACGGGCAGAGTATTGGCCATTATTATTATTATTATTATTATTATTATTATTATTATTATTATTATTATTATTATTATTATTATCATCATTATTATTATTATAAATTATTTTTGGCTTGCATTTGTTTTATAACCTCCTGCCGGGTCATAATCAATGAAGGATGTGATTTATTTATTCTTTTTTGGGGGGTGGAGGGGGTCTCAAACAAAAGACAACTATTTAAAAAATAAATAAATAAATAAATAAAAAATAAATAAATGAAAAAAGCTCTTCACAGGATATGGGCTGAGCTTGTGAAAACTGAGTTTTGGGATTTCCTGGAGAAATGGTTAACCAGGAGTTCTGTTGATTTGTTCACAAATTCATTTCTTTATCAGAACAAAAGATGATAATAATAATAATAATAATAATAATAATAATAATAAGAAGAAGAAGAAGAAGAAGAAGAAGAAGAAGAAGAACAACAACAACAACAACAACAACAAGTAGTAGTAGTAGTAGTAGTAGTAGTAGTAGTAGTAGTAGTAGTAGTAAAACGCATGAGGATAGTTGCGTGTGCAAATTACAAACTGCCCGAGCGAATGAACAGAATGACAGGAGAGTTCCATAAGCTTTATACTAATCTGTTTGATTAACGGAAAATTTCAAGACGGACAAGATCACCATCATATTAAGCACGTCCCAGTTTCATGCCTTCACGCGGATGGCGTTTACATTCGTTTTGACGCATTTTAACTGTGCAGCCATTTTTTCATTACAAGACAAACAATGTTTATACAATGACTTACAATTTTTGTAGATTTATATATTTTTATTCTTTAAAAAATGTTTAAATATAACTTAAAGACAGACATACTTTGAAATATTGATTAGCATTGTCAAACACTGTTTTACTTTGCTTTTTATTTTCTTAAATCGCGCTCTTCTCTTTATTATTATTATTATTATTATTATTATTATTATTATTACTATTATTATTAAATTTAGATATACATATAAATATACATATAGCATAAGCGATAAATATATATTTGAATATATGATATTGATATTAAAATTCTTGCTTATCCATTTAAATCAAAAACGATCAAGGTTAACAATGAAATTATTAAAAAGAAAACCTCGGAGAATATCGCATATGAACAAAATTAGTAATTGCAAGAAATATTAATTCCTTTATGAAATTGAAAATCGAGAAGAGAACGAGATTTGTAAGTGTTCTATCGACTTCCTTCCAATGTCATCCATGTTGATAAGGATAGCGTTCTCCGAGTTAAATTGTCATTTTTACGGGCAGGATTTCACATTTTGTATTGATATGAGACTGTCCGAAAAGAACCCAAGCATTTAATATTGATTAAGAAATAGCCTACCTAAGGCAATGGCGCCTTAGTCCACTTTAGGGACACGTCTTTAGAACTTCCTAAACTTATAAACATAGGGCCCCTTTCATATTTTTGAAATACTGTACGAAGTTTTCTTCTCGAGCTTGCTATCAACTGTTCTGTTATGTCCTCCTAAATGTATGAGTAAACGGCAAATTTTAAATTCGTCGGGAATGAGGCTGACATATTTGGCTAATTATTTGTTCTGCCCAAAAACTCATTCAGAATTTAAGAACAGACAAACATAAAGACATTATGAATACGATGGTCATGAAGTACACAAGCTCATTTTATTGAAAGTAGCCTCATGGGAGTCATTTTATGCATACGCAAAAGGTCAGCTCTGATTGGATATTAGGTTACATGAAGACCGCTCAACCGCATCTTGATATATTCTAAATAACTGGATGCTTTCTTGAATACATACGTACAGATATATATATATGAATAGTGAGTTCGACTCTCACTGGGTGCCTCATACTTTCGGCCTTGTGCTACATCTAAGCTACGCTTGGAAAATCAATATATATATATATATATATATATATATATATATATATATATACATATATTGATGCCACCTGTCGAGTGGACGGATGGGTCTACGAAACTCTTTAGTTGGGAATCAGCTAATTTACAAACCTTTGTATTAAATATGTATATATATATATGTTTGTGTGTGTGTGTGTGTGTGTGTGTCTGTGTGTGTGTGTGTTTCTCTGCAAACAAGTGGCGGAATTTCTTTAAAATTTCTGATACTGGAAGAAGATTTTCGAAAATTTTGGTTTATGTGCTTAATTGGACGGTTCTTCGGAAATGCCAGTAATACATTTTCCACTAAAACTTTCATCGGATTCATTTTATTCAGATGTGTTCGGCATTCATTACTTTTATTTCGTTCAAAAATGGCATGTTTACATTTTTATACTTACTTTTCAATATTTACTACGCGACTTGCTACAGTTACAATGGGTAGGAAAATGAACAGACAATCTGGTAATGACAGCTGTGATAGCCAGAGGGAATGTGATGGCTGTAAAAGAGTCTTCAAGTCGGTGAAGTGTCGCAAAATACAGCAGACAAAGATGAACTGTGGCAGTGATTCAGTGGCAAAGAAGCGCACGGCAGTAGTCGTTAAGTCGTCGGAGTGTCAGGACCAGGATGAACACCAGTGTCATGCAGGATCCTTTTTTTGAAGCTGAATCTAGTCGCCGAGTTATCGTGGCCTTCCTCGGTGGATAGGGCCTGGTCAGAGATGGATGAAGACTTAACAGCAGCTGTCCAGACACTCAGGGGTGATCCAGTTAGGAAAGTCCGTCTTGGGGAGATGATCAGTGACTATGGGGTCACCAGGTTTGGGTTAAAGGAAGTGAAAGCTAAACCCTTAGCTCCAGTGCAGGTAAGTCGGCGGCGGAGAACCATCCAGTCATTGAGGAAAGAGACGGGATGGTTACGAGCAGCTATGCGGGCTGATGAGCAGAGGGCAGAGGAAATCAGGGCAATCCTAGAGGACATAAGGAAGCGCATTAGCAAGCTAAGTAGAGCGGAACGGCTTGCCAAAAAGAGACGGAAGGCTGCCAAAGCCCGGAAGTCATTTACGGAATGTCTGTTCCGCTTCACGAAGCAGTTGTTTAGGGAGAAGACTCGCGGGGTGTTGTGTGTTGAGCGGGAGGAGCACGTACCTGGATGCCAGCAGAGAGGTCTCAACCGAGGTGATGCCAGGTTTATTCAGGCCTGGCGCCCCGAGCTTTTGATGAGTCTCCAGTGACTTGGAAGGAGGTCCAAAGAGTTGTACGGAAGTCAAGAGCGTGTTCTGCGGGTGGTCCTAACAGGGTGACATGTGTCACAAGAGGTGTCTCAGGCTGCTGAGGTGTTTGTAGAGGGTTCTTGTGAAGATTTGGGAAGTTGGTGATGTTCCGGACTGTTGGTGTCGAGCTGATGGGGTGTATATACAAAAGGAGAATTCGGTGACATTTCGTCAGTTTCGCCCAATATCTCTCTTGAAGGTTGAAGGGGGGGAGTGTTTTTTAAGGTGTTTGCCAGCAGGCTGACGGGTTACCTGCTTAGGAATAACTATATAGACACTAGTATTCAAAAGGCAGGAGTCCCCGGGTTTCCAGGTTGCTTGGAACATGTGTCAATGATTTGGGCAAAGATCCGTGAGACTAAAATTGAAAGGAAGAATATTCACTTCATCTGGTTAGATCTTGCTAATGCGTATGATTCAGTTCCGCATGGCATGATAGTTGGCACTGGAGTTCTTCTAAGTTTAGCAGAGGCTTAGGGATTGTCTGGCTATGTACTTCAATCAGTTCGTACTACGTTTTTCGACGACGAAGTACAAGGTATGTGGAGCTTCAAAGGGGAATTGCTATGGGATGTGTCATCTCTCCAGTACTGTTTATGATGTTGATGGAGGTGATCTTGAGAGGTCTGACGCCAGAGTACCGCTTCCTGCAGAATGAGGTCAAAATCCGAACATTTATGGATGATTTTACGATAATTCAAGATGATAGGAAAGTAGCACAGTTGGTTCTGGATAGACTTGAAGAGTTGGTAGAATGGAGTCAGATGGCCTTCAAACCAAAGAAAAGCAGGTCAATGAAGGGAGGTTCTGTCAAACATGAAATGTTTTCTATCGCAGGTGAAAAGATACCAACTGTGCGGGATCAAGGTGTGAAGAGTCTTGGGAGATGGTATAACTTCCTTGTGACAGATCGTCACCGTCGGATTGAAATCCAGCAACAAGCGGATGTGGGCCTGCGAAGAATAGCCCAATGTGGGCTTACCGGAAAATTTAAGGTGAGGTGTATGCATTTTGGATTGATGGCTAGATTAATGTGGTCGCTGTCAATATATGAGGTGGTACTGTCTAGAGTTGAGATAATTGAGATGAAAATTAGTAAATGCATACCTAAGTGGCTTGGTGTTGCAAGGATTCTGTCGCTGGTCGCTTTGTATGTCAGCTCGGGGGGACCTTCAGTTACCTCTTACTTCTCTGGTGGGGGAGTACAAGGTGGCAAAGGTGAGATTGCAGTCCATGCTGTGTGAGTCTAGGGATGCTGTTATCCGGATGAATGTGCCAGAGGTGAAGACAGGAAGAAAGTGGAAAGTGGCAGACGTGGAAGTGAAGGTAAAGCAGGTAGAATTTCAAGGTGTTACAAAGAAGGGACGTGCTGGACTTGGTCTAGTTGAGAGGGAGAGATTCTGGTCAGAAGCCAGTAGACAGGAGCAACGCAAGTTACAAGAACGGAGGGTTCGAAAGCTCGAAGAGGAGAGACGGTTAGTGCGGACTGTCCAGCAGGCTCGGCAGGGTTGAGGGCTTAACTGGGGAGGTTATTGGGGGTGTTCAGATAAGTTGGTCTGATTGGTGGCATCTAGGCGCAGGACATTTGAGGTTCCTCATACAGGCAGCATATGATCACCGACAAATTTGAAGAGTTGAGGAGTGCAGGAGTCTCCCTCCTGCCGAATGTGTGGTGCTTATGGAACCCTGCGCCATACTATCAACCTGCCCGAAGGCGCTACAGAATGGCTCGTACACCTTCAGACATAACTTGGTTCTGGAGGTCGTGGCAGCAGCTGTAAGAAATGCTAGCTTACCCTCGTTGAACACGCGAAGGGTAGCCTTCCTGAAACAAGGTGCGACTGACAAGGCAGAAGACCATGTCGGAAAACTCAAGGAAGTGGAGAATGTTGGTTGATGCTACACTGTCAGTGGAGGTCATTGTGTCTGGTCTGAGACCAGATCTGGTCTTAATTGATATCGAGAAGCAACATCTGTTGCTTGGCGCACTGATAGTAGCATGGGAAGAAGGGATTTAAGAGGCGCATGAAAGAAAGCTGCTTTGGTATGAGGAACTGGTGGCTGTAGTCCGTGAGAGAGGATACGGCTGCACCCTGGTGCCATTTGAGGTTTGCTGTAGAGGATTTCCTGCTGTCTCATTAAAGAGATTCCTCAAGTGTATTGGTATCCAAAAGCCGAATAAGGTGGTAAAGACTTCTGGTGAAAAAGCGGTGAAAGGCAGTGTATGGATTACCCAGAAATTCTTATCAAGTCGCATCCAATTAACATAGACCGGTTCCAACGTAACATCAACCAGGTGTTGCGGACCCACCGTGTGGAATGGAACTAAGCTTAATGAACCAAAATTTTGCTGAAGCACAGGGCTCATAGACCGGTTCCAACGTAACATCAACCAGATGTTGCGGGCCCACCGTGTGGAGTGGTACTAAGCTTAATGGGGCGAAACTTTGCTGAAGCACGGCACTCAGCTGAAGATTGCAGCTGGTCTAGAGCACTTGATGTGTACTTGTTTTCAGTTTAATATGCTTTCTTGAATACACACACACACACACACACACACACACACATATATATATATATATATGTGTGTGTGTGTGTGTGTATATATGTATTTAGTTGGATTAATGTGGGATTCACGCTATTTGCGATCGTCAGACAAACTCTTTGTCTGACGATCACAAACAGCGTGAAAGCCAGGGTCACAAACTCACATCAGTCCAACTAAATATGGTAGCTCTATCACTGATATTGAGCGCTTTCCAATAAGAACCGCGCATACATAATATATAAATAATATAGATAAAAAAATTGCTTATATATATTTATATAAATACACATATATATATATATATATATATATATATATATATATATATATATATATATATATTCTAGAAAGCATGTTAAACTTAGTAAGTATTGAAAAGTAGGTATAAAAGTCTAATATGCCATTTTTGGACGATATATATACATGTGTGTGTGTGTGTGTGTGTGTGTGTGTGTGTGTGTGTGTGTGTGTGTGTGTGCTGATCCTCCAAGACGACTGAACGAATAGGTCCTTCAATGAAACTCTTTAGTTGGGAATCGGCTAAGTCCTAAACCTTTTACTTGTATTAAATATATGTGTTTTTGTATGTGTGTGTATGTGTGTGTTCAATATTTACTATGTTTAAAATGGAGCAAGAAAAATACCTTACGCCAGTTTTCAAAGTGGGGAGCACCTTCCTTGAAAATTAGTACACGTTTCACCTTCCGTCCGCAAATATTGCAATTAGACTTTCCGTAAAACAAAATGGCGTAAAGTACGCACACATACACACGTATACAACCATAACAACTTCTTAATACATTTTTGCAAACAAATGATACTTATCTGTAGGCGTGATAAGTTTACTTTCGTGAATGGGTTTGTTCCTTTCTTGATCACATTCTATAAGGCTTAGATAACATCACCTTAGAATCTCTGGATAGAACAAAGTATTATCCTTACACATTTTTTCTATGATGACAATTCAAGATACCTCTTATTATTTTCCCTAGCTTTAAAATAATCTTCACTGAATCAACCCTTGCCGCCATTAAGACGATATGTTTACATAGGAAGCCAAAAGGACAAACTTAAAACTTGATTTTACCTCTTTGGTCAATATTTGTTTTACACGGCTAGCAGAAATCCATTAATGATGTGAATATACAATTCAGCGACAATTCTAGGACATTGGAAGCGATGAATACATAATATACATTGCGTCATTCAATAAAACTTGATTTCAGATCAATACTTGTTTATATGAGGCCCTACTTTCAATTTAGCATATATACATTTTACTCTGTTTACTCTCTTATTTAGCCTTTACAAACATTACGAAGCTTAGAATTTATCTCCACAGCCGTACGTGTCGTTACTACAATCGGATTTAGCAGATTATTTGAACTAGAAATCTACATCTTGATGCTGCTATATTTACTGGACAGACATACACGAGGTCTGGTCAAAAAGTATCGGGACTGTTGCTAGGGTAACGGATCTAAAGTACATAAAAAGTTGCTTGGTATAGATTGACCTTGAACTCTGTCGCGTACACGCACTAAGGAATAACGTTCTCGCTCACTTTCGTTATTTATAGAAGTGCTTGGAAGGAAAATGTGTAGAGTGTGGTCGTCTAATCACACTACAAAGGTTCCATCTGTGACCATGACTTGAGCAGCAGTTTTTTGCCAAGTACAACATGCCGTAGGTCATACAACCACCATGGTTCCGGGATCTCACCACTTACGACTTTTTCCTGCTTCCAAAAATCGAATATCACTTGAAAGGAATAATATTTCAATACGTCTAGGAAATCCAAGGGAATGCGACAGGATAGTTACTCGCTGTCCCCAAACAAGTGAGTTCCAGAATGTTTCCTTCAAAAGAAACGACGCTGGATAAAGGGTTGTGGCTTCAGAAGGGGACTACTTCAAGGCGAGAATAAATGCCGAATTGATAGGTTGTAGTTTTCTTTCATAACACTAGTACCGATACCCTTTGATCAGACCTCGTATATATATATATATATATATATATATATGTGTGTGTGTGTGTGTGTATGTGTGCGCGCGCGCGTGTGTGTTTAAGAATAAGAAAGTAGCTCCTAAGAGAGTCTGCCAAAAAGGCACACGGAAAAAAGAGTGCTTGATGTCATGTTAGATAGCGATGCCTTAATATATTTGAAATTAAATTTCCAGTTAGCATTGACCGACCACGACTATCAGTTTCATACGTTTGATGCAATCATCAGGCGGTTGGTAACAGTTATGCGTGAAAATGGGAACTTTATACACCTTAGGAAAGTCCAAGATGGTAAAAGTGAGGTTGATATGTGCATGTCAGGCGTATATCAACTAAAGTCACTGGGGGGTGGAGCAGTAAGAAAAATGCCCACCGGCCAGGTTGAAAAAAGCTATAAATTCAATTATTTTGAGATAGAAAAAAGAACTTCGTCAATGGGGTCTACTGGTAAAAGCAAAAAAAATGCTAATCAATACCGGGCCTTTAAAGCACCCCCCATTACCGAGCATATAATAAGAATAAAATAATTAGCTCCTAAGAGGTTCTGCTACAGAAGCAAACAGAGTAAAGAGTGCTTGATGCCATATATATATATTTGATATATTTTAAATTAAATTTCCAGTTAGCAGTGACCGACCACGACTACAAGTGTCATGCGTTAAATCACACTCATCAGACGGTCAATAACAGTTTTTTCACATTCGTCTGTATCAGTCTTTTCATATCTATCTCCATGTGTGTATATGTATATGTCAGTCTCTACATATCTATCTACTTATCTATCTATGTGTGTGCATATGTATTTGTCAATCTCTTCATATCTATCTATTTATCTACGTGTGTGTATATGTATATGTCAGTCTCCATCTATCTATTTATTTATCTGTGTGGATATGTATATGTCAATCTCTTAAAATAAGACTGCAAGAACACTGTAAGTCTGTAACACGTGGGGAAATATAAAAATCAGTCATGATCCCATATGGAGAGAAAAGGGAGATCACCTCCCTCTGTGCGATTAAGTTGAAATAAATCACTAAAAAATACGAAAACTAAAAGAATCAGCACATATGTTAGGCTACAAAAAATCCTATGCCGGACAAGAAAAGAAATGAATACAACATAAAATAATGAGCAAGAGAAAACAACAATAACAAATTAGATGTAAAAATTGTAAAATCTGGTAGAATTTTTTACTGAAGACATTAGGTTTGTATGTTCCCAAAATTCACTCCCCAAGGCGCAGTGGATAAAA
The DNA here is from genome assembly GCA_963932145.1 of Acanthosepion lycidas. Taxonomy (NCBI): domain Eukaryota; kingdom Metazoa; phylum Mollusca; class Cephalopoda; order Sepiida; family Sepiidae; genus Acanthosepion; species Acanthosepion lycidas. The sequence continues at coordinate 129,616,334 of OZ010579.1, read as the reverse complement.
GCTTTGGATAAAAGTGACGAGACCCAAAGAGTTGTGTGTTCAATCCCAGGCCTCAGCAAAGGGAATTAACTAAATAATGGAAATCTATTATGGATAACTTTTATGGATATCTTATGAAATTAAAGCAATCTACTACTGTGGACTAAATCAAGTGTTCAAAATTCCAACAAATATCACCTGAAGAAGCATACAACGATCGAAACGTCGTGAATGTGACAATAAAGATGACAACCGTCCGAATAATGTAAATAAGTGATTTTACTATAGAAATGCACTGAAAATCTGAATAAAGGTGTTGCCAGTTTCAGGAATGCGATTAATGCGATCGTAACTGACAGTAGGTATGCACTTTGACAAACCATTCATCATTAACAAATATAACTGTACATAAAGTAGCAGAAAAAAAAGCTCTTACATTCATTGTCAACCTTGCAGTATCCAATCAGTCATTTTGACGTACGTTCCTATATACAGATTCAGCCACACCCGCACATATGTAAATATGTCTATGTATGCCATTTTATCAGTCTTTTCACACGGTCCTTACCTATTTCTGTTTTTTATTTTAATCTATACTATGTTTGCAGATATATATATATATATATATATATATATATATATATATATATATATATATATATATATATATATATATGGATGATATTGTCAATCGTGTATCCAAAGTAACTGACACGTTTTGCATTGTTCATGGGATGTCAGAGATATATCCCTGAAAGCAAAGTTGCTTTATCGTGACGTAGTACTGAAAACACTCTTATAAGGTTCGGAATCATGGACACTTTACGCTACCCACATTCGTAAGTTTGATTTCTTCCACTAACACTTTACTCTATTTATGGTTATGCACTTTATCACATGGTCTCCAATTCTGAGCTGTTGGTCACAAGGAGCAAGATCGATGGACTGGGTCATTCCTGATGCAATCCCAACTCATATTGACTGGTCATGTCCTCCGCATGACTGAGGACCGTACGCCCAAGGTACTGCTATACAGTCAACTTCAGAATGCTGTACATAATGTAAGAAGACCACTAGCCAGCTAGAAAGACAAACTAAAGTAAATTTTAAGTCTGTCAACTCATCTCTTATTTCTTTTAAGACCGAACTATTAACCATGGAGAATGGAAGACAGTCTATTATAAGTGTATAAAGAACTTCGAAAAATCTCGTTTGAGTCATCATCATCTAAAATATAACAGAATTCAATCAAACCTTTCCAACAAGTTCCATTCAGAATCTTGACATCTGGACTAAATAGAATAATGTGCCATTTAAGGTTTTAATATAAAAATGGACTGAAAAGACTGTTCACGTCAAATCTATAAGAGAGTCCCTATCGTGGAACTTCCTACCATTTACCTGCTTATCTGATGGCTACAATCTTTGAAAACATTTAAATGCAACGTCAATTGCCATTTTCTATGTTCTTGAATCCCGTTCATCTTTTATCCTTTCCTCAATACTCCCTATACTCAGTCTTTTCTCACACTTTCACTCTCTGTAACCCCCACGTACTAATGCCATTTCCGCCTTGCTTGAGGTAAAATGATTTTATACATACATACATACATACATACATACATACATACATACATATATATATATATATATATATATATATATATATATATATATATATATATATATATATACATATATATATATATATATATATATATATATATATATATATATATATATATATAAAATCAACACCGAGTGACTAATCAGTGTTGATCGCAGAGCCTTCTCTTATATACGCATTCTATTCTTGATATTGAGCACTTTTACACATAAACATAGCATACATTAAAACTGCATTTCTATCATTAGTGTTTGAGACTTTTATATTATATTCTTGCTCTATACTGTACATTGAGCTCTACCTGGATTTTATCCTCTTGGAAGTATATATATATATATATATATATATATATATATATATATACTGACCAATATATATTATCAATATATATATATATATATATATATATATATATATATATATATATATATATATATATAAGGTATATTTAAGCCGTAAGTATTTAAGCCGTAGTTTTTTTAAATTCAACCGAAAAGTTATGTCTATTTTATTGTATTTATCAATTTTTTTTTTTGAATGAGACTAAGACTCGAGATTAAAATTGTGGATAAACTGTCCAAAGTTCATGTTATGTTATGTTCAGAGCTCGATGTTGTTATTAGGGGATACGAGATTGTTTTTAGCCACACCCTCTGATACAAATGAATTAAAATATATTCGTATCGTGTAAGGGGGGGTGTCATATGTTAAACGCTTACAATAAAGCACGGATGGGCAAAAGCAAGTTGAAGTATATATCAAATATTTAGACGCATTAATACTATTTTATGCGTAAAATAAATATTTTCAACACACATTTAAATAATTTCTCTGGTGATGAAAGATATTTTATTTACTGCGATTTGTTTCTTTTTCTAATACTTCTAGTATTTGGAGTCTTTCCTTGCAAGGAGTGCTATGTAGTATTTTGGCATTAATTAATATGTAGCCAATAAACTCTTGTCTCTCATACTGACAACACCAAGTTCTTGAGAATGACTGAGATGCTCGGAAGTACTTGAAGAAATGCGCCACATGAACTTTGCATAATTCATCCACAATTTTGATTCTGTTGTATTTTCTTATCCGAAAATTTTAAAAAATACAATAAGATGTGGATTCTGGCGAAACACAACACTTAACTCGATAAAGTCAGACGTGATAGTAGTTTTCATTCAATACTCAGCTAGACAAGTCACTGCAATAGTAATAACTTCTTCAACCGAGATGATAATCCAGGACTACTTATCATGAATGGAATGATCTATTCATGATAATAAGGAGGCTACCTGGCTTTACCACAACAGTAACTAAACCAACAAACCTTGTCAAGTGAATTAAACAAAACTTATAAAAGTGTTCACAAACAGGAACAGAACGTATGTAAATATAAATGTGGACAAGAGGCCAACAATGATTGGTGATAGTTTGTTTCATGCTTGAACGCGATCTTCTGACCATGTGTGGAGTCTAGATTATTTATATACTTGAAGGTTAATTATATATATATATATATATATATATATATATATACCTTTTGTATGAATGATTCATTTTAATATAAATTGAACTGCACCACATATTTGATATAAAAGAACTGATCCGACGTGCAAATTTTCGGGATAACAACTGAGACATTGCTCTATTTATTGAACAATTTCGTTCATGCCACATTGACTAATAAACTCCTACAATAAAAAAATTCTCAAATTGCCACATTAGTAAAAAACGCACTCACTTAAATTTTCAAAAAATTCAACCTTAGCGTTGCGACTGCATGCTTCAAAAGTTTGTATCCGTTATAAATACCCAGATTTAAAAAAAACATATTTCGATTCGCATTATATTTTTTCGTCTCGGATGCTACCTGAATTTTACCAAAAACGAAATAATTTCCATGCCTAAGATGACTGAATATACAGTCGAAAGTACTTGCATATTAAAGAAAGACCTTATACAGCTTATAATTTTTAAAAACAAAGATCATAACAATCATCGAGTGATTTTTAGGTTAATGCACCTTTAAAATTTTGTTAGCGAAGGGATTTCGCCATTTTATATCATTAACTTTATTAATCTACTTTTTGTATGAATGATTCATTGTAATATAAATTGAACTTCATCACATATTTTATAATCCACACACAGTTGACTGATACATACACACGCGTCTACTTCATTTTATATTTACTATTATAGAATTTGTTTACTGTCACTCAATATATGTGTATACATACGTTTGTATATGTGTGTTTGCATGTGCATGCGTATCTCTGTGTGTGTGTGTTTGCTTTAATGCGTGTGTCTATGTGTCCTTCCTTCCCTGTCTTTCATCTTCGTGTCAAACGGCCGCTAGTTTTGCCACCGACAAATCACACTGTTTACTGTTGTTGATTCCTCGTCACACCTGCAACATTCCATTCAGGGTCTTTCCGATCTCGGGGCATCAAAGAAGACAAAACCGTCACATAATAATTAAATTCTGAAGAAAGAAGCAAAGAATAAATTGGTTGGGGCGCCAGGTTACTTCTGATGCTTTACAATGAAAGAATATGAAGCCGTTTAATTAAATCGAGATCAGAGCGGTGGAGTCGGGTGGGGGACAAACCTAGGTTTGGTTTGGTTTGTTTTACGGTATATCAACCTCAATGGGGTATTTAATGCCGACAGGATTTTTAATGCTGGTAATTTTTTTTTTTAGATGTATTGCTGATATTTTTCCCAAAAATGAACTGCAGGTAATTTTTTTTTTTTTTTTTTTTTTTTCAGAAATGTATTGCTGGTAATATTTTTTCCCAAAAATGTTATGCTGGTAATGTTTTTTCCCAAAAAATGTATTGTTGGTGATTTTTCTTCAAAAATCTATTACTGGTAACATTTTTTCCAAAAAATAGTATTGCTGGTAATAATATATTGCTGATAATAATTTTTTCTTCAAAAATTCATTGCTGGTAATAATTTTTAACAAAAATGTATTACAGGTAATAAAACCTATCTTTACACGTTTGTCAAAACGTGTAAAAATAGGTTAACTGTTTGTCCATAGCTGGGGCCCTAACAAATGGTACCACTCCGGGTCAGGGTGGACCTGGGAACACCAGCAATTAAGTGGTGGTTCCACGCTCCTCAAAACCTGATCAGACGCCTTGCTTTTGGACGTAGTTTATTGTCTTACTCGGGACGCTGATGTAGTTTAACGTCTTACCGAGGACGGACAAGGGCCAGGACTGGTAAACACGATTAATCTAATCATTATTTTTTAATGTTCAATAATTGAATAATTTTCTGAAAGGAATAAAATCTTCAATCCATTACTGCGTCATCTGATAGTAAACATTCATTTAAGTTATTGTCGCTTTAAACCAAAAGCGAGTTTTTGCATATCTATTACATCTAAGTTTTATTAAACAAATATGTAGTCCAAAGGTCAATTCGATATTTTTAAGAGTTAATACTGAAACTTCTCAAATCAAAATGTCAACATTTTTATATCTGAATTTATTTAACTAACGCCTAAATCAGTAAAACGTTAAACATGAACCAAACCAATGATGACACGAACGAATTGGAATATTTAACTGAATCATAATAAAATTAACTTTCATGTTAAGAGAATCTTGAAATCAACTTCAATATTTTATAACCTGAACCGTCAGTGACCCAACGGGTCAAGGGTTATATATATATATATATATATATATATATATATATATATATATATATATATATATATATATATGAGCAATCAGTAAGTTCACAGAAAAACTTAATTTATTTTACTCAAAAGATATGTATTTGTGAACAGCGTCTTCTTTTTCAATGCATTTTACTCAGTGGTGAAATCATATGAAGGATGTGTCTTCTCCCCAGATTTATTCAACCTCTACAGTGGGTGGGACTTTCTTAAGGGAGCTAGAGACCTTATTCATTATCGATGGGCACAACCATAACAATATAAGAGACGCAGATTACATTGTGTTGATGTCAGACACAGAAGGAAAACTGTAAGCCCTCCTAGACAAGGTAATAAAGGAAAGCTAATAAGTTAATCAGATTTAAAGCTCAAGTATATCCCGGAAATTCTATTCCTATTAAATGCTGTAAACAATCAGTAAAACGTTAAACATGAACTTGTAAACGGAACCAATGATGACACGAACAAGTTGGAATATTTAATTGAATCATAATAAAATTAACTTTCATTTTAATGGAATGTTGAAATCACCTTCAATGTTGTATAATCTGAACCGTCAGTGACCCAACGGGTCAAGGGTTATATAGTAACGTTTAAAATTAGCTCTAATTCCACACCTAGTAATCCCTAGTCAGCAGGAGTTAAGTTTTAAATTATTTTGAACATACATGTTTACAATTCCGGAAATTCTTTTGTAATGAAATATGAAAATATTTCTGATGGAAAAGGAAAATGTAAAGAAATGAAAACATTAATAACAATTGAATAAAATAATTATTTAGTTCTGAAAGTGTGACATTCCCTTAGTTACTAATTTAATTTCCAATTCGTAATGCCTCCATTATGCAGCCGTGAAAAGATTATAATTACCTTGATTTGAAATGACGAAAGATATCCTTATTTCACGTTTGTCTTTCACAACCAACTTTAAAATATAAATCTTTGTCGAATTCAGTGATAACATTTAACATTTTGAACACAGATAAAAAATTCATTCATTTTTGCACACACATTTTGAGAAATCAGTCTAAGGAATTGAATTTAAATATTAAATGAACCTGAATAAACATCTCAATTGTTGAATGGAACAAAAGTATAATGATTTGGTCTAGAAGTAAAAGGAATCTTAAAATATTTGATTCGTTTATAAAAAAAGCTGATCAAATGTTCTTCAAGATTCAATGTCAACGTTCCTTTTTAAAGCCATAACAGAATGATACGTTTGGTCTGTAAAAAATGTATTTATAAATATAAATATATATTCAAATTATTTTCTTTTAGCAAAATAAATGTATCCTTACCCCATGGATGTCATTATTTATTAATTATAAATCGTTTCAATATTGTTTCTCTTTAAGTGCCTTTTTTTCAACGTTTGTAACAAAAGACAAAAAATACAAAAGATTTATCAGAATGAACTTGAATGTTGACAACACATTATTATTATTAGCATTAGTAGTAATATTATTAATAGTAATAGTAGTAGTAATACCAATGAAAATTTAACGGCTTTCCTGTTTTAATTTTTTTCTTTCCTTCTTTCTTTTTCTCAGTGAAATCAAATATCAACTCTGAAATGTCTTTTAAAACGGAACAGTCTTTATGAGATATTGGCAAGTCATTTCTTTCTTTATTTCCTTCCGTTCTTCTTTCTTTCTTTCTTTCTTTCTTTCTTTCTTTATTTTCTTCTTTCTTTTTCTCACTGAAACAAAGTAGCGTCTCGGATATGTCTTTTTCGTTTTAACACGCGATACAAACGTGATAGTCCATTATTTATTAATGTACTGGCAGGGCGTAACATACGTGCCAACAAAGGATCTAAGGGAGAGACAAGCAGACTTAACATTATTATTATTATTATTATTATAAACTTTAAAGCTAGAATGAAAATTGACTTTTTTTTAGCTAGAATATTTTAATAGTATCGTTCTATTAAAAACCTGGCCCATTTTTGCGGGTTACGATAACAACCACATCAACAAAAATATGATCAATATGATATAGATTTTCTTATTTTTATTTATTTGTTTTGTCAAGAAATCTGATATAATTGATGATCGTAAATATTTGTTAAGCTTAATCGATCGAGGATTAGAGATCAGTGAGGATCGAACTCTTTTACTGTAAGGCTATGAGCACAAATTTTATGTTGATTTTTAAACAGAAACTCTTGCTCGATTTCTTGAAATGATAGCTACATCTGGCAACTATAGCACAAATAAAAATTTATTGACCAGCTCGAAAGCTATCTGCATAAATGATCCCCAGAGGTCATCAATACTTCATAAATAACAAACTCCAATCTTTCCAAACAGATATTCTGCCCAGTCGATATCCCCGCAAGTCTTAGACATCGGTACACTAACAGCAGGGTACACATCTTTATCCTTAGGGTTATTTCCCCTGTCACGAATTCCACTTTTTTTTATTGAATAATGAATTTCGTAAGCGGTTGATTGCTCTGTTTTTAGAAAAGTAAATAAAGGGAAAATTCCTCCCCCCCACTCTCTCTCTCTCTCTCTCTCTCTCTCTCTATATATATATATATATATATATATATATATATATATATATATATATATATATATAACTGTACCCACAAAACTCGTAAAATAATGGTACGAGCCTTAGGTAAGGCAATGACACGTTTCGTAAATACACATTAAACATAGGCACGATTCTTAGCGCGAATGAACGCGGGTAAAGCGATTGCAGGTTGTCAAATGAAATGAATTAAGAGAACAGAGGCTAGGCTCGAACTCGGAATACCTGCTGTTAATGTTTCATGTTTATAGTGATTTGTTTACACCTGTTAACTTTAAAAAATCTGTTTTCGAAATCTTTTCATTTAATATTGCAAAGCCTTTTTCTGCAAGTTTTTCCGCGACGATTAAAAAAGAAATTGCATTTTGCCCGTTTTACCTCGTATATCAACTTGAGAAATCTATCTGGTGAGTATTTTTACAGCTGGCGGAAAATATGATACCGAAATGCTAAGGCGCATTTGCAGAACAAAATATGCTGCCCATAAACTAAGCAATGTATTAAGAAACGGGAAATTTTCGTTAGAGACGAAGTGAAAAGAGTATTGAACTGTTATGTAGTATCAATCCTCCTATATGGCAGTGAATAATGGACAACTCACTGATGAAGAGGAAAATTAAAGCAACAGAGATATAGTTTATGGATGGAAACGGAGAATACTATGGATGGAGGATGTGCGCAACGAAGAAATTTTAAGTAAAATATAAACCAAAAGGACACTCACACTTAAAATTAAAAAAGAGAGACAGAATTTAGGAAAGATGGCCTGGAGAATTTGATACAATTGAATGCAAGAAGAACAGAGCGAAATCGCTAATAACCAACCTAACAAGTTTGTGTTAATTGATGGTAGATCAGGACGTGGTAATGAGAATTAAAAAAAAAAAACAATGCTAATTGCAACAAAAGATAGGAAGTTGCGAAGAGTCATGATCTTCCTTGTATTGAGAGGACACGACACAGAAGAAAATAAAATATCAATGTGACTAAACATTAACTGACCAAGTTAAAATATAAAATCCAGTGATCGAAACCACTGACAGTAATGAGCAAGCTAATCCTCGCTCTACTGTAGGAAACTTTGACTGCAAACAAATTTTTATCATTGTCTGGCAAAAGGCAGCAATAATAAAGCACCTGGTGGGGAATGAAATCACTATGAATGGTTTGCAAGATTAACTTGCTAACCATCGCTTTACTTTAAGCACACGTTTGTTCTATGTTTAACACATAATCAAAATATAAAAGCACCAAGTGAGGATCAAACCCACTATAATAGCAGATGCCTGCAAGTTTAGCTTGAACAACAAAAGCACCCAAAATACGTACTTATCCCTCAGAACTATGATGTATGTAGAGGTTCGTGCATGCGGGTGGGAATATATATATATATATATATATATATATATATATATATATATATATATATATGCGTGTGTGTGCGTACGTATTGGTGGTAAATATATATATATATATATATATATATATGTGAGTGTGTATGTTTGTATAGTAAATACACTACAGATAAAAATGTCCATGTACCTTCTGCATTTCTTTAAAAAAGCATCTGAAAATGAGATATTTTTGTATCTTTTAAAGTAAAAGATAAAATATCATTAAGTGTATATGCTTTTATTTTCATTCTTTCTTCAGCCTCCTCTTCAAATTCAAATTTGTGTTCGTTGGTCCACAATAGATTTTGCTAAATTATGACTATTTTCTATGAAAAACATTATATTTTGTTTTCACCATTAACCCCTCAGTGGACATTTTGTGATTACCAAAGGAATTGAAGACTTGATTCAGATTAAGGGAATCATGAAAAAAAATCAATATTACTTGATTTTACAAAGACATCCGATACCATTTGGTTTACGCATAACTGAGAAAAAAATCACCTTTCAGCAAGACAACGATCCAAAACAATTTTCTAAATTATGCCAACATTTTAGAAATTATGAATTGGCCGTCTCAATCTCCTGAAATCGCGCCTATTGAATTAGTACGGGATCAATTGAACAAGAGAGTTCGAAGTGAATACCTAAAGAGTGAGAGGGAGCTTTTTCAGTGCTTGAAGTATGCTTGGGAAGGTTTGCCAGTTACTTTTTCTTTAAGCATTTCGCCCTAAGCAATATGGGAGTGCCACTAGCACGCAAGGGGTTACAGAGGGTGAGAGCAAGAGTAAAGAAGGTCTTTGAGGAAAGGATATAGAGAAGGACGAGGATCAGGATTACTTGCATCAGAAGATGTCGATTGACATTACATTTGAATATTTAAAGCTGTCGGGGAAGCAAATAGAAGAAAAGGAGTTCCACTGTCGAGAAGTGCAAGAGGTTTTGAAGTAGAGGAGGCGGTTACATTTAACTGTTTCGACAGTTAAAGGGTAAGATCGAGTTGCCAACCTAGTATCACGCTTAAATTCATGGAGATATGGTAGCAGTGAAAGTAGCTCATCAGAGCAGTTGCCATGAAAATATTTGTAAAAAGACAGAGGGAAGACACAACAGACTGTGAGACTAGATGACATATCCGTCGCTGGATTTTGTTTGGATTCTGTATATATATATATATATATATATATATATATATATATATATATATATATATATCGGTTTAGATGTTATTTTTAGTCGATGACCATATTTGAGTAGACGCTCTTTTTATTTATTAAGCACTATGTTTATTTATTTTCGTCTACCGACCAGAATATTCAAGAAATCTCTAGCAGAAAGAACCGTCTCTTCGTGGCCGATCCGTTCTAAAGCACGTCAGATCTAACATCGGTTCTTTTTGTCCTGGATCACATATATATTATCACTTTAAACGTTATTTTTAGTGGACACCCATATTTGAGCAGACGCTCCATTTATTTATTAAACTGTTTATTTATTTTCATCTACCAGTTTGAAACTTCATGATCTTGCCAGAAAAATTTATCCCGATATACAGCTCTCGAAGTTTTCCATATATGACCACCGTTTCGAGTACATGCGTAACCCATTATTATAATATATATATATATATATATATATATATATATATATATATATATATATGACGGATACGTCAGATATTTTGGATCGCTGTAAAGAGCTCTTCGAAACGAAACTCTGTTAAACACCACTTCGGATACTGATGAGGAAGCCATCACATCAGTTGTGCAAAATTCAGAAATTCTGGGGTTGTCTTTTGAACCTACCTTTCAAGGGTTAAGTAACTCCATCAAGCAGATCTCATTTGAAAAATCACCTACTCCTAAGGATCCTATTCCATCTGAGGTGTATAAGCATGGTAGATAAAAAAAGTAGAAAAGCTGTATCTCCTTTTCATGGAGATATGGAAGGCATGCTGTGTCCCACAGGATTATAAAGACGCCTCTATCAAACACCCCTACAAAAACAAGGCTATCAGGAGTGTCTGTGATAATCATCGGATGATATCACTCCTTTCTATTGTAGGCAAAATCCTAGCTAGACTGATTCTAAACAGAATCATTATACACCTTTCCTGAATTGCAGTGTGATTTTCGGTCGGGTCGTGGCACATGATATTTTCTCTTCGTAATTGAGAAGCTCTTTGGCAAATTTGAGGAAACTCGGCATCCCAGAAAACATGCTAAAAGAGATCATCTACTTTCATGAAGGAATGAAAGCTAATATCGTGTCTGATGGTATATCACAAACGGCACCAAGCAAGGGTGTGTCATGGCCCCTGTCCTTTTAGCCCTTTTCTTCTTGGTGATGCTGAAATATGTATTCGCAGACACAGAGAGCGTCGTCAAGTTTCAGTTTCGAACAACTGGTGAACTCTTGAATCATCAGCGCTTCAAAGCCAAGACCCACCTTCGTACGCAAATTATTCGTGATTTGTTTGATGATGATGCTGCTCTAGCAGCGACATCTTTTGAGCAGGCCCAACCTCTAATAAATCGTTTCTCTGCTGCATCTAATACCTTTGGTCTTACACTTAACATAAAGAAAACTGAAGCAGTGCACATTGTCTTACTCCGAAACAATTCTGTGGTGTGAAACAAAAAACACCAGTCTACAAATTTCCAGAGAAGGAGAAGACAAAGCCCTGAACTATGTAAAGTCTTTCACCTATCTTGGTAGTAAAGTCAACTACAGTGGATCTTTACATGATGAAATCATGCATCGGATTGCTAAGGCTACTAGTGCTTTCGGCAAACTTCTCCATCGGTTGTGGAATGAATGTGGTATCCGACTGGATATGAAGATTGCCATCCTTTTGTACTTCTCACAGTCGTGGACTCCATGCAGGTACTATATACGTCAGTTGGGGGTTTTTCATAAGAGCTGTCTGCGTGCCATACGTGGAGCTAGCCTTCAAGACAGGACATTCAATGTAGACCTGTTTATCAGGAGTAATATTGGAGGAATCGAGACAGTTTCAGTTGCGGTGGACTAGTCACGTCTTAATGTCTGACGTCAGTTAGATCAAGGCTACATAAATGTAGAACGGCCATAGCTTAGATACAAAGACAAACTGAAGATCAACTTGTCAGCTATCAAAATACCTCATAACTCCCAAGAGCGCAACCTTGGAGCGTGTAAAGTGGAGATCAACCTGCTAACCCGAATCGTCTTCAAGATGGGAGAGCAGGTTCTAAAACGTCAGCCAATCTAACAGTGACCTCATCGCACAATCCTCACTCTTTTACCCAATAAGTAAGTAAATGTAATGAAATTCGAATTCGGCTCTCCAATTCGTCAATCCGAGCTTCTATCCAATACACCGTGCCTCCAATCTAAAGGTGTTTAATTAAGACGGATTAAAGTCACCAGTAAATAAATCAGTATTATTGGTGAAAATTTATTTCTCTAATGGATCATGTTATTTAAGTCATGTGTGAGAAATAATATCGCCCAAATGTCTGCCAAATCTGAAAAATCTTTAGATGCTTAAACTTAATTCATATTTACAATCGGTCCAAGTTATTGGAATACATACGTAGATATATATATATATATATATATATATATATATATATATATATATATATATATATATATATATATATATTACTAAAATTGAAAGGGTTGAGTAGTATGGAAATGCAAGATTTGAATATAATTATGCAACGACAGAAAACGTCAATAATATTCAAAACCCTGAAATTTTAAAACATTTACTTTACCAGGTGTATCAGCAAAATTGTCAACATCGTGTAGCAACATAAGTGTCCATCTCATAAAAATGTTTAATATAAAAAAAAACACAAAATTGAGTTTCTTTTCTCCAGTTTTTCCGAGAAGACGTTTAGCCCTCTTGATATCATTTTTCGTAAGAATCACTGAAAAGCCCTTTGAGTAACTCAGCCAGAAAGAGAACAGGTTAAGATCGTTTTGTGCCAGCTCTACTGTCTTCCCAAATGAGCAATGATGAGAGGAAAACATTCACTCAGGCCTTCAGTAACGGTACCAACATTCATTCTCTGGCTTCCCTTTTCAAAGTCCATTCAAGAACCTCCAAGAGAATGGTGAATAAGTTTTAAAAAAAGGAAAAGGTAGAGAGGAAAATTGAATCAGGAGGTCTCAACAGAAAGAGGGATCATCATTTCAACTTAGAGTTAAAGAGATCAATTAGAAAAGATCCGACTCAATTCGACGTTTGGCATGTGAAAGAGGAGTTTCTGCCAACACAGCCCAAAGAACAGTGAAAATAAAATCGTACATAAAACGTGTAAGACAAATTGTTACTCCTGGAAAAAAAGTTAGAAGGTTAGATAAAGCGAAGATCATCTTGAATAATAAGCCTGGAATACATATATATATATATATATATATATATATATATATATATATATATATATATATATATATATATTTGAACTTAATTTCAAGCCTTCATGAGCTTCTGATGCTTAGGAATGATTAATGATGAGCATGTCATTTTCGTTTATGATCGATCTCATCACAATTCTTCTGTTAAGCTTGGGGAATAATTATACATTCTTATTGCTCAAAGTAGATTCCAGTAGTGTTATAAAAATCTTGGAGAATTCCAGTAAGATATTTTTAATCATTTCTAAGATACAACGGTTAATCTAACAAATGGACAATTTTGATATTACACGATTTGGACAATTTTGCTGTTACACGGGGCATATACACACACACACATATATATATATATATATATATATATATATATATATCTGTGTGTGTGTGTGTTTGTGTGTGTGTTTGTGTGTGTTAAGTGGACAGAGGTATCAACACTGTATGGTGACAGGCAGTTACACGCCTCTATATGATTTTAAGATATGATGAGCAAAGTTACCTAACCCCAAAATGTTGGCCGATAAATTTCTACACTGTCAGACGTTTTGCCTAATATGTTGCAATTCTAAGAAGGGGAACGACAAAAGAAATAATATATATATCAGAGTACAATAAAAAAAAGTCGAAAGTACATAAAATAATCATCCGGGGGCTCAAGAGACCTTTCCATTGCCATTGAAGATTTTCCGAGGTGGAAAACACCAAGGCTATGGATACCTATCCTAGAATCTTTTCGACAAAGAGGAAGATAGCCTCGGAATAATAGAAGAGTTTAAATCAGTTTCTCAAAGTGGTCAGATATCTAGAGAAAATATTATACACTACATAAATTAGTACAAATACTAAGAATATTGGAGAAAGAAAGGCATTTTATAAATCTACCATTCGTCCATGCATTGAATACTGCTGTAACATCTGTTCTGATGGCTCTGTTATGTATTTTGAGATGCTTAAGTGCATAAAGTACAAGGAATATGCCATGTTATTGGTCCTGACCTGACATCTCGGCTTCAGTCACTTTCCCACCACCGTAACGTAGATTTCCTATAAATATTTTCTTGGTAATTGTTCTTTCGTTATTAGATTTTTCGAGTTTAACCGCAGTACCAGGTTGGCGACAACGTCTCGTCATTTTAAAGTTGAATTGGCGGCAAGATATAACCGTAAGTTCTATGCTAATAGTTTCTTCTCTCGGATCTTTCGTTTGTGGGTCAATCTTCCGGTTTCTTGCTTTCAAATTGATCTTCAATTATGTAAATGCAATATCAGATTGTTATCTTCTGTCCTTTTAATTCCTGTTCTTTTATCGTTCTCTCTCGTTAATAATGATTTTTTTTCGGTTTATAGTGAAATGATTAACAAATAAAGACCATGTCAAACATAAACGCGATATATATATATATATATATATATATATATATATATATATATATATATATATATGCGATATCCAACACTACTTTCTTATAAATGATAATAAATTTTAAACAACACTAAAATTAAAACTTAGACGCGAAAGTCGTGACAAATATATTTTTTTAAATATGTGCTGAATTCGTTGACGAAAACACGCCAATCTAATTAAAAATAATTATAGCAACGCGTCTTGTTACATTATTAATTAATCATCCTGACACTAACAGCATTACGAGGCAAAAGGAAATTAGCAGGTAAGTTGGTATATTTAATTTTAGCTCTCTCTCTCTCTCTCTCTCTCTCTATATATATATATATATATATATATATATATATACAGTCAACGCCGAAATTATTCGTATACCAATGAATTTTTATTTTTATTAATTTCTCAGAATCTGGCTGTATTATGTCAGGTTTTTTATATAAATAAACACGAAAAAGAGGAATATAAAACTCAATTTTCAGAACAATAGGTCAAATATTAGGTTGGTGCAAATATAATGTCGTTTACTCACATATGTTACTATGTGAGAAAACGACATTATTTTTACACCAACCTAATACAACAAATTTGACAGGCGAATTATGCAAAATTGGAAAAAAGACAAAATTATTCCTACAGTATAAAAATAGAAAAAATTGAACAATTTTCACAATATTAATAATCAATAGCACGGCCTATCATCTTTATAACTTGCTGCAATCGTTTCCTAAAGATTTTGACGAGATTTGTTCAAGTCTTTTCTTGGATTTTTTTCGATTCTTCAATGGTTACACGTTCGAATTCCTGAAGGTTTTTTGATGACCGACGATTTATTCGAACTTTCAATTCTTGCCATAGATTTTCGATAGGATTCAAGTCAGGACTCATTGAACGCAGAATGAATGAATGGCATTCTGCCATTAAATGGCAGAATTTTAATCTTTTTCTGACACCACGCAATCACTGATTTCGACGTATGCTTGGGATCATTATCATGCTGGAAAGTAAATCGCCGAGCTGTTAGGTGTAGATTTGCATCTATAATTTAGATATAGTCAGCAGATTTCATTATTCCTCTTATTGCAATTAATTGTCTAGTCCCCCTTGAGCCAAAACAACCCCAAAACATCATCGAACTGCTTCCATGTTTCAATGTTACCACTGTGTTCTTTGAGTGGAAAGACTCATCTTTCTTGCACCAAATCTTCTGTACATCATTATGTCAAAAAAGTTCAATTTTTGTTTCATCACTCCATAGCAATTGTTCTCAAAAGCAATTTTCTTTGTCCAAGAACGTTTTGGTAAAATTAAACCGAGCAACAATGTGATATGGTTTGTGAAGAGGGGTTCGTTGCGGTCGGTCTACATACAACCCATTTCTAATTTAAAAGCATTATATTGTGCGAGCACTTACGCTGATACCCATCTTATCCAAACTTTTAGCGATATCTTTTAAAACAACACTTGGGTTTATATTAACCTCGCGACACAGTTTTCGTGCAAGTTCTCGGTGACAATTTCAGTTTTCTCCCACGCCCAGGCAGTTCTCTGTCGTGGCAAATTATTTAAACTTATAAGTGACTGCACCGTAGATCTAGGGATAGCTAACCGGTTTGTAATAGGGCTGTAATCATTTCCCGACTTACGGAAGTGTTTAATTCTCCGTCTCAAGTCAGCACTAAGTTCCTTTGTCTTCCCCATTGTATTGTTAACGTAAGAATAACAATCGTTGACTCTCTTTCTCTCTCGATATATATATATATATATATATATATATATATATATGATTTAATTTTTTAAACGTCATTTTAAATGGATACTCATATTTAAGTAGATGATTTGTTTTTATTTATTTATTAAATAAGTATATTTATTTATATCTTTTTAATTTAAATGTTATTTTTATTGGATACTCATATTTAAGTAGATGTAGTATATTTATTTATTTACGTCTACCAGCCTGAATATTCGAGAAATCATGTTAGAAAAATACGTACCCTCCAACAGGATACGAAACTGCGTCCCCAATGAGAAACTGTCATTAGATCTGACATGCTTTAATTCACTCGGCCACGTAGGACTTCCTAGTCAAACAATGTCCGAATAGTTCTTTTGAACACAGACCGTTCCCGATTCTCGAAATCTACTCTATTTCGTATTCTAACGTAAACATAGATAATTATTTTTTAGGGAATAGATTAAATTGTCTTGCTTACACGCAATTTGAAGCTGCTGGCGAAGCAAATAGGAGGAAGGGAATTCCACTGTCGAGAAGTGCGAGAGGTTTTGAAGTAGAAGAGGCGGTTACATTTAACTGTTTCGACATTTAATGGGTAAGACCGAGATGCCGATCTAGCAGCACCCTTAAATTCATGGAGATGTGGTAGCAGTGAAAGTAGCTCATCAGAGCAGTTGCCATGAAAATATTTGTAAAAAAGACAGAGGGAAGACACAGCAGACTGTGAGACTAGATGACATATCCGTCTCTGGATTTTGTCTGGATTCTGGATATAGACGCTCTTTTTATTTATTAAGCACTATGTTTATTTATTTTCGTCTACCGACCAGAATATTCAAGAAATCTCTAGCAGAAAGAACCGTCTCTTCGTGGCCGATCCGTTCTAAAGCACGTCAGATCTAACATCGTTTCTTTTTGTCCTGGATCACATATATATTATCACTTTAAACGTTATTTTTAGTGGACACCCATATTTGAGCAGACGCTCCATTTATTTATTAAACTGTTTATTTATTTTCATCTACCAGTTTGAAACTTCATGATCTTGCCAGAAAAATTTATCCCGATATACAGCTCTCAAAGTTTTCCATATCTGACCACCGTTTCGAGTACATGCGTAACCCATTATTATAATATATATATATATATATATATATATATATATATATATATATATATGACGGATACGTCAGATATTTTGGATCGCTGTAAAGAGCTCTTCGAAACGAAACTGTTAAACACCACTTCGGATACTGATGAGGAAGCCATCACATCAGTTGTGCAAAATTCAGAAATTCTGGGGTTGTCTTTTGAAACTACCTTTCAAGGGTTAAGTGACTCCATCAAGCAGATCTCATTTGAAAAATCACCTACTCCTAAGGATCCTATTCCATCTGAGGTGTATAAGCATGGTAGATAAAAAAAGTAGAAAAGCTGTATCTCCTTTTCATGGAGATATGGAAGGCCTGCTGTGTCCCACAGGATTATAAAGACGTAAAGTCAACTACAGTGGATCTTTACAGGATGAAATCATGCATCGGATTGCTAAGGCTACTAGTGCTTTCGGCAAACTTCGCCATCGGTTGTGGAATGAGCGTGGCATACGCCAGTTGGGTGTTTTTCATAAGAGCTGTCTGCGTGCTATACGTGGAGCTAGCCTTCAAGACAGGACATTCAATGTAGACCTGTTTAGCAGGGGTAATATTGGAGGAATCGAGACAGTTTCAGTTGCGGTGGACTAGTCACGTCTTAATGTCTGACGTCAGTTAGATCAAGACTACATAAATGTAGGACGGTCATAGCTTAGATACAAAGACAAACTGAAGATCAACTTGTCAGCTATCAAAATACCTCATAATTCCCAAGAGCACAACCTTGGAGCGTGTAAAGTGGAGATCAACCTGCTAACCCGAATCGTCTTCAAGATGGGAGAGCAGGTTCTAAAACGTCAGCCAATCTAACAGTGACCTCATCGCACAATCCTCACTCTTTTGCCCAATATGCGTCCTCCTTTACAAATTACTAGCGGGCCTTAAGTGTTCCTTAAGATTATTGCACAAAATTCACAACTGAATCAATTGGTTAAGTTGTTAGATCCTCATACGTCGAAACCGACGGGAGAGTCCAGCATAATTATATATATATATATATATATATATATATATATATATATATATATATATATATATATATATATAATTAAGTAAATGTAATGGATTCGACTGAAATTCAAATTCGGCTCTCCAATTCGTCAATCCGTGCTTCTATCCAATTCACCGTGCCTCCAATCTAAAGGTGTTTCATTAAGATGGATTAAAGTCACCAGTAAATAAATCAGTGTTATTGGTGAAAATTTATTTCTCTAATGGATCATGTTATTTAAGTCATGTGTGAGAAATAATATCGCCCAAATGTCTGCCAAATCTGAAAGGAATCTGAAAGGAAAAGAAAAAAATCTTTAGACGCTTAAACTTAATTCATATTTAAAATCGGTTATTGGAATACATACTTATATATATATATATATATATATATATATATATATATATATATATATATATATTACTAAAATTGAAAGGGTTGAGTAGTAAGGAAATGCAAGATTTGGATATAATTATGCAACGACAGAAAACGTCAATAATATTCAAAACCCTGAAATTTTAAAACATTTACTTTACCAGGTGTATCAGCAAAATTGTCATCATCGTGTAGCAACATAAGTGTCCATCTCATAAAAATGTTTAATATAAAAAAAACGCTAAAAAATTGAGTTTCTTTTCTCCAGTTTTTCCGAGAAGACGTTTAGCCCTCTTGACATCATTTTTCGTAAGAATCACTTAAATACCCTTTGAGTAATTCAGCTACAAAGAGAACAGGTTAAGATCGTTTTGTGCCAGCTCCACTGTCTTCCCAAATGAGCAATGATGAGAGGAAAACATTCACTCAGGCCTACAGTAACGGTACCAACATTCATCCTGACCTGGGATCTCGGCTTAAGAAAATTTTCCCACCATTGTAACAGAGCTTCTCTCTTCTTTTTCTATTAGTACTTTCACAATAATTGTTCTGATACACTTTAATTTAAGCGCAGTACTAGATCGGCTGCAAGGACTCTTCTTTTTACAATAGAAATCGCTAAATGTAACCGTAATTTCTATGACAATGGTTTCTTCTCTCGAACTTCACAATTGTTGAATTTTCTTCCGGCTTCTTTTTTTCCATTCAGTTTTGAGAGTCAAAAATTTAAATACAGTAACAATCATTCTCTTATGCCTTCTTATTTTCTGTCCTTTTGCAATCTTGTAGACGTCTGAAGTTTGCGTTCTAGATTGAAACAGACTTTCGTTACTCGTTTCTGACCTCAATGTCTACTCTTATATTTACACACGCTCTATCCCGACTATTTAGCCATAACATATCTTATAATTTCTTTTCATCATACATATATGCGTGTGTGTGTTCATATATATATATATATATATATATATATGTGTGTGTGTGTGTGTGTGTGTACATACTAAAAAACCTGGTGAGCCAGAACCTACATACCAAGGTTTCACCTAACGGATTTTTAGGGTGTACCGTCGGAGTATAGGTAATAAAATAATACAAAATAATATATATATATATATATATATATATATATATATATATATATATATATATATATGTATGTATGTATGTATGTATGTATGTATAATGAAATTGATGACGTTTTTTTTAATCACTGCAACTCATAATATTATAGGTTATATAATCACTTTATATATATATATATATATATATATATATATGAACTGATTATACACACACACGTGGAGAAAAGAAGATATAGTGGATCATATATATATATATATATATATATATGTATGTATGCATGTATAATGAAATTGATGACGTTTTTTTTAATCACTGCAACTCATAATATTATAGGTTATATAATCAGTTTTTATATATATATATATATATATATATATATATATATATATATATATATATATATATATATATATATATATATATATAAACTGATTATACACACACACGTGGAGAAAAGAAGATATAGTGGATTATATATATATATATATATATATATATATATACATACGTGTGTATGTGTGTGTGCGTGGTTTCATGTCCGAGTCATTTTCATCTTTGTAATGATTATTTATGATGAAAATATGGAGGGGATTAGTCATGAACATCCGGAATAGAATTTCAGCTCAAATGACTTGCAATCCTCTCGTTTAAGCCATCGGATTTTGAATCAGGTTTTAATCCAGGAAACAATAAGATATCCTGTCTGAGTCGGGAAGACTTATCTCTCTCACTCCGACCTTCCTATCTAAACTATAAAGATTTACGCTCTGCCCCTTATACCCTGACAATAACGCTTGGGATTTCGTAGATAATTCTCGAATTAATTTACTTCTATTCTGAATTTTTCCTGGTGCGATCAACGTGGTTTGAATCTGTTGAAACTTGACTAATGCATGGAATAATAATGCAACACAAAATGTACTTAGAACAAAATGTATTGAAACAAGAAAGTGTACACAATATTTACATATAGTCTTTTGTATATTCCCGGGAAGACCGTTCCTGGAGAATGTGTTGACTGAGTCGCAGTCGGGCAGAGTCTCTGGTTGAATCTCTTGATTCCTTCCCTCTCTTTATATGGTCGGTACTCCACTATGCAAATTAGGTGGATCCAACCACAACAGGATCAGATTATTCCGATTGGATTTCCGAGAATATAATATACAATGTTCTTTACGTTAATTACGTTTAGAGTAATGTCCTTGCCATATTATCCCAACGCTTTTGCCTTTTTATATCTCCAGCATTCTGTAGGTACATTCGCTGCTTGTCGAGACAATAGTCTCATGGGATCAGAGAGAGAGAGAGAGAGAGAGAGAAATAATTAAGAAGTATTAAAAAGGAACATTACAAGATTTCCATTGAAATATTCCGTGAAAGTGATCCAGTTCAAGAGACAACTGAAAAAGCCAAAGAGCACAAAGGTCAAAGCATTTTTATAACAACAACAAAGATGAGGATATTGATCTGAATATAAACAATGTAAATAATGATAAGTCGTTAACCCAGCGATTCAAACAAAAAAAAATGCATATCCATCGTAATGACAGGTGATATTTTTGTATAAAATGTAAAAAAATCTTTTTCGTTGTTTTTTAATTGTTCGGACGAGCAGCCACACAACATAGAAATAAATACAATATGGGAGTCTTTAAGAAAGGAAGAAAGAAGCAAAGAAACAAAAAAAAAACAAAAACAAGATGGCTTATAGCGGTAAAAAGGAAACATCGATGAATACAGTCAAGTATGACAAGTAGCATTTGTGCCAGCAGCAGGCAGAATAGGCTTATGGCTCCAAGTTCTAGACTCAGGATTGTCCTATGGGAAAACAGCCTAGTGGATTAAAGGGTTGGTTCGTGAAGACTTGGACTCGGTAGGAAAAAATCAAAACGAGATAACCCTAGACATGAACAAGAGAAATAGGACAATCTAAGATTCAGAGAGAAATGCATAATGTTAGTTTTAATGAAAGATATTAGGGAAATAACAAGATACAGATAAATGGCTAAAGATATTGGCTAGTCTTACATGCATTGGAAGGGATAAGGAAGGGAATGAGAAGATACAAACAAATGGTGAGAGAAGAGCAGAGGTATGTGGTAATGGTTAATCTTAGTTACCAAGACTGATGGAATTTCCACGGATCCTTCTTTAAAAGATGAATACAAATTGAATCTTCGTGAGAAAGTATCCATCTTATATATGTTGTGGGGGATGTGTATGCTAATTTAAATCTCAGTCCGAATGTAGCATGTGCCTGACTGCGTAACAATCCAGGACATAGATGGAGCTCAGTGCGACCTCAGGGATGATATCATGCAGATAATTAAAGACCCAGCCTAGTGAGAAAGAGAGTAGTCTTTTTGAGACACCGCAGACGAGAATGTAAGTTCCCATTTTCGGACGAGGGGGTCCTGGGACTGCAATCACGCTAAAAACACACATACTGATTAAAAAATTGGAGGAAGTAATTTATTTGGTATACAAGATGAGTGACTCTCGTTATAGTGAAATCTCTGCTGACTTGATTTGCGCAACTCGCCAATCAACATCACAGAAAAAAATAATCATTTATCTAGAATCTTGGAATGTTAATAACTCTTCTCTACTCTGGGTATGACGATAAGCTACATCCGGGACTGATCGGGAGATCGGGGGGTTTTAAAGGTCATGGAATCACCTCTTAATTGCTACTGTTCCAGATCCAACCTAACTCGGAGTGATAGCACTTCTTAGGGTCTAATCTATGGGCCAATAATGGACCCAAAATAAAAAATCAACACCTATGAAAATATAAAAATACATTTTTATTGTAAAATTACCAACAATACTTTTTATAAAAAACTAGCAGCATGGCCCAGCGTTGCCCGTGCTTGATTCAAAAATCGTACGACTCATACAGCAATCGCTATCACCTGACTTAAAATATTTTTGCCCTTCCTTGCCTTTAAAGGAGTGCCCTTTGCCGTGCTGGTGTTGCTACATGCCTTACTTCTTGACTATCTCACACTGCGAATTTTTTTTCGAAGCTCTATACTAAACATTAAATCTGTTACGAAAAAAGAACTAAAAAAATGAACACAAAACGATCAGCTTTAAAAAAGGACTCGTAACTGGAAATGCCGAATGAAAAAAGAATGTTAACAACAAATACTTTTTCACACCCAACCCAGTTCTGCGGAATCAGAATCAACGTTGAGTTTAAGCAAGCGAATGAGCCAATTTGAGTAAAGTGCCATCCAGATTTAAATTTTTCCCACTTGTGACGAATAAAGCTATCGATTTTTTTCATGCTAGCATGCTAGTTAACATCCGTGTCAGTCAGCTGTTGGATCTCACGCTGGCCAATAGAATCTTCCTGCCTATTCGCGGCAGCCAGCTATTGGCTCTCACTCTGGCCAGTAGAAAATGGCCGCAAACTACATGAAAACTGCCATAGAAGCATGAAAAAATCAATTATTTCCACTATCGATAGGAGTTGGGAAATGCAAAGTCAGTCTTGGCCTTCTCGCATGAAGCATGTGCATGTAAATTTTGATGCAAATCCGTCGAAAATTTGCGGCCGTGCATCCGTTACACACACACACATCCTGCCTTTTATAGATAGAGATTACAATTTATAGTAGAATTACCAACAATACATTTTATCCGCAGG
Source organism: Acanthosepion lycidas (assembly GCA_963932145.1). Lineage (NCBI taxonomy): Eukaryota > Metazoa > Mollusca > Cephalopoda > Sepiida > Sepiidae > Acanthosepion > Acanthosepion lycidas. The sequence goes on along the minus strand of OZ010579.1, from coordinate 129,592,294 downwards.
TGAAGGCATACAATTGTTTTCAAAATATTTAGATTTCGGTATTAAATACACGACAGAGGTTGATATGATGCTAAATAAAATCAACTAAATTAACTCTTCTCAAATATATATCATCTGTTTTTTTTTTTGTTTTTGTTTGTTTTGTTTTTTTATCTTGGAGGCGGATCAACTTAACAAGTAGGTTTGTATTTTTTGCTTTTTTTTTTTTTTTTTTTTTCGAGGGTGGCACCACTAAACTTTGATGTTCATTAATTTATTACTTATAGTGTGGAAGATGGATTCAACGCTTGGATTTTAATTCAGAAATTTTCTTCTCAATTAATTTCCAAACAGATGAAACCCAATAACTGCGGATAAAAGATATGGGTTTGTGTTTTCTTCAATAACAATATTGTGAAGTGGATGCAAACTGCTTCAGCTGGAATTTGAACTCGGTTTGCAGATTCCATTTCAAGTCACCTACACTTGTTTTCCCAAATTATGATCGAAACCTTTGAACACCTTGACGTAAGGTAATGTTTAGCAGGTAATCTGGTTAGCCATTGCTTGTGATTTTGATCCTCACTGAGTGCCTCATAATTCTGGTCTTGTGCCGAAACTAATCAAGTTTTGTAAATAACAACGACATCAATATATTTGTCCATGTATTTATCACGCTATATGTATGGTGCAACGGTTATCGGCGCTGAAAAGTGGAATCGTTGCCCTGGGCTCAAATTCTGGTCGTATCTGTTGCATTCACTTTCACACTAATGAAAAAAGCGTGAATTTGTTTCTTCTCAATATAGTTATGGGGTAAAAAAGGCAGAGAAGACTGAGTTCTCTATCCTTGAGTGTCAAACAGACTAAACGAAGGAAAACTCTAAATTGCAAACCATGGAGAACCCAACAGAAAACCATTCCATCATATTTCTCATGAATGTTTTGCAATTCCCAGATAATAAGAGAAGAGGAAGCTGTGGCGGGTCATGGTCGTCTAAGTCCGGAAGAGACATAACATCATATAAAATAGATCACAAAAAATATGCATACACATCTTTACTGTTGACTCAGTAAGACTCAATTGACAACATTCCCACGATTTTTACGATCGACATGTGTAATGTAAATGGATTTTTTTTTTCTTTCTTTTTTATCTTCTTATGCGTAATACCTGTTTTCTTCTTTAACTAAAGCTAGTAGCAAAGATGGACGCTATTTCTGTCACACTCTCTGTGGCTATGTTCTCATGGATGTCTTTTGCCCCCCTGCCATTCCGGTTCACGCAACTCATACGAAAAATTGGATAATACTTTCTAGTTTGTGTTTTAATGGTTTTATTGCGTGAGAAAGTGGGTGGGTGGGTGAATGAGAGACAGGCGGAAGGGGAGAGACAGCAGAGAGGGGGACAGAGGGGAGAGAGCGGGAAAAGAGTGGAGGTAGACAGCCAGGAGTGAACCATGATCTAGAGATAAAGAAATCCAAAACAAAGACGGAGAGAAAAGATTAAAGAAACTCTAGAGAATCAACTACCATAAGATAACCAAGTCTCTCAACCCCTGTTGCCCGACAGATTATCAAGGGGTCGACAAAAGATAGTTATAAAAAAATGATATATAAAAATAATTTTTGAAAAATTTACAGAAGCTTACCTACCAGGGAAATATTTTAACAGAGAACGGAAAGTGTGACACCGAAATGCGAACGCAAATTGGAATAGCAGAAATTGCCTTTCAAAAGCTAAGCAAAGTAATACAAAATATGAAAATTCCGTTACAAAGAAAATAGTGCTGAAATGTTATGTAATATTAATCCTTCCATATGGCAGCGGATGCAGGACAGAGGAAGAGAAAACTAGAGGAAACAGGAATGTGGTTCTACAGAAGGATGCTGAGAATGCCATGGACGAAGCGCGTTAGCAACTAGGAAAACTTAAGGCAAATGGAAGAAAAAATGATATTTATACGCATAATGAGAAAGAGACAGCTGATTTTTTTTATGATACATAATGAAGAAGGAGGGCTTGGAGAATTTGAGATTCACAAGTCTAAACGAAGGCAACGGGCCACTTACCTGTGAATGGAGGGCGGAATCGGAAGTGGAAGGAATATCAAAAGTACAAAAGTTTCTAAGAGCTACTAGAGATAAGAAGTTGTGGAGAGCTATGATCACCCACATCCAGAAGTGGCACGGCATATAGAGGAAGTAAAGTTATAAACGCTACGTGTCGTTTGAGCAGGATATCTGCAAGAAGAGATTAATTTCATTAACGGTAGCCTAAGCTTCTCAGCATTTTAATCCGAAACTGACGAATTTTTTTAAATTATTGACCTTTGTATCAAAGGTTACCCGCAAATTAGTGAGTAGGTTAATAAATGAATAGATCTGTGGTCAAACTTTATATTTACAAGTTTTTGTTCCCGCTTACATGCTGCGAACTGCATATATGATTTTATTTTTTTTATGCGGAGTTTTCTTAAGATATGAAAAGTTCTTCCGTGTAAAAAGGTTGAGAAAAGAACCTGCTAACCTAAAGGCGTAATAGTCGCTTTAATTGAACTTGAGGACGTTGCCTAAATCTTAACACTTCACTCGTTTTTAACAATAAATATCTACCGTGATTAGCCTTTTTCATAAAAAGTTCGTAAAAAAAAAACAAAAAAACTAGTAAATTCCGCCAACAGGTCACTATCATCCTTAGAAGTTTGGGGGCGGGGTTCGGTTGACTTGTTGCAATCAGTTTTTGCCTTAAAATTTACAGAGGAAATTTCCTATTGCTGACAATAAAAATTATGTTCCTGATATACATTGTTGACTAAAAATATTGGTACGGTCTTATTTATCTAAATTTATTGGAATAATTCCAAAGTCAATTTCATAGTAAAGGTTTTCTGAAAAACAAAGAATTTAATTCTGAATAATTGTAAGCTAAATGAAAAATAATTGCATATCTCCAAAACAATGCTTCGGGAAAATTAATAGTTAAATTATTGATTAATAGGATTTTTCTAATTTATTTTTCCATAATCATTTTTTTAAATTAGCACAAATATTTACAGAATGCCACATTTTATGTTCTTAAGCTTTAGTACAGATTTAAGGATTTTCCTTCTCTTACGTGTGTTTTCAATTCGTCAAGTTTTCAATTGATTTCAGGTCGGTAATCTGTAGAGGCTAACGTAAACTATTTATAATTTTATCTTGAAGATTGTTATGAACTAATTTACAAGTAGGATTTAAATAAAGTGTTATCTATAAAGCCTCAATCGCACTTCAGGTTCGGATTTCTAACTGACACTTTCAAAATTGACATCCAATATTTAATACTAGTCTTCTTTTTTATTCTAAGATTAGCTTTTACCAAAATTCCTACTGGCTTTTTAAAAAGAAAAAAAACAACACCTATAAACAATCCACCATGGTGGACGGAATAAAGGGTTCAGTTCGAAATTGCAATCAACTGAAGAAGGCCGGAGCGTACAACTGCCGAAACATCGTGAATATTATAATAAAGATGAGGACAACAGTCCGAACAATGTGCACAAAAATGTAAATAATTACAATTCCTCATCTCAGATATATAGACATAAATAAATATTAGTAAATTAATGTCTATATTTCTGAGATTAGGTATTATGTACATTATTTACATCATTAGTCATGGCACGTGGAACTAGAACAGTCTACCCCAGTGAGCGAAATAAAGGGTTCAGTTCGACATTCCAACCACCTGAGGAAGGCCGGAGCGTACAACGGCCGAAACGTTGTAATAAATATGGCGACAAAGATGAGAACAATAGTCCAAATAATGAAAATAGTATAATAAATTTTTTAGTCCCATAACAAAGCCAATTCTCGTCCAAATGATCTAAAATTTTAATAAAATTTGTAAAAACTACGTTGACTGTAAGGACTTATCTCAATGAGAATTCACCAGGAAGATGGAGATCAGGTGTGTGTCAGTGATAATGACAATGTGCTATTGAAATGGCCGCCGCGTTCACTTGATTTGACAGATTGTGATTGAGAAAATGAAAACAAAAAAGCAGACATACTTGGAATCAGGGAGAGACAATTGAAAGTTCTCGGACATATAATGAGAACAGAGGGCTTGGAAATATTAACACTAACAGGTGATGTTGAAGGCAAAAGCAGCGAATAACCTCCCCTGACATGTGAATGGATGGCAGAATGTGGGTGTCGCTAACCTTGGCTAAAGAGGAAAACTGCTAAGGGTCACAAGTGATAGTAAATTTTGGAGAGTCATGATCAACCTTGTCCTGAAGGAAGAAGATACGTAGAAGAAGAAAAAGAAAAAGAAAAAGAAGATGAAGAAGAAGAAAAGAAGAAAAAGGAGAAAAAGAAGAAGTGTAAAAATATAGCAATAAATACATAAATATATATATATATATATATATATATATATATATATATATATATATATATAAATTAAAGTATAATAATGAATATAAATTATAAGGGCTACGTGGAGACTTTTACGTAAGACATGCTACAACGCGTTTGGCAGGAGTTGGACTATCGACTTGACGTGTGTTGTATTACAGGTTGTGTGCATATTGAACATTTGTGAAGCTTTGTGAAATCGGTTTTAAAATCTACATCCTTTTGAATATCTTGTTCGAATTTTGATAAATAAATCTTGTTCAACATTCTAGAGAAAAGTTTGCAGAATCGTAGTTTCTTCTGGATTGTAATCAATTCCAGCAATCCATTTCCTTAAGTCAAACATTCCACTGACCGCAACACGTGTCTCCTGTTCGCTATACCAACCACCATTCTGGCTGTCGTCTTGTTATGTATTTATTTATATCCTAACAGACAACCAAAATTTACATATGTAAAAAAAGACTCTCGCGAAAGTTTATCCGATGCCGGGATCTAGCTGTTTTAAATGTGTAACCTACGAAGCCGCCATTTTCATCTGTGGACAGTTTACATGCAAGACACGTTCGAATCCTGGGGGTAAGGCATTTTATTTAGTATTACATTCACTGTTGGAAAGAATGCATGCAAAAATGGGACTTTTTACCTCTACGGTAGTCTACTACAAACATGAAACCTATTTAATTTCGTTTGCCTTGGACATGTAGTTACTCAGCTATACACATTTTCAATGTAGATATTATAAGTCTATTGAATTTTTACATCATGTTTCCAAATTGCGAATACCATCACTTTCCGCAGCCCTGGTGTTACTGCTGATGTATAAAAAAAAAATACAGCAGCGAAGTTTGCGGAAAGTGATGTGATTCGGAAATTGGAAAAGACGATATCTAAATTCAATAGACATAAAATTTCTATGCTTTTTAATACAACTTCTTTAGAAGAAGAATAGCAGCCTAATTACACACACACACACATTTCATTATATATATATATATATATATATATATAAAAAGCTCTTCTATGAATCGGGCACTCTGTCACTGGTGTGTTTATTAAAAAATAAATACGTAAAAATTCACCTTCCTCTCTGCTGGAATAGCTTAGGCGAAAAATCTCCGACTGATGCCAAATCAGTCGGGTTTCGATCCTCGCTTGAGGCAATCGGATGTCTAGCCATACAGATGAGCTCTATAACAGCGAAAGAGTCCGTCTGTAAATGGCAATATATATATATACAAATATATGTCTGTCTGTAGATGACTATATATATATATATATATATATATATATACATATATATATGGGGGCACGTGTGTATGTGTATTCTTATTGTTAAAAATGCTCGTCTCTTCAATCTAATCCAGAACACTTTATCCAACCCAATGTCAAAGAATTGCAGAACCTTTAAATAAATGAATAGTGGATTCATTGTTATCGGACGTCAGACTTTGGCGCTAAGCCTAAAATTACATACAAGTTTCTCACCCCCCGGGACGTATGAGTATGGGTGTAGCCACAGGGTAAACAATTAACATAGATAAAACACAAAGCGGAAACATTCTACTGACATGTGTTTGCCCAACTCACCTTCCCTGCGATTAATGCTAATCTGGTTACATTATTTTCCATTCTCGCTTCACTAGGTACGAAAGGATAACTTCATTAGATCAAAAGTTGTTGATTCTAATTTGTGCCATCAGCGTGTGTTGTTGTTGTTGTTGTTGGCAGGCTCCAATTCAGACATCGATTTCTTCTGAAAACTTCCTTTATATTCTTTCCAACCTTACAGTCGCCCCTACCATCGCAATTTTCCGGGATATCTGTAACTGTACCAGTCTTTTTGGATCCGTTTAATAACCAATGCAACTGTCCTCATTATTGAGTTGATTAAGAACATTATTATCCGTTTTATGCTGCTCGTTTAGTTGTTCAACTAGCGGTCAAGGTTTCTGTTGCTAATCTCTCACTACTCAACCGCAATTTTCACGGCAGACCTTCGGGCAAACTACATAACATGATTCCATCTTTGTAAATCATCGCAGCTAGGACCCGCCATAAACTCAACTCCTCCTCATAACCTACATATTGCACTGTTTCACTCATAGACCTTCTTCCCCAGAACTGTTACAATGTGGAACGGACTCCTGACTGGATGTTTCCAATATCAGTATAATCAACCTCTTCAAGTCAACAGTCTTCCTCATACGCCCTTACAATATCCCGATTAATTAGTCCTAAGCATGACGATGAACTACATCCAGCAGCCAGGCATCTGATCGGTAGGTTATGAGGAGCGTAGAACCACCACGTAATGTTCCCAAGTCTACCCTGACCCGGCGTAGTAGCACCTGTTAGGGTCCCAGCAAATATACAAATAGTGAACACTTACTAAGACGCGAGTGTGAGAGAATATTAGGAAACACGATTGAGGCGAGAGAACAATAAAAGAACAGGAATTAAGAAGGCAGAAGATAGCGATTGATATTGTATTTAATTTTTAATAACATTTGTGTTACGCTTGAAATCTGTTGCAGTAGTAGTGATAATTACAGATGCGCTTCGGAATTACATGCCAGATTTCTTGATGGCCGTATCTGTTTACTCCTTCCTTCTTGATCCCCATATTTGTTCGTTCGTTTCGATATCATTTCTGGGTCGCCATATTTGTTCGATATTTCGATATTATTCCATGACCACATATTTGTTTGATCCTTTCGATATCATTCCTTGACCCCCGTATTAGTTCGACCCTTTCGATATCATTCCTTGATCTCCATATTTGTTCGATTCTTTCGATATCATTATTTGATCCCCATATTTAATTGCTCTTTCTCATATCATTCATTGATCTCCATATTTATTTGCTCTTTTTGGTATCATTCCTTGATCTCAATATTTCTTGGTTCTTTTTTATATAATTACTTGATCCCTATAATTATTTGCTCTTTCTGATATCATTCTTTGATCATCATATTTCTCTGCCGTTTCTGATATCATTCTTTGATTCCCATATTTCTTTGATCTTTCTGATATCATTCTTTGAACCCTATGTTTATTTGCTCGTTTTGACATGATTCATTTGCCTCCATATTTGCTCTTTCTGATATCATTCTTTGATCCCCATATTTATTTGCTCTTTTTCATATCATTCTTGATCTCCATATTCCATTGCTCTTTCTGATACCATTATTTGATCCCCATGTTTATTTGCTCTTTCTGATATCATTCTTTGATCCCCATACTTATTTGCTCTTTTTGATATCATTCCTTGATCTCCATATTTCTTTGCAGTTTCTGATATCATTATTTGATCTCCATATTTATTTGCGCTTTTTGATATCATTCCTTCATCTCAATTTTTCTTTGGTCTTTCTTTTATCATTCTTTGATCCCTATATTCTATTTGCTCTTTTTGATATCATTCCTTGATTTTCATATTTCTTTGCTCTTTCTGATATCATCACTTGATTCGGACAATTGTTTGCTTCTTCTGATAACATTCCTTGATCTCCCTGATATTCTATCACTTGAAAAATGTAGCCTTTTCATAATTTTCAAATCCAAATTCAATTCTGATGTTCTCACTAATTTGTTGTTCCTTTTGAAATGCATTTACAGTTCATAATCATGTTTTGAACGAACCTTTATGCTCGTCTAGGTCGAGAAGATGCTTCATTGTTTTTTCCATACACACTTTATATCCACCATTTGTTTCGTTTACTATCTTGGATATGTGAATCGGCGGCAAACAAGAAATGCCGGGGGGGGATAGGTAATCTCCTTGAACGATTTCCACGTTTTCCTTAAATCCGCAGTATTTATAGTTGTAATCTGAGTGTTGAGAGTTAATCTTTTTTTCAATAGCTTTAGGGTATAAAATATTTGATTATTGGATAAATTTTGAATGTTTCCCAGGATTTTTCTATCCAGCTACAAGGAAATATGTCTTTTCATAATCCAGCCAGGCTTTTGACAGTTTATTGTATCTGCTATGCCAATCAAAAATCATTTTTTTTAATTATGCTTTCATCCTTAGACCCACCTTAATCCGTGTAGAGCCATTTTTTCCATCAGGGACATCATACCGATAATTATCAGAGTAGGTGAATTTAGTTACGTCAGAGATAAAAATTTTGTACCTTAGCAGATTATAGATCTGTTGTTCTTGAGGGGAAATTTTTGCTTCCTTTATAATTAAGTTGTAAAAGATGATAATGTTTCGTACGAACTTGTGATGACATTAAGCCAAATGTTTATCTATATGATTTCTATTTACTGGACTTTTTCAATGTGACGTCTTCTAAATTTATTTCTTCCCATTTAAGGTGTTCTATATGTCTTCGCTTGGGGAGAATTTTACTTATATTCTCATCTGACCAGATTTTGTTAAAAAAGTCAAGTATTTGCTGTTCATTAATTGCTTCTTCAACGTTGTGATTTTTTTTCTAATTTGTCGTTTATCCTTGAAAAATTTCAATCACGTTTTGAAGTGACGTATGCAGGCAGATTTATCCAGTAATATTTGTTTTATTTTATTAATCTCTTCAGAAATTCCATGTTCGGTATTTATTTCATATTTTTCAAAATCTTTTTACTATTGGTTTTATACTGTAATCATTATGGTTTTTAGATTTCTATGTCAAATCCCAGAAGATTGATTTTTTTCCATATTTCCTTCTTGCCAGACTGCTTTTTTAAACATTTGCTATTCTGTTCTTCATTTAACTGTGCCATTAACTCTTTAAATGATTTGTTTGGTTTATTTTGTTTTACGGCATATCAACCTCAATGGGTTATTTAATGCTGACAACACTTTTAGGATAGATTCGTATGAACAGAATATGTATTCTTTGGTTTAGATTGGTTTGGTTTATTTTGTTTTACGTCATATCAACCTCAATGGGTTATTTAATGCTGACAACACTTTTAGGATAGATTCGTATGAACAGAATATGTATTCTTTGGTTTAGATTGGTTTGGTTTATTTTGTTTTACGGCATATCAACCTCAATGGGTTATTTAATGCTGACAACACTTTTAGGATAGATTCGTATGAACAGAATATGTATTCTTTGGTTTAGATTGGTTTGGTTTATTTTGTTTTACGTCATATCAACCTCAATGGGTTATTTAATGCTGACAACACTTTTAGGATAGATTCGTATGAACAGAATATGTATTCTTTGGTTTAGATTGGTTTGGTTTATTTTGTTTTACGGCATATCAACCTCAATGGGTTATTTAATGCTGACAACACTTTTAGGATAGATTCGTATGAACAGAATATGTATTCTTTGGTTTAGATTGGTTTGGTTTATTTTGTTTTACGTCATATCAACCTCAATGGGTTATTTAATGCTGACAACACTTTTAGGATAGATTCGTATGAACAGAATATGTATTCTTTGGTTTAGATTGGTTTGGTTTATTTTGTTTTACGTCATATCAACCTCAATGGGTTATTTAATGCTGACAACACTTTTAGGATAGATTCGTATGAACAGAATATGTATTCTTTGGTTTAGATTGGTTTGGTTTATTTTGTTTTACGTCATATCAACCTCAATGGGTTATTTAATGCTGACAACACTTTTAGGATAGATTCGTATGAACAGAATATGTATTCTTTGGTTTAGATTTGTTTGGTTTATTTTGCTTTACGGCATATCAACCTCAATGGGTTATTTAATGCTGACAACATTTTTTATTACTGGTAATATTTTGTTTTGTCAAAAAACTGTTTCTAGTAATATTTTTCCTTCAAAATTGTATTGCTGGTAATATTTTTTTCAAAAAAGTATTGCTGGTAATAGTTAACTATTTGCCCTTAGCTGATTATTTTCTCAGTTTTCTTGTTTTTGTAGGAAGGTTGTTACGTTTCTTCCTATCAGTGCTTTGGACTTTAATCCATTCATCAATTATTTCTTTTCCAAGTTCTGACAGATCTCCGGGAGTCATATCCTTATTATTTCTTTGGGAAATAAAAATTGTTTAGAACTTTATTGACATACACCTTTATGCTCGCATGATCTTCAGGGAATATGATTCGGTTGTTTCTAATTGTTTCAGTCATATTTTCGAATTCTTCTTCTGAAATATTTTCTAAATTGATTCGGGCATTGTTTTTTATTGTTGAGCTCTGAATTGTATTCACTCGGGTGTTCCTGTAATTGGGAGAGTACACGTACTTTTACATGATTAAGGTCAATGTCAGTCAGTAGTTTACGTTTGATAATATTTCTGCGTAGGTTTATTATTGTTTATGTTTGACCTTACGTTGTGATTGCCGTTTATTTTATATTTGATATGTCCCCTCTGTGTTTAAAAATTCTAATAAGTTATAAATGACAGTATCTGTCTATATTTCTGAGATGAGGTATTATGTACACTATTTACATTATTCAGGCTATTGTCCTCATTTTTGTCGCCATATTTATTGCAACGTTTTGGCCCTTCAGTATCTGTCTATATTTCTGAGATGAGGTATTAAGTACACTATTTAAATTATTCGGACTATTGTCCTCATCTTTGTCGACATATTTATTACAACGTTTTGGCCCTTCAGTATCTGTCTATATTTCTGAGAAGAGATATTATGTACACTATTTACATTATTCGGACTATTGTCCTCATCTTTGTCGCCATATTTATTACAACATTTCGGCCTTTCAGTAAGTGTCTATATTTCTGAGATGAGGTATTATGTACAATATTTACATTATTCGGACTATTGTTCTCATCTTAGTCACCATATTTATTACTAAATATTAATAAATATGGCGACAAAGATGAGGACAATAGTCCGAATAATGTAAATTGTGTCATAAATGACTATAAAAACCTCAAGAACTAGTTTATTATCTTCCTTGGACCATTTTGTCTTCTCCGTTGAATGGAATCTGTTGGAGTTGAATATGGAATGTAGGATGTATTTTGTTGTGGGATTTCTGCCGCCCCATATTGCTGAGATGGGGTGAACTATTAGCAGGTCTTTTGACCCCATGCTGGTTCCTGTCTGAAACCAAACTCCTTGTTGAACAGGGCGTTGGCCGATCCAGTCTTAATTATTATGGGTTGCTATTTCGCCATAAAATGTTCGTAAGTAAAGTCCCAGAAAGATCGGTGGTTTTATCAAGACATCATCTTTCGACAGATTGTTTACCGAAGCTGAAAGTAAATCTATCTACATTTAGTTGAGACCGGTTCAGCCCATCTTTTTCTTAAATCCTTCAGAAACACCAGGTTTTGCATCAATACTAACTGGTGACTTTCAATGAAGTGTATGTGACAGCAATTTTTTCCTGAACTCTACTCAGTATTCTCGCTGCTTTTAGCAATGATGCTTTCGATCCTTTCACGGATTTACAATTATCCCAAACAGTTTGCAGTGCTCTTTAGGAAAGTTCAAAGATCTCTAATGAGGGATTTATCAATTTCCACAATTTTTTTTTATCTTGACAATGTCTAGATATTTTTTCCGGTTTGTATTTACTTTCAGTTGTTACTCTTTAATCTGCTGAAGTCGCCACATCTAAGACCCTGCATTCTCGCCGCTATTGAAAGAACAGCTTAAATTTGAATTTCACAAAGAATTTTATATTTTTTATAAAATAATATTCTAAAACATGAGTTCCTTGACTTCCAGGAGAGGAATTTCAAACGTCATAGGAAACAAATTTAACCATTTGTGTAATGAGAGATTAATATCAAACACTTGTATGTCAAAAGTATAATGTTGCAAACTTAAAATAAAACCTGCGATGAGGTATTATGATTATTTACATTATTCGGAATGTTATCCCCATCTTCTTTGCCATATTCACAGCATTTCGGCCGTTGTACGCTCCGACCTTTATTTCATTCACCGGGGTAGATTGTTCTAGTTCCACGTGCCATGCTTCTTCCGGATATCTCAGTTATTTCCCTTTAACTCAACTCTCCAAGTTTTCGTTCACCACTGCTGTAGCCTGGTATTGAACTCACAACTCTTTGGTCCTTATGGATACATGGCCCAGTGAATAAAGACGTTGCTTCGATCTAGCGACTAGAAACAACGATTTGTGTGTTGAATAATGTAAGTAATTAAAATAAAACAATTCAAAATAGCAAATATATTGAAGAAAATTGTAGAAATGTAACCTGAGATTCCGAGAATCATTGCTCTAAACGTTGTTTTTTTTTCTCCTCTCCTGAATTTGTAGATTCACACCAGATGTTTTTTTCTGTTTTTTTTTTTTTATCGCTAAAGATTCAGTGACTTTAACAATTTTTATTATTCCAGCACTTTCCTCAGTATTTGATTTCTTTACAAAAACACTTCTGGACTCGTTTCTACTTCGGATTATCAGTTCTTTCAGTTTGTTTATTCGGCTCCTTGGGACGGGTTTCAAGCTCTCTAAAACAGACAGGCAAAAAACTCCCATCTTCAATTTCCACACCTTCCATTAATTTATTAGGTTGGTGCAAAAATAATGTCGTTTTCTCACATATTAACATATGTGAGAAAACGACATTATTTTTGCACCAACCTAATACTTAGTTTTTCACTTTCATTCGATACTTTCGCCTGTTGAGACAATACAAGCCTCCATTTGACAGGTTTCTTCTAGTAGATGATGATTTGATTTGATTTGATTTCAGATCAGAACTCGTGATCTATTTGAATTATAGGATTTTTCATCTCTAACATCAAGTGAGGTTCAATTCCTCAATAAATCTATAATTCGTTTTATAAACTCAACGTCTTCATTAAACTACTCAGAATAATCATTATAACTCTTGGAAGTACTAACGTTTTGTATAGTCACAATGTTTCTGCTTAAGCCGAAAGATTTTCAACTGATCCAATGATTGTTCCATCTACACATATTAAATCATTATAATTAGGCGTGAGAGTAAAGCATCGAAATTGATGTCAAATTAGTAAAAAAAATATCTCCAAACAAATCACAAATTACTATCGACCATAAGCTTGAATTAGAATTAACATCGACCAAATTTCTTAGCATTGAAGATCATCAGCTTAATTTAGAATTAGAATTAACCAAATTTCGTTTCACTGTAGCACACGAGTAGGAAGTAAAATTAGGCTCCAACTGATTTATCATCATTAGAGATGATCAAGGGTGTCATTAAGAATGTACAAAATTTGTGACAAATTTAGATAATCAGCGTGAATTAGAATTATCTTCAACCAGATTTCAAAGAATTACATATCTCACCGGTTTTAATTAGAAATGTTATCAAAAAAGATTTCTCATAAGAATTATGAACAGATTCCTAACAGTTAAAACTTTAAATGGGATCAATTAAAATCCAATTTCGAACAAAAGTTGACCATCAACCTGAAATTAACATTAACATTAATGTACATTTTTGAAAAAATATTACCAGCTGCACGTTTGTTTGTTTTTTAAATAGTGTTGCCGGCTATACGTTTTTGGAAAAATAATATTACCAGCTATACATTTTTGAAGAAATATCATCATCAGCTATACCTTTTGGAAAAATATTATTACCAGCTATACATTTTTGAGGAAAAAAATATTAACAGAAATAGAGTTTTGACAAAACAAAAGTATTACCAGGAAAAAAAGTTGTCGGCATTAAATAACCTATTGAAGTTGATATGGCGTAAAAGAAAACAAACCAAACTAAATTTCTATATATTTTAGTTAACACTTTTTCATACTTAAGTTTTCATCAACGAAATTCTTCACAAATCTGGCCGATTTAATTCCTCATCCTGAATCCAAAATTATCTTCAAACAGATTCCATACCATTATCAATCATCAACAGAATTATCCTCACTCAGATTTCAAAACAGATCAATAAATGTGCCGTGTTTCATATTTTATTTAAAGTTGCAACTATTTTTTCTATGAATATACCAGTTCTTTAAATATCATTGTTTTCCTGACGCTACTATTTAGAAAAAGGTTTTAGAAAAATCCGAAAATTTCAATCTTTTTTCATCTGTGTGTGTGTGTGTGTGTAATTCAACACGCGACGGCTTGGAATAAACGCTAGTATACAAGATAACATAAAAATACAATACAACATAAACTATCAAAGCACGAAGAAAACACCAAAACCTGAGACCCCACCCTACCTTTTAAAATGGTGAAATTATTGGTCGAAAATGCTTGGAACAATGAAAATTATGGAACCTAAGAATGTTGTAAAAAGTAAATATTTTTTTTAAATTAATTAAATATCTTTGTCTGTCATATTTAATGACAGATGTTTAAAAGAAAGGTTTCAAATTTTGAATTTGTTGGTCTGGCGAACTGGATCGTGATTACGATTCCAATGGAATAAATTATAACCATGGAGCATTAGTGTTTAAGCTTTTTTATTATATTCTTACTGTGTCCTGGACATTGAGTTCTATCTGGATATGTGTGTATATTAACCACTAATATTATTTATCTATCTATCTATCTATATATATATATATATATATATATATATATATATATATATATATATATATATATATATATATATATATATATATATATATATTCTATTGATAAGTTATTTTTATAGATACAATTATTTAAGTAAATGCTCTGTTGTGTTATTTTTATAGATAATTTCTCAGACATTCAGGCCGGTAAATGTAATTAATACGGTTTATTATAAACAGAGCATTTAAAATAATTGTATCTATAAAAGTAACGTATAAACAATAAATTTTTAAATAACTGTTGGACTTTGGCTATTTTATAACATATATATATATATATATATATATATATATATATATATATATGTGTGTGTGTGTGTGTGTGTGTGTGTGTGTGTGTGTGTGTGTGCGATGCCTTTAATGACATATATCTGTCAATATTTCTTACATCATTTGCACAAAGTAATCTTTGCATCTACTTCAGATTCTAAAAAATATATATAAAAATATCTATGTACTGTTTTAAATATTTTTTACATAGTTTTTTACATCTCGGCCTTTTGACCGGGAATAAAACATAGTACCTGTTCTCTTCTCATTTGAAGAAGGATCCCGTCCCCGGAGATTCCAACCCTACGGAAGCACCTTCCTAGCATCCTAACAGCTCCTATGTAATGTGGGGTCAGTGTAATATCGATGCCAGCATGACAGTAGTCAAGTGGAATTGACACTTCTTATCCTTGGCTCATTTTGTGTATGGCCACCCCACATAAGAAGCGACCTTTTGTCAGACACTTCCTTAGCGGGGAGGTCAAGTAAATAAAATCTGTTTTACTAATTTCAGATGGGTGGTGATTCCTAGTCCTGGGATTCAAACTTCGTTACACTCAGAGTGGTGTAATATCCATGTCACAGAGGCAGGGCATTTTTCTTATTGGCCCCTATGGACGCTCATGGGTTCTCTATATTAAAAGAAGATCTTGTGTTACATCGTACCTTAGTGGGGAGGACAGATAAATAAAATCTTATAGTTTTTTTTTAATTATTTCTTTCAGTTTCATTTTATGAATAGGAAATTTTTAGTTGTGTTATTTTTATACCAAAGCTGTTCGTACTGTTTCTGAACAATCCTTTCATTCTACACCTCTGATATGCCAGATCTATCGTAGTAGTTACTCTTATTAATTATTCATTACGTTCAGGTTCGGTTGCAGTGAAACAATAACGCGTGCCTCACTTTCATATTGCTTCACAATTGAATTTTAACAAAGGAAATGCTAAAACGTTGGCGTTTTTTTATATATCTGGTCTTCCTATACAAACGTCATATCCACTTCAAACAAAGGAAAACAGACAGACCGGATGACGTCACTGGTGATGTAAGAGGAAGTTGCAACAAGGAAAAGAGGCAGAATCTTTTGCTTTTTTTTTCTTCTTCGTAGTTTGGATCAAAAACAATTTGACTAATGGGAAATTTTTATCGGTTTGAAGTTAGTTCCTGTCAAACAATGGCTCATGGGCAGATCTCACCAGTGAACAATCAAATTAGTTTTATTCATCAGGGTCAAATATTGTCTGCTAGTTGTTTTAACTCATTCTTGACTACCACGTTAGATATTTCACTTTGGGCTCAAATTGGACGAATGATTGTCTAAAATACACACCACTCTAATATTTTTCCTTTCCTGAAAACCTTTTCAGTTGACATCATTTAACAAAAAGCCTTCGTATTTCAAATTTTTATAATAATAATTTATATAATATATATTTTTGTTTCAACACTTCTCATGTCTTGTCAAGGGATGGTATTGATTGTAAAATAAAAAGTTTTTAAAGAGTTCAAAACCAACCACTACCCTCACTAGGCGGAATATTTTTACGTAAGTTGTAATGGCCAATCACATCACAAGTATATGGTAATTAAAATAACGTAACAATTAATATACTTATGTCAGGTAACTCTACGAGTGCTAATGAATCCATGTAAATTTGTACTATTTGCCGCATGATTGAATTATCGGTGACATTGACATTGGCTGTAGTTTGATTTGGAGAGGGACGGGATTCGCTAGATCCACCTGCTCAAGACACGCTATGCATGAAGGAATGTTTTTAACACAGGTAAGTAGAAGAAATTAATCAGGTGATCAGCTATTTTCAATCTCAGTTACATTAAATTGTTATTTTAGCAATTCATCGCTGAAGATGACCTCGGATGAAATTGAAAGTACTTGGGAAAATAAAAGAAATGAAAAAAAATTACGGCGCCTTCCTTAATATCAGAATTAAGAAGTAGATCCAAGAATTAGAGAGGATTAAAATAAAAAGACATAATATGTACAGATTATTCAACCAAAACATGCTTGTAAAATATATATATATATATATATATATATATATATATATATATATATATATATATATATATATATATATATAAATTTATAACATAAATATGTTATAAAATCACTACAAAAATAGCCATTTTGTTTCAACACCCTCGGTGTCTTATCGAGTGATGATGTTGAATGTAAAATAAATGGTTTTAAAAATTTCAAATTAATTAACAATCCCTCGCAAGGGGAAAAAAAAGGTTAAAGGCTATTGTATATGAGATTGTTTGTGTGTATGTGTAGGTATGGAAACTTGGGTATGTCATTACGGCCACATGAGTTAGTATATGTGTGTATATATGTTTATATTTGTGTATTGCTGTGTGTATATATGTATATATATGTGAGTATGTGTGCATATATGTGTGTGTATATTTGTGGGTACATATGTATATATGTATGTATGTGTAAGTGTACTTGTTATCATGGAGACATATACGTATGTATATGTTTATGTATTTATGTATATGTATTTCTCTGTATGTATGTATGTATATATATGTATATGTGTGTGTGTGTATATATGTGTGTAAAGAAAAATTATATATATATATATATATATATATATATATATATATATATATATATATATATATATATATATATATATATGAGGTGGACATCGGAGTTACCTATGGGTGTTGACTTTGATGACCGATTTTATATTTACATACACTATTTTAATATATTAAATAATATTATTTTTAATCATTTTTATCTTTGTATATTTGCTCGCTTAAGTTATATTTCAATAAGTGGCTAGCATTTGTTTAATGACACTTTCAATCTTAAATATTTATTGGTTGTGGTATCCAATTGTCTAGGTCAATGTCTGTGGATGTGTGTGCATGTATTTATAGGTGTCTATGTGTATGGAAAGTGCATTCACTTTTAATTGTGTATGTATGTACGTGTGTGTTGGTTTCCCTTTGCCCCCCGCCCCAACTTCCTTTCTTTTTTTTTTTTTTTTTTTTTTTGTTTCATGAACGACCGTGGAGATGTTCTCTGTCTCGTCTCTTTTTGTGTGTGTGTGTATATATATATATAAATATGTCTGGGTGCTTATATATTATAATCTGATTATGTTTGTTTTACGCGTGAGTTTAGGGCCCTATTCACACACTTAGGATTAAAATGTATACATATTGTCAAAGGACCGGATATAAAATTAGCTAAAGTAACTTCAATGAAGAAATAAATTGAATAACATATATATTTCTTCTTTTCTCCTCAGTAATTTTATAGTTGTAAACTTAATAGCGATTAAATTTTGATTTTGAAATTAGCAGTTTTTAATTTTATTATTAAATTTTATCATATAATTTAGTAATTATTGGTTAGAATAAATTCTTTTTTAATATTACCCATATTTTAAACATCTGAATAGATATTATAACATGACTTCGTTGTCAAGCTTTTTGAATTTTCCTATACTTGTATTTTGATTGGTCAATCTAGCTTTTGTAACAACGTTTTTCCCTTGCGAAGGATTGTTAATTAATTTGAAACTTTTAAAACCATTTATTTTACATTCAACATCATCACTTGATAAGACATCGAGGGTGTTGAAACAAAATGGCTATTTTTGTAGTGATTTTATAACATATTTATGTTATAATTTTTTTAAATAAATAATTATATCTGCTCTACTTTGTATTGAGCACTCTTTTAAGAATAGTAATTGTTGGTTATTGGAATTCATTCCATATACACCAATCATATACTTGTATATATATATATATATATATATATATATATATATATATATATATAATCATGAAAATGAAAGCTCACAAGAGCATGGTGTTATTTATTTCGTTAGAATCGAAACTTCGACTCCAACTCTTCAAACCGAAGACATTACACACAAATAAATGGATAAATATTTAACGAGTTTAAAAAAATGAACATAATTTATGCGAATTTAAAAAGAGAGAGATGGGAGAACGAAGGGGTTATGTATTCAGATAGGCAAGTATAAAGAAAAAAGGCGTGGGGAGACATATTTAATTCTGTTTAAAAAGATATTTTTAGTAGACATGTTGGCCTAATTCTCCGGAGTTGAACATTGAAGCAGAAAGAGATCTTTAGATGGTAAAAGACGGAGGAGACATAGAGGAAGAAAGAAAAGAGAGAGAAAAAAGAGAAATAAAGAGGAAGCCATAAATACGGCCAGAGATCTGACGATTTCTTGTATACAATCCAACAACTCCTCCTCTGTTTGATGAATGCAATTCATTCAATTTATGACACTTTTGTATTCTGGTTTTTAAAGAATAAAAAATTAAAATAATAATAATAATCGTGCAAAGAATTTTTGAAATTTTTTCATCAAAACATTATTTTTTCAAAAATAAAAAATATATATCATCCAAAATAATAAATAGTAATAATGGTAACAATAATAAAACTAACAATAAAAATAATAACATCTATAACCATAATAATAATAATAATAATACTAATAAAGATATGAAGGTTAAATTAAACAATGTCTAGGTTCCTACGAAAACTATGCAAACATATATATATATCTACAAACATCTAAAAAACATATCAACGCACAAGTCTATAAACGCCATACATATACGGCACCAAATTCAGAAAAGTATAAAAAAAAGGCGATAATAACAACCAAAACTAGAATATGTATAATTGTGTCTGTATGTATATATAGCAAAAAGATGTATTCACGGCATGTGCATAAATAAAAATACATATAAATATATTTTCACATATACATTTATATATACACACACACAATTAGACACATATAGAGATACACACACATATATATATATATATACTCATACATATATCTACAGATATACACAAATATAAAGAAATATATAGACAAATTACATATAAATTTAAAAAACGCGCAAAAAGCACATATAAAAACAACTCATAATAACACATATATATAAAAAGACATTTCATATATATACATATGAATACACACAAACATACAAACATATCAACAGATATGTACATAAATAAGCGTCAATACCTAAATAGATAGAGCTAGACAAATAGAGCATATACGTCCCCAAAGATATAGGTACACACACACATACAAATACATACACACATACATGCATATATACATATACATACATATACATATATATACATATACAAATATGTATACATATACGCATATCCATACGCATATGCAAAGACAAAAATATGAAGACATACCTACACACCCATATTATATATATGTATATATATATATATACACACATATACACATACTTATATACATACACATACGCCTATAATTCCTACATACATACACATATATATACAGATATGCACACATTCTCAGATATACACATATAGGAATCGACATACACACACACGCACACATATATATATGTATATAAACATACACATATACACGTATAAATATATATATATATATACATATTTTTTATACAAATACAAACATTAAATCATAAAATGACTACATGCTTCAATACACGTTATAATTATATACGATATTAGAGTTTTCAGGGATCAGCTTTTTCAAGGCAGAAATAGTTTTAGACTTCAAATCGATGTTTATATCTGCATTTGAATATAAGTTCATTGCGATGGTTCAGTATTTTTTCAGGGTTACTATATTTAATTATGAAGATTTTTTTTCTATTATACAGAGATCACACGTCTCTCTGATATTGTTGGGAGTACGAGCCAAAAGTAGGATCCTCTATTACAGTTGCAGGGTGAATCCATTGTCAACTAGATCCCAATAGTGTTTGGAAAGTGTTGTTTGCTATTTTAAGGATTGATGTTGAATGAATGCCAGTGGTTATACAGGCGTTGTTTCCAACTTCCCGCAGAGATTCCAATATAAACCTTTTTTCAGGTCTTTATTTTCCTTGGGTATTATAGTGGCCTCATATACCACATTCTCAGACATACATTTTCCTCCTACTAGACATCCTGCTTTAATTCTACAATTACAGGTGGGCTTATTCTCTTGTAATTCCCTACCATGAAATTTCCTAAGGAGATGGTTATAATGGGAATTGATGACTTTCTCGACATTACTAACGCAAGTGTAACTAATTTTAATTTGGATTGTATATAAGAAATCGCCAGATCTCTGGCTGTATCTATATCTTCCCCTTTTTCTCTCCTTTTTCTCTTTTCTCTCTCTCTCTCTTTCTCTCTCTCTCTCTCTCCTCTCTCTCTCTCTCTCTCTCTCTCTCTCTCTCTCTTCTCCTCCTTTCTGTATCCTCACCTTTTTTCATCTAAAGATCTCTTTGTGCTTTAATGTTCAACTCTGGAGAATTAGGTCAACATGTCTACAAACTAAAAATATCTTTTTAGACAGAATTAAATATATCTCTTTATACTTGCCCTATCTGAATACATACCCCTTCGTTCTCTCTTCTTTGTTATGAAGAGTTAAAATCGAAGTTTCGATTCTAATGAAATAAATAACATCATCGTTTTATGAGCCTTACTTTTTATGATTATTATTTGTTCTGTCATCGAGCTCTCTCAAGTTTTATATCCTCCTTGGAATTATCCATACGGATTATACAAATATTATCAGATAGATAGATAGATAGATAGATAGATAGATAGATAGATAGAATTAAAATATAATATACGAGGTGAACCACAAAAGTTCAAAAATTTTAGCATGGGCAAATAATTGCTTAGACGAACAAGAATTGTTACTGCGCGAAGGAAAGACATTGAAACTACCGGATATATATATATATATATATATATATATATATATATATATATATATATATATATATATATTGAGTTTGATCTTTTCTCTTTGTTCTCTTTAGTTCCGTGACGTCCGATCCAGTTTTCCTATGTATTGTTTCCTCGTTTTAAACTTAGTCACTTTGATTGAATGGACTTTGGAGATTGAACCCAGAGTATGAATGGTGGTTCCGTTACTGAACGCCAGAATGATCATTTTCTTCTTACTATTACTCATTTTGGAAGACAAGTGGGGCTGACACAAAATAATTCTAACCTGTTCTCTTTCTAGCTGAATAACTTAAAGGGTTTTTCAGTGAATCTTACGACGACAAATTGTGTCAAGATTGGCTAACCGTCTCATCTGAAAATCTAGAAAAAGAAAATTATTTTAGTGCTTTTTAGATATTAAACATTTTGAGATATGGACAGTTATGTTGCTACACGATTTTGACAATTTTGGTGTTACACCCGGAATAGTATATATATATATATATATATATATATATATATATATATGTATGTATATATATATATATATATATATGTGTATTATTATTATTATTATTAAGAGATAATCATACATTGAATCAATTAGAAATATTAATGCAATTAATGGCGAAATCTCTTCGCTAACAGAATTAATATAAGCATTAAACTACTAACAATCCACTGAATGATGCGATCCTTCTGTATAAAATTGTTGTTAGATGGATCTGGTGTATTCTTAGAGCAGCAAGTACTTTCAAGAACTTCATGTCCCCATTATCAGGCTGTAAGTTTTTCCTTTAAAATCAAAATTCGAAGACTAAATAAATGTGTTGTAGACCGAAAGATGTTTTTTAAGAATGTGTTATTTATTAATGGTTATATAATATTGGAACTTGTAAGTCGCAACGCTAAAGTTCAAATATTTCAAGTGAGAATTTCTTTATACGAATTTTGTCATTTGTTAAATCCACGAATTCTTTTGTTGTAAATGTTTTCCAGTTAACGTGATATGAACTATTTTTTTCCTTTAAAATCAAAACTCGAAGACGAAATAAATAATTTTAAATACACTTACACATAAGGATCGCATCATTCAGTGGATTGTTAGTAGTTTAATGCTTATATTATGTCTGTTAGCGAAGAGATTTTGCCATTAATTGTATTAATATTACTAATTGATTCAATGTATGATTATCTCTTTATAATATAAAATATATGCTGCCTAATATAATACGTATATATATATATATATATATATATAGTATATAATATATATATATAATAGTATATAATATATAATAATAGTATATATATATACATATATATATATAATAGTATATAATATATAATAATAGTATATATATATATATATATATACATATATATATATAATAGTATATAATATATAATAATAGTATATATATATATATATATATATATATATACATATATATATATATATATATATATATATATATATATATATATATATATATATATATATATATATATATGCATATTATATTTAGAGATCAAATTATGGGTGTCCTGTCTGAAGTTTATTTGCTGTCTTTTGTTCAATTAATTTAGAACGGCAAGAAGTCTCAGTGTGGTAGACAAGTTTTAATTGGCTACATCCTTGGATTTAGAATTGATTCCAAATGTTTCATGTGTGATCAATGTAAGAATTATCTTTCTTACATTTTACATTTCGTTTTTAATTGCTCATCGAATAATTAACCTTAAAGAATTCTACAAAAAAATATGAAACAAGCAATCAGCCTGAGAAAAAAGAAAATAAACCCACCATTAAGTTATCTATAACTAGATTCGCGTAAACGATAAACAATATAAAAAAGCTATTGAAAATATAATTTAGCGGACTTTATGTCACTTCAGCATCCCAATAAATAACGATCTCTTAAATTTATCATTTGCTATAAATGTTCTAAATATTTAACCTTATTTAAGTCTTGCTTGTAATCGGATCTAAACGGAAATGTAGGTTCGATTCCTGTCGAGAGGTAAATTTTATTCAATAAATCTTCAATGCGCTATGTCGGGAGATATAAGAAAATAGCAATGTCTACTTTTACATGCATACTCACTAAATAATGATCATATAATAGCGAAATTATGCAAATATAAAAATATATGATTTAAGCAATTTTTAATTAAGTGTTATTCCGCTATAACCGTTTGACGTTTAAATATGGTCACGTTTTTACGTTTTTAGTATAGAAAAGTTTTGGAGTCAATGATTAGCGTTTTTTTTTCTTTATGCATCAGCATATTTAAATTAAACATATATATATATATCTGTTAGTGAAACTCAATAGCAAGTATCTGACCCCCCACCGCCCCCCGATGAATGACTTTATCTACAGACGTTGAAATCAGAACTTAAATCGTTTTTAACTTTTTATTTATTAACGATATCTGATGATGGTCGTCGACTCATTACATGAGTATGCTGATTTTCGAAGCATAGTTTAGAAGTGGAACAAGTTAGGATTGAACTCACTATTCAGTCGTAAATTATCTAGCAAAACAAGCTTGTTAACCATTACACCACGTCGAAGTGACCATTCATTATATGAACATGAAGTAGCACTAACATGCATCAATGGTCATGAAACCGACAGTGGCTCTTGGAGCCGGCAGGCGATTTGCAAGCTTTCTTCCCCTGACGGCAGATGCAAGCCATTGACCCCTCGGTTCGCTAGTTATGGATTTGCAAGTGTCTGGTCAGTCTAGATTGACTGGAACACAAATTAACACATTGCGTGCAGGTAATATCGTTTATTAACCTGAAAAGGTGAGTAGTTATAGTTGCTTTTCACCGTGTCATAATGACTGACGAGGCCTGCTTGCGATGGACAAATATGACTGAACTCCAAATAATACAAACTGGATTTTTTTCATCGATCGCCTTTTCAGGTCAGCCGCTGATTGATTGCCCTTGAAATTACAGAATTTGAAAATATTCACTTCCTTCCTGGATGCTAGATATCCACTTTTTATCGAGATAGAGCGAACTTTTCCCAATTTGGATCGGACACCATGCTTATAATAAGCGAGTCCTTAGTTTGTGCTGATGGCGTTTTCAAAGTTCATTATACCGGATTTGCTATAGTATCTTGTTGCACTCCATTTGTATAAGATACCCCACCAGCCGAAGTCTGATAGAATTAGTTCTTGAAAGAACTTCAGAAATTGGTGTATGGGGTAAAGCATTATTAATTTCCAGAATGTTGCGAAGACAAAACTAATGAAATCAGTCCAGCTTTTTTAGTTGTCTGTGGTAGATAATCTAAGCTTCACAGGAATAAAGAAGGCATGTTAAAACACATACATTTAAACACTGGTCTACTTGTTCTCTTTATTCTTAACCACACTATATTTTAGTTAGGTAAGGGAATCTATAGTTTTCTTTTTTTAATTCTAAGATCAATCTCATCATCAAGAGACAAGTAACGATTAATTGCACGACAAAGATAAGGAAATTTCTCAACAACCTTAAATTAACTTCTGTCGATGAAAATAGGTAGTTTAGTATAGGGTTTGCCTGGAACAGGCTGAATATTTTGTACAGAATTATGCTGAGGCCAACATTTTTACAGGATTTGTTTAAGATGTCTTGCATTTCTGTGAAAGAATGTGATATCAGATCGCAGCCATAAGCAAATAAAAAAGTTGCTTGTAAGATATTAAAAGAATCTGCTTAACCGGGTATTGAACTCACACTCTTTGGGTCCTATCAGTGATTCTGACAAACGCCTTTATCCACTGTGCCATGTGTTCTGTCCTCTATTCTTTTTCTAAAATTGTGTGTCTGGCAAAAAAATGTATTAGCAATGTAACCATTCAATCTTCCATGCTAAGAATTTCGAACAACTATTACAAGGGCAACTGTAATTGTCTTTAAATAATCATTAATTCTCTTATGTTTGAATAAAGGAAACATAATCGTTTCCTTTCTGTCTTTAGGAATCTTTTCTGTCTGCTAGATATTGTTGTTGACAGTGTTTTTTCTAACATGTGATCACCACCATATTGAAATATTGTGTGTGTGTGTGTGTGTGTGTGTGTGTGTGTGTGTGTGTGTGTGTGTGTGTGTGTGTGTGTGTGTGTGTGAGAGAGAGAGAGAAAATATATAGAAAATAGGAAAGAACACGTTAGGTAAACAATCCGAAGTTCTTTAGTATTTTTGCTTTTATTTTTAAAAAACAGTGCTCGATACAAATGTAGAGCTTAAATATAATTATTTATTTAAATATATGTAGCGAAGGAATCATATTTTTAAATAAATATATATATATATATATATATATATATATATATATGAGCTGCAACTCTTGAATTTTAGTGGCTAAAGGCTGGTCTTAGTAGCTTGCTATTCTTTGAATTAGTAGTCATTTAATTTCAAAACATAGTGACACTCAAAAGTTATCTTGCATGCTATGCATAACCCGCTGTGATTTTGCAGTTTTTAATTTTCTTTTCAGATTACGCTACTGATTTCTGGCTTCATTTTTGGTAACATATCATCCCTCATCTTACTTTTATATGATATTATACTAATATATTTTATTATTATACGTTATTTATATAGACACAAATATTTAAGTAAATGTTCTGTTTATAATAAACAGTATGAATAAAACTTACCGGCCTGAATGCCCGAAAAATTTCATTGAAAATGCGTGTCCTCCGACAGCAATCGAACCTGTATCCTACACGGAACCGTTATATAGTACTATACAAGTTTAGCTACGAAGGAGCGTCTGGTTAGCAAGGTCGATTTTACTGCTTTTAAACTAGAAATTTTCCCTAATTTCATTTGAACGTTCATATCTGCTCGAAACGTATCTAAACGTAAACAAATCTCGTCACGTACTACAAATTGAAATCTAAGGACGCATATTTTCTATGAAAATTTCTCGGACGTTCAGGTAAATGTTATTAATAGTGTTCATTATAAACAGAGCATTTACTTAAATATTTGTTTCTATATATATAACATATAACAATAAAATATATTAAAATAATTGTCGGACTCTGTCCATTTTGTAGTGTATGATATTAGATCTTTTATTTCATTATCGTAAAATGAGTTTTGATGCGTGGCTCATGCAAGGCTAAGAATATTTCGAGTTTCTTCTCACGAGGACGTATTTGAAAATTTTCCAGCTCTTTGTTAAAAAAGCTTCCTTCACCTCATACTATTTGAGTTTAATGCCCAAGAGCTTTAGAGCGTTAAGCTGTGACAATTCCTCGTGACCAGCTGCATTTTAGTGCGCACAAGTACATGATCTGCCCAGCAATCTTAAAGGTTCAACATTGCACACGTCCAATTTCTAACAATGATATTGGCTGGGTGATCCTGCGTGAATCCACGTTGTAACATGATCACTTTTATGCTTAAATTGTGTACCCGAAATTAATAGATTGAATTCAGTGAAAAGCCCCAAAAGAAAATCATTAATCTTCTTTCATATCCTTTACCTTCCAAGACAGTGCAAAATGTCACAGTCATTTCTAACCCTTGAGTTCAAGTCAACGCAAAGGAAAATTTTATCATTTTCAGAGGTTTATTCAGAAGTCGCTTAAGGGTTTCTTGAAAAAAATATCATAGAAATAGACCTCGTGTTAGCAAACGGGTTAAAACTGTGTACAGCTTACACAACATTAAGAGCTTTGACAATCAAATGCCAACAAGCAAGACGTTCAGTATGTCGAAGATTGCGGACTTTAAGGTAGCTGTGATCCTCTAGATAGGTTGCCATGACCATGACTAAGGACCTCAATCAACAATCTGCTATCGCGGAGAGATACAACGCATTCAATGTCATAGCGATATATGCGATGACATGCAAAATATAAAAAAACATATAGACATTATATGGCAAATTAAACAAGCATTCAAGATATGTACAATTAGATTACAGTTAAAATCATTTTTCTTAAATTGACTATATATATATATATATATATATATATATATATATATATATATATATACACAATTTAGGGTTCAGAATGTTTATCACACATATTTGAATATTATATGTTACTTCATTACACTTGATACGTATCTAACCAATAAGAAATAGCCAAACACAACATCTGCGTTTCTTTGCTTTTTATAATTTTTTAGTATTTCTATCTTGATCTCTGACGAAACTTTAATAAAGTGAAAGATCTTAGATTGGGATCTGTTTCCTACTTGTTCTTTATGCTATCATTTTGTCGGATTCCTTTCCATACTCGATATATATATATATATATATATATATATATATATATATATATATATATAAAGAAATATAGTCTTAAGGTTTGCTATATTTATGGAATAAAGTGCTCAATATCAGAGATAGAGCGTGTGTAAATGTAAAAGTGAACATATAAGTCAACACTTATAACGACTTCCGGTAAAATAACCGCCATAATAGAATACCCACAATGCACCACTAACCCGTATATATATAAATAACCTAGAAAAATAACAGCATATGTGGCCTGACGATTGCATATAGCGTGAAACAGACTGTCGCCTTGACTGTCGTGTTGACTTCTATGTTCACTTTTATATATATATATATATATATATATATATATTAACTGATTTAAAACATGGTTTCTTCGCTACAGCGTAATAACCATGTTCCAAAAACTGAAGCTAAAAACTTCAAATTTAATTATATAATTTAATTAAAAGCATTAGTTCCGTTTCATCTTCATTGAAGATGAAACGGAACTAATGCTTTTAAAAAATATATATTTTAAATCAGTTAATTATATTTATGCACTGTAAATTTACATTGAGCACTGTTAAAAAAAATAAAAATATCAATAAGAACACCGGATTATATATCATACTGTTCTTATATATATATATATATATATATATATATATATATATATATATATATATATATATCTTATTGTTCTTATATATATATATATATATATATATATATATTACAATGAATCATTCATCTCAAAAAGTAGATAAGTTAATGATATAAAATGGAGAAATCCTTTCGCAAACAAATTTTAAAGGTGCATTATTTGCGAAAGGATTTCGCCATTTTATAAATCTACTTTTTGTATGAATTATTCACTGTAATATAAATTGAACTGCAGCACATATTTCATATATATATATATATATATATATATATATATATATATATATATATATATATATGAAGGAATATAGTTTTAAAGTGTGCTATATTCTGAGTGTTGACTTGAATGTTCACTTTTATATTTATATATATATTTTTTTCATGCATCAAGGGCAGACTATCATTGTTGTTTCGTCCGTGTGTTGTTTGATTTATTCAAATTGTCATCTTTGATAATGACTTCTGTAAGCAAATATGTGGATATAGATCCGACAGTATTAAGAAAATATGGAAAAACAAAAATCCGAATATGCAAGTATGCTGTTTTAATGTTACTAGACCGAAACGTCTGACGTCGACATTGAAACAACACTAAAACAGCATACTTTCATATTCGGATTGTTGTTTTTCCATATTTTCTTCATAATGGCTTATGCAAGCCGAAAGCTTAGATTGGATATACACATGTATCAATATGGTGTTTTCTTTTCGTCTTTCAACGATAATGTGATTAAGATTATCAAACAATATGAAAGGAACTTGTCTATATTATTTAATGAAACATGCATTAATGATATATATATATATATATATATATATATATATATATATATATATATATATATGAAGTGAGAGAGATGGATTGATTGATTAATTTGTTTTTTTATGGCTTATGTGTCTTATTTAAAGCCGGAAAATGATTTTGAGTGCAAGAAGAATTACTTTTTTGTAACAGTCAATACTGCATTAACAAATTTCAATAGTAACAATGAGTTTTCAAATGCTAATATTTAACCCATAGCTGAGGGGATGAGATGGATTCATATGTTTCGTAAGGGTCCGAATTTTGTTTCGAAATCGGCTCTCCGATGACCCTTTCTGAGCTCCT
This sequence comes from Acanthosepion lycidas, assembly GCA_963932145.1. Classification (NCBI taxonomy): domain Eukaryota; kingdom Metazoa; phylum Mollusca; class Cephalopoda; order Sepiida; family Sepiidae; genus Acanthosepion; species Acanthosepion lycidas. Next base: position 129,562,350 of record OZ010579.1, on the reverse strand, counting down.
ATTCATTACACCGTCCGCGCGTCCTAGTGACAGACACTAGAGCGACAGAGAGAGTGAGAGCGTCCAAAAGAGTGAGCATGTTTTTAAGAGACGATGAGGATTAAGCATGCATAAGAACTTACACGTAGTATATCAATAAGTCTGTAGCCTAATGATGAACAAAGCATTCATTTTTTTACAACTAGTTTTTATTTGTAATATAAAATTGTCAATGCACTTAATACAGATAGATCGATCTTTGTACAGTGGAGTTTTCAGAACAAAATTGAGCTAATAAATTCGTCTCAGGTGTTGATTTGTTCTCTTATCTTTGTATACATGAATGCCCGCACACGTATAGGTGTGTATGTGTTGTTGTATGTACGTGTGAATGATGAGTACCAAAATCTTAAAGGATTCATCTTTGGTCGGAATAAATAGAATTCTAGTAAATATTTATTTTGAAGATTTTCAACGTTTTTGACGAGCTGAGGCTTACGACTATATCACGTTGAAACACCGATTCCAGTACGATTACCGAAGTTAAGCAACGTTGAACATGTTAAGTACCTAGATGGGTAACCGCTTGGGAATACCAGGTGCTGCGAGCTTGGATGTGCGGGTGGTGTAAGGGATAATGGCTCGGAATTGTTAATCGGAGAGTCGAGTTTCAATTCCAGTTGGGTTCATCATATTCACTGACGCGCAAATAATCTTGGGAAATGTATGAATCCACTACTTCTACCCCCAGCTATGGGTTAATTAGTAAGATTTGTATCACTAAATAATTATTATCACAATGGTTTGCTAAACAAGCTCGCTAGTTATGGAATCATTTAAAGGGTCTTGATTATAAAATCCTTCCTAACAGGTAGGTCCCTGAAAGTAGGTATTAACGACCAGTCATCCGGAGTCCTAGCGGTCAACGCATGCGTCCCCAGAGGTCACTCCTCGAACCAACCCTTTTTTGGATTTACATAAATGATCTGCCTAAGAATATACTCAGCACCTTTGTAAACATCTATGCCGATGATACGACAAAATACGGGCACATCTCTAAAATGGTCAGAGTTTAGCAGCTGAACTCTCTTCCGACCGAACAGAAAACGACACAATGGGGTAAAAATTGGATGGTTACATTCAATGCCTCGAAAAACAAACTGGTTACATTCCATCACCGGCAAACAGACCCCGAACTACCGGCTGACACGATGAACGGACATCCCCTGATAGAGGCACTGTGTCTGGAAAGACCATTTAGCCCAAAACTAGCACCTGACCTGAAATGGTACTCGTACATACGATCCATTGCTAAGGATGCAGGTAAAATGGTCGTTTCCCTGCACCGCTCCAGTAAGTACCTGACTCCTCCTGCTATCCTCTTCCTTTAAAAGATCAAGATCAGACCAGAAATGGAATACTGTTGTCATATTTGGTCGGGTGTTACCCAGACCTTACTCTCCAACCTTGATAGAGTTAAAAATCGTCTCCGGGGTGATGAGTACAAAAGTCTTATGTGGGTGACGAATTATTCTCCACCCTTCAACCTCTTTCCCACATGTGGGATGTGGCAAGCATCTTGATGCTTCTATCGCTACTTCCATGTAAAGTGCTCAGACGAACTACCTTCCCTGGTCCCGGCGTTCAAACCTTTACGGCAATCACACGCCATGCCATTTAAAAAGTAGGAAACCACCCACGTTCCCTCCATATTCCATCGGTGAGAAGTAAGTTCCACTCGAACAGCTTCTTCCCGCGAACAACTGCTCTGTGGAATCAACTTCCATGATTACGTTTTCCCGATCACTACAATCTTAACCTATTTGAGTCAACCCTTATCTTTTTCTCCTATCCGCACGCACTGCCTCTTAACGTAACCTTCTACCGCGAGTGTCTCCCAGGCCTTGTAATGGGCAAATCTTACTGTAAAAAAAATCTAAAAATCATGTTACAATGTAAAAACAAAAATGTTATTGGCTTTAAATAACCTATAAAGGTTTATAAGCCATAGAAAATGAATCAGTCAATCAATTAAACTTGTTGATATTCATTTTTTGACACTCAGAAGTTATCTCCTGCGAAAACACCTGGCCCAGTAGATAAAAGCGTTGGTTCAATCCAGTGACTTGACCCAAAGAGTTGTGAGTTCAATACCTTGCTGAGGTGAACAAAAAAACTTGGAGAGTTAAGTCAGAAGGAGATAATTGATTCTGAGATATCCAGACGAGGCATGACACGTGGAACTAGAACAATCTACCCCGTTGGACGAAATAAAGGGTTCAGTTCCAAATTCCAATCACCTGAGGGAGGTCGGAGCGTACAATGGCCGAAACATCACTAATATGGCGACGAGGACAACAGTCGGAACAATGTAAATAGTGCAAATAATTACAATACCTCATCTCAGAAATATAGGCAAATTTTTTAATGTTTAATACCTATTTGTTCCCACGTTAAATTTGTCTTTACTTCCTATTTGTGTTGATTTACTATATATATATATATATATATATATATATATATATATATATATATATATATATATATATATATATATATATATATATATATATATATATATATATATATATATATATATATATATATATATATATATATATATATATATATATATATATATATAATTTTTTAATGTTTCAAAAAGTTAAAAAATAATCCCGATAACTCGTCTGTTGACGGCATATTGACACGTAACCTACTAAGAAATCAGCTTTGTTTACTTCCATTTACACATATATTTATTTATTTATTTATTTATATTAGTAAATTTCTTTCGAAGTTCATTCCTGTTTGGAGTACGCTAGAAAAGATGTTTTCATATTTGATTGCATAGTCTTTAACAAAGCATTTACATTTTAGGGAAAAATCAGCTTGGTTGAATCATTTGATAAATTATTTCCACCACTTGATGGCGCCACTATTAATCTTAAGAAAAAAAGTTTCCTTTTTTTTTTTAAGTCAAGTCATTTTTTTATGTCAAACATGAAAAAATTGAGATAAAAACATTTGTTATGCTAATTAGTAGCTTTGACCCTTTGACCCTCGTGTGCCTCGCTCCTGTTGTAAGTGGATGAAAGCGCAGTTTATGTTTAATTCCAACATGGCGTTAAAATATGGATTGAGTCAGAAAGAATTTGCGTTTTGTTTATCAACTTTATTCTTAAAAACATAAAATACAATTACATTTTATTCAATTACATATTCGACATTATTTGAAATGACTTCTTGCTAATTCAATATCCTTTGAGTATAATTACACATGTTTAGACGGGAAAATGTTTCCGATGAACTATTTAACCTGATTTTCATGAGAGAAGGACTACCCTCCCCACACACACACACACATATCAAACATTTTTTAGCAATCGAAAATGCATGTCGATCCTGCTAACCTCATACTGACCCATTTATTTTATCAGTGTTTAGTGATATCTTGTCTAATTCTGTTGCTCGCCCCGTTCCCACTGACCCCAAGTACGTAGTGACCAGCCCTGAGATTGAATTCATAATTACTACGTCTTCAAACTTGCAAAGTAATTCAAGGGACAGTTCTGAGTGTCGAACTTGGAACCTTAAACCTAACCTGGCCGTTAGTTCTGATACTACTGCTGCTTGTCACGTTTGAAGGCACTTAACGACGCTTCTCTTTTAACTGCAGCTACCTAGAAGAACAAGTCTGAATTTAAAACCGCTTGTACATGAGACTAGCAACTTCATCCCATGAGAAAACTACTTTCTTCAGCTACCACAGCAGCAATGCCTAGTTTTAGTGATAGTTGTGGCCCCATAGTCCCCAGTGGAGTTTACCGGATTTGAGTACCTGAGTGTGTAAACTTTACCATCTGTATTTGATCCTGTCTACGATAAGGAAACAAATTAGTAATTTGCTCTTTGTTGTCTAAGATTTGCTACTAATGTTGTTTGTTGCCCTTTTTATTGTAACTCAATAAATTGTTTCTTATTTACATAGTGGGGATAGGGACTAACTGGCGGAAACCCCACTAGAGCTTCGGCTAATATTCAAAGAATATAAATCCCAGTGAAAAAGTTAGGATTAACTTAGCCTCGAGAAGTATCAGCTACTATTTTATATGGTGGGGATTTTCATATGAATACAACACGGGTTAATTGTTCCATGACCAAAAGACCATATAAGGAAATAAGACTTAAATTAACAATTAAGAATGGAGTGATTTCTTTACACTATTTACATCATTCGGATTGTTATCCTCATCTTTACTGTCATATTCACGACGTTTCGGCCGTTGTACGCTCCGGCCTTCTTCATTTGATTGGAATTTCAAACTGAACCCTTTCGTCTACCTAGGTAGATTTCTCTAGTTCCACGTGTCATGCCCCTTCCAGGTGTTTCAGTATCAGTTATCTTTCTTTCGCCAAGTTTTTGTTCACCTCAGCTGTAGCCAGGAATTGAACTCACAACTTCATGTGTCAAGTCACTGGATTCAACCAACGATTTTATCCGCTGGGCCATGTGTCTCTGAATGTTCAGTTCGAAATTCTAATCACCTGAAGAAAGCCGGAGCGTACAGCGGCCGAAACGTCGTGAATATGGCAATAAAGATGAGGGCAACAGTCCGAATGTAAGTAGTGTAATAAATTACAGTACCTCATCTCAGAAATATAGACAGATATTAAAAGTAGTTCTTGTTTTCATCATTTTTTATTGTTTTGCTTTCATCTACCACCTTTGCATAATACTTCATTAAGATTCACTAACATGACACAATTTGTTCTATCAGTTATTACATTCTTTATATTGCACTTTTTACACCACTGCCTTTTCTACTATTGTTAATACTGCAGTTGCAGTCTGATTAAAAAGTTTATATTTCTAAATTATAAAACTATATTCATGACGTCTGTATCTAGGAGAAGTCCAGCGTGCCTCATGAGTTTAGGTCAATTCACCCCCCGCTGTTTCTGAATGTTTAAAGGATAATAAAGTAAACTATTTCAGATTTAAATTATCCATCAAAAAGGAAATCCATTATGCATCATAGATTTCATTCATACTCACGTTTTAATTGATTTCATAGGAAGTTACATCCAAATTAAAAAATATTCCTACTAAATAACTCTAGTTTACTAATAACACGTTTGCTACTGTCTGTGAATCTCTTTTTTTATTGATAGGCAAGTCATTAATATACCAAAATTATTTACATTATTTTACCACAGAAAATTAATTACAATGAAATTCTATAATGAAATCATTAACAAAGTGTTAGCATTATACATAGAATGCCTATATTCCGCAAGTAACATTTGTATTAAAGTTTAACGACTAAAAACACATTCCTTCATAATCTTCAATGAATTTCCATAGTAAAATTATTTAATGCACTTTACTATAGTGGTCATTTGTAATGCATTTCTATAGTGGAATCATTTGCATTATACATAAAGTCACCCTTTCTGTTAGTAAAGCTTTCATTAATTCCTTACCCCTAACATTTACATTATCAAAGAAAGACTGATTGATTAAGCACTGAAGTTTTCTCGCACAAATCTTTTAAAAACTCGATGGTTGCAAAGCCAAATTAAATTTTTAATTTTTAGTATTATTATTCTGTCAATTTTCATTCACAGTTATATGGAAATCTTATTAAAACGTATGCGTTGCAGAAAATACGAATTTATTTGCTTGATATATTTTATGACATGGCGAATCCATTAATGTCTTAATAAATTCTCTGTCGCTGTCATCATTTTTTGTTTGTCGATGTACGAATCTCTCTCTTGTTTTTTAACAGACTTATCTGAGTATGACAAAAAGTCAGATAGAAAAATTATGATTACAGGAAGATAGAATTATGCCAATCTCCTACTTTTAAAGGAAATCTGTTTGTTGAAAATCAGCCTTCAAAATTATAGCCCTGACGATAGCACCGATGCCAACATTTGTAACAAATTAAATGATTGTGATATTTATTCATTCAAATCGCTGTGAGCGAAATTCATCTTACGAACTCTCACCAAGAGTGGGTCATTACAAATCCTTTTGTAAGCAAAACTGAAAGAACGCGCAATACGCATCTGAAGTTGATATTTTGCATAAGATTTCAAAAAACTTATTTAAATATTCAATTTCTGAAATTCTTTCTACATTCAACGTATTTGTTCCCACGTTAAATTTCTCTTTACTTCCTATTTGTGTTGATTTACTGTATACATATATATATATATATATATATATATATATATATATATATATATATATATATATAATGACAACGAGGGAAAGCTTTAATGTATTTGTGTAAACACAACACAATCCATGATATTCATTGGACGAGGATAATTCTGCTTGTAGTTTTTTATTTATACAGTCAAATCCATTCTAACTTTCCCATAATTCAGCAGGTTATCCTCTGGATTCAACTACAATATGGTCGACATGGAGGCGCAAATTCTATCAGACAATCACGATTGCAGAATTAAAACGAAAAAAAAAGAGCGGGTGAAAAAATATTTTCTCTCTCTTTTGATGGATGTTAAAATCGATTTTCATATTTTTCGGCATTTTACAATAACTTGTCCCTAGGCGGAACCGCTGATCAGGCGTGCAGATTTGCATGGAATGAAAATGTTGATATCTTCAAAGGAAATACAATATGCGAAAAATGTCAATTTTATTTCATGATCCTCTTGTAAATAGCTCGCATCTGCAACAAGAGTTTGAGTTTTTCTTTACAACAAAGTAACCTCCCTTGCTGAAATCCAAACCATAATACTACTCCTACTCTAATCCCCCTCCCCCCTCTACAATTCCCCCATTTTCATTTGGCTGTCTCCTCCGACATCCAATTAAAGTTCGAACAGAAAGTTTATTAACCCTGAGTTTAAAATCTTATTTCTCAATTTTGAAATTCTTCAAATATTCCAGACACGTAGTTGCATCTGTGACTAACTGGTTGCACTTTTTCAATAAAGAATATACAGCGCCAAATGTATATTTTATATTCAAACCATGTTTTCCCCAAAATCTTAAGCTGTTCAGAAAAGTTTTCGGCTTAATCCACTTCCTAAAAATCTGACCAAATGACAAAACATAAAACTATGGAAAGGCTTCTTGGCTGGATAGATAACTTTTCAGCACCCCTTGTAAAGCAAAATAATTGTACGACAAATAATTTATAAAAATAGTTTATTCGAACAAATAATTGAAAATCTCTATGAAAATTCTTTCCCCAATATTGTACTGGCAACATTTACCTAATATATTATCTTGAATTTCATTAAGATTAATTGCTTCTATATATTAAATCGATTAGGCGATCCCACGCTTTCAAATTTCCCATGGAAGAGGTTAATGTTAGAGTACATGATTTATGTGTGGTTAAAATCCGTTGAATCTTAAAATCTTATTGTTCACTGTTTTGTCCTTAATATATAGATATCCATCCAAACACAACTTCTTTCCTTTTTCGCTCTCAACAAAAGTTATGTCCATCATTAGGGTTCGAGATCTTCAAAATTACTGAAATAGAAAACAAATATAGAAAAAGAAATCAGGACTGCCAAAGTTGAGTGTTGTGGCTCCTTTTATATCCAGCTCCGTTGACGTGTCGTGAGACGGTGCAGTATATGTGGTACTTCGAGATTCGAAATTACTTCGAGCAATCTGCCTTTCGAGCAACTGATAGTTCGAGAAATTATTTCTCGAGCAATTTACTGTCGAGCAATTGATTTCGAGCAATTTACCTAGATCCGGTACAATTCTATTAACTTGATTTTTTTTTAAATCGATTTTTGACAAGGGTAGCAATAATCGATTTTTGACAAGGGTAGCAATAATCAATTTTTATGGAATGTGAGTGGGGCATTATTTTGTATGAATACACATTATTTAGCTTAAATCATTTTAATTAATCGCAAAACCCTAACCCTAGAATAATTATCCGCATTTTGTCTTGACACAGTCATCAACTTTCAAGAGGTCTGTAATTCTGTCTAGAACAATATTACTTAATGTTTTCTTTTTCTTTTTCGTAAATTCTCCCAAAGAAAGGCGATAATACCACTAAGACGCAAGGTGCTACTGAGAGTGAAAGAGAATGAGAAGAATTTAGAAGCAATCTGAAACCGAATCCTAAACAGGAAACAAATAAAAACTCCACTCCTGCTGAAAAAGCCGGGGAATGTTATGAACCTGGCTATTTCTATGCAGACACAACCGCTCGCCCCGGCATTACATCTTACCAATGTATTTCTATAGACATCACTAAGCATTATTTCAACATTTTCAAAATCAGTGGTTTTTTTCCTGCTGCTTACATTAAGTTAATTGTTTAATTGCCTTCATGCCTCACTATTCTTTATATTTTCTCTCAGTTTATAATCACAAAACCTGCTTCTTCTAATATTTCCTTGCTAGTCAAACCACTTTCCTTGTTTATTACATTTTTAAAGTTTCTCAATCTGCATATGATATTTACCGCCATCAGTACTATTTTCTCCGAAAACTACATTGACTTTCATTATAAAATCTTATATATATATATATATATATATATATATATATACGGGGGGTGCGTGCGTGCGTGTGTGTGTGTGTGTGTGTGTGTGTGTGTGTGTGTGTGTGTGTGTGTGTGTGTGTGTGTAATCAGTCATTATGAGTCCACTGCTAGAGGGGCTTTCGTAGCTCGTTTTTACATTCTTACCAGTAAACACGCTTATCTCATTTCTATAATTTCTGTCTAGTATTTTGTTTCTTTAGTTATCTACTGGGCAACATTCAACCAGGCTTTTGCTCCATCTGTCATCCTTCCTTTTTCCTAGGTGTCCATTTTTGTCGGTTAATCAATTCTAAGATAACCCTTATCTTAGTCTCATCATTCATCCTCGTTGAACTCATCCAGATTTCTATATCTACCATTGCCCTTTAGATTGTTCTTTATACATTTCTGGGTTTGTTTTCAACCGCTTTGTTAATTTCCACGTTTCCCAACTATACGTCATAGCTGGTATTAAAGAGTCATTATAGAATTTAACTCTAAGCATTCTTGCAATATTTCTTTTTAAATGATGTCTCTATTTTTACTAAATGCATCCTATCTATTCTTTACACGTAGTTTTATTTCGTTTTCATGATTTGTCTCTACGTCTGCTCTAAATGGTTGTATTCCTGGCCCTCGTCCAGGTCTTCATTCTCGATTATGGTTGTTTTCGAGATGTTACAACTGAACATTAATTTCGTTTTATCTTTATCCATTCTAAAACTTAAATGGATACTTTTCCTATTTATTTCTCTGGACATTTCTTAGAATTCCTCCGATGATTCTGATATTAGCAAAATGTTGTCAGCAAATCATAGATGCTTTATTCTTCTCTTTTTTATATTTACTCACCTTCCTTCTCAATCCATTTTCTGGGAGATACTTTTAATACAAAATGTAAATAATTTAGGTTAAATCCTGTCACCTTTCCCATTGTTTCACTCATTTTCCAATTTCCATCTCATTTTTAGTTGAATTATTTTACTTGAATTTTCAATGATTTTATATAGTCTAAGTTCATACGCTGATTTAATGGGTTCGCAACAGCTGAGTGTTCATCTGAGTCAAACGCTTTTTCATAGTCAACAAAAGATAAAGAAAGTAATTAGTTACATTATCTTGTTTTTTATCCAGTAAGTTTATAGTTTGAAGACTGTCGTTGAAGTTCTACTCCTGAAACCAACCTGTTCACTTGGCATTTTTCTTCACACAATGTTTCTTTTTTAAGTAATTTTGAGAATAGTTTATATATATATATGTTCAGTGGTAATTGGAAAATGTAAATTTGAAGTCTTTAATTTCCTTTTTAATTTTTATCAGTTTATAACTTTATAAAAAGATTTTCCTGAAAATTTTAAATTAAATGTCATTTAATAATAAAAATCTAATCCTTGACTTTTCTTTCAAACCTTATTATAAAATTAATTATTCATTATGAAGGTTTTTCACTAGATTTTACTGAAAACCATCGCTAATATTTTTTTAAATGTTTACACAAAAATCTATGGAACAAAATACAAATATATTTACGTTCGTACATATATATATATATATATATATATATATATATATATATATATATATATATATATATAAATATATATACACGAATCGCCTAAGAATAAAAATTATTTGGGTTGGTTAGTTTCAGTAATAATAATGATTTTCACTTGCAATCCATGTGATTTTTGTACAATAAGAAGCTGTAAATCCCACTAAAGATAACAGTGCTTTTAAAGGTGGCATTTATCTACCTGTCGATAGATAGATAGATAGATAGATAGATAGATAGATAGATAGATAGATAGATAGATAGATAGATTAAATTGTTTCATTATTTGAGATATTCAGTTAATTTCCTATGGCCATAATAACTTTCAAATAGTATGTCATTGTTCACAAATCTAATAATGAAATAAAAACAGGGCTAAAGCGTCAGAACTGCAGTTGCAAATGCATGAACGCCCCTCCACCTCCTCCTTTGTACGTTTAGTTTTTATTTTAAGTAGTACAGAAAACCGATTTTTCACAGTTTTGCAATGTTTTGCGTGACGCCAATGTCAAAGGAAAGATGTCTACCACTCTAGATAAACTTCGTAACATGAGCTATGTTTTGTATTAAGTGCAAAGAATATCAGCTCATCCAGTAAAAACTTTGTTCGCATGTAACTTGGCTTTGCAAAAGTCGTACGCAATTCGGTTTTATCGATATATATATATATATATATATATATATATATATATATATATACCAGAATTTAAAAATCTATCATACTGCACGAGAAAAATTAAATGATTCAATATATGTGTATATATATATATATGTGTGTATATATATATATATTTATGTATGTGTGTGTGTGTGTGTGTGTGTGTGTGTGTGCGTAAAAGAAGTTAAAATTGCAACTGCAGTCTTTAAGAATATTTGATTAGAGTCTATGTTTTTTCGAAGTTAAATTGAGGTAGAGAAACGTTTGACTATGACATAAACTGTTTAACATCTGTACACACACACACAATATATATATATATATATATATATATGAAGAAAAATATTTGGAAAAAACAAACAAAAATCCTTAAATCCAATTATGTTGTTTTAACATAATTGCATTTAAGGATTTTTGTTTGTTTTTTCCAAATATTTTTCTTCATTCTGTCGGCTTTATATCCATTTATATTTGCTTACCTATATATATATATATATATAAGTGAACATTGAAGTCAACACTCAGAGGCGATAGGCTGTTTCATGCTGGACGTAATGGTAAGGCGGACTGACGATTGCGCCCAGCATGAAACAGCCTGTCGCCTCTGAGTGTTGACTTCAATGTTCACTTCTATATTTATTTTTACATACGCTCTATCTTTGATATTGAGCACTTTATCCCATAAGTATAGCACATCTTAAAACTATATTTCCTCATATATATATATATATATATATATATAGGGAGTAAATATACGAGGGTGGACTGAATAGTTTATTGGATGATTGATGAGTGTTGCGAAATTTGCCAAATCATAACCGAAATTAATTTAATCTCTTCTTATTAATAAGTGCGTTATTTCATTTCCAGGTAAACTGGCATCTGTTCAAAGACTTCAAAAGTAGCTATTAGCAGCTTCTTTTGAAATTGGCAAAATTTTGCATTATGGTTTTATCAAATACGGTTTAGTCCCCAAAGATATTCATGCTGATATTGTTGCTACATTAATGGATGACGCCCCAGCTTTATCAATAATGCAAATGTGGGCAGCTGAATTTAAGATTAGAATGATGAGTCTTGAAGATTGCCGAAGGTCTGGACGTCCAACAGCTGCCACCACATCACATTTTGTTCACCAGATGGTGATGGATAACAAGCGATTGGCTATAAATCAAATAGCCAATACTATTAGAAAATCCTATGAGAGCGTTTAAGATATTCACAGTAAATTTGGTATGACGAAGGAAACTGCTCGTTGGGTTCCACATCGTCTGATCGTCTGATAAAAAGACATCAGGGTGATCGTATCATTGACAAACTCACACAATCCATGCAGTGGACACAACTCTCTTCATCTATTCCAAAGAAGGTCAAGGTTCATTTGCAGGGAAGGTGACATTGTGTTTATTGAATACTTTGCTTGGTGGGTACCATATCTTTTGACACCTTATCAAAAGTGCACCAGCCTGATCATATCATCGGAAAATCTGACATTGTTTGAGACAGTTCCACCTTGTTTGTTTGAACATTTCCTACTCCGGGATGAGTGTTGGCTTCAGACAAACACAGGCGATCCATGCAGTGGACACAATTCTCCTTTCCTACTCCAAAGGCCAATGTTATTTCATTTGCAGGGAAGTGATTGCTTCAGATCTTTGGGATACAAATGTCATTGTGTTCATTGACAAAAGTCTATAGCATCAATGAGGAGTACTATGCCACCTTTTGAGGCAGTTACGAATGGCTTTAAAGACCAAATACCCAGGAGAACTGATGAAAGGGGTCTTGTTTCATCAGGACAATGCTGCAGCGAACAAGTCTTCAATGGCTTCTATGTATGATTGCTGCTTTGAACTGGTTGATCACCCCCAATTCTCTTATTTTGGCACCATTTATCATCTGTTCCCCAACATGGACAGACAATTGGCAGGGAGCTATTATCGCAGTGGTAATGACGTCATAATTGCTCTTGATGACTTCGTTGATTAACAGGATTAACAGACTTCTTTGAACAGCCAGATGTCAATTTACCTGGAAAAACAATACAGTTATTAATAAGATGAGTTGAAATTAATGCATGTAAGATTTCACAGTTCTACCATCACTCCTTCATAGTCAGACAATGAACTTTTCTGCCCACCCTCGTGCCTGGAAATAAACAATGGGGTTATTAATAAGATATGTTGAAATTAATGCATGCAAGATTTCAAAGTTCTAGCATCACTCCTTCATAGTCAGACAATGTACTTTTCAGCCCATCCTCGTATATATTATAAAGTATCAATTTACATTTTTTAAATCTCTCTCTCTCTCTCTCTCTCTCTCTCTCTCTCTCTCTCTCTCTCTCTCTCTCTCTCTCTCTCTCTCTCTGACTTTGAAAACATTTTTTTATATTTTTCTTAAATTTAATGAACTTATATCCGAAGTAAGATAAGTGACAAAAAGGGAAAAACTCTCCTCAAGGCCATGTGGGATAGAAATTTGTGGAGACCCCGGAACCGGCACGTCCTATAGGAAGGCAACGCATAGAAGAAGAAGCCTTCCATTCTCCTTCCAGATCAAAGCGATGCCCTCGGACTTCAAACCTAATTTACTGTCATTATTTTTCTTAGACATTTTAACCTTTTTCCAAGTAATTCATGTTTTCACACGACACGTTGGTCGTCTGAATAATTATATCCAAACAATTTACTTCTAGGGTGCAGCTTTCTGTCTTTGACAGGTTAACTACCCCAGGTCATTTCATTAAATGTATTTAAACATAAAAAAAGACATAGCCATAAATAGATAGATAGATAGATAGATAGATAGATAGATAGAAAAAACCTGAAGGTTAGCCTGTTTGTTGATTTTATCTTTGTCACCACTGAAAGTGAGTCATTACTTAAAAACAGCGGATACCTTTTTAGCATGGGTCATTTGGTGTATATTTTTTCACGCGAGTATAAATATTGTAACTGAGCAAAAATCTTGTTGACGTTGGTCGCATATCTCGCAAAAGACATCATTCTTTGATTTGTTCTGTTTTGTAATTTAACCGAATGATATTGATTTCCATTTGTAAGCTCGAGTCGAGAATCTTTCAAATTATCCGTATGAAGTTTACAATTAAAGTTTCAAAAGAATTTAACAGATTCGTTAGACGAAGCCAGGGTCACATTTCAAATATCATTCTGGAATGATGTTATTTTTTACGGTATCCTGTCGGCGAGACGGGGACAGGCGGAGTGGGGTAAATCCCTCTTCAATCAAAATGTTTTTTTTTTATGGAAAAAGGCTTCATGACAATGTGTCGTTTAATTATGAAATATGGATTAATTTTATTATCATCTAAAATGATTTGACATCTCAATCTGTGTTTTAGTTACATTACATGTCTTGCTTCCGGTGATTCCGATTTTAATTGATTTTATTATCATTTAAATTTAACTAAAGTAAAAAATTCCCGAAACTTTGGGCTTACATTGATATAAGTCCTGTTCTTTGTTACTTTAATTAATTTTTACTCTTTACTATTCCTGTATTTCCCTACTATACTCTCGTTATATAGGGTCGTTTGTTGCTTACTTTTGTCCCACACGCCTTCAGTATTTCCTGTAAGCATTAAAATCAGAAAGCTGTCTTTCGTCATTGGAGTTCATGCATATTATAAATGCATTTATTTTTTATTATATATGGAGCATTCACCAGTCATCACAATAATATTGAATTCTGATACCATTAATTTAGTGACCTTATCTGCTTGGAATTGCTTGTACAGTAAGAGTTTGATTGGCACTTTAAAGTCTAGGATAAAACTACAGCCAAGGAGTCATCTACCAGTGAAAATAATTCACGAGCTGAACAATTATCTGCTGAAAGGTTTGACAATTAATTGTGTAGCATAATGTACTTTTTAAAATCGGAATCATCTCAAGCAAAGCATGTAATGTCACTAAAACACAGGAGATTGTGGGGTGTGGCAAAATTAGGAACAAAAACATTAATAATGAGCAGAAAGCGTAGAGTGTAATCAGATGTCTGAAACAGTGGGGAAAGCATGATCATATCAACCTATACCCACTGCTTCTGAGAACTTTTCCTTTAGTAAAGTTTAGATTAAATTAACTCGTATGGTGGATTCCAGTTATATGAAGGATTACATGTTACATAGCAGTTCAACATCCTTTTTTTCTGTTTTTAATGACATTTTCATATCGCTTACTACTTAGATTCTAAAAGGCATCTTTTGCTATTCCTATGTACAATTGAATTTCTGTGTCTCATTTTCCGTCATTTCCCGATACTAAACACGTAGTTGAACTTTTCGTCTCCAATATGTAAACCACAACTTTTAATACGATCTTTTCATTATTCACTAAATGTAACTTTTCTGCTTTTTATACTTATTTTAGTATAGTGTTACTTTACTCACAGGAAGTAGTATGTACTCAACTGCTTCATGGGTAATAGCTGTAACTATTTATAGTCTTTGTGATTTCATATGTAAATGAGTCACCTCACTTATACTTATAATCAGAAAGAGACAGTTGAAATTTCAAAAGTAAGCAACAAACGACCCTATATAACGAGAGTATAGTAGGGAAATACAGGAATAGTAAAGAGTAAAAATTAATTAAAGTAACAAAGAACAGGACTTATATCAATGTAAGCCCAAAGTTTCGGGAATTTTTTACTTTAGTTAAATTTAAATGATAATAAAATCAATTAAAATCGGAATCACCGGAAGCAAGACATGTAATGTAACTAAAACACAGATTGAGATGTCAAATCATTTTAGATGATAATAAAATTAATCCATATTTCATAATTAAACGACACATTGTCATGAAGCCTTTTTCCATAAAAAAAAAACATTTTGATTGAAGAGGGATTTACCCCACTCCGCCTGTCCCCGTCTCGCCGACAGGATACCGTAAAAAATAACATCATTCCAGAATGATATTTGAAATGTGACCCTGGCTTCGTCTAACGAATCTGTTAAATTCTTTTGAAACTTTAATTGTAAACTTCATACGGATAATTTGAAAGATTCTCGACTCGAGCTTACAAATGGAAATCAATATCAATTACAAAACAGAACAAATCAAAGAATGATGTATTTTGCGAGATATGCGACCAACGTCAACAAGATTTTTGCTCAGTTACAATATTTATACTCGTGTGAAAAAATATACACCAAATGACCCATGCTAAAAAGGTATCCGCTGTTTTTAAGTAATAAATGCATTTACAATATGCATGCAATGTAATTATTTGTTCTTACGTGCAATTCTTGATCAATAAAAATCTTACTCCATAGAAAGAAAATAAAATTGCTGGGATTCTAAGATCGCACTTCACAGTTGTTAGTTGAAAGCTTGTTGCAATATTGTTCCACTCATTGCATACAGGTCATCTCTGAGACATATTCTGGTTCTTGTAACTTCATCCTACAAGTTATTTAGATAACCTTTTGTAATCTTGCCACCATGTACGTGAGCATTTACTCATCCGTTATTGTTACTACCTTTCGTGGGAAAAAAAACCTGTCATTTGTCAAGAATGATCATAAAGGTCATGGCGAGTATCTGGTTTGAGAGCTTGACCACAAAGTGGAGACATCGTTTCTGCGATTGTCTCTATGCTATTAACATCTAACATGACATCATGTGGGTCTATTAGTCGATTGAAGTTCTGACATCTTTGTCATAGCAGGTTGGGCAAAAACAATGTCAATAAAAAATAGTAAGGCTGAAAGGAACAATTCCTAAGGCTTCTCAAGCATTTGGGATATTTTCCTTAAAAATCCTTAAAAATCCTTAAAAACTGAAGAGACGTCATATATTTTCATTGACTTACCTTGATTATTATTTGCCATCCATATATCTTTTGAAGCAGGGAACTCTTTTTATGCATCCAATGAAAGTTATGCGATCAGGTGGCATTTTATTAAAACAATAGGCAGCGGGGAGAGAACAACGTGTTTTTTTATCCTAAAATCAAATATTTCATTGCCAATGTAAGACACATGGTCATCAAGAAGAATGATAATTTTCATTGTTAGCGATTGATGAAATCTATAAAGAATTATTTTGTTATCTATCTAGACGAGTTACATCCACCAAGAGAGCCGATTGATCCATCTCATATAAAATGCACTCTAAAGAAAAAACTTTCAAGTGAAACTCGCCACAGATAAAATAAAAATACGAATGACACAGGCACTAAGACATAATGTTACTCATTGGAAACTTCTAACATGAGTAAACGAACTAACATCAATATCACAACACTTCTAGATTTCAGAACATTTACATCTGTTTATATATCAAGTTCCTGAAATTTATTTCTAAATCGTTTCCCCAAAGTTACTGAATAACTGAGCAAAGCGAGGTTAGGCTGGAATTTATACCAGGACCAAACACGGGGTCTCAAGTGGATAAATTTCGATGACATTTCGATGAAAAACAAACAGATATTTTTTTAATCTGATCACACTTTAGGACGGAGACGATCATGGTCCTCTACGTCTTCCTTTTTTATTATCTGTAAAATGACATTGTGGATTTGTTTCCATTTATCTAACAAACGTCTTTATCCACTGGGCCCTGTGTCCTTGAGGATATCTGCGTATGAATTTTTGGGACTTATAAACCTAATATCTCAACAACCATTTTTACCAGTAATCAGATTGTAATTTTTTATTATTATTATAAATTCATTTTTTTACCAGAGCTTATATTGCATTTTTTGTTGTTATTCATTTCTTTGTTCTAGCACTCTCTATTATTGGTTCCCATATTGTATTCATTTCTATGCTTGGTCGGCTCAGGAGATTTTTGTGGCCTAGCATATGTGCTGATTCCTTAACTGTTTATGTTTTCCACTGAAGTTCTCTGTCTATTATTTCAACCTCATCCCCCGGGGGGGGGGTAATATCCATTTTCCCTCCATATGAGGGTCAGTTACGCCTGATTTTTCTATTTCCCCTTGCGTTACTGCTTTACGATGTTCTTGTAGTCTTACCTTAAGGGGTGGCCTGTTTCTCCCTAGTATTTCTTAGCACAACTGCACCAGATGGCGTACACACAGTCCTTAGTCATGTTCCTTTCTATGGGGTCTTACTCACAAGTGGTGCCTGCTAAGTGATGAACCACTTTTGAAAACTGTCCTGATGTTATATGAACCACAGATCCTTTGTAAACTGAAGCTATTTCTGAGTGCTGTTATCCTCTTGTAACCTCCTATTCAAGTTTGTTGGAGCTGCTGCCATGTGCACAGGGTAGCTGTTACCTTGTAGGGTATTGCTTATACTGACCATTTCATCTCTATATAGACAGATATTGTTTTCAATTGTCTTTTATATGGTTTGGAATTCAGAAAAGTCCTTCTTTTAGACTAGGTACTACCGAAAACCTGGTATTTAACTCACACCTTTTGTTTATTCTTATTTTGAAAACTTGACACGAATTATTAATCTTGAAAACTCTTCCACACTTTCTGTTGAGCTTCAATTTTGATGAATTTTACTTTCTCTGTTAATTCGTTATAGCCAAATCAAACAAGTGATCTTTCTTTGCTGTCGATCCATAATTGAAGATAAATTGGTCCATATGTTCAGATCAAAGCAAGTAATCAGCAAAGCCTTGTTTTAAGAGCACACTAAATGCTTGCGGATATCGAAGGTCTCTGGAAGGGAAAAGACAAACATAGTAATCAGTAAAAGATTTCGAAATACAGTTCTACAGTCTAAAGCATTTTTCAATCGTTGCCTGTTGGAACGATCACCCTAATACAAAGTAGAGATAAAATTATAGAAATTACAGAACCCTAAAGCAATACTTAAGCTACAAGAGACTCCAAAATCATACAATTTCCATGTGAACATATGCTGATGTCGATAATGGGAAATGTAAAAGTTTGAAAAAAGCCTGTAATTCAAAGTGGAAAATTTTAAGGGAAGCAATAGGAACATCGGCGAAAGAGGTCATCAAAATGAAAGAGAGATAAAAAAAAAGAAAAGATGACATGAAATATTGAACTAATGAAAGATATAAGCAGACAATACAAAGGGAATAGCAGAAATTATTGTGTGTCTAATTTTAGGAATAAATACAAACTAGCCAAAAGTGAATGACTCAAATAAGGCAGGTTGATTTTTCACTTGCTTTTTTTAGAAAATCGTTAATGCACTTAATGTGAAAGGCTGGGGTTTCATATGCTAAATACTGGCACCAAAAGTTCGATTCATAGCTCTTTCCTATTCTTGGGCATTTAGCTTTAAAGATCGTCTTAAAAATGCCCAGAAATACCTAATTCCCGCATGTGTTTACGTACAAACTTCAAAATTTTACTATTTCAAGAAAAGTAAAGTAGATATCTGTTGCATTAGATACATTGAATGGAAAATATATTCAAATCAGAATTCTAATTGTGATATATGCATTTTTTACTGAATTCGATAGGTAAAAACTGTGTAAAAACTTGTAAAAGATTACAAAAAAGCTAAAAAAAAAAATTAATAAGATTTCAAGATCATTTGTTAGATTGAAATAAATAAAAACAAAAAAAAATAGACAAAAATGCATCTAACACCATAATACTGCTGGGCAAAAATTATAAGACATAATGTTTTAATTTTGTATTGTTTATTGAGAATCGCACTAAAACTAGTGTACTGTATATCATATAATCTAGCTAAATTGTTCAGTATAATTTCACTTTGAAGTAAATGAGGGTCTTATTTGATGGCACAACAATTTAATAATAATGTTTTTTGTGTGTCTTGCATCTTGTACATATGCAATTTGTAAAGCTTCAATAAATTATAAATTTTATAAGGCTGTGCAATAAGGCTTTCACTGATCACTGGAATGAAATTCCAAAGCTACGACTTTCAGGCTTAATTTAATCTTCAGAATTGTTTTTTTCTCAAAAAATGGCAAGAATTTGGAAAAAAATATTTGATCATTATTTGTCATGTCAAAGCCGAACTTTCAAATTGAGTGAAAGATGACGATTCCGTAATCGAACTGCTCTAATGGTTCACTGAGGAATATGCAGCGATAGAAGCTCGATATAAAAATAGGGATATTAGGCAGGCATAAATAATAACAAAATAGCAATACATAAACCTTGCCCTTTCGACAGAATGTATAAAGATATTACAAAAATTGAAAGTATATAGTAGAGGTATCTTCCATGACAACAGAGGAGGAAAAACCTACAATCCATGGAAAGGGATAATAGTAATAAAATCTGTTTTAGACACAGGCCAAGATAAACGAAAACAAAGCAGAAACATATGGAATTATACTATAGATGGCGAAGACGATTTCGAGAGCCTAGAGAATTAAGAAATGAAAGAAATAACAGCGGTGAAATATCGGAAGACCTCAAATCAATTCTATCTTCATAGCGATGCCAAAGGAAACGAGTGAAAATGAATTCGAACTGCACTGGACAATGGACGACCTACATAACGAAATTTATCATTAAGATTCTAATGAATAGAATTAGATAAAGAATAGGATATGAGAGTATCGCTTTGTTTAAAACAATGGATCAAGAAATGCTATCTTTATTATTAGAATACTGTCAGATCGAACAAGAAAATCTGCATGCGAATAGAGAATGAGTTCATTGAATATACAAAAATAGAAACGTAGGACAAGGGTATGTTCTCTCAGCAGATATATTTATTAATATAGAGCGGAGTGATTCTAACAAAATCAATCAATCAGTTATGTGCCATGCGTGAGACACACTTAGGCGATCATGTATCTTTCGATACATGACTGACAAAGCAGATTTTTTTCCCGCAATAGATTGCCTTTTTTTTTCTACGGTAGACCAGTTGCCATCCAAGGCTATAGAACCCGGTCTTCCTGCTATATACCCATAGCTGGGAGGGAGAAGAAAAGGATTCATACCTTTCCCAGGGTTATTAGCACGGAAGTGAATGTAATGTATTCGACTGGAATTCAAAGTCGGCTCACTGATTCCTCAATCCGAGCTACTAAAGTAGCAAAACCCCAAAGAGTTTATTAACGGTGGATATAATATTAAAAACGTAAAATCCATGAATAACGCTGTACTGATAGCAGACTCAGTATCAAAACTGGAAAAAATACTTTTAAATAAGATATTAAATAAAAGCAAGAACAAAAAACTATTAACTGTGAAATGGCAGAATACATATTTGTCGACAAATGAGGCAACCAAAGTTGTGAACTACGCTCGTCAAATCCAAGCAGGTCCCGAAGTTCAGCTATCTCATTAGTGTAGCAACAGATGACGGAAAATGAGACAGAAATTAAAAGGCATATAGGCATAGAAAAAGATGCCTTTCAGAAACTAAGTATTAAGCGATGTGAAAATGTCGTTAAAAACAAAGGGAAAAGATGTTAAACTGTTATGTAGCATGTAATCTTTGATATCACAGTGAATGTTGGACAATCTTTGCAGAGATGAAAAAAAGAGATTTGAAACAACCAAGACATGGTTCTACGAACGAGTTCTTAGAATATGGAAATTTAAGAAAAGAAGAAGTAAGCATTAAAAACAGAACGCAGGGATGTCGACAAAAGAGGCAGCCATATTTGGGAGCTACATATTGGGGACTTCAACATCAATTAAGGAGCGAATTTCAACTAAATGGTTAATATAGTAACAAACCACGGAAAAATACGACACAGAAATCCGAAAATGTATAAGAATAGTAGATGCCTTTCTGAAACTAATTAAAATATTAAGAGATAGGAAAATGTCATTAAAAGAAAGAGAAAGACGTTAGTATTAAAGGATATATGCTTGTCAGCAAAAGAGGCAGCCAAATTTGTGGACAATATGTTGGAGACGTCAAAATCAATGAGGGAAGGAAGTTCAACTAACTGGTTAACGTAGTAACAAACGACGGAAAATGGGGCACAGAAATCCGAAGTTGAATTGAAATAGAGAAAGACGCCTCCTGTAAACTAAACGTTAAAAGATAAAATTTTAGTAAAAAGAAAGAAAAATGCGGAATTTCTATTTATTATCTAAACTCCTATATCAGTGTGAATGTTAGACAATCTCTTCACAGATAGAAAAAGGTGTCCTTCAGAGACTAAGTATTAAACGATGTGAAAATGTCGTTAAAACAAAATAAATGGTGTTGAACTGCTATGTAGCATGTATTCTCTGATATCACAGTGAATGTTTGACAATCTTTGCAAAGATGAAAAAAGAGACTTGAAGCAACCAAGACATTGTTCTACAAACGAGTGCTAAGAATATGTAAATTTCAAAAACCAAGAAGTAATCATTAATTAGAGAACGATGAAATGTCGGCAATATACACGTACCTCGACACATCATAAGGAACAAAGAGTCATAACGATAATAACAATTAACAACAATAAAACTCTCTAACAAATAGAATTGCATCTTGTTCGCGAATGTATCTTAAATTCTCACTATAATAAGGTTAATCTCAGGATCATCGGAATAAACCTTGAAAGATTAACAAGTTTCTTTCTAAATCAGATCACGATTATCTATTTAGTTGGCCAAGTTCGTTCTAATTGTTGTCGTTGAAGGGCATTGTGAATGTTTCGTTTGAAATAACTACATTCAAAAAGATTACTTATAACTCTACTGGGAAATTCAACATATCGATATTTTTGGTTTGGTTTTACGACATATCAACACCTTAATGGGTTATTTAATGCCGACAAGATTTTTATTGCTGGTAATATTTCTTTTTCAAAAATGTATTTCTGGTAATACTATTTTTTCAAAAATATATTGCTGGTAATATTTTTTTCAAAAATGTATTGCTAATAATATTTGTTTTCCAAAAAGTTTTACTGGTAACAAAAAAGTATTTGCTGGTATTAAAACTTATTTTTATATTTTCATACAGCTTTGATCCCTTTTGCGAGGTTAATTATTTGC
Source organism: Acanthosepion lycidas (assembly GCA_963932145.1). Taxonomy (NCBI): domain Eukaryota; kingdom Metazoa; phylum Mollusca; class Cephalopoda; order Sepiida; family Sepiidae; genus Acanthosepion; species Acanthosepion lycidas. The sequence goes on along the minus strand of OZ010579.1, from coordinate 129,539,702 downwards.
TCGCAGCTAGGACCCTGGCAGGTGCTACTACGCCGGATCAGTGTGGACCTGGGAAAACCAGTAATTAAGATGTGGTTCCATGCTTCTCAATACCTCCTGATCAAAGACCTTGCTGTCGGATGTAGTTTATCGTCTTACCCAGGACACGGTGTAGTTTATTGTCTTGCTCAGGACGCGGATGTAGTTTATCGTCATACCAAGGACGATCGATATTTTTGTAAATTGCCACTAGTGGCATTTATTACTTCTTATATTGAACATGGGAAAATAAGTACTACTTTCAACAGATGCATTTGTACTTTAAGAAAAGTAAAAATGTTGACAAATATTTGTGCATTTTAATGCGTTTACTGTGATTGATTAAATATGTCGAATGTGGTTTTCACATTTTTATGCTGGATATTTCTCACTGAATGATTCTCTATTGTCAGGCAGATCAAATGATGCTGAAAAAAACCAAATCAATACATTATTTGGTAATAATATTCAACATATTCAAATCAAACGTTGAAATCTATTCGCACCGATTTATTTACGTTAGTCGCTTTGATTTGTAGATTCATTACTTGAACATAACAAAAATATTTTGTTTTTAAAAAAATCTTCACTGACAATGAAAATTGGGTACTTTACAACAATGTGAAATGCACATTACCGCTAACCATGCCAAATTCCAGTCTTCATCCAAAGAAACGATGCTATGTATATGTGAAATTGGAAGGAATTCCTACACAATATTTTTTCTAAAGAACTAAACGATGTCTCGAACCAGTATTGCTCCCAAACAGATCAATTAAATGTAGCAATCAACAAAAAATTGTTAACAGAAAGAGCATAATCTTCCATAAGCATAATACTAGTCGACATGTTTGTTTGGTAAGCAAGCAGAAATTCTTACAAGTTGACTTACTTTCAAATGCGTCAAAATGCTGACATACTTATCGACTTCTTTTAACCAACTGACAGAAATTTCGTGACAGTTATTTCTTAAATAAAACATTTTCTTGTCAGCAAAAGTAGTAATCATTTCAGTCTTTTACTTACGCCTTTCTTTGTGACACTTCTTTTTTATTCGACCCAAAAAAGAACAGGAACATATGAAGGAATAATGTTACCATAATTTCCAGGAAGGATTCGTCTATTCTTCTATGTGAAAGTTCCTATATTTGTTGAATTTAATCGATTAATAATCCATGTTTTTTGCGAAGCTTTTTTGATATCTCCAATTTGGACATTCCCACGCTCAATGACTTGTTATTTTTTGTTTTCCAGCATTTGCTAAATCCTTTCTATTAAGCATGTTTCAACATACATTATGGAAAAAAAGAAAAAAGTAGTTTTATTATATTTCAGAGGCCTTAAATTAATATTAGTTTGGTCTGAAAAATAATTTCAGTCTGCAATTTTTATAATAAATCCAGTAACTTCAAGAAAATATTTTTTATACTATCAGAATATTTAACCGGGTTTTGTTTTGACATCTAAATTGTTTAAAAATTGACAAAAATTGTTCAAAGCAAATTCGAGTTATTGAGGTTTATGTGATTTGCATAATAACTTCTGAAGGACTGAATATATAATGCTCTACTAAAAAAGGATATCGATCTTCTCTACACTCTAGAAGCCATTGTACCGTAGATGAAGGGGTGGATACACTGATGACATATGAATGTTCATGGTTGGTATAAGAATGGTCTTGGAGAAGGAAATTACTGGAAAGTAATTGAAACTCACCTGAAGCGAGCTGAATGTGTAATGCTCCTCATGCCAATGACACTTCCACCGAGCTTCACTACAGCATATGGTTTCACTGAATTTGATGTGTTCCTCTCGAATTTTAAACTGGGGTCATCAGAAGAGAATGTGCACCGTTTCGGGGCCTTCCTCTCAACGGTTTAATTTGCACACCGGCCCCCCTCACTGATGTGAGGCCCCATTATAACGATATACAAGTGTTGTAGATAAACTAGTTCGAATGTGTAACGGCGAAATTAAATTTACGAAAATTCCGAAAAACGGCAAACCTTGCGTTCTGAGAATGCAACGTGAACCTCATTACGCATTCACGATCAGTCATGTCATGCCGTCATGTTCGCTGAAACACTCCACGGAGTATTTCGTTTATTCCATATCCACATAGAACTATTTTCTGTTACTTCTATTAGGCGTTTTATACTTTGGGCCCTATTACGCCCTTTGATTCCAATTTGGCCCAGAAATTCGTACAGAGTGCCTGAAACGAAACCCCTTGCTCCAATTTCCACTGCTCTAACAATTGCATTATACCCCTCTTTTATTAGCTCTGACTTTAGATTTTCATATTTATTAGTTTTATAATCGTGGCTTTGTTCCATCCGGCATTCATATGGTACTGTTAATTCAACCAGGATAATTTTATAGTTCACTCTTGACAGAAGAACAATATCTGGTCGCAGACCTTTACTTGATATTAATTTGGGGTAATCATTACGCCAACCAGGAAGGTCTGCAGATACCTCCCAGATGCCACTAGAACTAAGGAGATTTTTCCCGGGTATAGCATGACATTTGCTTGTTTGCTTAGAGCCGACGTATCTTTTTCCTTCTGCAACAAATTCCTGGGCTGAATTAGATGACTCAGACTTCATATACTTCTTCATAATTTTGACCAGCTCATCCAAAACACTATTGTGCCTCCATGTATATCTGCCATTGACAAGGGCTGTTTTACAGGAACTAAGAACATGTTCTAATGTTTGTGGCTTTTCCTTACACAGGGGACAAGTGGGATCACTCTCTTTCTTCCATTTAACAAGATTGTTCTTAGATGGTAGCAGGTCATACGTGGAACGTATTAAATAGCTCAACCTAAGTGGAGCCATCTGCCAAATGTCCTTCCAAGTAATAGATTTCTGAAGAGCCTCCTCCCAGTTTGTCCATTGGCCTTGTTGGGATTGTTGTACTTCTTTTACGAGTCTTTTTTTATCTTCTTCTTTCATCGCATTTTCGATGACCATGTCACGGCGATCTTTACCAGAAGATTTCGACCACCATTGCCTTTAATTTAGTCCTAACGCTTGTTTCCCTGATTGAGTGTATCCGATGACTTCATTGAAAGCTAGATTGTCTTTAGCACTTGTTATCGTCTCTCTGACCTTCCACTTTCTCCCTGTTTTTAACGTAGGTTTTAAAGCTTTTATTGCTTTATCCTTGGAGTCATCCAACATCATTTGAAGTCTAATTTTTCCGGATTTATACTCTTCCACAATCGATTTAAATGGCAACTTTAGTTTTGCTTGTCTGCAGTACAAAGCGATATCAGACAAACCTGGAGGCAAACCCAACCATTTCCGGATATATTTGTTTATTTTCCTTTCCATTGACTCAATTGTACTCATTCCAAATTCGTACACAAGTATGGGCCATAGTAGCATTGGAATGAGCACATGCTCTAAGCACCATACCTTGTATTTTCCTTTTAGAGGACAAAGATCTATCTTATGGAGATCTTGTAATGACCTGGATGTTTCTTTTACTTGGTTGGTATCTTTTAAGGATTGATCGTACCACCGACCTAAACTTTTGACTGATTTTTCTGATACAGTAGGGACTCTTTGGCCACCTACTACAAAATTTATGTTTTTGTTCAACTTTCCTTTTCTAAGAGAAAGACTTCTGGACTTGTTTGGTTTAAATTTCATTCTACACCAACTTATCAGGTCGTCCATCAAGCTTAATATCTTGCGAGTTGAACTTACTTTGGATGAGAGGATTGTAGTGTCATCCATGAACGCCTTCACTGGTGGCATTTGACAACCTCCACCAAGCTCAACAACATCAGCCTTGTTGTTTGTCGCTTTGAGAATCAGTTGCATTGCTAGAACGAAAAGTATTGGTGACACTGTACATCCCATCGCAATTTTAACTTCAAGTCTGTTCCACTTAGTCGTAAAGTCTTTTGTAGTGAAACGCATGAGGAAACCATCAAAATAAGTTCCTAGCATAATAGATACTTCCTCAGGAATATGGTACATTTGTAATGATAATTGTATCATTTGGTGAGGTACTGATCCGTAGGCATTAGCTAAATCCAACCAAATGACATCCAAATCTTTCCTTTTAATTTTTGCTTTTTGAATGGCCTCCCAGATCATGCTTCCATGCTTTAAGCAACCAGCTGTTCCTGGGACACCACCCTTCTGTACTGATGTATCGATATACTCATTATCGAGAAGGTATTTGGTCAACCTCGATGCCAAAACTGCGAAAAATAACTTTCCTTCTACATTGAGAAGCGAAATTGGCCGAAATTGACTGATGTCCTTGGAATTCTTTTCTTTGGGTATGTACACCCCTTCCGCTATCATCCACTGTTGGCTGATATGGTAATTTTGGACAAATAATCAACGCGTTCACCTACACGTACACAACATACAAATATAAGTAAATTGTAAAGCACACACACATATCTATCTATCTATCTATCTCTCTCTCTCTCTCTATATATATATATATATAGATAGATAGATAGATAGATAGATACACCTACCTAGGTTTCGGATCGTCAGGGAAAGTAAGCTTTACTTTCCCTGACGATCTGTCTAGGTGAAACCTAGGTAGGTTTGTCTGGCTCACTAGGTGTATCTAGGTCTGCTCTAAGATTGTATTGAGCTCTTTTGTTAGTTGTTTACTCGTATCGAGGTTTTTTCTTTGGGCTTCAGACCTGCATCTGTGCGATTTGTTCGACAGTATTTCATGTTTGTAGCACTTTCTTTTTTTAAAACCTTTTTTCCCTCGAGATTGATTTGATTATTTGCAAATCAAAAATTCGAGGGTTTTTCGAAACGAGTCTAGTTATATATATATATATATATATATATATATATATATATATATATATATATATATATATATATATATATATATATATATATATTGTTATTATAAGAGGCTATAATAAAAACGTTGAAATCGCTAAAAAAGCTTTCATGTTTCAATATTATGATTGTACTTCTTCAGGCGATAGTAAGTAACTGGTGTTTAAACGATTTTTAAGATCATTTAAAAACAACCTGTTACCTGTTATTTGAAAGTTAAACTGAGGGGAGGACATAATGTCAGAATTAAAACTAAAACAAAAACCAGACTTGGATATATATAAAGCAGATCTTTATATATATATATATATATATATATATATATATATATATATATATATATATCCCTGTGTAGGTGTGTGTGTTTCATCAAATATGAGTGGTAAAGTAATTTTGTTAATTGTTTATAGCCTTTTCCTTGTGTAAAATCATGATACTTTTTAGGACAAATTGCGTGTAGAAAGTTTCCAAATTATTGTTCATTGCAAGCGCTTTCGGCTAATCGATTAGCAATTTTCAAAGATTTTGGCTGTGCTATTGTAAATGTTACCATGAACGGGAATTCCCTGGAGAAAGTGTTCAGTTTTAAATACTTGGACCAATCTTGTCTATAAATAGCACCATCAGCTCTAAAATCCGCACACGGATTGACGGAGCTATGGCAGCGATGACCAAATTGGCAAGAATATAGAGAAGCAAAATCAGTTTTCCAACGAAGTATAAACTGTACAAATCGCTGGTAGTCTCCATTCTCCTGATTTAAAGTATAATTAATCTGATTTGAAACAAATGTGATTTACGTTAAGTTTAAAACCTCACAGAAATTCATTTTTAACATGACTGTAGCTGTTTATTTAAAATGTTTTAAAAAAGCTTTTCTAATTAAAAGATTTTCTAAATAAATAATGTCTTAGTTTTATTGCATTTTTTATTTTACGATTCAGAGCAGATTTTCGGTAAATGTTGTTTCTGTTTTACAAAAAAGATTTGATGATTTAAATTCTCCAAGGAAGTCTACTTTTAATTAAAATAAATATTAAAAAGGTGAAAATTAAATTGTCGAAATTTCATAAAAGTGACAGATGTAAAACAAATTATATTTTGACCAAGATTTTCTAAAACAAAAAAAAAAACATAGAGACTGTTGACAAAAACAGAGAGAAGGATCCAAGCGTTTGAAGACAAATAAATATTCCTTTCTTTAATGGAAAAAAATATCATTAATCTGATGAAAAAGGTTGATGCCTTATGTTTTGAGTAACCAATTTCATTTAGCAATTTTTTTTTATTTTTGTTTCCATCATCTTTGTAATTATCCCACATTATGATAATAGATCAACCAAGAAGGGTGAAATGTTTTAAGAACCTGGACGCAAATTTATTATGGATTATCTAAGGATTAATGTACTTTGTAAACATGTTCGTCTTAGTAAATTGTTTTCTTTTCGAAATATGTGATATTTAATAACAACAGTGATGGAAACATAAACAAAAAAAACCTCATCTGAATAAATTGGTCGAGATTATGTACCCAAAATATATATTTCAAAAAGCAAAAAATATTTATTTTTAAAATTCTTTGCATCTTTCTTTCGTGTGCATGTGTAGTCGTATTAATATAAACATCAATTGAGTTCAATATAAAGAATGAAATGCGTCACATGAAAACTTTTTCCAATTTGTCATACTATTTTCCTTAATATTGTCCATGGTATATAAAAAAATATGTTGTTTATATCCCCGTGACCGAGTAATTAGAACTGCACGTGGATGTGACACAAGACCGTTTTTTTTTTACCTGGGGTTTTTGCGAACTCGTAGGCCCGGGCAAAAATTCCACGTAGACCACGTATACACGGGGTCGGCCAGCTGTATACCTCCCCAGGCTCCCAGGCATAGCCTCGTCTGGGTTCCCCTCTGTCCGGAGGCAGAGAGGTCGACAAGCAATGTTTCCAAACCGAGAGGTTTGTCAAAAGACAAAAAAAAACTATTTTTTTATGAATATACCAGTCCTTTAAATGTCAATGTTTTCCTGACGCTATTATTTAGAAAAGGATTTTGCAAAAATCCTAAAATTTAAATGTTATTCATGTGTGTGTGTGTTTGTGTGTTATCCATCACCTCTAGTACAACAAAGTTTCATTCAGATGCTAAATATGAACTGACTGTTACGCAGTTTGTCGGAATCGGAGAACCGAGTTCAAATTCCAGTCGAATCCGTTACATTCACTCACGTTCTAATACCCTTGGGAAATGTATGAATCTTCTTTCCCCCCTCCCCACCAGCGATAGATAAATAGCAGGACAGAACGCTTTCTATAGCCTTGAAATGGCAACCTACTGAAGGAAAAAATCTGCCTCGTCAGTCATGTATCGAAAGATGCATGATCGCCTAAGCGTGTAACATGCATGGCACATAACTGACTGATCTGATTATCACAATGTTTGTGTAGTTATACATTATTTACGTTGCTTTTACTCAATTTTACCTTCTTTGTTTATTTCTAAATACTCTAAATTTACTTTATAATAGCTTACTTCTAAAGCCTGTATATATTTAATATTAGACTTATAAAATATTTCCTTCTTTCTGGAGTTAGGGGATAATCTAATTTGGACTGATTTATGTAAATTATATAGAATTTTATGATGGATTGATTTTTTACTGACGTATCTATGGTTATAAAGATCCTTTGTGTATGGTTGAAAATAACCATTATTTATTATAACCATTATTCATTATTTTATAATAACCATTATTCAGTTCTAAGGTTACATCCAAAGAGTTGATTACTTTAGTATTTGTGATGGTAGTGGTAACTTTTAGTTCGTGTAAAACAATTTATTAGTTCCTTTCTCAATTGGTCTATCTTTCGTGGTCTAGTTTTACGGAGGAGAATGAGACCATCAGGTGTCCTTGATGTCGAAAATATAGTTAAGTCGCCATAATAATAGAATTCTATCTAATTCGCATGCCTCCCGCTGGATCATATGCTGCAACAGCAAACTGAAATTCCGGGTTACTTTTTTTTATCCACAGATAATCATTATGGAAAAGTATAGGTTTTTGTGCCTGCTTTATGATATTTATTCTGCGATTGCTAATAGGATAGTAATAATAATTTTTGCTAGATTTATAGCCGATGTTAGCAGATTCTCGGTAAAAGTCATAAATATCACATTGGATGAATGTTCATTCATTCCTCCTTTTTATATTAGTAAACGATTCTAAGGCTTCAGCTGTTTTGTGCCACTGGTAAATTCCTAGAGCATTTTTGGTGTATTTGCATTCTTTTTCAAGAATGTTTTTTCTGATTTTATCGATATTATTTTTGGTTAGTTTCATTAGTCAGTATTGGGTGCTGTTTAGAACATTTGCCATATATTTTTTAACTGTGATGAATGCTTGTTATATGTGAAATTTATGGATCCTAACATCAATTTTTAGATCATTGGCTATTTTCCTTGGCTTCATTATTGATGTTATTTCCCCAGTTATTGTGTGCCTTTTTATAAAACTTATTAACTTCCTTGTTAATGGCTTGATAGTACATATCCGCATCGACTTTAATAAGTAAAAGTAATTCAATATATAAAAGAATGTGTGTGTGTGTGTGTGTGTGTGTGTGTGTGTGTGTGTGTGTGTGTGTGTGTGTGTGTGTGTGTGCTGAAAGTCATTTCTCTGTTAGCATGTCCGTAAATTTGACAGAGGTTTTACGTCAGCCATTGTGAAAGAAACTCTTGAGAACCTGTTAAGTCTTGATTTCATTTCTCTGATTGCAAATTCAACTAGGTGTGAAGCAATTATTTCCCGCCAAATAAGTCGTTTGAGACGTGCACATTACGTCATAGTTTCAAACCGAATATTCATTTTGTTTATTTTCACTTCTTAACCTGGTCGACGTATAGCGTTCGACTTCTGATGATGGTCGCAATGGATTTGCTTACGACATCGACATCTGTCCCGTTTTTCTTTTTCATTTTTCACACATATTTGGTCACAGTAAAACATGAGGAAACAAAAAGGAGATTTATATTTGCTTGCTTTGGATTTTTTAATGAGGTTGCTGTTTTTTTATTATTATTATTTAATTACTAATTCTTCAATAATCTTTTTAAAAACAACGAATAACATTTTTACACGAAAATGAATGTTGGAAATCAAAACAAAATATAGACAGATGGCAGAAAGAAACAATGACAAACAAAAAATGGCATCTCGAAAATTTTTACACTATTGTTCCGCCAAGAAGGCCCAAGAGGCACAAAAGGTAGAGGGTTACTGAATAAGATTGTTACAAGGGCGTACCGCGAGGAAGAAGAATATATTATGCGAATATGTAGGATATATAATCAGGATATATAGTCAGTAGTACTGGTTTCTCGTTCAATGAATCCCGAATGTTTCCTCATAAGGCTAATATGACTATTACTGAAAGATAGATAGATAGATAGATAGATAGATAGATAGATAGATAGATTCTTTCTCCCGAAATTGCAGGAAATTACCCAACCACTTCTCATGTGCCTCCGATGTACCATCTACACTCCATTTCATATTACCTCCATACATCTTTCATTATGATTACTACACGCCATATTGGATATTTACACCTGGTCGCAGTTGATGTCTGGACGTAAAAAATTAGTTTATACTTCATCTAAAAAATTTGGAGATCTTAATTAGGTACCTCCACAGATTCGCGATACCTAAGGTTTAATATTAATTTATAAAAATGAAAATCTTTCTTCAAGCTTTTATTTTAGTTTTAATTTCAAGATAATAGATTAAATTTAATATTTCCAATAAGCAAAATACTTTGCTGTATTTCAAAACTGATTTGAATTGGTTGGAAGAAGATTTTGGTTTCTTTTTTTCTTTTTTCTAAAAAATCTGATTCAGTGCCATGTTTAGCCTGCGTTTATCGCAATGTATTTCTTTTTATTAAAATTCTTCCAAAAATAAAATATACTTTTCTGAGAATTTATTTGAGGAATATTAGCTGATTTAAAGTATAATTAATCTGATTTGAAACAAATATGTTTTACATTAAGTTTAACATATCACAGAAATGCATTTTTAATACGACTGTAGCTGTTTATTTAAAATGTTTTAAAAGCTTTTCTAATTAAATAACAGTGATTTTAATTTCTCTAATAAAAAAAAAATAAAAGATTTTTTATTTAAATGTCTTAGTTTTATTGCATTTTTATTTTACGATTCAGAGCAGATTTTTCGGTAAATATTGTTTCTGTTTTACAAAAAAGAATTAATGATTTAAATTTTCCAAGGAAGTCTGCTTTTAATTAAAATAAATATTAAGGGGGTGAAACCTAAATTCTTGAAATTTCATAAAAGTTACAGATGTAAAACAAATTATATTTTGACCAAGATTTTCTTAAACAAAAAAATTTATTCATGAATAAATCCTGAAATTGTCATTAAAATCCGACAATTATTTGGTTTTTGCAATAATTTCTAAATCAGTGTGATTTACCACAAAATGACTCTTAAATTTTGATACTAAACCTTTGGTCACCCATCCAAACCGCCCGCTGATGCAAGAAAAGCAAGATTATTAAATAAAGCTTCGAATGTGTCAGAAAGGATTTTTAAAAATAATAGAATAATAAAAAAATTACTTTGGTCCTTCCTCTTAATAATAACAAACATTTTGACACTAAAACTGTTTTTATCAAGTTTGGGACATTTTTTCATCATAGCATGCTCTGTTTTTCAGCGAATTAGTGGAGATAATTTATCATAAATGAAAATAGAAAATGGACTAACATAATGTTTCGATTGTAACATATCCCTCTTTAGGTTACATAGATTTCTTCGTGGACATTTAGAATTAAAAAAATTAAATTCGCTTTAAAGAAAGCTGGCAATATATGAATAGTAAAGACAACAAAAATGTAATAATTTTATTTTATTGTAACTAAATTCAGCAGAATTACAAACGAGATGAGACAGTTATCAATGCGTAGGCAGACATCTGCAACTGAACGTAATAAATATATACAAGTAATAAGCTCAAGTACACAATGGTTACTGACGAGGGAAAATGGAACAAATTAGCCAAGTTCAAATTCTCGGCTAGTTTGTTGGGTTCACTTTCGCACTATTGACCTTGGGAAAGGCATGAATCCATCTATTTTTTTACCCTTCCCTCGCTATGGACTAAACAGCAGCGTACATTAGGTTATCTAGCCTTGAACACCAATCGTTCTAAATAAACGACAAATGTCAATACCAAACCAGGAAAGCAATGGGAAACCACTAATGACAACAGATAACAAAGAAAAGGAATCTGTGAGGAGCTATGATCGCCTGCGTCATTTGTGCGACAAGGCATTTAAAAATTAATTTATTGCAAAAATAAATAATACATATAATCTTATTTTTACTAATAATGCTTATTTGAAAAAAACTTCATTAAACAATATATATATATGTATGTGCGCTTGCATTACTTACATTTCCCGGACTATTATCATCTTTATTGGCACATTCACAACGTTTAGGCCGTTGTGTGCTCCGGCCTTTTCAGATGACTGGAATTTTTCTTCAATATCTGTCTATATGTCTGAGATAAGATATTATGTTTACTTATTTAGATTACTTGGACTGTTTTCCTCATCTTCATTGCCATATTCCCAACGTTTCGGCTGTTGTGCTCTCCGGTTTTCTTCAGGCGATTGGAGTTTTTCTTCAATATCTAGCTATACCTCTGAGATGAAGTATTATCATTACTTGCATTATTTACATTACTCGGACTGTTATCCTCCTCTTCATTACCATATTCACAAAGTTTTTACGCTCCGGCCTTCTTCGGGTGATTGTAATTTTTCTTCAGTATCTGTCGTATGAGAATAACAGTCCGAATAATGTAAATAATGCAAGTAATCATAATACCTCATCTCAGAGATATAGACAAATATATAGTGAAACCTAACCATAAAGGCCGGAGCGTACAGCAGCCGAAACGTGAATATGGCAATGAAGATGAGGATAACAGTCCGAATAATGTAAATAATGCAAGTAATCATAATATTAGACTGGTGCAAAAATAATGTCGTTTTCTCACATGTGAGAAAACGACATTATTTTTGCACCAACCTAATACTTCATCTCAAAGAGATTGACAGATATCTGTGTGTGTATATGTGAGCGTGTGTGTACAAACGTGTGGATATATGAATATGTTCCTCTTTTTTCTAATTTATTTCTCTCTGTTTTTTTTATAGGAACTGTCGCATGGGTTACAACATGGGCTCTTTGTACTTACACGCCAATGCTGATTAGCTGAGAAAGAAAAAAATTCAAAGAAAAAGTTGTAAACATTAAAAGACAACACGTGACATGCGCGTTACACACATGGATTCTATACGCTTTACATTTTCGCGGCTATTTCTTTGGCCCGAAGATTGGTCGAACGGGGACGCTTGAATCACAAAGGTGAGTTTATAAAATATGTAAATAATAGAAAATACACTTTTACAATTTGCATACGTATGTTAATGCTCCTGATTCTGCAAATGTAGAACACCTAATAAATAACCGAAGTTGTGACGCATTTTTATCAGAAAATGTTTTTACAGTAGTCACCAGACCACATTTTGGATTACTATTAGGGATTACTTAAAACTTTATATATTAAGTTCAAGCAGCCTTCCCTCTTTATGCATAAGGAATGATTGCTGGATCTAAATATAATCTGTCTGTGATTTATTGTCCGTGATTCTCTGGTAGTATTTTTTCTTCTTTCCTTATATATTTTTTGTCCTCGATTGAACTATGAAGAATGAGGAAAGGTAACTGTTTAGCGTTTAGGTTGTTGCTTTTTTTGTTCTATTTTTCGATTCAACACTTTAGGTAATATATATTTTCTTTTTCCTTGCTCTTCCTCCGCCATTGTTTTAATATATTTATATGCAACATTTTTATCCTGATTATCACATTTTTTTTTTTTGTCTATCTTCATCCGTATGTTTGATCAAAACTTATTTAATTTTTTTTTATCTTTTAGTTTCATAATTTTTTTTATATCAATGTCCAACAAACCACACGTATCCGTATCAAAATTATCTCTTCGCTCTCCTTGACAATTATCAAATCATTCATCTTCGGTCGAAATTCGAGGTCTGATCAAAACATATCGGTATTGTTGCTACGGAAACGAGCTAAAGTAGAGTAAAGTTGCTTGGTACAGATTGACCTTGAACTCTGTCGAGCATGCACACTAAG
>OZ010579.1:129436595-129521595 GCA_963932145.1 Acanthosepion lycidas | reverse complement strand
TATCTTGGCAGAGTTTTCTCTCTCTTTTCCATCATGTCGAGAATCACATCAGTCATCCATTCGAATTTTTTTCTTCTTCTTCTTCGTCCATTCTCCTTTGGGATAATATCGTTTGCTGATGTCACTAAAGCAACGTGCCATTTCGAGTTTCTATCGTGTCCTTCGTATCTTCTTTTTACATTGTCCATATATTTTTCTTTCAGGTCCGGGTTGCTCAGGAGTTTGTTGTATGGCAGTTTGCGTGCTGCATTATGCTTCTTCAGTTTCCGTAGTTTCACTCTTAGTTTACATATAACAGGGCAATGATAGCTTCTGCAGTCGGCACTTGGGTAGATTTTACACTGGACAACTGCATTCCTGAAACGTTTGTTGATAGTTATGTTGTCAGTTTGGTTTTAGCTTCTTTTCTTGGGCTCCTCCATGTTCATAATCGTCTCGGATGTTCTTGAAACCATGTGTTTTCTATTACCTGGTCATTGGCCGTGCATGATCCATTTTTCTCCACATTCGTTGCGGGTTCCTAGTCTGAATTTTCCGGCTATATCCGCTGCCCTCTCCCTGCCTACTTTGGCGTTTAGGTTTACCATGATAATTGTGATTTACAGAGAGCCTTGACATTGTCTAACATGGAGTGGAAAGATTCGATTTCTTCTTCCTTACTTTGCGCTGTCGGTGCGTACACTATTATGATGGCTGTGTTGAAAGGCTTTCCTTTCAGTTTGACTAACAGAATTCTTTCGGGTAGTTAGTAACGAATTTCTTAAATACTTTATCTAGTATCAATCCTACTCCTTTATCACTTTTCTTTCCGCCTGCATAAATAGTCCTGTGCTTGGCACTGACAAAATCTCCGTTGTTTGGCCATCTGGTTTCACATACACCTAAGATATTAATTTTTAGCCTACTCATTTCTTGTTTCACATTATCTAACTGGTCACAGTTGTTCAGCGTCCCAACGTTGTACGTCTCAAGAGTTATTTTACTTGTTATATTATAATTTTGTTTTCTCCTCCATTAGTTATTAACTTAGCACGCGCAATATGATCTGCCATTGCCTCGGATAAATAATGGACCAGTATGTTTTGAATGCAAGGAAAGACAGAAGGAAAAGATATCTGAGACGTTTTTTGGTTATAGTAACACAAAGAAAGAAAGAAAGAAAGAAAGAAAGAAAGAAAGAAAAACGAGAAGAGAAGACAGAGGGGACGCCCTCTCATAGTCCGCTTCAGTGAAATGGAAAACCTTGTCAAATTTTATTCTTTCCTTTTGCACCCTCTTACTTCTTTAAATAATAACCTGAATTCATATTTATCATATGGGTAATGTAGATATTTCCATGTTTGTCTTTGATTCGATTTTATAGGTAAGTCGGGACTTTGAAAACAGGCTCAGGGACAACACTACTTCTAAGGTCCAACTCTAGCTCCACTTTTATTTTCTTTGTCTTTTGTTTTGTTTTTTTTTGGGGGGGGGGCATTTGTTTTTGTTTTTTGTTTTTTTCAATGTCCTTCAGGACCGTTTCCAGTGCTAAGATAATACCTGAAACGGCTGTCATCTTTATATTCGACAACACCATTTCTCTGACAAAATAGAAATAATTATCTGTCTTCCCAGTTTATTTCAAGGGATTTCCCGGGAAAGTGAACTTCACTATTTGGCACGATTTATTGACTTATTTAACACGGCTTTTCACATCGTTTTCATTTTGGTTGCAACGTAAAAGAATTCTACAAAAGCTTTCTAGATTGACGTATTTTCATGACATTATGCACCCTGTTTACCACTGCAAAGTAGCACGACTGGATGTCAGTAAGGCCCAAGATGTTTTTGTTACTGAGTTTCTAAAACCTGAAAACCGTTAAAATTCATTGCGTTATCAGGTATTGTTGCCCTACCTATTTTGTTTACAAATATAACAGAAATCAATTCTGAACCGGGTCTTCAGATCTAATCATAGATAATCCCAATCCATTATAATCTTATCTAATCTACTCTGGTCTAATCCAATGTATAACCCAAAGATAAAACGGACAACGTCGTACTAACAGAACAAAGGTTAATGAAATTTATTCGCATAAATGTTTCTTGAAGAATTTGAAAACTTTCAGAAGAAATTTTAAGTTTTAATTCTAGAACACAGAATGTATTTATTCGGAATTGCAGAGGTGGTCAATTTATATATATATATATATATATATATATATATATATATATATATATATATATATATATATATATATATATATATTCCCAAAAAAATTTCGCTTGAAGATGGAACAGAGCCTACTTTAACTCAAGTTAATTCAAATATTATTTTGAAGTTTTCGGCTCTTGTTTTGAAACATGAGACCTCTTATGTAGCGAGTTGGAATCATATTTTTAAATAGATAATTATATTTATGCTCTACTTTCGTATCGAGCACTATTTTTTAAAAATAATAACAAAAATACTAAGGAACTTTGGATTATTTACCAAACCAGTTTCTTTCCTATTTTCTATAATATTTTCACACACATATATATATATATATATATATATATATATATATATATATATATATATATAATATTCGTGCTGGGCTGGAGAAGTTTAGTTTCAGTTTAGTTTAGCAGTCAAATATGTACATTTGTTATTAATTCATGTTCATATAGCAGGATTGCTGAATTTAAAAATTTGCGGTTTGTGTCGTTAATATCTACTCATTGAGTGCTCACACGTGTAGTGTCTGGAGCCTTACACCAGAGATTAATTGAGAACAACTCTTCTCAATATTCCTACAAGTTTCTTCATATTCTAGCTTCTTTAAATAGTGCTTCCATCTGGATGCCCATGGCTCATATGCAGACTTTTCAGGATCTCTTCGGGAAGTTTCTCACCGCCCCGATAACGACGAGCAAAAAACGATTGAAGTTAAAAGTAGCAGTAGTCTAGAGGAAGAAAAACAACTTTGAATTCAAAAACAAAAACAACCTGGAGATATTTGGCCGCCATCAAGTTATCTTGCCAAGCAAACACTACGGCTGCTGCTGTACATGTCGTTTCCCTATGACCTTAATGACTGCGGACGGATGAAAAACTATATCATTTATCAATTAAGATACACACACGCATATATATATATATATATATATATATATATATATATATATATATATATATATATATATATATATATATATATATTTGAAGACATTTTTATGTTTATACATTCTTTTTATATATATAAATATTTATGTAAATGCTCTGTTTATAATAAACAGTATTAATAACATTTACCGGCCTGAGTCTCCGAGAAATTTTCATAGAAAATATTCGTCCTCCGACAGCAATCGAACCTGTATCCTATACGGAACCGTCTTTTAGCCTGACGTGCCTTTTAAATATTTGTATCTATAAAAAGAATGTATAAACATAAAAATGTCTTAAAATAATTGTCGGACTTTGTCCATTTCATAATATATATATATATATATATATATATATATATATATATGACACGAACACGGGGTTGAATAAGAATCTGTAACTAAGCTGCACTCAACATAGTTGCAATATGGGCTCTGTTTTGGTTGAACAAACACCTGAGTACGAGTCTGCACAAGAATTGACTAACCAGCTTCTTAGACAGTTATACTCGAATATAAGTGGCCAGTCATTGACATATATATATATATATAATTACCTCATATGGGGTACAGAGCTATTTCAACCGGCGAAAAATTGTCAGTCTTATTCAACCTCACTATACAGACGTCTTCTGATGAGCTCTCCTCCTTGGTACGTAAATTTTACGAATTTAAGCGTACTACTAGATTGGCGGCTAGGTCTCATCCTCTTACAATTGAAATGGCGAGAGACAATCGTAAGTTCAAAACTAACAGGTACTTTTCTTGCACTTCTCGCTTGTAGAAATCTCTTCCGTCTTCTTGCTTTCCAGTCAACTTTGATCTTCAAAAATTTAAATGCAATGTCAATTATTATCTACTGTCTTCTTATATCTTGTGCTTTTCTAGTTTATTCTCTCTTTAATAATCAATTGTATGAGGAATTTTTTGAGATTTTTAATTTCTAGAAATCCTTCACCAGACAAGGAATGAGTTGCACCGAGCAAAAGAAGCGACAGTTTGAAGGTGACAGGTTTGGTGAATAGCCTGAATGTAAAATTACTCAGCACAGCTTCAAGGTCGTTTCCTACAACGCATTTGTCATAAAATAAAAAGACTGGTCGTCTTCTTCAACCTCAAAAACCTGATCTATTCAAACGTGACAGTCATTAAATGATGCATTGGGCATGAAACACTTGCCAATGTTCCAGCAAGTCAGATAAATACATTCTCACTCAAATTCAGTAATCATTCACTATGTTGTTCAAAAGTAACTTTTTTAAACGAGCAAGGCTGAATATGTTTAAACACTGACCGATGTTTTTTGCCGACATTAACGAGCTCAGTAAAGATAGTTTTCAAATTTACCTAATATTTTACGAAAGGTGATACTGACAGCATTTTTATCAATATTTTATATATACATATACATATAATATATATATATATATATAATATATAATATAATTATATATTATATATATATATAATATATATAATGTAATATATATCTATGTACATGTAATATATACAATATATAATATAATTATATATTATATATATATATAATACATAAGCTAATTATCTAGCTAACTAGATAGATAGATAGATAGATAGAAGATAGATAGATAGATAGATAGATAGATAGATAGATAGATAGATAGATATGAAGAGACTGAGATAGATATGAATAGACTCAAATAGATCAAAGTTTTTCAACTGTCTATACATGTGCATTGTCTCTTTGTGTAAGTGAACGACATATATGCTCGTAGACATTAAACATTTAACTGCTCTGACGAAACAATGAAACTGAAATTCTTGTAGATTTTTATAAGCTGACTATTTAAAAGGTTGAAAAAAGTTTTCAATTACATGAATCCAGAAAAGACATTCTGTGCCGACTAACTTTAGTTTTTCTTTATAATTGCATTTGCACGTAAACTAAATTTTCCTCACTCATTTCATTAGTGTAAAAAACAGTCAAGAAAATAGGAACGAAGATTTGTTTCACTGCAAGCGAAATCTACTTTCAAAAGAGGTTAATTAAAAATAAAAATAAAATAATCAATACAGTTGAACCAATATCGGAAGCAATGTTGGAATACAGTTGTGCTGAAAATTTCTCGGCCTGGCTCACTTCACAAATTTTGCCCTTAATTCTGTCATTTTAGCTGGAATTGTCTTCTTTCATTATTTACACTATTTATATTCGGACTATTGTCTATATCTTTGTTGCTTCAGCCGTTTTTCTCTCCGACCTTCCTCAGGTATATATCGATATGAGTAACCTACAGGGAGAGTTCCGAACTGAACCCTTTATTTAATCTACAGGGGTAGACTGTTCTCGTTCCACTGCTCATGTCTCGGGATATCTCGTCTAGTTCTGATTTTTTTTTTAGCAGTTATTGCTCGTCCGTTTCCACTGAGTGCCAGCCCACACTACGTGAGCCAAAGACTGAACTATGTCACCAAATTCACAAACCATCACTTTTATCCACTCAGCCATTGTTACGTAGTAAACTTAGAGCTTTAACTTTATCCTTCACTCCTGATTAGGCTGCCGCTGCCGCTGTCACTGCCATTACCGTTACTGCTGCTGTCCATGTTCCGACTACTATTACTGCTGCTGTCATTTGTTTTCTTTCATATTGTAAAGTAGCAATTCTCATCAATCTTACCCTTATTTTTGAACATGTTTCCAACTATTAACTGATCAGGTTGGCAGAAGGCACGAGATCCCAATACATCATGTAATCTACGTGCCTGTAAAAGAAAACTCCATAAGGACATGATGCAAATATTAGTTGACCACTGTGAAAATAGGGTGTCAAGTTCCAGCGTAATGATTTGGCGACCTAGAATACGGCCTGAGAAACAGTGTCAAATTATTGATCCTATTCATGATCTAATTTGTACCAATCGACTAATCACAGTCAAAAGAATTACTAAGACAATGAAGATATCAAGGAAAGGCTTTGAGTTTCGAATACAAAAATGTTAAGATATGCCGAAGCTAATATGAAGCCAAAAGGTTTAAATGCTGGCATAATTGATTCTGTACAAGTTTTCAACGACCTCGTGATTATATCAGGTGCCCAGAAAATTTTTTGCCGATTTTTATAAAGGAAATTAAAGATGCATATTTAAAGTCTTAAATGTATTTATTCATCAATATATGAACCATTACATGACCTTCTTCCAATGGTTCAACAACTGAGTAATGCCATTTTTGTAAAAGTCTTTAGTTTTACTTTTGAAAAAGTTATTCACTTCTGTTTTCAAATCATCATTATTAAATGTCCTGTTCTTCATGATTATCTAAGCCTAAAAACAAGTGAAAATCTGTTGGGGAGAGGTCTGGTGGATACAAGTGGATGAAGCATAATCTCCCACTTTAGCTCTGCTATCTTGGCAAGTGTCATTTTTGCAACATGTGGGTGAACATTGTCCTGGAGAAACAAAATTTGTTTTCTGTTTACTAATGCAGGCTGTTTCTTCAACACGTTTTTCTGAACTCATTCAAGTTGCTTGCAATATTTGTTAGCAGTAATGGTTTCATCCATTTTTAAAAACTCACAATGAATTATTCCTTGACATGTCCACCAAACACAGCAAAAGTTGTTTTTTTTTTTTTTTTTTTAATAGTGTTACCTTTGAAGTTTGTGGCAAAGGATCACCTGGCGATAACCAATGATGTTTCCTCATAGAGTTTGTATACATGATCCACTTTTCATCACATGTCATAATTCAATCAAAAATGGGTTCTTTTGTTAGTCTACTACAATGAAAAGAGCATATGGTAAACCTCTGCAGTTTGTTTGTTGGTGTTAAATCATATGGTACCCATTTGTTTAATTTCCATTTCTTCCCCAGCTGACGAAAATGCAACCTTATAGTTTCAATGCTTACATTAAACCTCGAAGCTAGTTCATGACATATTAAACCTGAATCTGATTCTATGGCTGACTTTAAATCCTCATTGTTTAAGGATATTGGTCATCCAGCTCGAGGTTCATCTTCGAGGGTTTCATTGCCACAACGAAACTTCTGAAACCAATTACGTGCAGTTCGTTCACTTACTGAACCTTCACCAAAGGCTGTACATAGCTTACGAGAAACACATGATGCACTTGTACCAAGTTTAAACTCGTACAACAGACAAGCACGAATTACCAATTTTTCATCAGTCATTTTAAGGGCTCTGAAATGAGAAATAAAATATTAGTTATGTAATAAAATAATAACTGAATCATTCAACAATGTATTTGTCAATACAAGTTGCTTCCTGTTTACTTATGCTTGTTAGTAACTAAACAAACAGCTGAGCCATAAGTTGACAAAAATAGAGAAAAACTTTTTTGGGAACCTGATATTTTTAAATATGTCAATGTTGATGAAACACAGTTATATCGCTTTGATCCAGAGACTAAACAACAACACTCCATCCAATGTCGACACGAGAGTTCTCCAGGGCAAAATAAATTACAGGTATAAAATCAGCAGAAAAGTTAAGTTTTGGAAAGTAAGGAGCTAACTTGATAACTGTCTTGAAAAAAGGATTATTCCAGTAATGCAAAAGACTAATCTAACCATCTGTGCCGGTTGAACGAGGCTTTCAATGGAAAATGGTAAAGGAAGCTGTACGAAATTCTCGTTCTAGAGAACAATAACCCTCTGTTCATGGATATTCTTCCATTTGACTATTTCTTATTTCCAAACCTTAAAAAGAGTTTCAAAGCGAAGAATTTGTTGTTACCAAGAATATCAGATCTCCTAGAAATGATAATGACAAGGTTTTTTTTTAAATCTCTAAATGGTAGATAGAAAGCCATTCCACGAAGTACCTATTTTTTAAAATTTTTTATTATCATAACGTTGACTTTCGGGCTAATCTTTCTATAAAAACACTTTACTTTATGGTGATCATTACTCTCTACATCTTCCTTTCTTCTTTAATATCTATAAATTAGAAAGAGCCATGGCTGTTCTTGAGGAAGTTGAGCGATTTCCTGCTGTTTTCTTTACGGTTTTAAATTCATTTTCCTTGTTCTATCAAGGCTAGAGAGCCTAGTCTACTTTAATATTTTTCCGTAGTTGGAGATTAATAACTTTACATGACATTGCTTTTAATTTTCAGTTCATCCTCTCCCACTCTCATCTCTCGCTCTCTCATCTCTGTTTCTTATCTCTCTCCCTCCCTCCCCCTCTCTCTCTCTCGCTCTCTCTCTCTCTCTCTCTCTCTCTCTCTCTCTCTATCTATCTATCTATCTCATCTCTCTCTTTCAGCAATATGGTATTGTCCCATAGCTAAGTTCAACTAATTTGCAAAGAATTTTTGTTTTGTTTTGGGTTTTTTTTTTCTTTTCTTCATATTGGAACTCGACTAATAATAAATCCCAATTGACCTAATACGAGAAGAAATAATCTTTTCTGTGTACAAATATTTATTACGGCTTTAAAAATAGACATATTAACGCATGGTATATACAGATTTATTAAAAACTCTTCAGAGCTTAATCGAGGACAAAATATATGTCCACAATGAGGGACGATAACCGGTTTATTTTTGTCTGTTTTTTTTGTTTTTTTTTGGTGGAAATTGTTCATTCATTTTCGATTCACCTCTTTAATGTGAATAATATTTTTTCATGCCCTTGTCTTTTCCCGGTTTGAATATATTTACATACATTATGTGAATTTATACATTTAAAATGTCCGTTCTTAAAGTCATAGTATAAGAAAAATGTTTATATATCTCAAAATCTTTGGATATTTGTGAATTGCTGTTGCTGCAAACAAAAAAGAAGATAGACACAAAGGAAAATTGGGAAAAGGAAGAGAAACACTTCCCCCGTTCGTGGTATTAAGACTAGGGACAATGAATTTATGAACTGATTTCCGAAAAACACAAATGAAACCTTTTTTTTTTTCTTTTGCGAATTTAATTATGTGAATTATTGATGTTATTTTTAATTTAGTGTCACTCCTGGCATTCCAGTGTTTATAATTCAGCCATCTTACATTTTCTTGAATCTGAATTTGTGTCTCCTTACTTACAACAAATTAGCAAAGTAAATACGTTGTTATTTGACGCAACAAATTTAAGCAAACATCGTTTTGTTCTTAACTTATTATTTTGTTTTATGTACATACTTATATTACCGTGCACGAACATCTGCTCATCAGTGTGAAAGGCTCTATAGAAATGGGCACCTATTTGCATATATACTAAAATGAATTTCCGGGTAGATATTTTAAAACATTCAAAAACCTAGAAAACATTATTTCTGTTGATTCATCCACTTCCGTTTAAAAGTATAATGTAGTGAGAAAGAACTTGTGAATGCACTTTCCGATATATTCAAATAAGTTAAGCACAGATGTTTGCACAATGATTCATCTTTTTCAAAGTTTTCATACTGAGGGTTAGCAGCAGAAAGAAGATTTTACGTAATGTTAGAAATTGTTGTTCGAAACGTTTTTTATTTTTCTATTCTAATTTTCTATGCAAACTTGAAGAGTGGCGTTGAACAATCTCTTTTTCATTCAGCATTTTCATCTTGTACTCTATAAAGCTAAGATACATGCATACATTGAGAGATAGACATGAACACTGTGATAGATAGATAGATAGATAGATAGATAGATAGATAGATAGATAGATAGATAGATAGATAATGATTAGACATGAATACTCAGATAGATAGATAGATAGATAGATAGATAGATAGATAGATAGATAGATAGATAGATAGATAATGATTAGACATGAATACTCAGATAGATAGATAGATAATGATTAGACATGAATAGATAGATAGATAGATAAGAGCAGATATAGATAGATAGATAGATAGATAGATAGATAAGAGCAGAGATAGATAGATAGATAGATAGATAGATAGATAGATAGATAGATATGAACAGACTGAGATAGATAGATAGATAGATAGATAGATAGATAGATAGATAGATAGATAGATAGATAGATAATAACACCATTTGGTAAAGGCGCCTTTTGTTTATTTTTAATTTTTTTCCTCTTCTTTAAGCATACAAACCGTGACAATTTGAGTTGATTCATACTTATTCACTTTGAAGGAATTTCTTTTGTTTTAGGATGAGAACAATTAGCCAACTCAAAGTCGTTTGCGTAGGTTTGCAACTAGAAATACGTTGTTCTAATATTACCAATATCTTAATTTCGTGTCTGTTGGTAAATCTCTTCCTTTATAAGGATTAAAATTATTAAACTTCATCGTTACTTATATGATATTATCAGCATCCTTCTGTAAAAACACATTTCTGCTGCATCAAGTCTCTTCTTCATCTGCTGCATCAAGTCTCTTCTTCATCTGAGAAATTTGGGATCAATGCTACAATGCATTATCCTTCTGGAATAACACATTATTTCTGTGGCACTTGGAATTCATGAATGTCTATAAATGGTCACGAACCAGAGTAATATTGAAATGATTGGTTAATGACATCTTTAATCGGACCAGAGATAGATTTCTGCACCACGACCAATAAATGCTCGATTTGGTTTAAGTTTGAGTCTTCCATCGGAAGTCTCCAGAATATTCCTGAAACATTGGCAACTTGTGTTCGACGGAGGAGTATAATTCTGGAATAATCCAACGTTATATATATATATATATATATATATATATATATATATATATATATATATATATATATATATATATATATATATATATATTACAGTCGAATCCATTACATTCACTTACGTGCTAATACCCTTGGAAAATGTATTAATCCTCCTTCTTCTTACTACAGCTATGGGTAAATAGCAGGACAGACTGGGTTCTATAGTCTTGGATGGCAACTACTCTAGAAGGACAACTTTGAATTCAAATCCTGTTTAAGGGACCCTTGTGGCACGTATTCGTCCCTTCAAAAGTGTGGTTCTACACAAAGACTTCACTACTATAATCAAATCATATGATCTTTAGATTCCTAGGAACTGAGCTGCTTGACCCTCATATGTCGAATACAACGGGAGAGTTCATATATATTAATGTTTATTTGCATAGTAACCTTTCCCTCAAACTTCTTTCCTTAAATACGGATGAGGAAGATTTAATTAATTTTTTATTGTTTTTTCCGCATCCGTTTTGTTGGAGTAAAGCATCATTTTGTAAAGGAGCATAAACAAATTGCCATAATTTTTATTGTCCCAAACGCTTTCGGTCACTTTTATAGTCATTTTCAATGTTGTTTTGTCTTTGGTGTTTTTACTTTTTCCTCGTGTATTGACTTACATTGTAATTTTTTTGTGCGTGTGTTGTTTTGAATAGGAGCGTTTATTCCGAGCCCTTACATGTTGCACGCGGCTAGAATTTTATTAAGAAAAAAAAATTAAATACTTCATTTCCACTGTTAAATAATGTTAGGTTGATAGTAGGAGAGATGCGTTTGATATACAGGACCTCTCTAATAGCGAGATGTTTCTGATAATGTGATTTATATATAATTCTGTTCTTTTCGGGTAGAATTTTTCTTAAGGACCCTTGCAAATTATGGGTTGATAGATGTTTTTTTATAACACTTTGGTCTGATGAGTCACACGTGAGGAGTCTACTCAAGGAGGTAGTTGTATGCTCGATATAGTTAATTGATTTGTGACAAGAAACACAGTTTTGTACTGGACAGTGAAACTCATGTTTAATAACAAAATCCCATTGCTTGATGTTGATATAGAACTAAAATCCAAATCCCAAATGCTTAACCCTGTATACCAGCTATCGAAAACCCGCAATCTTCTCTATACACACCCAATAATTATAGCATCGCATCAACAAATGAATCCTCCCATATCTTAAAAGCAGCAAATCCCATCGGTAATACTTTACTCGGTGTTCAAAATTTTTTTATCATCGTCTCAGTTGAAGAAATAATCAATATAATAAGGGACTGCATCCACAAACACCCGTCAATTCCTCCTCAAAAACTTCGGCCAAAACTCTTCGAAAACTACTCTTCGCATGTATCACGAAAGCCCCATTTTATTATCATAATGACAACACCTATATCCAAACTAATGGCGTCGGAGTGGGGAGCCCACCAGGCCCTAACCTCGAACTTTAACATGCATCATATTGAAAACAAAGTGTTTAAAACAACTGGGAAACCACAATTTTATCATACATTGACGATATTTTTGTTTTCATAAAAAAATAAGGACAAAATTATAAATCTAAAATCAACTTTTGAAAAATTCAACGCTAAAATTTACATACGAACTCATGGATAATAACAAAATCCATTCCTTTATGTTGATATAGAACTAAAATCCAAAGTATTTACCACCTAGCCGTATAAAAAAACAATCAGTATGAACTCTTGTCTTCTAAACTATGATAATTAATGCCTGGAAAGATATAAAATATTATTGATAGCAAAATTCTTAAATAGAACACAAGTAAATCCATCTCCCCAAAGAATATTTCTACGCGAACAAAAATACATAAAACAAACATTAGTCAACGATAATTTTTCCGACAACATCAGTGATAAATAAATGAAATTATTCTTACAAAAATACACGACGCCATTAACAAAAAAAAACAAACAACAAAACATCAACATATTTTACTGTACCCAAATGCACAATAACTATAAGCCGGGGGAATTTACTAGACAAAGAATCATTAAACACCATATTTCTGCGGTAAATTCTGAAAAACATGTAAAATTTTTAATATATTACAGGAAATAGAAGACCACAAACGTTGTTGTAACAAATCAAAATAACACCACTAAATCTAAACTAGCGAATACCAATACAGTGTGTCAATTTCACATTATCAAAAACATCTCGCTATTAGAGAGGCTCTGTATATCAAACATGTCTTTCCTACTATCAACTTATTTAACAGTGAAAATGGGGTGATTTCTTAATAGAAAAATGCTCACACGAATTCCACATAATGAACTTTCTTGCGTTTTTTAACCATGTATAATAATTTTCTCTTAATTAAAGTACAAAACAACTACTTTTTGGACCAATTTAAAAACATTATCAGGGTTTTTCTCAAACTTTTGAATGTATATATAAAGACATTTTATGTTTATACATTCTTTTTATAGATATAAATATTTAAGTAAATGCTCTGTTTTATAATAAACAGTATTAATAACATTTACCAGCCTGAATGTCCGAGAAATTTTCATAGAAAATATTCTCCCTCCGACAGGAATACGATCCTGTATCCTATACGGTACCGTCATATAGCGTGACGTGCCTTAACCGATCGAGCCACAGAGAATTGTTCGTTTAGCATGGTCGATTTTACTTCTTTTAAACTTCAATCTTCCATGAATCTCTCACGTACAAAGCGTATCCAAATGACGTCACAAACTATGAAATGGACATTCAGGCCGGGAAATGTTATTAATAACAGAGCATTTATTTAAATAAACATAAATATGTCTTAAAATAATTCTCGGACTTTATCCATTTCATACTATATATATATATATATATATATATATATATATATATATATATGCTGGATGCGATTAATAAATTGTCGTCTAAATTATGTAAAACTGAAAATAACACTGACATATCATTTTTAATAGGTATATTTACCAAAATTTCTCAAAAATATCTTGAAATACTAAAGGGTAAATTTATTCAAGAAAATCACCATTGGCTTCAATCATGGCCTACAGATTCTGCTATAATCCTTGCTTTCAGTTAATCTTTGAAGTAACAAGGAGTTTGGTGACCGTATGTAAGGGGCGTTGTGTTCGCAGAAATTGTATCACGTCAATGATTGTGCGCTCCTTCTTGTGTGGCATGGTGCAGAGTCCAGTTTCCAGACATAGGTTTTTCCATCAGTCACCCTGTTCACCCAGTGCAGCTTTACCTCCTCAGGGCACTTGATGTATGCCTCTGTGTTGAGTCTGGGGCCCTCACCAACAAAGTCGTGAGTTCTTTTCTTATCAAAACGGGGTGAGTTTTCCGAGCTGCCATACCTTCATAATCGCCATTAGACCCATCCAAACCTTTCCGAATCCTCTGTACTGTCCTAAGATTGACACCCAAACACTCTGAAATGTTTGTATTGGAGCTTCCAGCAGGAATGCCAAGCAGTACAGTATGCCGTTTCCAAATTTCTTGTGGAATGAATTTCATCATGGCGCTCTTTTTCTCGTAAACAGTGTCCAACTGATCCTACTGAACTACTTCCGAATGACATGATGAATGTAAACGTTTAGGTGTCTTTCTCAAATTGCAACGTTGTGCAAACGGTATTTCTTCGTGTAAAGACGAAGTGATTAACTTAAATAAGAGAGAAAGAGTCCTCTTAGCCACCTTTCAACTTTGTACTATTAATATCAAAGAAACTCTTCAGTCAAAACCAAAAGAAACCTGTACAAAGTTCGGTTTCACTATTTGTTTTGTTTTTTTATCTCTCCTTTATTTTGTCATGAAAATCTATTTTCCCACATAAACGTAACCTCCAATCGAGTATCAAGTCATTCGGTCACGCGGCCATATTATTTCACGTAAATTCCGCAACACAGCACTAGTGTAATCTAAACTAATCCACCCACAAATATCCTTTACATTATAATCGCAAGATTTGAAATGAAAGAGAATAAAAACATTGTCAAGTCCCTTACAAAAATAAACAGGTTTTATTAACGTGACGAATGTAAATCACTGAAAATTTCACAGCTTATCTTTTGAAATTTCGAAAAAGAGCTATTAATACCATTAATATGATACCTTCCTAGGTACCCTTGACGTATGTGTTACATAGGAGTTTAAGATAAACTTCACAGTGAGGTAATTCTGATAGAATTAGAAGTCCTACCAGGGTTCATGATTAGTAGCTACAATCCTAACATCATAACATATGCAGATGACACAGTGTTAATAGCAGAACTTGTACAGAATGTAGTGAAAGAAAGCATGAATAAAGGACTAAACATCAATTGCAAGAAGACAGAATGCATTGTTGATAGCAAAAGGAACAGCCAAATATGCAATTAACAAATTGGAGTTACCCAAATCAAACAAGTACAAAAAGTTAAATATCTGGCAAGTGTTTTAACAGATCGGATAGTGCGACAACCGATCGAGCCGAAGACGCATTAAATAGAGAAATATGCCTTCGAAAAGATAAGAAAACTATAATGAAACAGGAAAATTTCGTTAGAAATACAGAGTACTGAACTGATACGTAATATCAGTCTTCCTCTACATTAGGTTGGTGCAAAAATAATGACGTAATAATGTCGTTTTTTGACGTATTTTTAACGTCAAAAAACGACATTATTACGTCATTTTTTTTACGTCATTTGCACCAACCTAATAGCAACGAATGCTGGACAAACACCTCACAGATGAGACTTGAAGCAACAGAGACTTGGTTTTACAGAAGGATGCTAAGAATAACATGGACTAAAAATCTGAGCAATGATAAAGGTTTAAAGAAAATGGAAACAAAACGAACACTTATAGTTAACATCTGAAAGAGGCATTTGAAATTTCTAGGGCACATAATGACAAAAGAAGGCCTGGAAAATTTGATAGGCACAAGGCATATATAAAGGCATGAGGGACAGTGGAAAACGTTGCATAATCTACTTAACGAACTTGTGTAAATTCATAGTAAAGCAACGTTGAGGACAGATAAAAACAAATGTAACTAAAACTACAAAGGATCAGAAATTGCAGAGAGCCATCATCGATAACGATCACTAGAAGATTGTGAGACACTTTTTGCAAGTTCCTCTCGAAGGCGAGTTCTATCGAAGGTCTTATTGAGTTCACATGGTCCAATATAACCTAGATATCTTCCTGGTGTGGCAAAGTATAAAGGTGTCATCTACGTATTAGGTTGGTGCAAAAATAATGACGTGATAATGTCGTTTTTTGACGTATTTGGTAACGTCAAAAAACGACATTATTACGTCATTATTTTTGCACCAACCTAATATCCATAGAGTTGGCCTTAGAGATATAGATTCTAATGTCATTTCCTCAAAGTATTCCATGTATATATTCACCATTGCCGGTAATAATGGCGAGCCCATTGCTAAGCCCTCATCCTGTCGATATATGTGTGATCCCATTCCGAAGTGTGTTGTTTGTGTACAGATAGTCAACATCTGCATCAGATTATCTGTTGGAATACTGGTCCGTTCTCCCAGGGATGAGTCAGAGGCCAATCTGTCTCTGAATACTGAGAGTGCCTCCTCCGTGGGTACCTTGGTGAACAAACTCAGCATGTCCAAATTCACCATCTGGTTGGATAGGACGGTGGTATCTGTGATTATTTCCACAAAGTGGGCGGAGTTTCGGACATATGAAGGTGACTTTCCGATCAATGGGCCAATTATATCTACAAGGAAGCGATTCAAGGGGTTCACACAGAGCCTTGTCTACTAACAATCGGCCTAATATTTTCAATTTTGCGTCACTTAGACAACAATTTATCCATCGCACCCTGATATTATACATACTGATATTATATATATATATATATATATATATATATATATATATATGGTATCTTCGATTTGTAAATAGTATTTTGGACTCATCCTTTTTTGTAACGGTCATATACTCTATCTTCTTGCAATTTATTTTAAGACTTTTCTTCTCGCTTTCTTTTTCTACCTTCTGTAGGAGCTTTTGTAGCGTCATCTGCATATCTTGTGTTGTTAATATTGTGGTTGCCAATAATGAATACTGGTAGGACGTCTAACTCTCTCAGAATTGCCTCGCTGTATAGGTGATTTAGTCCGGTGAGAAGACACCTCCTTGTCTTAAACATCTTTCTATCTTTGTAGGTCTGCTGAATAAATTTAAAAAAATCAAGGTAATCGTTCATTAAAAATATTTTAACCATCTTAAGTACAGATGACTATACGACATCTGGTAGGACATCTAATTCTCTCAGAATTGCCTCACTGTATCGGTTGAATAATTCCGCTGAAAAGACACATCCTTGTCTTAACACACCTTTCTATTTTTATCTTTCTGCTGAATAACTAAAATAAATTCAAAGTAATCTTTCATTGAAAATATGTCAGCCATTTTAAGTACAGATGAATATACGCGTAATTATTATCCTTAGAAATGAGGAAAAGTAGATTTTTTCTTGGGAGTATTTTCAATAATTAAAAAGTTGAAGACGATGACAATATTTTATTGACACACGCTTCTGCATGGAATTTTATTTTTGATTTATTTATTTCAACATGGAAAAACTTTAACTAAAATATATTTCTTCTCTGGATAAGTAAAATTATTATGATGGTTTAAAATGCTGGAAAAGTTAAATTTAAAAACGTTTCTTCTTATTATTATTCTTCAGGGCGTTGGTGATTATGGCTCTCCACAATTTCTTGTCCATTGTAGATTGTAGTGAATTTTGTTTTTTGTTATCGTTTCTAAAACCTGTTCTGCCATCCATTTACTCAAGCTCGCTAAGCATGTTTTTTTTACTCTGTCTCTCTTGCTTTTAATACTTCCTGAGAATGTCCAATTTTCCAAGCCCTCTTTCTTCATTATGGGCCCGAGAAAATTCAACTGTCC
This sequence comes from Acanthosepion lycidas, assembly GCA_963932145.1. NCBI lineage: Eukaryota > Metazoa > Mollusca > Cephalopoda > Sepiida > Sepiidae > Acanthosepion > Acanthosepion lycidas. Next base: position 129,503,903 of record OZ010579.1, on the reverse strand, counting down.
TTTTTGTTTCCATTTTTTCTAAACACTTTGACATTTGCTCTTTGGTTGATGTATTGTCAGCATCACGTTACAAAATGTAAAAAGAAATCACTCCATAAATGTTATGTATGTCGTTATCTAGGAGACAGGGTGCGTGAAACTAAACGACATAAGGAAAATTTGAATAAAACTAATTTCCTAATTATGCCATTCAAAATTCCAAACGGGCCACAGATGTCTGGCGGTCTGCAGTTTGCCCATGACACTGTTGCACAAAGCTATGATTTAGGAATATATGGTTTATTGTGCAGGTTTCTCATGTCCTTACTGTTATAATGAAGTATAATCCCATACGAATGAATTTGTCCTACACTAGATATATTTCGGTGCGGTTGAATAAAAAACTAATGTCGTAGTTCTTGAGTTGTGAGTTCGATAATTAACGATCTTCTAAAATTTTTAATAACAATTTTTGGTGCTTCACTTTTGTGACTTTGTACCGAACTTAGTTAACTGACAACCATAAATAACTACGTGAGTTTGAAGTGAAAACATTTTGTTGTCCCTTGTACTATATCGACTTAAAGTGTTTATGTCCATATCATATCAGAAGAAAACTATTTCAGATCATTATCAAATGTAGCGATATCAGTGTCAACAGAGATCTTGTTATATGGAAACATGAAAAATATTACTGAAATTATTTCAGACAGTTATTACCTTGAAATTTATCAGCTAAGAGAAGTGGATCTCACAATAACCATGTCGGACGTCCCTGACAAGGAGGATCACTGTGTGGAAGAAGAGCTTGGGTTGTTGATAAATTATTTTTTTAGACAAAGGTGACAAAAGAAAGAACAGTGTACTCTATTAGACAGTGGTCACTAGCGCCAAGAACAGTTAAACCCTGAGAAAGGCATGGAGAATTACGAGAGACCACTCGCCGTGACGCTCTTTAAACTAATCAACTCATCTCACTTCATTTCTGCCTAGCTCGTCTACAACAGAAGGTTACAACCGAACAAAATTTGCTTACTGCTAGAATCGGCTCATGGTTTCATTTCGTGAGTTACGATCTGGCCGAAGAGTTATTTTTTAAGCTGCCCTCTGTGAATAAACCCGGTGTCTGGACTGGGATACAATGCGATAGAAATGTGTGTCTAATAGCGAAATGACGTTTTCCAATCATAATTATACTCCATTTAAACATATTTCTCTTTTTCGACATTCTTCTCTGTTGTAATTTAATAGTTAAATCTTATTCTTTTATGTGTCTACCATTTGTCCGGGATTAGAATATTGCTGCTACATATCGCCCGATGCCTCTGCTATTTACCTGGAACTCCTTCATAAGATCCAAAGAAGAATCTGCAGTATTATTGATCCTGATCTGGCTCCCCAGCTCCAGTGTCTTTTCCACCGCCATAAAGTTGAGTCTCTATGCCTCTTCTATAAATACTTTCATGGTACTTATTCGAGCGAGCTCTTCGCTATGGTAGCTAGAGCTTTTGAATGTAAGCGCAGCACTACATTGGCGTCGAGATCTCATCAATTTACAGTTGAGCTGGCGAGATGTAACCGTAAATTCTATGCTAACAGTTTCTTTTATTGCACATCTCGCTTGCGAAACTCCCTTCCTTTCAACCCAAATTTAATATGCAAAAAAGCAGGCGAACCCAGTCATTTCTGGGAATGCAACACCCCCTTACATCTGGCCACCTAACTCCTCAGACTGCAACACCCCCTTACATCTGGCCACCTAATTCCTCAGACTGCAACACCCTTGATTATTATGTGTGGGGCCTAGTTGAGCGAACAAAACTCCTTGTAACACCAAAGGTGAACTGAATGCAAGGATTATGGCAGCATTCGCCAACTTAAACAAAGGGACCAACTAGAAGAGTTGCAGGAGATTCCGAAGTTGTCTGGCGGCCATGGATGAAGCCAATGGCGAATTTATTGAATAAATTTACTCTTTAGTATTTCAAGATATTTTTGTGTAATTTTAGTAAATATATCTGTTAACATCAGATGTCAGTGTTGTTTTCATTTCTCCGTAATTTAGACGACAATATATCCATCGCACCCTGTGCTATCAAACTGATTGCTGTAGTTACTGAATTAACTTTAATTGTGTCTATTTCACAGATACTGTTTTATAGCCGACCCAAATCTCACAAACACGCCTACATATAGAGAGAGTTATATTGGCCTAGGTAAGCGTGTTTGGTACTTTCAAAGAGTCGACAGCATTTGAAAATAAACTTAAATGTGATTTCCAAATTTGATACCTTGTCAATTTAATATGGCAACACAAACAACAAAGCTGGCCAGTGCCGGCAGCCAGTGCCACGCTGTTATCGGATTCCTGCATCCTCATTGTCGCAGGGTTGAAATTCTCAAGATTAGGCTTTCATCATTGCTGGCTGCGAACTTCCCAAAGATAGAAATACAGTACCGATGTTGTACACCACCGAACAAGAACACTTTCCAGCCAGTCGGTTTCTCGTTTGAATACCCATAAGCCAACACAAAAAATTGTCAGTTGCCTGCGCCAACCACGCCTAGCCATCAGAGTACACCACCCTTCCCTTTCAGGCTTTCTTCATTGTTCTTCCGTGAACTACCAAAAATATCAAATATTACTACCAAAAATATCAAATATTACACTTTGATGGTAGAGAGGAGGTGACACAAGATCAGTTTAACATTGAGTGTCTATAAGCGTACACATAAGGAAATAAATGTCAAATCTTCACGACCATTGTTGAACTGGCGATTGTATCTACATAAGCGAGTTCTTCTGCTCCTACAGGATTGGAAACTCAGGGACCAGGGCTTCTGTTATTAGAAGAGGAAGAGAAAACCGATACTACACCTTGATCCCGTCTCGAAGGCTGAGTAAAGGCTATCTGAAACTTTATTTACTCGCCTCCCCACGGTGGTAATATGTCAGTCATGGTCAAGTTTAATGTGGAGTGCTCGTACTCGTCCATAGGGAACAAGGCCAAAAATTGCCCGTGACCACTGCCATCTTCAACCCTCCTTCTTTATTGCAATGGGGAAAAAGGTGTTGACGCGGATTTGGAACGCCCTGGTTTGCGTCATAACTAAAAGTGGAACAGAGAGTATATTTTGATTTCAGCCCCAAGAGAATCTTTGATCTTTCGGTGAAGTACTAATCAATTTGTAAATAATCCCGCTATTTTTGCCGACTCTATGCTAGTAATTATATAGTATTTTACTAAGCATTGTTTAACACAAGGCCGAATATATGAGAATCGAACTCATTACTCAGTCATAATTGTTCTAGCGAGACGAGCTCTCTAACCATTACACCACGCCAAAGTGTCACTCAGCTAGCAACCTATTTATAAACTTTCGCTTTGTATTTATTCTTCATGTATAAAGCATTTTGGAGACTAAATCACGAGGGGCACGTATTATTTATTTTGCTAAGCTTAGAATCAATTTTGTACAAGTTCGTTTATTTGGGACACAGGTGAAATCTCAATCTGGAGATCTACTCCAAACTATAATTGTTGCTTTGAATAATACTTTCTTAATGTTCTTTATTTTTTTTTATTTTAAACAACCGATAATCTTTTTTTTTACCTGATTTCATAATGAAAATTCTATTTCTTGTTTCTTCTAATTGTAAAAAAAAAAATGCGGTGCTCTTGGTTTCACTATATGTCTGCCTGCCTTATGTGAAAGGGTTTATCAGAGAAAATACAAAAGATCTGCGGTTCATATAATATCAGGACAACCTTCAAAAGCTTGAAGACACTTCGCAGATATCTCTCCCGAGTAAGATCCCTCATAGAGGAGAACATGACTAAAGACTGTGTGTACACTATCCCGTGCAGCTGCAGAAAGAAATATAAAGGGGATACAGGCCACCCTTTTAAGGTAGGGCTTCAAGAACACCAGAAAGCTGTAACACAAGGGGAAGTGGAAAAATCAAGCGTGGCTGACCATATATGGATAGAGAAGGGAGATCACCGCCCTCTGTGGGATCAGGTTGAGATCATAAAGAACACGATTGGAAAATTCGTAAACTTAAGGAATCAGCACATATGCTAGGCCACAAAAATCTCCTGAGCCGACCAAGCATAGAAATGAATACAATATGGGAACCAGTAATAAGGAGTGCCAGAGAAAAGCGACAATAACAACAAAACATAATATAAACATGCAATGATAACAGCAAAAATTGCAATATGAGCACTGTTAAAAATGGTTGCTGAAGACATTAGGTTATAATACCCAGAAATTCATACAGAGATGTCCTCAAGGACACATGGCAGAGAGGCTAAAGGCGTTAGTTCGATCTAGTGACAGGACCGAAAGAGTGTGAGTTCAATACCCGGTATAATATATAATAATATATAAAGCAGTGCAGAACTTGAAGAGGGAAATGAACAAAAGATAACTGATAACTGGTATCCATTAAAAACATGGCACGTGGAACTAGAACAGTCTACTCCAGTGAGCGAAATAAAGGGTTCAATTTGACATTCCAACCACCTGAAGAAGGCCGAAACTTTGTAATATATATATATGGCGACAGAGATGAGGACAATAGTCCGAATAATGTAAATAATGTCTTGGTTTCAGGTTGGCTAAAAATGCCGAGATTTACTACTTATTGATTTTTTTCTAAATATAAATATATTCTAATATAAATAAATTAGTATTTAATTACTTCGCTTCATCTTGGCTGTTCGTTTCCAAACTTGCCTATGTCATCCGTCCCATTTGTGTTTCTTTAACCCCCACAGACACAACCTTGTGTATGTACTTCACTGTTAAGTTATGGCCACCCTTGTAGACCTTGACACTAAATATGAGATGACTAAATGTCCTATATTTATATATCTTTATTTCTACTCTATGGAAATGTTAATTTTGATATTTATATTCTTGGGAAGAGAACCCTAGAATCTTGGCTGCAGCTGTTGACGAACAATCAAACTTGCAAATGAGAAGCAAAAAACAATGCTAATGTCTTTCTTTACAACTGTTCATGTACCCCCGGCTGATGCGAAATTCTACACAAAGAGAATTATTTACGGAAATCGTAATTTTTTTTTTCTACAGTAATGTTCACCCTGTACAAGGCCCGGGGCCACTCAAGGTTAAGGAGTAGTTTATATGGATAGGAATAGAAGATAACAGTTAACTGTAGACTTCAACAGGTTAAGATTTTAGTAATCGAGAAAAACATCCTCTTGGGAGTCTGTTCCGCAGAGCAGTGGTTCGCTGGAAAAAGCTGTTTGAGTGGAAATTACTTATTGTGGATGAAATACAGAGGGAATGTGGCTGGTTTGCTGCTATGTAAGTGGCAAAACAGGTCCTGACTGTGATGGTTAGATTTTTGAGGAACCAAAGAATGTAAGTTCATCCGGTCACTTTCCATGGAAGTAGCGATAGAGCAGTGAGAGGTTCGCCACATTCCGCTTGAGAGAGAGAGAGAGAGGTTGGAGGATGGAAAATAATTCTTCTACAACAAGGACTCGGAGACGGTTTTGAAAAATCAAGACTGGAAAGAGAGCAGTGGGTAGCTCCTGGACAAATAAGAAACAATACTTCATTTTCGGCCTTATCTGGCTCTTGTAAACGTAGAGGATACCATGAGGAATCAGATACTTACTTGAGCGGTACAGGAAGCTGATTTTACCTGCATCTTTAACGATGAGGTCATGTGTGAGTTTGATGCCCAATATTCTCTCAAGGCATGGAGGGTCCTCTGGGAGACATCCGTTCATTGTGACTGGCGGTAGTTGATCTGTGGTGACCCCAATATGGACCGGCGATGATGGAATGTAAATTCCGACTATGTCTCTTTCAAGACACTAAAATCAGGGAAATAGCCGATCACCTCCTGCTAAATATAATAGGTAGGTACTGCCTGAAGGATGCATTCCCCCCCCCCCAAAAAAAAAAATCAATAAGCATATGATGACAAATATCAGGCTATCCGTAATCCGGATTTTCGAGAAACTGACCATTACGTGTAAAAATTGGCCCAACTAGATGTCTGGTCCAATATTTTCAAACTCGGACCAAACATGTTTCTTTCCTAATTTCTGAGGATGTTTTATGATTATTTACATTAGGATTATTCTCCTCATCTTTGTTGTTCTTACCACAAGGTCTCGGCCGTTGTACATTGCAGTCTTCATCAGGTATATATCGATCCTGGCAACCAACAATGAATTCCAAACTGAACACTTTATTTAATATACAGGGCAATAGCCGGGTGAATTTGGTGTCATAGTAATTATGAGTCCAATCGCTTGGCCGGGCAGTGTGTATTTGAACTCAGTAGAAACGAGACAGCAATAACTAAGCAGAATTAGACCAAATATCCCTAAACGTAGACAGTGAAAACAGAACAGTCTGCTCCCATAGATTAAATAAAGGGTCCTGTTCAGAATTCCCTATAGGCTACTCGAATTGATATACACCTTACGTAACGACTGAAAGGTTGTGATAACAAAAGCAAAGATGAGGACCGTAGTAATCAAATATTTATTCTAATTAAAGTATTTTAATTATTCAGATTATCTTTATCATTGTTTTTTGTATCATTATCCTTCTTGCATGCTTTCCTCAAGCGTATATCTTATCCAGTAATCTTTATGCTGACTTAATATTTATTATTGCGACCACGTCAGAATGTCAGAAATTCGTGATGTATTGAATGACTGACTATACCTGTCTAAAATGAACATAAAAAAGTAATTTATAGCGAAATTACGAAGCGATGATGCCACACCTTGAAGCAGTAATCGGTTTTCAGTAAACTGTCAGTATCCTGTTGAGAAAATGTATCTTTCAGTTCCAGAGATTTGTCTGAAACGTGACTTAAATATTTCTGAGTTTCTGTATATCAGCGCTTTTCGATCGTAACTGAAAATCAATTCAAAAGTTTAAGTTCTCATTCAAAGGTTTATGTTAAAAACAGTTCCTCTTAAACTGGGTGACATCACACAAAAAAACGTATCGCGTAATAAAAGCTAATTCCATACGCAAATTTTAAAAGTTTCGACGGTCTGGTAGGGGATGATGTATTCTCCACTCTTCCGTCTATTACGTTACAAACGCAATGTGTCAGGCCAGATGCTTGTCTATCGCAATTCCATGAAGCTGATCAGATGAACTTCACTCTTTTGTTTTCACCATTTCTGACGTTAACACTTAGAAGTCGACATGTTATGTCCATGGAAATAAATCATCCACACTCTCCTGCCGTATACCATTTTTAAAGAGGAAGTTTCACTCGGGCGGCTTTTTCTTACAGAGAACTGCTCATTTATGGAGCAAAATCCCGCTTACATTCTTCACTTAACATTAGAATCTTAGTCTCTTCAAATAAATTCAATCTATATCTATCCGCCTTAAATTCCTAATCGTCAGTTCCTTCTTTCTTCTCTTATGTTCATATCACACATGTTATTCAGCCACCCTCTACCATGAGTGGCTCTTGAGCCTTTTATTGGGTGACAATTATTACAAAACAGATAAAGAAAAATAAAACGTTCAACCATTTCCAAATAGCTAACTAAAGAGATTTTTTTAAAAAGATTTTGTTAAGGATGTTTTACGACAAATATAATACTTAAACATGTTTAACAATACATCATTTTGACCTAATATAATTTTTGTATCAAATAAAAACATAGGATTAAATAATAATGGATAAAAAAAATTATCATTGTGAGGGCAAAATAACCTTATTGTAAGGACTAATAAGAACATGTGACTAAATCACTTATGCTGGTGTGTGTCTAGGGGGCTTTCTCCAAACATGGATATGAGCGTATATATATATATATATATATATATATATATATGTATGTATGTATGTGTGTGTGTGTGTGTGTGTGTGTGTGTGTGTATAAATGTATTACCCCATTCGAATAGCTATTTCGGCTCACAAAGTCTTGAACTCAGAGGTGTGAAGAAATAAAAAAATGTTTTTTTTATTTCGTCACACCTCTGAATTGATAAAGCCTATAAGTAAGTCTTTGTAGGCCGAAATAGCTATTCGAATGGAGTAATTTTGGATGTCTATGCTATTTGATTTATAGGATCTGTTATAATAACTACATTGTGAATCAGTTTTAATATTTGATATTATTAGGATTCGCTTGGATTACATAACAACGGATTATTACGTATATATATATATATATATATATATATATATATATATATATATATGTGTGTGTGTGTGTGTGTGTGTGTGTGTGTGTGTGTGTGTGTGAAAATATTATAGAAAATAGGAAAGAAACTGGTTTGGTAAATAATCCAAAGTTCCTTAGTATTTTTGTTATTATTTTTTAAAAATAGTGCTCGATACGAAAGTAGAGCATAAATATAATTATTTATTTAAAAATATGATTCCAACTCGCTACATAAGAGGTCTCATGTTTCAAAACAAGAGCCGAAAACTTCAAAATAATTATTTGAATTAAATTGAATTAAAGTAAGCTCTGTTCCATCTTCAAGCGAAATACGAAACCCCCACCAACCCCGCAAAGCAAGGCGATAATGAAATTAAAACGCATGTGGTTACTGGAATAAAAAAAAGAATGAGCAGGCATTATTGAGAAGAGACAATGAAAGAACAAAATTCAAGAAGGTACAAGATGGCGATTGACATTGCATTGCAGACGGCAGAGAAGCAAGAAATCGGAAGAAACTTCCACAGGTGAGAATTGCGAGAGAAGAAACTATTAGAATAGAACATGGAGATTTTTTTTTTTTATTCTTTTATTATATCTCTTTATGAAAAGGATTTGTGTATATAAAAAAGCCGTAACGTTTGTTTTTTGACGACTTCATAAAGGGTTATCTTTTTTTGTAGGGTATTAAAACTACATATATGGGCTATGGATTTTAAAATTTATTTTATTGTATGAGTGTTTTTAGTTAGTTATTCAGAGCGTAAGTTTGGTAGTGTCGGCAGAAGACCGTTAATTCATGCCTGTTGTTTAATAGATTTTTATTGTTTAGAAGCTTAATAATGTGTAGTTTCTCATGGAGGCACAAAGGGCATGGGTCATCCCAAGTTTTGCAAGTTCTAGTCCTGTTGCGAGTTGGAATCATATTTTTAAATAAATAATTATATATATATATATATATATATATATATATATATATATATATATAAGTGAACATTGAAGTCAACACTCAGAGGCGACAGACTGTTTCATGCTAGACGCAATCGTCAGGCCACTATTGCCTTTAGGATGAAACAGTCTGTCGCCTTTGAGTGTTGACAATTGCATGTGTGTGTGTGTATGTGTGTGTGTGTGTGTGTGTGTGGGTTTGTGTGTGTATACCATTTATATATCTTCTTATCGCCCGGTTATCCTATGTGTGCACATTGTAAGCACCACTGAGTCGGCCAAACTGTTTAAACACCGACGGAAGCTACAGACCTCCCGTGAGTGACGATTCTCCACTTGGTGTCTATAAGGAAATATTCTCGTTCAACCCTCTGGTGCATCTGGCTTCTAACTCGGAGTGCAAAGTCTTTTTTAACTCTTAGATTGAACCTAATCCATATTGGGACCACCACAGATCAACTCCTCTTAGAACAAAGGGTCCTTATTAATATTAAATGCCATCTCTTATTCCCTGGCATAAATCCCATATATTACTCCACCGAATCAATAATTTCTTTTTTTATACACTGACGAGTCAAAAGCCATAGGTCGGAGGCGGGGGTGTAGTATCGTGCAAGATGGCGTTTGTCTCAGTGAAATAGATAAACTTGGCTTGGCATAAAATCTACAAATAGTCGGAAAATCTCTAGAGAAATCCTAAGCCATGCCTTCTCGATAACTGCCCACAATTCATTGATATTCATAGTTTCAGGATCCAGCTTGCAAATAGAACACTCCAATACTGCTAATAGATTATCGATTAGGTTCATGTCGAGCGAATGTGGGGTCTACCCCATTTGTCGGAAATTTCAGAAGACACCTCAAAATAATACTGGGTAACTTATGTCCCAACTACACGGTGCACTATTCTTTTTGAATAACCAATCTTAAATGTCTTGCATGTGGTCCATAAATTGTTGCAAATCATCTCGAAGCAGTGTAATATAGCGGTAACCTATATATTTATGCGAATCAGCAAACCCAACGCACACCATTATGGAATCAGCATCCTGTACAGTTGTTTGTTGAGAACTGGGGTCCATGGTCTCATGGGGTCTACGTCATATGTGAATCTTACCCTCACCTCGAAACAACTGAAACCGTGACTCATCTGATTACGGCCCCCCACGTTTTCCGACCCCTCCAGAGTCTAATCATCAACATTATGATTAGAGGTGAGACATTGTGCATACTGTAGGGAACACTGGTAGCTCTTCTGCTCCTATATTCCATGGAAGTTAAAGAATAATGACTGTCCTGTTTGATGCTATCTGCACTGATGTGTCAATTCTAGGTCGACACCTTTTTTCAAAACTATTAATTGTGCCTGATTTATGGGCGGAAATGTCTTCCTTCAGGCATTCTCGGTACAGACACTATCATAGCCCAACGATAATTCACTTAGCCATAAAGAGCTTATCTGGTGCTCATACTAACTTAACAGCACAAGAGCATAACTGATAAAAGTTTTAGTATTTCCATGACATCAAAGCAAGGTGGCGCCAACTACCAATACCTTAACATACTGCTATACTTTGACTTTTGGCACATCAGTGTAAGTAAGTTTTTGCTGTTTCGTAATCCTTGGTCAAAAGAAAATACAAGGATATTCTAAAAAGAAAATCTATTTCTACGCAAACTAATTCTTCATTTGCATACAGGCTCTTTGGTCCCATGCAGGCCACACATAAAGTATAGAAGCATTAATATACAGCCCAAGTATGTGCATGCTTAATTACAGTCAGATTAACCGCCTCAATTTTTTTCTTATTATCCCAACGTTTCGGCCTTCTTCAGGTGTTTATAGATCCGGATAACCTTCAGAGAATTTCAAATTGACAATTTATTAATTCTAAGTTGGTATATTGTTTTCGTTCCACTGTGTAGGACTAAAGCTATCTGATCTTGTTCTTTTGCTAGCCCTATTTCCACTGGATCAGTACGACTCAGCTCAGGTACTGAACGATTCCACAAACCAAAGCTTTAATCCTCTAGGTTATTCTCCTGTAAGATAAACCTAAAATATAACTACGATTCTTAAACGTAATGTTCTTATTGTCCTCCTCTGCTGTTACAGCCTTGTTGTCAAGCTTGACTACCTTCACCGCCGCTTCTCATTTTTGTACTGCTCTCTCTGCTACCATTTCTTTTTCCTTCCTTATTAATACTTCACATATGGTATATATATATATATATATATATATATATATATATATATATATATATATATATATATATATATATATATATGCCGGTCTTACTGAGTTTAGAGAAATCTCATAGTTTAGCAATCTCTGGTGTTCTTCTTTGTCTAGTATTCTTGCTTCATTCCAGGTATTGGTGAGCATCCTTCTCCCGCCATTTTAGAGAATGGTAACCCCAACAATAATGCTGCTGTTGTTTCAGTAGCAAGTGAGGTTTTACAAAACTTGTGTTCTAGGCCATAATTAAACTGCTTTTCGGACTCAAGGATTACAGAAACAGTGTTACTTGCCCATAGCTGCTGAAGAGAAATAAGTTCGTGTTTTCCCAGGAGGCATCGTGTGTGGAATGAACGCAAGTTGCGCCAGCCAGAGTCTGAATTTGCCAAATTCATTCCTCGTGCCATTAGCCATTAGCTCAACCGCACTTGACATAGTTCCAAATTACAGAAGATAAAAGAAATGTCTTTAAATCTAAAATACGATATATCTGTGATTCCTAATGTGGGCGTTACCGGTGACCACACCAGGTAGGAAAAGGGGGAGATTAAAAAATAAGACTTGTAGGGAAGCGGCAAGGTGGCATTGGAGTCAAGAAATAATTTCTTTTATAAAATATATATGACAAAATCTAAGTTACTTACATGTCAAGAATACGTATTATTTAAAAAGTATATCATAGACACAAGAATTATAAACGAACACATGATTTGATTTTGTTAAAATTCTGAACGTTTGTTTGTATCTTGACAACTTTGTCTCAATATGACACGCCATCCAATACAGCCAACCGACGTGTACACTAGGAAATGCTTATCAGTGTAATGATATTGCCACGGATATTCGTCAGGATACATCTTTTCTAATTGCTTCTAAGAATAGCCAAAATGCGTGTATGTTTACAGTATCTGATTAGTTGCTCTTTTGAACTTTTAGAATATAAAGCATGGGTTTGGATGGTAGGTGCTTTTGTTGTGATTAAATTCTTCAGTGTTCAGATATAAAGTATCCAGTTTACATAGTCCGATGGATAAATTGCCAACTAAATTACACAAAAATGAAAATAAAACTGACATCTTATTTTAACATATATATTTACAGAAATTGCACAAATGTATCTTGAAATACTAAAGAGTAAATGTATTCAATAAAATCACCATCGGCTTCAACAGCGGCTTCCAGACGATTTCAGAATCTCCTGCAACTCTTCTAGACGGTCTCCTTGTTTAAGTTAGTGAATTTAAGTTGCCATAATCCTTGCATTCAGTTCATCTTTGCTGTTACAAGGAGTTTTGTTAGTCTCTAGGTAAACTGCGCCCCACACATAATACTCAGTGGGTTGGAGTCTGAGGAGTTAAGTGACCAGATGTAAAGGGAGTGATGTAGTCGCAGAAATTGTCTGACAACAATGACTTGGTTCTCCTGCTTGTGTGGCATGATCCAGAGACCTCGTACCAGATATAGGATCTTCCAGCAGTCACCCTCTTGACTCAGAGCAGTACTACTTTTCATTTTTCAAAACACCTTTCTGACCATAACTCAATTAGATCACATTTAAATATTCATGGAGACTTACCGGACACTATTCGTAACATACTTGTTGACAACACTAATATAATAGCATCATCTACATGCAAAAAAAAGGCTAAAAATAATAGAAGCCTTATTAATAATAACAAAAAAAAACAACACACTTATAATATTAACTTTGAAGATGGACACAATATCTTGACCGTGTTTTGAAAACTGAAAACATTTTATAAAACATACATACAACAAACTATTTCTTATTTTAACAGTTAAAATATAATCCTTGGAAATGGCTAAATGTATAGCCGAAAGCGCACGGATAAAAAGAACATTCGGACAGTTTTTATATAATTTATCATCCAAAAAGAAAAAAAAACTATTAGATCGCATGAGAAATTGTATAAAAACTAAATAAAAGCACCTTGTCTATCGTTTTCAATGAAATGTGCATATATATATATATATATATATATATATATATATATATATATATATATATATATATATATATGTATGTATGTATGTATGTATGTATGAGGTTAGTTATTCCAAATTTTCTCCTATGTTGTGAGCTAAATTTTGACATATATATTCATGATATTCGTATTAAGTCATAGAATTAAATTTGCTTCGTATAACTTTTCTGATGCCTGTTTGCTAAAGAATGTGTTTATCATAAATGAACAGTTCCAGGTTTGAATCGATGAATTCTATGGGGAATTTTTCAAGATCTTTCATTTTTGGAAATCCTTCACAAGACAAGGAATGAGTTGCACTGAGAAAAAAAAGTGACAGTTTGAAGGTGACAGGTCTGGAGAATAAGCTGAATGTAAAGCTACCCAGCCCAGCTCCAAGGTCGTTTAATACAACGCATTTGTCATAAAACAAAACAGCTGGTCTTCTTCGTCGACCACAAAACATGATCTATTTAAACGTGCCAGTCTTTAAATGATGTGTTGTGCATGAAACACTTGCCTATGCTCCAGCAATTCGTATACATAAATCTCCATTCAAATTCAGCTATCATTAACTATTTTGTTCAAAAGTAGCATCGTCAATAAATTCGTTTCTTTTAATGTTCTTTCTCTTTAATAATGTTTTTTGTTTCTCATATTCTCTCACACTCAGTAACCCCTCGCATTTCAGTGGCTTTATTACCTTGCTCTAGATGAAAAGATTAACGATAAAGATTAAATAGATTGTTCATACTTTTTTATGTTCATACGTGGTCTGTCTGAGCACTCTTTCAACGTAAACGTATCAAATTTGAATCTACCTTACACACACACACACACACACACACACACATATATATATATATATATATATATTATTTATTCGAAAATTATAACATAAATATGTTATAAAATCACTCGAAAAATAGACATTTTGTTTCAACTCTTCTGGTGTTTTATCAAGTGATGATGTTGAATGTAGAATAAAGTGTTTTAAAAGGTCCAAATCAATCAATCACCCCTAGCCAAGGGAAACGCTCTTACATAAGCTGGAATGACCAATCAAAATACAAGTATACGAGAATTCAAAAAACTTGACAACGAACTAAGGTTATAATAATTATTTAATGCTTTATATATATATATATATATATATATATATATATATATATATATATGTATGTATGTATGTATGTATGGATGGATGGATGTATTAGGGCAGCAGATCATATTTAAGCATATATTATTAAATATAACAAACAATGAATGTTGATTATCTCTATTAGCCGTTCTAATGTTCTAATGTTTGCTTTAATTTCTGGTGAAAATAAAGACAAAAACTGTCCAACATTTGGATATTTTTTTTATTAATTTGGTCCTAAGTTTTCAGTTCACATGCTCCATCCTCAGAATGTGGTTGTACAGACATGAAACAAAGATATTCACCATCAAAGATGATATTTTATTATTTTGACACAGAAAATTGCTATGCAATGATAACGGTCACGGAATAGCAGACGCAAACCATAATTTCAAGATGCGGTTCTATGACGTCATACCACGCGGTTCTATGACGTCATAGCAGACGCAAACCATTATTTCAAGATGCGGTTCTATGACGTCATACCATGCGGTTCTATGACGTCATACCACGCGGTATTACAACAGAACTAATGTCTAGATACAGTGTAATGTGTTGTGACTAGTTTGAAATGTAATTTTATTAAGTGTGGGTTGCTTCGTTTTAATGTATATGGCCTCTCATATCAGAAGGTTCTTTTTTACTGTGTGTATGTGTGAGTATTATTGGGTTATCAATTAATATCTGTCTAATAATATGTACATGGTTATGTTTTTCTTTGTTGATGTTGCCACGTCCATACATGCGCTTAAAAAGAGAAACACTGGTAGTTTCTAAATTTTTGAATAGATATTTTTGAAAGAAAAAGAAAAACATTCTTCCATACAAACAGTAAATTAGTAAAGTCATTGATATAAAATATAAAATCAAAATAATTTCCATGCCTGAAGATGACTCGATGTACTGTCGAAAGTACTTGCGTATTAAAGAAAGACCATATACAGCTTAAAAACAAGCATCATAATATTCATCGAGTGGTTCGTAGGTTAATGCGTCTTTAAAATTTAGTTAGCGACGGAATTTCGCCATTTTCTATCATTAACTTTACTAATTTACTTTTTGTATGATTGATTCATTGTAATATAAATTGAACTGCACCCCATATTTGATTTAAAAAGAACTGATCCGACGTGCAAATTTTCGACATAAGAACTGAGACATTACTCTACTTATTGAACTATTTACTTCGTGCCAGATTGTCTGATAAACTCCTACAACAAAAAATTCTCCAATTGCTATATTAGTAAAAAAAAAAAAAAAAAATGCATTCATTTAGATTTTTAAAAAATCAACCTTAGCATTACGACTGCACGCTCCACAAGTTTGTATCCGTTATCAATCTATATGTGTGTGAGTGTGTGTGTTAATACCAAGTGGCGACAGTCTGTTTTATGTTTGAGCACAATGTTCAGGTCATCCCCAAAACAAAGCTTATTTAATACTAATTAAATGGTATCTTGTTGCTCTGCATCGAGTCGGAACATGAAACATTGTCGTTCCCAAGACAAACAATTTATTTGAATGTCGATGCGGCTAAAAAATAAATCTGAACCCCTGGGGTCAGCACTTCAATAAACAACAGAACCGGCATGAGGAAATCCAAAGAGCCTCGTTATGATAGTCTAATCACCTAAATAGTCGCAATAATACTCGTTTTAAGGCGTAACAATGTCGACGAGAAAAAATATTGCCGCGTATGAATAATTTAGTTTGTCATTTTAACGTCAAGAACGATTGGGAATAAAAGAAAAAAAAGATACAAGCAATAATAACAATAAAAGAAAGCTTTGACAAGAGGAATTTAATATTCTAAAAGAAACATTACTTACGGTTGGTTGATGTTTTAGCATTGAAATTGTTCTTAATCGAATAAGTCTACCTACATAAATTTTACATTCGCTCGTCTTTACATGTAAAACTTCAGTACACAAAAAATTTACCACTTTCTATGGTAATGAGAATGCTAATATAAGCCGTTTCCTTATAAGGAAACATTCGACATTCATTGGCAGAGCAACCAATGCTACTATGTTTAAGTTTTCAATGGTAATGGGAATATTAGCCGTTTCCTTATAAGGAAACATTCGGCATTCATTGAGAGAGCAGCCAGTGCTACTATAGTTAAGATTTCTATGGTTTTGGGAATTGTGGACGTTTCCTTATAAGGAAAAATTCGGCATTCATTGACAGAGCAGCCAGTGCTACTATAGTTTACCTTTCTATGGTAATTGGAATATTAGCTCTTTCCTTAAAAGGAAACATTCGGCATTCGTTGAAAGAGCAGCCAGTGCTACTATAGTTTAGCTTTCTATGGTAATGGGAATATTAGCCGTTTACTTACAAGGAAACATTCGGCATTCATTGAGAGAGCAGCCAGTGCTGCTATAGTTAAGCTTTATATGGTAATGGGAATATTAGCCGTTTCCTTATAAGGAAACATTCGGCATTCATTGACAGAGCAGCCAGTGCTACTATAGTTAAGCTTTCTATGATAATGGGAATATTAGCTGTTTCCTTATAAGGAAACATTCGGCATTTCTTGACAGAGCAGCCAGTGCTACTATAGTTAAGCTTTCTATGGTAATGGGAATATTAGCCGTTTCCTTATAAGGAAACAATCGGCATTCATTGAGTGAGCAGACAGTGATACTATAGTCAAGCTTTCTATACTAATGGGAATATTAGCCGTTCCCTTATAAGGAAACATTGGGCATTCATTGACAGAGCAGCCAGTGCTACTATACTTAAGCTTTCTATCGTAATGGAAATATTAGCTGTTTCTTAAAAGGAAAGATTCGACATTCATTGACAGAGCAGGCAGTGGTACAATAGTCAGGCTTTTTATGGTAATGGGAGTATTAGCCGTTTCGTTATAAGGAAACATTCGGCATTCATTGAAAGAGCAGCCAGTGCTACTATAGTTAAGCTTTCTGTGATAATGGGAATATTAGCTGTTTCCTTATGAGGAAACATTCGGCATTCATTGACAGAGCAGCCAGTGCTACTATAGTTAAGCTTTCTATAGTAATGGGAATATTAGCCGTTTACTTATAAGGAAGCATTCGGCATTCATTGAATGAGCAGATAGTGATACTATAGTTATGCTTTCTATAGTAAAGGGAATATTAGCCGTTTCCTTATAAGGAAACATTCGGCATTCATTGAGAGAGCAGCCAGTGCTACTATAGTTAAGCTTTCTATGGTTTTGGGAATATTAGACGTTTCCTTATAAGGAAACATTCGGCATTCATTGACAGAGCAGCCAGTGCTATTATAGTTAAGCTTTCTATGGTAATGGTAATATAAGCCGTTTCCTTATGAGGAAACATTCGGCATTCATTGACAGAGCAGCCAGTGCTACTATAGTTAAGCTTTCTATGATAATGGTAATAAAAGCCGTTTCCTTATGAGGAAACATTCGGCATTCATTGACAGAGCAGCCAGTGCTACTATAGTTAAGCTTTCTATGGTAATGGTAATAAAAGCCGTTTCCTTATGAGGAAACATTCGGCATTCATTGACAGAGCAGCCAGTGCTACTATAGTTAAGCTTTCTATGATAATGGTAATAAAAGCCGTTTCCTTATGAGGAAACATTCGGCATTCATTGACAGAGCAGCCAGTGCTACTATAGTTAAGCTTTCTATGGTAATGGTAATATAAGCCGTTTCCTTATGAGGAAACATTCGGCATTCATTGACAGAGCAGCCAGTGCTACTATAGTTAAGCTTTCTATGGTAATGGTAATATAAGCCGTTTCCTTATGAGGAAACATTCGGCATTCATTGACAGAGCAGCCAGTGCTACTATAGTTAAGCTTTCTATGATAATGGTAATAAAAGCCGTTTCCTTATGAGGAAACATTCGGCATTCATTGACAGAGCAGCCAGTGCTACTATAGTTAAGCTTTCTATGGTAATGGTAATATAAGCCGTTTCCTTATGAGGAAACATTCGGCATTCATTGACAGAGCAGCCAGTGCTACTATAGTTAAGCTTTCTATGATAATGGTAATATAAGCCGTTTCCTTATGAGGAAACATTCGGCATTCATTGACAGAGCAGCCAGTGCTACTATATTTAAGCTTTCTATGATAATGGTAATATAAGCCGTTTCCTTATGAGGAAACATTCGACATTCATTGACAGAGCAGCCAGTGCTACTATAGTTAAGCTTTCTATGGTAATGGTAATATAAGCCGTTTCCTTATGAGGAAACATTCGACATTCATTGACAGAGCAGCCAGTGGTACTATAGTTAAGCTTTCTATGGTAATGGTAATAAAAGCCGTTTCCTTATGAGGAAACATTCGGCATTCATTGACAGAGCAGCCAGTGCTACTATAGTTAAGCTTTCTATGGTAATGGTAATAAAAGCCGTTTCCTTATGAGGAAACATTCGGCATTCATTGACAGAGCAGCCAGTGCTACTATAGTTAAGCTTTCTATGATAATGGTAATAAAAGCCGTTTCCTTATGAGGAAACATTCGGCATTCATTGACAGAGCAGCCAGTGCTACTATAGTTAAGCTTTCTATGGTAATGGTAATATAAGCCGTTTCCTTATGAGGAAACATTCGGCATTCATTGACAGAGCAGCCAGTGCTACTATAGTTAAGCTTTCTATGGTAATGGTAATATAAGCCGTTTCCTTATGAGGAAACATTCGGCATTCATTGACAGAGCAGCCAGTGCTACTATAGTTAAGCTTTCTATGATAATGGTAATATAAGCCGTTTCCTTATGAGGAAACATTCGGCATTCATTGACAGAGCAGCCAGTGCTACTATATTTAAGCTTTCTATGATAATGGTAATATAAGCCGTTTCCTTATGAGGAAACATTCGACATTCATTGACAGAGCAGCCAGTGCTACTATAGTTAAGCTTTCTATGGTAATGGTAATATAAGCCGTTTCCTTATGAGGAAACATTCGACATTCATTGACAGAGCAGCCAGTGGTACTATAGTTAAGCTTTCTGTGGTAATGGTAATATAAGCCGTTTCCTTATGAGGAAACATTCGGCATTCATTGACAGAGCAGCCAGTGCTACTATAGTTAAGCTTTCTATGGTTATGGGAATATTAGGCGTTTCCTTTTAAGGAAGGATTCGGCATTCATTGACAGAGCAGCCTATTCTACTAGAGTTAGGATTCTATGGTAATGTGAGTAATAGCTGTTTCCTTATATGGAAACATTCAGCATTCATTGACAGACCAACCATTGCTACTATAGTTAAGCTTTCTATGGTAATGGGAATATTAGCCGTTTCCTTATAAGTAAACATTCAGCATTCATTGACAGAGCAGCCAGTGCTTCTATACTTAAGCTTTCTATGGTAATGGGAATATTAGCCGTTTCCTTATAAAGAAACATTCGGCATTCATTGACAGAGCAGCGAGTGTTACTATAGTTAAGCTTTATATGGTAATGGGAATATTAGCTGTTTCCTTATAAGGAAACATTCGGCATTCATTGACAGAGCAGCCAGTACTACAATAGTTAAGCTTTCTATGGTAATGGGAATACAAATATTAGCCGTTTCCTTATAAGGAAACATTCGGCATTCATTGACAGAGCATCCAGTGCTATAATGGTTCGGTTTTCTATGGTAATGGGTGTATTAGCCGTTTTCTTATAAGGAAACATTCGGCATTCATTGAGAGAGCAGCCAGTGCTACTATAGTTAAGCTTTCTATGGTTTTGGGAATATTAGACGTTTCCTTATAAGGAAACATTCGGCATTCATTGACAGAGCAGCCAGTGCTACTATAGTTAAGCTTTCTATGGTAATGGTAATATAAGCCGTTTCCTTATGAGGAAACATTCGGCATTCATTGACAGAGCAGCCAGTGCTACTATAGTTAAGCTTTCTATGGTAATGGTAATATAAGCCGTTTCCTTATGAGGAAACATTCGGCATTCATTGACAGAGCAGCCAGTGCTACTATAGTTAAGCTTTCTATGGTAATGGTAATATAAGCCGTTTCCTTATGAGGAAACATTCGGCATTCATTGACAGAGCAGCCAGTGCTACTATAGTTAAGCTTTCTATGATAATGGTAATATAAGCCGTTTCCTTATGAGGAAACATTCGGCATTCATTGACAGAGCAGCCAGTGCTACTATATTTAAGCTTTCTATGATAATGGTAATATAAGCCGTTTCCTTATGAGGAAACATTCGACATTCATTGACAGAGCAGCCAGTGCTACTATAGTTAAGCTTTCTATGGTAATGGTAATATAAGCCGTTTCCTTATGAGGAAACATTCGACATTCATTGACAGAGCAGCCAGTGGTACTATAGTTAAGCTTTCTATGGTAATGGTAATATAAGCCGTTTCCTTATGAGGAAACATTCGACATTCATTGACAGAGCAGCCAGTGCTACTATAGTTAAGCTTTCTATGGTTATGGGAATATTAGGCGTTTCCTTTTAAGGAAGGATTCGGCATTCATTGACAGAGCAGCCTATTCTACTATAGTTAGGATTCTATGGTAATGTGAGTAATAGCTGTTTCCTTATATGGAAACATTCAGCATTCATTGACAGACCAACCATTGCTACTATAGTTAAGCTTTCTATGGTAATGGGAATATTAGCCGTTTCCTTATAAGTAAACATTCAGCATTCATTGACAGAGCAGCCAGTGCTTCTATACTTAAGCTTTCTATGGTAATGGGAATATTAGCCGTTTCCTTATAAAGAAACATTCGGCATTCATTGACAGAGCAGCGAGTGTTACTATAGTTAAGCTTTATATGGTAATGGGAATATTAGCTGTTTCCTTATAAGGAAACATTCGGCATTCATTGACAGAGCAGCCAGTACTACAATAGTTAAGCTTTCTATGGTAATGGGAATACAAATATTAGCCGTTTCCTTATAAGGAAACATTCGGCATTCATTGACAGAGCATCCAGTGCTATAATGGTTCGGTTTTCTATGGTAATGGGTGTATTAGCCGTTTTCTTATAAGGAAACATTCGGCATTCATTGAGAGAGCAGCCAGTGCTACTATAGTTAAGCTTTCTATGGTTTTGGGAATATTAGACGTTTCCTTATAAGGAAACATTCGGCATTCATTGACAGAGCAGCCAGTGCTATTATAGTTAAGCTTTCTATGATAATGGTAATATAAGCCGTTTCCTTATGAGGAAACATTCGGCATTCATTGACAGAGCAGCCAGTGCTACTATAGTTAAGCTTTCTATGGTAATGGTAATATAAGCCGTTTCCTTATGAGGAAACATTCGGCATTCATTGACAGAGCAGCCAGTGCTACTATAGTTAAGCTTTCTATGATAATGGTAATAAAAGCCGTTTCCTTATGAGGAAACATTCGGCATTCATTGACAGAGCAGCCAGTGCTACTATAGTTAAGCTTTCTATGGTAATGGTAATATAAGCCGTTTCCTTATGAGGAAACATTCGGCATTCATTGACAGAGCAGCCAGTGCTACTATAGTTAAGCTTTCTATGATAATGGTAATATAAGCCGTTTCCTTATGAGGAAACATTCGACATTCATTGACAGAGCAGCCAGTGCTACTATAGTTAAGCTTTCTATGGTAATGGTAATATAAGCCGTTTCCTTATGAGGAAACATTCGGCATTCATTGACAGAGCAGCCAGTGCTACTATAGTTAAGCTTTCTATGATAATGGTAATATAAGCCGTTTCCTTATGAGGAAACATTCGACATTCATTGACAGAGCAGCCAGTGCTACTATAGTTAAGCTTTCTATGGTAATGGTAATATAAGCCGTTTCCTTATGAGGAAACATTCGACATTCATTGACAGAGCAGCCAGTGCTACTATAGTTAAGCTTTCTATGGTTATGGGAATATTAGGCGTTTCCTTTTAAGGAAGGATTCGGCATTCATTGACAGAGCAGCCTATTCTACTATAGTTAGGATTCTATGGTAATGTGAGTAATAGCTGTTTCCTTATATGGAAACATTCAGCATTCATTGACAGACCAACCATTGCTACTATAGTTAAGCTTTCTATGGTAATGGGAATATTAGCCGTTTCCTTATAAGTAAACATTCAGCATTCATTGACAGAGCAGCCAGTGCTTCTATACTTAAGCTTTCTATGGTAATGGGAATATTAGCCGTTTCCTTATAAAGAAACATTCGGCATTCATTGACAGAGCAGCGAGTGTTACTATAGTTAAGCTTTATATGGTAATGGGAATATTAGCTGTTTCCTTATAAGGAAACATTCGGCATTCATTGACAGAGCAGCCAGTACTACAATAGTTAAGCTTTCTATGGTAATGGGAATACAAATATTAGCCGTTTCCTTATAAGGAAACATTCGGCATTCATTGACAGAGCATCCAGTGCTATAATGGTTCGGTTTTCTATGGTAATGGGTGTATTAGCCGTTTTCTTATAAGGAAACATTCGGCAATCACTGAAAGAACAGCCAGTGCTTCAATAGTTAAGCTTTCTATGGTAATGGGAATACTAATTCGGCATTTGTTGACAGAGCAGCCAGTGCTATTATAGTTAAGCTTTCTATAGTAATGGGAATATGAGCCGTTTCCTTATACGGAAATATTCGGCATTCATTTACAGAGCAGCCAGTGCTACTATAGTTAAACTTTCTATGTTAATGGGAATATCTACCGTTTCCTTATGAGGAAACATTCGGTATTCATTCACAGAGCAACCAATGCTACTATACTTAAGCTTTCTATGGTAATGGGAATATTAGCTTTTTCCTTATGAGGAAACATTCGGCATTCATTGAGAAACCAGCCAGTGCTACAATATTAAGCTTTCCATGGTTATGGGAATATTAGGCATTTCCTTATAAGGAAACATTCGGCATTCTTTGACAGAGCAGCCAGTGCTACTCTAGTTAGGCTTTCTATGGTAATGCGAGTATTAGCCGTTTCCGTATAAGGAAACATTCGACATTCACTGACACAGCAGCCAGTGCTACAATAGATAAGCTTTCTATGGTAATGGGAATGCTAATATTAGCCGTTTCCTTATAAGGAAACATTCGGCATTCATTGACACAGCAGCAGTGGTACAATAGTTAAGCTTTCATTGACAGAGCAGCCAGTGCTACTATAGTTAATCTTTCTATGTTAATGGGAATATTAGCCGTTTCCTTATAAGGAAACATTCAGCATTCATTGACAGAGCAGCCAGTGCTACAATAGTTACGATTTCTATGATAATGGGAGTATTAGCCGTTTCCTTATAAGGAAATATTCGGCATTCACTGACAGAGCACCCAGGGCTACTACAGTTCAACTTTCTATGGTAATGGAAATGCTAATATTAGCCGGTTCCTCTTAAGAAATCATTCGGGATTCATTGACAGAGCTGCCAGTGATACAATAGCTAAGCTTTCTATGGTAATGAAAATACTAATATTAGCCGTTTCCTTATAAGGAAACATTCGGCATTCATTGACAGAGCAGCCAGTGGTACCATAGTTAAGCCTTCTATGGTAATGAAAATGCTAGTATTAGCCGTTTCCTTATGAGGAAATATTCGGCATTCACTGAGAGAGCAGTCAGTGCTACTGTAGTTCAGCTTTCTATGGTAATGGGAATATTAGCTGTTTCTTAAAAGGAAAGATTCGACATTCATTGACAGAGCAGCCAGTGGTACAATAGTTAGGCTTTTTATGGTAATGGGAGTATTAGCCGTTTCCTTATAAGGAAGCTTTCGGCATTCACTGACGCAGCAGCCACTGCTACTATAATTCAGCTTTCTATGGTAATCGGAATGCTTATGTTAGCCGTTTCCTTATAAGGAAACATTCGGCATTCATTGACAGAGCATCCAGTGCTATAATGGTTCGGTTTTCTATGGTAATGGGTGTATTAGCCGTTTTCTTATAAGGAAACATTCGGCATTCATTGAGAGAGCAGCCAGTGCTACTATAGTTAAGCTTTCTATGGTTTTGGGAATATTAGACGTTTCCTTATAAGGAAACATTCGGCATTCATTGACAGAGCAGCCAGTGCTACTATAGTTAAGCTTTCTATGGTAATGGTAATATAAGCCGTTTCCTTATGAGGAAACATTCGGCATTCATTGACAGAGCAGCCAGTGCTACTATAGTTAAGCTTTCTATGGTAATGGTAATATAAGCCGTTTCCTTATGAGGAAACATTCGGCATTCATTGACAGAGCAGCCAGTGCTACTATAGTTAAGCTTTCTATGGTAATGGTAATATAAGCCGTTTCCTTATGAGGAAACATTCGGCATTCATTGACAGAGCAGCCAGTGCTACTATAGTTAAGCTTTCTATGATAATGGTAATATAAGCCGTTTCCTTATGAGGAAACATTCGGCATTCATTGACAGAGCAGCCAGTGCTACTATATTTAAGCTTTCTATGATAATGGTAATATAAGCCGTTTCCTTATGAGGAAACATTCGACATTCATTGACAGAGCAGCCAGTGCTACTATAGTTAAGCTTTCTATGGTAATGGTAATATAAGCCGTTTCCTTATGAGGAAACATTCGACATTCATTGACAGAGCAGCCAGTGGTACTATAGTTAAGCTTTCTATGGTAATGGTAATATAAGCCGTTTCCTTATGAGGAAACATTCGACATTCATTGACAGAGCAGCCAGTGCTACTATAGTTAAGCTTTCTATGGTTATGGGAATATTAGGCGTTTCCTTTTAAGGAAGGATTCGGCATTCATTGACAGAGCAGCCTATTCTACTATAGTTAGGATTCTATGGTAATGTGAGTAATAGCTGTTTCCTTATATGGAAACATTCAGCATTCATTGACAGACCAACCATTGCTACTATAGTTAAGCTTTCTATGGTAATGGGAATATTAGCCGTTTCCTTATAAGTAAACATTCAGCATTCATTGACAGAGCAGCCAGTGCTTCTATACTTAAGCTTTCTATGGTAATGGGAATATTAGCCGTTTCCTTATAAAGAAACATTCGGCATTCATTGACAGAGCAGCGAGTGTTACTATAGTTAAGCTTTATATGGTAATGGGAATATTAGCTGTTTCCTTATAAGGAAACATTCGGCATTCATTGACAGAGCAGCCAGTACTACAATAGTTAAGCTTTCTATGGTAATGGGAATACAAATATTAGCCGTTTCCTTATAAGGAAACATTCGGCATTCATTGACAGAGCATCCAGTGCTATAATGGTTCGGTTTTCTATGGTAATGGGTGTATTAGCCGTTTTCTTATAAGGAAACATTCGGCATTCATTGAGAGAGCAGCCAGTGCTACTATAGTTAAGCTTTCTATGGTTTTGGGAATATTAGACGTTTCCTTATAAGGAAACATTCGGCATTCATTGACAGAGCAGCCAGTGCTATTATAGTTAAGCTTTCTATGATAATGGTAATATAAGCCGTTTCCTTATGAGGAAACATTCGGCATTCATTGACAGAGCAGCCAGTGCTACTATAGTTAAGCTTTCTATGGTAATGGTAATATAAGCCGTTTCCTTATGAGGAAACATTCGGCATTCATTGACAGAGCAGCCAGTGCTACTATAGTTAAGCTTTCTATGATAATGGTAATAAAAGCCGTTTCCTTATGAGGAAACATTCGGCATTCATTGACAGAGCAGCCAGTGCTACTATAGTTAAGCTTTCTATGGTAATGGTAATATAAGCCGTTTCCTTATGAGGAAACATTCGGCATTCATTGACAGAGCAGCCAGTGCTACTATAGTTAAGCTTTCTATGATAATGGTAATATAAGCCGTTTCCTTATGAGGAAACATTCGACATTCATTGACAGAGCAGCCAGTGCTACTATAGTTAAGCTTTCTATGGTAATGGTAATATAAGCCGTTTCCTTATGAGGAAACATTCGGCATTCATTGACAGAGCAGCCAGTGCTACTATAGTTAAGCTTTCTATGATAATGGTAATATAAGCCGTTTCCTTATGAGGAAACATTCGACATTCATTGACAGAGCAGCCAGTGCTACTATAGTTAAGCTTTCTATGGTAATGGTAATATAAGCCGTTTCCTTATGAGGAAACATTCGACATTCATTGACAGAGCAGCCAGTGCTACTATAGTTAAGCTTTCTATGGTTATGGGAATATTAGGCGTTTCCTTTTAAGGAAGGATTCGGCATTCATTGACAGAGCAGCCTATTCTACTATAGTTAGGATTCTATGGTAATGTGAGTAATAGCTGTTTCCTTATATGGAAACATTCAGCATTCATTGACAGACCAACCATTGCTACTATAGTTAAGCTTTCTATGGTAATGGGAATATTAGCCGTTTCCTTATAAGTAAACATTCAGCATTCATTGACAGAGCAGCCAGTGCTTCTATACTTAAGCTTTCTATGGTAATGGGAATATTAGCCGTTTCCTTATAAAGAAACATTCGGCATTCATTGACAGAGCAGCGAGTGTTACTATAGTTAAGCTTTATATGGTAATGGGAATATTAGCTGTTTCCTTATAAGGAAACATTCGGCATTCATTGACAGAGCAGCCAGTACTACAATAGTTAAGCTTTCTATGGTAATGGGAATACAAATATTAGCCGTTTCCTTATAAGGAAACATTCGGCATTCATTGACAGAGCATCCAGTGCTATAATGGTTCGGTTTTCTATGGTAATGGGTGTATTAGCCGTTTTCTTATAAGGAAACATTCGGCAATCACTGAAAGAACAGCCAGTGCTTCAATAGTTAAGCTTTCTATGGTAATGGGAATACTAATTCGGCATTTGTTGACAGAGCAGCCAGTGCTATTATAGTTAAGCTTTCTATAGTAATGGGAATATGAGCCGTTTCCTTATACGGAAATATTCGGCATTCATTTACAGAGCAGCCAGTGCTACTATAGTTAAACTTTCTATGTTAATGGGAATATCTACCGTTTCCTTATGAGGAAACATTCGGTATTCATTCACAGAGCAACCAATGCTACTATACTTAAGCTTTCTATGGTAATGGGAATATTAGCTTTTTCCTTATGAGGAAACATTCGGCATTCATTGAGAAACCAGCCAGTGCTACAATATTAAGCTTTCCATGGTTATGGGAATATTAGGCATTTCCTTATAAGGAAACATTCGGCATTCTTTGACAGAGCAGCCAGTGCTACTCTAGTTAGGCTTTCTATGGTAATGCGAGTATTAGCCGTTTCCGTATAAGGAAACATTCGACATTCACTGACACAGCAGCCAGTGCTACAATAGATAAGCTTTCTATGGTAATGGGAATGCTAATATTAGCCGTTTCCTTATAAGGAAACATTCGGCATTCATTGACACAGCAGCAGTGGTACAATAGTTAAGCTTTCATTGACAGAGCAGCCAGTGCTACTATAGTTAATCTTTCTATGTTAATGGGAATATTAGCCGTTTCCTTATAAGGAAACATTCAGCATTCATTGACAGAGCAGCCAGTGCTACAATAGTTACGATTTCTATGATAATGGGAGTATTAGCCGTTTCCTTATAAGGAAATATTCGGCATTCACTGACAGAGCACCCAGGGCTACTACAGTTCAACTTTCTATGGTAATGGAAATGCTAATATTAGCCGGTTCCTCTTAAGAAATCATTCGGGATTCATTGACAGAGCTGCCAGTGATACAATAGCTAAGCTTTCTATGGTAATGAAAATACTAATATTAGCCGTTTCCTTATAAGGAAACATTCGGCATTCATTGACAGAGCAGCCAGTGGTACCATAGTTAAGCCTTCTATGGTAATGAAAATGCTAGTATTAGCCGTTTCCTTATGAGGAAATATTCGGCATTCACTGAGAGAGCAGTCAGTGCTACTGTAGTTCAGCTTTCTATGGTAATGGGAATATTAGCTGTTTCTTAAAAGGAAAGATTCGACATTCATTGACAGAGCAGCCAGTGGTACAATAGTTAGGCTTTTTATGGTAATGGGAGTATTAGCCGTTTCCTTATAAGGAAGCTTTCGGCATTCACTGACGCAGCAGCCACTGCTACTATAATTCAGCTTTCTATGGTAATCGGAATGCTTATGTTAGCCGTTTCCTTATAAGGAAACATTCGGCATTCATTGACAGAGCATCCAGTGCTATAATGGTTCGGTTTTCTATGGTAATGGGTGTATTAGCCGTTTTCTTATAAGGAAACATTCGGCATTCATTGAGAGAGCAGCCAGTGCTACTATAGTTAAGCTTTCTATGGTTTTGGGAATATTAGACGTTTCCTTATAAGGAAACATTCGGCATTCATTGACAGAGCAGCCAGTGCTACTATAGTTAAGCTTTCTATGGTAATGGTAATATAAGCCGTTTCCTTATGAGGAAACATTCGGCATTCATTGACAGAGCAGCCAGTGCTACTATAGTTAAGCTTTCTATGGTAATGGTAATATAAGCCGTTTCCTTATGAGGAAACATTCGGCATTCATTGACAGAGCAGCCAGTGCTACTATAGTTAAGCTTTCTATGGTAATGGTAATATAAGCCGTTTCCTTATGAGGAAACATTCGGCATTCATTGACAGAGCAGCCAGTGCTACTATAGTTAAGCTTTCTATGATAATGGTAATATAAGCCGTTTCCTTATGAGGAAACATTCGGCATTCATTGACAGAGCAGCCAGTGCTACTATATTTAAGCTTTCTATGATAATGGTAATATAAGCCGTTTCCTTATGAGGAAACATTCGACATTCATTGACAGAGCAGCCAGTGCTACTATAGTTAAGCTTTCTATGGTAATGGTAATATAAGCCGTTTCCTTATGAGGAAACATTCGACATTCATTGACAGAGCAGCCAGTGGTACTATAGTTAAGCTTTCTATGGTAATGGTAATATAAGCCGTTTCCTTATGAGGAAACATTCGACATTCATTGACAGAGCAGCCAGTGCTACTATAGTTAAGCTTTCTATGGTTATGGGAATATTAGGCGTTTCCTTTTAAGGAAGGATTCGGCATTCATTGACAGAGCAGCCTATTCTACTATAGTTAGGATTCTATGGTAATGTGAGTAATAGCTGTTTCCTTATATGGAAACATTCAGCATTCATTGACAGACCAACCATTGCTACTATAGTTAAGCTTTCTATGGTAATGGGAATATTAGCCGTTTCCTTATAAGTAAACATTCAGCATTCATTGACAGAGCAGCCAGTGCTTCTATACTTAAGCTTTCTATGGTAATGGGAATATTAGCCGTTTCCTTATAAAGAAACATTCGGCATTCATTGACAGAGCAGCGAGTGTTACTATAGTTAAGCTTTATATGGTAATGGGAATATTAGCTGTTTCCTTATAAGGAAACATTCGGCATTCATTGACAGAGCAGCCAGTACTACAATAGTTAAGCTTTCTATGGTAATGGGAATACAAATATTAGCCGTTTCCTTATAAGGAAACATTCGGCATTCATTGACAGAGCATCCAGTGCTATAATGGTTCGGTTTTCTATGGTAATGGGTGTATTAGCCGTTTTCTTATAAGGAAACATTCGGCATTCATTGAGAGAGCAGCCAGTGCTACTATAGTTAAGCTTTCTATGGTTTTGGGAATATTAGACGTTTCCTTATAAGGAAACATTCGGCATTCATTGACAGAGCAGCCAGTGCTATTATAGTTAAGCTTTCTATGATAATGGTAATATAAGCCGTTTCCTTATGAGGAAACATTCGGCATTCATTGACAGAGCAGCCAGTGCTACTATAGTTAAGCTTTCTATGGTAATGGTAATATAAGCCGTTTCCTTATGAGGAAACATTCGGCATTCATTGACAGAGCAGCCAGTGCTACTATAGTTAAGCTTTCTATGATAATGGTAATAAAAGCCGTTTCCTTATGAGGAAACATTCGGCATTCATTGACAGAGCAGCCAGTGCTACTATAGTTAAGCTTTCTATGGTAATGGTAATATAAGCCGTTTCCTTATGAGGAAACATTCGGCATTCATTGACAGAGCAGCCAGTGCTACTATAGTTAAGCTTTCTATGATAATGGTAATATAAGCCGTTTCCTTATGAGGAAACATTCGACATTCATTGACAGAGCAGCCAGTGCTACTATAGTTAAGCTTTCTATGGTAATGGTAATATAAGCCGTTTCCTTATGAGGAAACATTCGGCATTCATTGACAGAGCAGCCAGTGCTACTATAGTTAAGCTTTCTATGATAATGGTAATATAAGCCGTTTCCTTATGAGGAAACATTCGACATTCATTGACAGAGCAGCCAGTGCTACTATAGTTAAGCTTTCTATGGTAATGGTAATATAAGCCGTTTCCTTATGAGGAAACATTCGACATTCATTGACAGAGCAGCCAGTGCTACTATAGTTAAGCTTTCTATGGTTATGGGAATATTAGGCGTTTCCTTTTAAGGAAGGATTCGGCATTCATTGACAGAGCAGCCTATTCTACTATAGTTAGGATTCTATGGTAATGTGAGTAATAGCTGTTTCCTTATATGGAAACATTCAGCATTCATTGACAGACCAACCATTGCTACTATAGTTAAGCTTTCTATGGTAATGGGAATATTAGCCGTTTCCTTATAAGTAAACATTCAGCATTCATTGACAGAGCAGCCAGTGCTTCTATACTTAAGCTTTCTATGGTAATGGGAATATTAGCCGTTTCCTTATAAAGAAACATTCGGCATTCATTGACAGAGCAGCGAGTGTTACTATAGTTAAGCTTTATATGGTAATGGGAATATTAGCTGTTTCCTTATAAGGAAACATTCGGCATTCATTGACAGAGCAGCCAGTACTACAATAGTTAAGCTTTCTATGGTAATGGGAATACAAATATTAGCCGTTTCCTTATAAGGAAACATTCGGCATTCATTGACAGAGCATCCAGTGCTATAATGGTTCGGTTTTCTATGGTAATGGGTGTATTAGCCGTTTTCTTATAAGGAAACATTCGGCAATCACTGAAAGAACAGCCAGTGCTTCAATAGTTAAGCTTTCTATGGTAATGGGAATACTAATTCGGCATTTGTTGACAGAGCAGCCAGTGCTATTATAGTTAAGCTTTCTATAGTAATGGGAATATGAGCCGTTTCCTTATACGGAAATATTCGGCATTCATTTACAGAGCAGCCAGTGCTACTATAGTTAAACTTTCTATGTTAATGGGAATATCTACCGTTTCCTTATGAGGAAACATTCGGTATTCATTCACAGAGCAACCAATGCTACTATACTTAAGCTTTCTATGGTAATGGGAATATTAGCTTTTTCCTTATGAGGAAACATTCGGCATTCATTGAGAAACCAGCCAGTGCTACAATATTAAGCTTTCCATGGTTATGGGAATATTAGGCATTTCCTTATAAGGAAACATTCGGCATTCTTTGACAGAGCAGCCAGTGCTACTCTAGTTAGGCTTTCTATGGTAATGCGAGTATTAGCCGTTTCCGTATAAGGAAACATTCGACATTCACTGACACAGCAGCCAGTGCTACAATAGATAAGCTTTCTATGGTAATGGGAATGCTAATATTAGCCGTTTCCTTATAAGGAAACATTCGGCATTCATTGACACAGCAGCAGTGGTACAATAGTTAAGCTTTCATTGACAGAGCAGCCAGTGCTACTATAGTTAATCTTTCTATGTTAATGGGAATATTAGCCGTTTCCTTATAAGGAAACATTCAGCATTCATTGACAGAGCAGCCAGTGCTACAATAGTTACGATTTCTATGATAATGGGAGTATTAGCCGTTTCCTTATAAGGAAATATTCGGCATTCACTGACAGAGCACCCAGGGCTACTACAGTTCAACTTTCTATGGTAATGGAAATGCTAATATTAGCCGGTTCCTCTTAAGAAATCATTTGGGATTCATTGACAGAGCTGCCAGTGATACAATAGCTAAGCTTTCTATGGTAATGAAAATACTAATATTAGCCGTTTCCTTATAAGGAAACATTCGGCATTCATTGACAGAGCAGCCAGTGGTACCATAGTTAAGCCTTCTATGGTAATGAAAATGCTAGTATTAGCCGTTTCCTTATGAGGAAATATTCGGCATTCACTGAGAGAGCAGTCAGTGCTACTGTAGTTCAGCTTTCTATGGTAATGGGAATATTAGCTGTTTCTTAAAAGGAAAGATTCGACATTCATTGACAGAGCAGCCAGTGGTACAATAGTTAGGCTTTTTATGGTAATGGGAGTATTAGCCGTTTCCTTATAAGGAAGCTTTCGGCATTCACTGACGCAGCAGCCACTGCTACTATAATTCAGCTTTCTATGGTAATCGGAATGCTTATGTTAGCCGTTTCCTTATAAGGAAACATTCGGCATTCATTGACAGAGCAGCCAGTGCTACAATAGTTTTAGATTTCTATGGTAATGGTAATGCTAATATTAGCCTTTTCCTTATAAGTAAACATTCGGCATTCATTGAGAGAGCAGTCAGTGCTACTATAGTTAAGCTTTCTATGGTAATGGGAATGCTAATGTTAGCCGTTTCCTCATAAAGAAAATATTCGACATTCATTGACAGAGCAGCCAGTTCTCCTATGGTTAAGCTTTCGATGGTAATGGGAATGCTAATATTAGCCGTTTCCTTATAAGGAAACATTCGGCATTCATTGACAGAGCTGCCAGTGCTACTATAGTTAAGCTTTCTATGGTAATGGGAATATTAGGCATTTCCTTATAAGGAAACATTCGGCATTCTTTGACAGAGCAGCCAGTGCTACTCTAGTTAGGCTTTCTATGGTAATGCGAGTATTAGCCGTTTCCGTATAAGGAAACATTCGACATTCACTGACACAGCAGCCAGTGCTACAATAGATAAGCTTTCTATGGTAATGGGAATGCTAATATTAGCCGTTTCCTTATAAGGAAACATTCGGCATTCATTGACACAGCAGCAGTGGTACAATAGTTAAGCTTTCATTGACAGAGCAGCCAGTGCTACTATAGTTAATCTTTCTATGTTAATGGGAATATTAGCCGTTTCCTTATAAGGAAACATTCAGCATTCATTGACAGAGCAGCCAGTGCTACAATAGTTACGATTTCTATGATAATGGGAGTATTAGCCGTTTCCTTATAAGGAAATATTCGGCATTCACTGACAGAGCACCCAGGGCTACTACAGTTCAACTTTCTATGGTAATGGAAATGCTAATATTAGCCGGTTCCTCTTAAGAAATCATTCGGGATTCATTGACAGAGCTGCCAGTGATACAATAGCTAAGCTTTCTATGGTAATGAAAATACTAATATTAGCCGTTTCCTTATAAGGAAACATTCGGCATTCATTGACAGAGCAGCCAGTGGTACCATAGTTAAGCCTTCTATGGTAATGAAAATGCTAGTATTAGCCGTTTCCTTATGAGGAAATATTCGGCATTCACTGAGAGAGCAGTCAGTGCTACTGTAGTTCAGCTTTCTATGGTAATGGGAATATTAGCTGTTTCTTAAAAGGAAAGATTCGACATTCATTGACAGAGCAGCCAGTGGTACAATAGTTAGGCTTTTTATGGTAATGGGAGTATTAGCCGTTTCCTTATATGGAAGCTTTCGGCATTCACTGACGCAGCAGCCACTGCTACTATAATTCAGCTTTCTATGGTAATCGGAATGCTTATATTAGCCGTTTCCTTATAAGGAAACATTCGGCATTCATTGACAGAGCAGCCAGTGGTACAATAGTTTTAGATTTCTATGGTAATGGTAATGCTAATATTAGCCTTTTCCTTATAAGTAAACATTCGGCATTCATTGAGAGAGCAGTCAGTGCTACTATAGTTAAGCTTTCTATGGTAATGGGAATGCTAATGTTAGCCGTTTCCTCATAAAGAAAATATTCGACATTCATTGACAGAGCAGCCAGTTCTCCTATGGTTAAGCTTTCGATGGTAATGGGAATGCTAATATTAGCCGTTTCCTTATAAGGAAACATTCGGCATTCATTGACAGAGCAGCCAGTGCTACTATAGTTAAGCTTTCTATGGTAATGGGAATATTAGCCGTTTCCTTATAAGGAAACATTCAGCATTCATTGACAGAGCAGACAATGCTACTATAGTTAAGATTTATATGGTAATCAGAATATTAGACGTTTCCTTAAAAGGAAACATTCGACATTCATTGACAGAGCAGCCAGTGCTACAATAGTCAAGCTTTCTATGGTAATGGGAATATTTGGCGTTTCCTTAAAAGTGCCCGGTAGGGGAGAACGGCTCCCTGCGGCAGTACCTCCCATCATTGCGCTAGATTTAGTGGTCGGTAGTAATACCAATGCCAGCGCAAGCGACGTTTGGCCTATTTTAGAATATGACACGGATGCACACGTTCAGACTCCCCACATAAATGGACTTAGTGTCACACACTGCCAGTATGAAGTGTGTACCTTACTCTTTTTGAGTAAGTTCGCGTCTACTTATCAACTCTCGGTTGCGTCTCTTTCCTTTGGGCAGAGTGCGCTCAGGGTCTTCTCTTCAAGGGACAGAGCGGCAACTGGGAAAATAATACTGAAGAGCTGCCAAGCCCTAGAGAACAGCAGTCAGAAGCTGCGCACTCCCATTGCACCAGACGGGGTGTTCGGTGATCGCTCCGAGGCCAAGGCAAACGAGGTTGCCGCGGCTGAGGAGAATTTTGTTCCTGTACCGGGCGTACGCGATCGGGTTCCCACCTAAAGATAGACCTTGTATCACATCTCATCCTAGTGGTGGGACAGAGTAAATACCGTGAAGCAGCAAGACAATGCAAAGTGTAGTATCTGTTCTCCTCATGTCTAACGCTAATGGCAATATTAGATGTTTTTTTATAAAGAAACATTCGCGATTCATTGACCGAACAGCTACATTACGCTTTTATCCTTTCGCAGGCATTCGGGCGAAAACCAACGTGTATAATCTTCATCTCCAATGGTAATATTAGCCATTATCTTATAAGGGAGCATTCACTATTCATTGGGCAAACAGAAAATGCTATTCAAATTACGCTTTTGTCCATTCGCAGGCATTGGGGCTGGGAACAACGTGTATAATCCTCATCTCTAATGGCAATATAAGCCGTTGTCTCATAAGGGAACATTCGGTATTCATTGAGCAAGCAGCCACTTCTAACAAAATTACGCATTTATCCATTCGCAGGACTCCCGTCTGTGACCAACGTGTACCACCATCATCACTAATGGTAATATTAGCCATTGTCTTATAAGGGAACATTCGCTATTCATTGACCGAACTGCCACTTCTATCCAAATTTCGCTTTTATCCATTCGCAGGCATTAGGGCTGGGACCAACGCGTATAATCCTCATCTCTAATGGTAATATTAGCCATTGTCATATAAGGGAATATTCGCTATTCATTGAGCGAACATCCACTTCTATCCAAATTTCGCTTTCATCCATTCGCAGTTATGGGGGCTGGGACCAACGTGTATCATCCACATCTCTAATGGTAATATTAGCCGTGGTTTATTAAGGGAAGGTTCGCTATTCATTGACCGAAATGCCAATGATATCCAAATTACGCTTTTATCCATTCGCAGGCATTCGGGCTGGGACCAACGTGTATAATCCTCATCTCTTATGGCAATATAAGCCGTTGTCTCATAAGGGAACATTCGCTATTCATTGACCAAAAAGCCATTGCTATCCAAATTACGCTTTTATCCATTCGCAGTCATTCGGGCTGGGACCAACGTGTATAATCCTCCTATCTAATGGTAATATTAGCCGTTGTCTTATAATGGAACTTACTGTATTCATTGACCGAACAGCCATTGCTATCCAAATTACGCTTTTATCTATTCGCAGGCATTCGGGCTGTGACCAATGTATATCATGCTCATCTCTAATTGTAATATTAGCCATTATCTTATAAGGGAACATTCGCTATTCATTGACCGAACAGACACTTCTA
The DNA here is from genome assembly GCA_963932145.1 of Acanthosepion lycidas. NCBI lineage: Eukaryota > Metazoa > Mollusca > Cephalopoda > Sepiida > Sepiidae > Acanthosepion > Acanthosepion lycidas. Next base: position 129,467,555 of record OZ010579.1, on the reverse strand, counting down.
TCCAAATTACGCTTTTATCCCTTCGCAGGCATTCTGTGTCGGACCAACGTGTATAATCCTCATCTCCAAGGGTAATATTAGCCGGTGTCTTATAGGGGAACATTCGCTATTCATTCACCGAACAACGACTGCTATCCACATTACGCTTTTATCCATTCGCAGGGAGTCGGGTTGGGACCAACGTGTATAATCCTCATCTCTAATACTAATAATAGCCGTTGCCTTATAAGTAAACATTCGCTATTCAATGAAAGAAAATCCACTGCTATCCAAATTACGCTTTTATCCATTCGCAGGGACTCGGGTTGGGACCAACGTGTATAATCCTCATCTCTAATACTAATAATAGGCGTTGTCTTATAAGTGAACATTCGCTATTCAATGAAAGAAAATCCACTGGTATCCAAATTACGCTTTTATCCATTCGGAGGCATTTGGGCTTGGACCAACGTGTGTAATCCTCATCTCTAAGTGTAATAATCCGTTGTCTTATAGGGAACATTAGCTATTCATTAACCAAACAGCCACAGCTTTACAAATTACGCTTTTATCCATTCGCAGGCATTCGGCCTGGGACCAACGTGTATAATCCTCATCTTTAATGGTAATATTAGCCGTCGTCTTATAAAGGAACATTCGCTATTCATTGACCGAACAGACACTTCTATCCAAATTTTGTTTCTATCCATTCGCAGGCATTCGGGCTGGGACCAACGTGTATAATCCTCATATCTAATTGTAATATTAGCCGTTGTCTTATAAGGGAACATTCGCTGTTCATTGAACAAACATCCCCTGCTATCCAAATTACGTTTTATCCATTCGCAGGCATTCGGCCTGGGACCAACGTGTATTATCCTCATTTCAAATGGTAATATTAGCCCTTGTCTTATAAGTGAACATTCGCTATTCATTGAACAAACATCCACTGCTATCCAAATTACGCTTTTATCCATTCGCAGGCATTTGGGCTGGGAACAACTTGTATAATCCGGATCACTAATCATAATATTAGCCATTGTCTTATAATGGAACATTCGCTATTCATTGACCGAACAGACACTTCTATCCAAATTTCGCTTTTATCCATTCGCAGGCATTCGGGCTGGGACTTACGTGTATCATACTCTTCTCTAATGGTATTATTTGCCGTTGTCTTATAAGGGAACATTCGCTATTCATTGATTGATCATTCGGTACTTCTGTTGGTTTATATATATATATATATATATATATATATATATATATATATATAAACAATTTTTCAGGAATGTAGATTTTTTCAAAGTCCGGTAACTGTTATCGCTCTTTCCAGTTGTTTTGTCGACTTTCTTCCTAATATTCTTTTTGATATACTGTATAACGTCATGTTCTTGATTAATTTATTATTTTCTCGTCGACTGACATGTGCTATTTATTTTAGTTGTTGCTGTTGTTGAATGTCCTCGAGTGATGTGGTTTCTGTTATTTCTTTCAGTTCTTGGTCTGTGATTCTGTTGCGCCAGTTCAAATGACTGAATGGTTCATTCTGCTTAAGCTACTTTTTGCCATTGATCTAAGAAAGCAGCTGTATGCTGCTGACAGTAGATATATTTCTGAACGTGTTTAGTGCTATGCATGACATCCATATGAAAACCTCAATCTGACGAGGCTACTGAAGAACATGACTCTCGAGTTTTTATATTAATCTTTTGATTTTATAGCAATTTGCCGTGATGTTCAAAACTACACCTACACAGTTTTTTCTTTCTTCAGTTTTCTTATCTCCTAAAATAAATTTGTTATAACTGATCCAGAGACAGAACTATTTTAAATATTTGTAACTAGCTTAGAAGCCACTCTGCCGAGCGGCATTTAAGCTAGCTCCTGCGGAAGGTTCTTGATTGGCCCTTCATCACAATAAGTAGGGACGATTAGATGCATCAGGCAACAATAAACTACAGAAGAATGCAAAATTGAACGCTGCATTTAAGTATCGCATTAATATTTAAGCTTACCTTTTAAAAGTTCAACGATAATTCTTCTGCTACCATTTAATTTAAAGACAGATTGATGTACGTAGGTCCTAAATTTCCGTTAGAAACAATTATTTTTTTATATTCCCAAATTTATTTCCAAATTATAAAAATTATCATTGTACAAAAAAATTCGTCGCAAAAAAAATCACGTGAAAAATCGCCGAAAACTATTGCATTAATGAAAACTTGAGAATCCAAAATTTCAGGATTTCGGGTTCGAATACCAAACAAGGAACACGTCACTTTTTAACCATTAAACAAACCAGTTTGTGTTGTGTCCGAATGTTGGGTAATGTATATCTGGGTATAAGTATATAGGTATTAACATATATTCAATTGCTCATCAAGTCAGTTGCGAAAACAGCAGAAATCTGAAGAAAACAAAATCTTTTCTTCTTTCCATTGCTTATTCTGTTACTGCAAAAATAGACATTTAACAGGAAATAAAGGAATCAATCAACAGAAACTTCAATCTTATCATCAACTTGCGCACCCCACGCTGCTGGATAATACAAGATTATAAACAGATGTGCTTATGACATGTTGCATGTAAAGAGTCGGTTCAACACGCTCTGACAATTACTCGAGAACAGACATCGAAAAATAAAAGTATCTATTTTTTGCATGAAAAGATATTCCTTTAAGTTTTGTATATATATATATATATATATATATATATATATATATATATATATATATATATATATATATAGGTAATGATCCTTTGTGTATCCTAATAATATAATATAAAAATTAATAATAATATAAAATATTAAAACTGATTCACATAGAGAGCTCAATGTTTCATTCATACAGAGCATATAAATTACATACAATACAAATTAAAATTACCCCATGGTTATGATCATTTCACTTTACAAATTAAGATTAATCTGTAAGGATTTTCAAACTGATTAGGTTAATAAGAAAATATAAAATGAAACTGACTTAAAACAAATTTTAAAAACCAGGCAGAAGCAAAGAAAAGACCGTTGCATTCAGCTATTTCAACAGTAAACAGGTGGGAGCGAAATGCCAATCTAGTAGCACGCTTAAATTTGTGGAATCGGGGCACCAAGGAAAAAAGCTCGTCAGAGCAGTTGCCATGAAAATATTTGTAGAAAAGTTAAGCCACGTCACGTCACGGCGAAAAAGTGACTGAAATCGAGATGCTAAATCAGGGTCGATTACATTGCAGATCCTTCTTTGGATTTTGTCAAGAACCTCGAGATTAATAACAGGAGCATCAGATCAGATATGGCAGCAGTATTCAATGCATGGATAAATGGTTGATTTGTAAATGTGCAAGATGGACTCTGATGAGAAAAAACTTTTGGCGCGTCACAGTGATTCAACTTTCCTTGCACTAGTAAATCAATTTAGTAGTTGAAAGAATTGCTTCATTGATTTTTTTTCTATGACTTATCAACCCTTTGCAGGTTAGTTAAATTTCTTTAGTGGGGAGGGCATATAATACTAATTTTGTTATACAAGTCTTACTAACTGAGAATAGAAAAGGTGGATACATACCTTTCTCAAGGTTATTTACGTGTAATACCGCGAACAAAACTGAGTTTCAATTCCACTATGGTTCGCTATATTGACTGGAATTGAAACCCGGTTCTCCGATTAAATATTCCGATCCATTATCAGTTACACCACCCGTACATCCAAACTTACATACAGCACCTGGTATTCCCAAGCAGCCATCCATCGTGATACTGACCGGGTATTTAACTTCGGTAATCATACGGGAAACAGTGATTCAACGTGACGTGGCTGATAACTCATATTTTAATGAAAACAGTGTGGCAGTCTTCGCCTTCTATAAACAGATAGATAAGTTGAGAGAAGAGTATGACTGATCTCTGTCTCGTACGACGATGGAATTATCAGCGTTACTGTGGTCGAGATGTTAAGAGTAATTTTCGTTCAAAGACACTCTTCTCCCACAAACAACGTGGCATGACAGTGACGAGACGTTAATAAAGATGTTTGGCGATGGAACAAAGTACAGGATGTGGACTTCTACATTTGACAAAGGTATTCTTGCTAAGAGTAAATACAAGAAGCCACGATCGCAATTCAAACAGCTTGACGATTGTGTCAGCTGTTGAAACAATACAGATAGATAGATAGATAGATAGATAGATAGATAGATAGATAGATAGATAGATATTAACACACTGAGAAAGCTATTAAACGATTGGTATAGGTATATCTAGACAGATATATATAGACAGACAAAATAGCATATTTAATGGTACAGCTTTCCTTCATATTTTCAAACACAAATGAAAATTTAGACATTTTGTAAATATATATTCTTACTTTCCATATTATCAAGCAAACCATGCACACACACAAACGTATATATATATGACGGGTAGAATCAACGTGTTTTAGTGGACTCAACAGTTTTCAATCAGCTTGTTTGAATTGTCTTCAACAAGCGAGAGCACGATCAAAAAGGTCAGCCAATCTAACAGTGATCTCATCCCACAATCCTTACTCTTGTTCCACATGCGCCCTCCTTTGTAAATCACTAGCCGGTCTTAAGTGCCATTTAAGATTATCGCACAACATTTCATAACTGAATCAATTAAGTGGTCAGATCCTCATACGTTGAAACCGACGGGAGAGTCCATTATATATGGTGCGATGTACAAATTGTCATCTAAATTACAATCAACCCTCATGCGCGAAATTGAAAATATAAGGTTAATTTGGATTTAATATAATTTTGTGTCAATCTCTTACTAGTATTAGTAACATTTTGTACGGATGTATTGGTATTTCGTTGCTATTTTTGACATTTTACATTGATTGGTTATTGTTATTAAGATCTTATACCAAGAATCTTTATTTAACAGTTGCCTATCAATTTACCAAATAATTCTATACGTTTATATTATTTACTAGTTTCTTAAAGAAGCAATTTATTTATCAACTATAAAAAAAAAAATTTGTGTAGGAAACTCACAAAGCATATAACTTAAGATTTTGTTAAATTGCCTTCCGATCCCGTTTATATTTCTTAGGCAATGGCACATTGTCTAGTTTGTATAATTTATGTATCCATTAACATCCGCTCCTGTTTATGTCTGGCTGCCGTTAAATGCCAATCTACAGGTCATGACTCATATATAAAAAATAATTTTTTAAATTTTTGCTTCTTCGTTTAGTTTAAATTTAACGTAGGTCATATTTGATCAGAGTAAAGCCCACAAACCTTATAACACCAACCCTTGTTTCTTTTTTCATAAAAAAACTGTATTTTGCTTTTAAATCTAAATTAATCTCGCCAGTAATTTACAATCGCCTGATGAGATGCATTTGATACGCATCGAAACACGACTGCAATTGTGTAGCAATTTTGCCAGGTTTTCGGCGTAATATCATAAAATAAGGAATATTGCTCTACTTTGCATTGAGCCCTCTTTTAAATGTTACAAACGTTGCAATTGTATTCTATTCATTCTCATCTAACCTGAATATATATATATGTGTGTGTGTGTGTTATGTACATGTTATGACGTGAATAGAAAACTTAAATTATATCTTATAATTAACAATTATGATATGACAAATGTCACTAACCTGTCATACTTTGTTTCTCAGTCTTTCAATCATCCCGTAGATATTTCCTTTCAGCAATAAAACAAAAGTTCCATCAAATGTTTGAATATTTACAAAGCCTTTTCTTATATATAAGACTTATTATTATATTTTCTTATATATCTTTTCGTTTGTGCAAATATGTAAACATGTAACTTCAAATAAATTACTTATATTGACTCGTGTGTCTTGTATTTTATCGTGACTAAATTAGTGCTTCTAGTCACATAGTTTCATTTTTCCAGTCTAGTTGTTATCTATTTAACTAAGCGATTGTTTTGTTGATGGCTTTTATAATTATATTACTTAGTTATTCGAATAAAGATGCGTTCTGTCTTGAAAGTGGTAACCACTTTAACATTTTGCTCAAAGCTAGATAGTAAACAGAAATAGTCAATGTTCACATTTTAATAACATATTTTGATAATTTACCAAGCTGTGATATGACATGTAGGATATGAAAGTAACGATTGCCAAAATGTTTAGACCTATCGAACTGCTTTAATTTAGATGATTACGTTAATACAATTTTATAGCATAGCATATTCGAATATGTATCACCAGTTATCATTGACATTAGAAAAGAAATGTGACCTACGCTCCAGAATCTGTATCCTAAGTTCCGATTCAACTGAGTCAAGTTAAAGCAACAACAACTAAAATGGATAACATATGTAACTCGAAGAGAAAATAATGACATAATCAAGATGTAGACATCCCACACTACTTCAAACAAAAGATTAGGAAGGAAGCACTCACCAATACTGGAAAGAGCAATAATAGTTTCTTGACTTGAGAAATCTATTTTCCTAAAATAATTGTTTTAAGTGAATGATTATATAAATTTCAACCGAAGTAACTATTAACAACAAACAAAATGTCCTTAGCAACTAGAATAATTTAGAAAACGCTATTATATTCATATTGTGGACGGAAAATTACAACTAGTGACTATCACGTGTAGAAATATTGTTTTTGTCGTTTTGACGGATTCAACGATTTTCTTTTGATTTCTTGATATGGTTCTATACGTTGGTTTGCGAGAGTAGTAATTCTGTTAGGAAAGGTGATAGTGGGGGAAAAATCCTGGGCGTAGATTAATATTTGGATAATATTCAATGATGGCACTCTCGAAGATTTTCCTTCTGTGTGTTATTTTCTTTTTTTATGAGTGTAGCGTTTTTAAAATCAAAATTGTGGTTGAATTTATTTCTATGTATGACTAGTGCATTAGTTAATTTGTTTTTTGTGAGGTCTCTTTTGTGCTCTAAGATGCGTTTTTTTTTTGTTTTTTTTTTCAAATTTCTGCTTGTTTCTGCAATATATTGGGAAGAACAGTTTCGGCAATTTATTTTATAAATGCCTTCTTCAAAAATATTATTGCTATTATTGTTTGAGGATCTGATTATATCCATAATGGTTTTGGAAGTGCTTTGTGACTATTTTAAGATTATTTAGATGAGATAGGTTGTTCTGGAGAGTTTTTGCCTTGAAAAAGTCCACCTTGAACGAAACCTGTCGGCTAACAATACATGGATTGAATACTTTATACATATTGTCTTTTTCTACAGGTTAACTCTGAGATATATATATATTATTTACATTATATATATATATATATATATATATATATATATACATATTTAAATTATATTTACATTTATATATATATATATATATATATATATATATATATATATATATATATATTGCAATTTTTGCTGTTATCATATCATGTTTTTACCAGAGCTCATATTGCAATTTTTGTTGTTATTATCGCTTTTTCTCTGTCACTCCTTATTACTGGTTCCCATATTGTATTCATTTCTATGCTTGCTCGGCTCAGGAGATTTTTGTGGCCTAGCACACACACACACACACACACACACACACACACACACACACACATATATATATATATATATATATATATATATATATATAGCTGGACACTCGTATTCGACGATACCCGTCTAGTTGGGTGGTTAGCCAATCCCTACTGCAGGCGCTTGCTCAAGCGCATTTGTTTTTTTACACACCCAGAGAGCCCACCTGCAACTAAGCTGAGCAGACCTTAATTACAGTTTCGGTGCAAGAGCGAGTTATCTAGCATGATCAACTATTTGAACAAGGCCAGCACACACAAACTCTCGACCACGATGACATGTGACCGTGATAGTACAGTTATCGACGGCTTCCAAGGGTTCCGTCTACCGAATTTCATTCAAAGCCGTGGTATGGCTAACAAGCACTTTCCAAAGGTGCCGCGCGCTGGGATCGATCCTCCAATCCGATAATAACAGGATATCCCCTTTTCTGACAAATCGACCATGGTGAGATTCGAACCCGGGTATAACGTTCTATAGACTCAGCCACGTGCATATATATATATATATATATATATATATATATATATATATATATATATATATATATATATATATATATATATATATATATATATATATATAAGGAAGAGGTTATAGTAGTTCCAACGAGAGAAAGGTGTGTATATTAAAAAGAAGAGAGAAAGAAGAGAGAAACCGCAAACGTTTTTGGTTGTAATGTGAATTATTTAAAAAAAATTATTATGCTTTATTTTTTTATGGAAAATAAAGCATAATATTTTTTTTAAAAAAGCCACATTACAACCAAAAACGTTTGCGGTTTCTCTCTTGTTCTTAATAAATATATATATATATATATATATATATATATATATATATTGGGCGTCAGTATATGAATATATAAACAAAAAGGCATCTTATGCGAAACAAGAAACTTCATCGAAAAAAGACTGAGCATAATTTTGACTTAAAGAAAATGTTGAAGTGAAAGCGAAAGTAATTTAAGTGTAAAATGTACGGAAAGTGCAGTAATTTATGAGTTTTGCATGCTATGTTTACCTCCAGGTTCATACATGTTTTCTTTCTATTATGATGTTATGTAAAAGATCCCTTTTGTGTTCATATATTCTTTTATTTTAATTACGAGATATCTATTGCAAATATGTGCGTTGCCTTTCAACGAAACTTCTACTACTACAATCGAAGTCATTTAGAAATAACACAAGCGATAGGAAGACGAATGAGGTGCCATTCTGAATCTAGACACAACGGACATCAGAATTTTTAAATTTAAATTTAAATATAAGTGTCCAGTGTTTATCTTGAAGGTTAATTATGATATTAGGCCAAGACCCAGGGTGCCTTCCCACCAGACATAACTTCTTCTTCGGGAGGGGGCTGGGTTTATTTGCCTGCGCCTAAAACGTCTCCCAAAAAAGGGGGAACTGATGCGGGCTTTGGTAATTTTTCTGCGATATTGACGTTAAACCTAATTTAAACTTCCACCATGTGTCATTTCTGGCAGCGAAATAGGCGCTCTAGCAAATACAGTCAATATTAATAAAAATACTAGTCTATAGTCTTGGGGAATGAATCGCGTCATATAGACATTTTATTTTTGTTATTTAATTGCCCACTGTATGTACGTATGTATGTGTGTGTGCCTATCGTGTGAGTGTGTGCATGTGTGCGTGTGTGTGTGGTACTGCCAAAAATGATGTCAGTTTGACCATTGACCCTTTGAGCCTTGACCACCACTTTACAGGAAAATGACTTCATGCCCAGCCATCGATTGAATGGTTGGTAAACACTTGTAACTATTTTTATATCTACCATGAAACATTACATACCAATTAATTACGACATTTGACTCAGGAGCTCAGGCAGAAGGGTTCAAATTGTTCAGAAACGCAGGGCTCAAAGGGTTAAAAAATATTAGTTCCTCGAACCCTTAGCACCCACTACCTCTTTTGAAGTAATCACTAATCTGTTTTAGATCCATAAAGAATACTGCTCATAATGAGCAACGGCAAAACTCCGTACTACAATCGATTCGCATGCACTTTTCAAATCCTTCGGATTTGTGAGTAGTATTTCGCTTATTTTACGAAGATGCAGTTTTTAACGTCTTCCAAAAGATTTTTACGCTAATTAACGTTTTTCCAACAAATTCTTAGGTTGAGCCGTAAGTTATTTTCCGTTTTAGGGAACCAGATGTAAGGATCCAAGCCCCATAGAAGAAAGTTATGTGTGTCAAGTGGCATCAACGGCGTATTATTAATTTAGAATTCTTAAAAGACCTTCGAACAATAAATGCGCATTTATACGCCCAGCAACTGTAACGTGGCCGTAAAATGTGTTCGAAAAAATCCCTGCGCTGGTCAATAAGGTAAATGTTCTCTTTTATGGCAACAAAAGGCCGCAAATTGCAAGAATTACAAAGTAAAAAACATTTGGAATTCAGTTGGTTCGTTCTACCCCTGATCCACTTGAAAACATCTTTCTCAAACGCTTCAAAATACTTTAATCGTGAAAACCTTCTCTAATGAAAACTAGATTCAAGAGTTTTTCGAAAACTATTTCACGGCAAAATTTTTCCCAAAACGTATCGAAGATATGCTTGTTAAGTGGCAGAAAGTCATTGCAAATAATGAAGAATATATAATTGAATAATTTTTTTTTTTAATGAAATTGATAAAAAAAATTATTTATTACTCAACCTAATTTATTTTTAAAAAAATACTTTAAAAATACGACTGCGCAGAAGTTGTTAAAATTGTATCAAGTGTCAGGAGAGGAAAACTATTAAACTATATTCCCATACTCATAACTCTCCTCCTCCCCCGCTACTCTGAATCTCCGGATCAAACTTAGCTTAAATAACTACAAGTAATAATTTATGCTGCAAAGATTACGGACACTGAAATTGGAGTTGGTGAGCGAAGTTCAATCTCTGTCCGCGTCCTTCACTGAAGAAGGCATGAATCCATTTCTTCTCCGATTATACACCCACTTGTTTAAATAGCCGTTTTGCCTTAGGTGACAACGTAGTCGAATTCAAAACCAGTGAGAAGAAAACGGGTAACCATTCCACTGTTTGTCCAAAGAAGCCAGAGAAATTCTTAGATAATAAAGAAAAGAAATCTGCAAATAACTCAAAGGGACATGGTATTTAAAAGAATTAAAGAAAATACTGTTAATAATCTCCGTGAAGTGTGAACGCTAGCCAAGGTTTGTTCCCCTTAGAAGATGAAAATAGTTACACCATGAGGATTCCTCGACCTGGGATAACAGTTAGCAATGGTAGTTGACTACAACTAAAGAATAATGAGTTTGATCCTCACTGAGCGCTCTATATTTGTGCCTTTCTGCCAGACTAAGCTTCTTAAATAAAATTAGCAGCTATATAAGAGCTGATGAACACGAAAACATCAATGAAACCGATGATGAAATCTCGAAATGTTTTTAGGTTAATTTTTATTTTTAAATACAGTTTACGTAAACTTTTCTTTACATTGGCTAGAAGTCATTTAATAATTTTCTTACGTCATTTTATTTCCCGATGTTTTCATGATTAATTTTGATAACTTACCAAGAAAGATAAAAAAAAAAAAATATGATGCAAAGAGTTGTCCAGAGCGCAGCGGAAGGGCGGGAAAAATAATAAAAAAAGAGAAATAAAAGTACAGAAAATAAAGAAACAAAAAATGAAAAATCGTTTGAAAAAGAACAAAAGAGAAATGCCAGGTTAACATGGAGACGGCATTAATGATTATAATGCCGCCTTCTTTTAATCAGATCATGTATGGTTGTTGATAATGATGGTGACTATAAAACTGCAGTTAATTTCATTTAAAAAATAATTTATTAGTATAATTTTCACTTTCTTTTTTTAATCTGTTTCACCCCAAACAAGGCAGTAAAGCCACAAAAACACAAAAGGTTACAGGGTGTGGAAGAATTAGAAACAGAAACATTAATAATGAGCGGAAAGAGAAAGGAGTAATCAGGTAGAGTAGATAGCGACTGACATTACATTTAAAGTTTTGAAGATTAAAGCTGTCTGGGAATATATATATATATATATATATATATATATATATATATATATATATATATATATATATATATATATAAAGAAATATACTCTTAAGGTGTGCTATATTTATGGGATAAAGTACTCAATATCAGATAGAGCGTGTGTAAATATAAAAGTGAACACAGACTGTTTCATGCTAGACGCAATCGTCAGGCTACGACGATTGCGTTTAGCATGAAACAGCCTGTCGCTCTAAGTGTTGACTTCAATGTTTACTTTTATATATATATATATATATATATATAGGCATATATATATATACATATATATATATATATATATATATATATATATATATATATATATATATATATATACTGTTGTAGAGACGTTCAACGAAAAACATGTACCAGATAATTTTACTTTTCACTGTCAGTCATTTTATTTTTTAATCGATTTCACCCCAAGCAAGACAATAAAGCCACTAAGATACAAGGTGTTACTGGATGAAGAAGAATTAAAAAACAGAAACATTACTAAGGACCCAGAAGAAAAGAAGAGTAATCAGGAGAACAGTAGATAGCGATTGACATTTTATTTAAATTTTTGCAAATTAAATTTGGATAGAAAGCATGGATCTGGAAGCAAGAAGTGCGAGAAAAGAAACTAGTAGCATAGAAATTACGGCTACATCTCGTCAGTTCAACTGTAAATTGATGAGATCTCGACGCCATTCTAGTACTGCGCTTAAATGAAAAAAAAAAGTCTAGTTACTATAATGAAGAGCTTAACAGAATAATTACCATGAGAAGCAACCTTACGGCGGTGGGTAAGTGACTGAAACCGAACCGCCAGATCAGGACCAATAATATTACAGATTCTTTTTTAGATGTTATCAAGGACATTCTTGATAGGCTGTTTGATACAATCATTTACCAGGACTTTTACTTAAGGCCCGTATTCCTAGATATGACGATAAACTACATCCGGCAACGAGATTGAAGGTTTAATTGCTGTTATTCCTAAGCCCACGCAGACCTGATGTGATAGCTCCTGTTAGGGCCCCAGCTATGGGTAAATAATAAACCACAAACAAAAACAAAGCACTATAAAAGTATAAAAATACATATTTATAGTAAAATTACCAACAATAAATTTTATTTCTAATTGAAGGCATGGAATTGCTTTCAAAATATTAGGATTTTGATATTAATTAACCCTCAAAGGTGTTGATATGCAGCTATACAAAATCAACCAACATGAAAGAATTCATTCATGACATTAATCCATATAATATCCTACAATTTCTTATAGAAATCAAACTGTATTCCAAAATATAACTTCAACGAAAGTAAAACATAAAGCATACATATCATTACCTCTAGTAATTATGGCCATACAAATATGTCTATGCACAAAGCTGAGTATTATCTACCATGTATTCAACTGTGAAAGCAGAATAACATATATCATGTTTTAATTACTTCAAAGTTCCGCCCAAAATTAAATTTCGGCATTAAATGACCCATAAGAAGTTGATATTCCATTAACCAAACAAAACTAACAAACTTGAGATCAGAGGTAAAAGAATTTTTTCTTTATTAAATTTTTTCAAAGTTTTTCTTAAAAGGTTATTGAACATATTTTAAGGTATTTTGTTTCTGAATATATGAGTGATAAACATGAGCACAATTTTTGTATATCAGATAGAATGGGGTTTTCAGACTTGATGTGTGCTTAAAATTATTCTTTTTACTCATTCCAAGTACTCTTATTATTACTGGAATTTTCACTATGTTTAAATGCTATATCCTTGCAATTTTTATTTATTTTAAGCACCTAGTATAGTGAGGTAGTGAGGAATTTCCTAGGTTAGCATAAAATAATATTTTTTAAAGTGATGTTGAATTTTTCTGCTGAAATGTTTTCATCAGTCACAATGGCCACATCTATGTTGATTTGCTCAGCGCAGCTTAGAAATGGTTCAAGGCTGCGCGTATGGAACACCCGGTGAGGATCGAACTCACTCATAATTGATCTGGCAAAACAAGCGTGCTAACCATTACACCACGTCAAAGTGTTGGTAGCCATACTTTGTGCAATGGCTAGCAGCTCGGAGTGAAAAATCGTAGAGCCGAGTTCGAATTCTAGTCGGGTTCGTTCACTTACGCGCAAATACTCTTGGGAAAGATATGAATCTATCTCCTTCCCAGGCTATGGGTTAAATAGTATGACTTGCATCTAGAAAAAAAAAACGTTGTTATTCTCAAAAAATGTTAATGTGATATTAACTTACAAAAAAGAATTAATCTTACAACTCTAAATATATTTCGGCTTTAAATAACTTACAAAGAGTCGACAAGCCGTAAAAATCAAATCAGACAAAATTGGTCGATTGCCTTGTCTTGTACAGTCGATATGTATGGCAGATTCCTAGAACACTCTAAAATATTCATCTTATGTCACTGTTGGTCGTTTGCGATCTGGATGGTGTTTCTGACCAGTTTTTTGCTGTTTTATTCCGTAAATGTTTCATATTTTCCAGTGAAGATATTGGCCCACTCTATCATCCCGAGTTTTATATTTAGAGGACGTTAACGCTATACAACCTGAAGCAAGATGGCCAATAGTTCCTGGAACCTACATTTCGGGTTAATACAATTTTTCAGTGTGTGTGCTTGGTAATTTCTAGTTAGCAAGTATTGATCATTATTATTATTATTATTATTATTATTATAAGTATTATTATTATTATTATTATTATTATTATTATTATTGTTGTTGTTATTGTTGCAGTTGTTTAAATAATAAGAACAATAATGAAAGTAATTTATTGAGCTAAGAAAATATATAAAACAAAATGTCTGAAAATACGCGGTATCCTCTGAACGAATCAATCCAAATGATTCCGACGGAAATTACATCAACTTTGATCTGCTTGAAATTACACGGTGTACTCTAGTAATTACTTCGTTCATTTTTACTTACATATATGTACACACACAAGCATAAATACACACGTATATATACATATATATATATATGCATATATACATATATTAATATATATATATATAGAGAGAGAGAGAAAGAGAGAGAAGAGTTAGGGAGACAGACAAACAGACATATTTGAATATATTCAGTAATAAAGAAAAGGCGGATATGAAAAACAAAAAATGGTTAAAATGATTCAGAATTCCGACCAATCAGAAATTGATCATTTATGACCCAATGGATCGGTCCAGTCCGTCTTTCACAAACTTTGGTTGGATGAATGTTTAATGTTGGAAAACTTTACCAAGTTCTAGGTGTATAGGAATTCTACAAATACGCACATTTCAACCAACACACATACACACGTAGCCCCTGTATACGATGAATGTCGCACAGACATAGAGCTTTATTGTGGGGTTACTCAAAAAGCAATAAGCATTTGACAATGTTTGAATATCACTCTCGACTAACTTTCTCGATAGAAAAACATTCAAGTCAAATGCTTCCTTCCCGAATAGCATGTTATTCTAGTGTTAAATGATGCTTTATTACTTATATATGATAAAATATAGTTTTAAGGTATACTATATTTATGGGCTAAAGTACAAAATACCAGGGATAGAAGGTATGTAAATATAAAAGTAGACATTGACGTCAACACCCAGCGTCGACAGTCTGTCCCATGGTTATACGCAATCGTCAGGTCATATACATTTTGTTTTTTCTCGGCTATTTATATTTACAGGTTAATGACGCATTATGGGTAGCCTATTGCACAGTTCTAATGGTTATTTTGGTGGGCGGTAACGGTTATGTTTTGAATTATTCTAATGGCTATTGGGTGGAAATAATTGTGGATCCGGATGCAGTTTTTTGGGGGTCTTTAAAGTGTTGTTTGTTAACATTTTTTATTAACTATTTTATTTATTATTGATAGTTTTATTGTTTCTTGTCATCTTTACGTTTACTTGTTTTTATGTGTGCGTTCATGGTTTGCTAATTTCTTTATTATTTACTTAATTTATTTACTTTTGTTTGGATTAAATTATTTTATTTATTTTTGTTTATTTATACTTTTTATTTATTTATTTTTGTTTATTAGTTTATACAACGCAATTTCGTATAAGCATGAAATAGACTTTCACCGATAGGTGTTGGCTTCAATGTTCACTTACATATATATATATATATATATATATATATATATATATATATATATATATATATATATTATAAAAACATCCGTAATAAGTATTTCATTCACCAGTTCGTGCCTGATGACTTGGAAAAACCATGAAACTAAGTTGCACTACAAACGTAGGTATATGAATATTTATTAATATATACTTATTAGTTCTAACTACACTGAGTACTGTTTTGTTTACACCTTATATTAAACTAAATATTTATTCGCTTATCTATATATCCACGCTAACACACGCATATAAATTTGCTAATATCTAATTATTTGGATTATATCCACTCACACACATACACACACACACACACACACACACACACACATATATATATATATATATATATATATATATATATATATTAAACATAGTATATCTTTAAGTAGCAATCTTTCTTTTAATTATGTTTTAATTTTTTTTCTCTGCTTTTGCTATATGGGATTTTGAGGGTAAACTGCGTTTTGTAAGGAAAAGAGATATTGTTGAAATTGCGAAAATATTTAATTCGGGGATCTGTGATTGTGTGTATTTATCTAAAGCAGGTCCTATCAAACATAACCAGGATTACACAAAACCACACAAAGGACAAAAACTGTTTACAATTACAATCTTCAGTAAGGTTTAACATGCAATATTTATGGTAATCTTTGTACATAATCAATCAGACTAGCTCGCGATTTCAATAAGACACAGCTGAATGTGAATGCTTCTAGCGGGGAAAAATGATAAGTGAACTATTTCATCTTAATAATTATATACGTATATATCATAGACAACTAATAAATTACTAACTCAAGAAAGAAACTGACATATATATATATATATATATATATATATATATATATATATATATATATATATATATATATATATATATATTTCCGCTTTTGCCTCTTTTGAAATTTAAAAATAATTTTATACTCACCAGGTATTTACCATTGTCTGAGGAGGCAAAATTTTTGTGTAGCGATTTTTAATATGTTTTTGGTTTAATCTCATATAATGACTAATATTAATCTCTACTCTGTATTTTTTTTAAATTAAATACTAGAGAGAGTGGAATTATACTTCATTTTGTTTTTATCCCATATATATATATATATATATATATATATATATATATATATATATATATATGAGTAAAATTCAAATATAGAACAAGTATTTATAGAAATCCGTCAAAATGATACGATAAAGAACAAGAAGGAAACATATCTTAAACATGTTTCACTTCATTAAAGTTTCGTTAGAGATAAAGATAGAAATGATAAAAAATGATAAAAAGCAATAAGATGAAAATTAATGGTATGTTGCGGTTAGTTATTTCTTATTGGTTAGATACGTGCCACGTGTAATGACGTAACAAATAATATTCAAATATGTGTCAGAAACATTCTGAACGCTAAAGTGTGTAAATGTTAGTGAGACGCAGCAGGATGTTTTGAAAAATTTTTATCTTACTTTGATTTTTCATTAAAGCATATCGCATGCGTTTTTTGCATATATCTTCATTGATTTTTATGTATTTGAAAGAGATAAGTTAGATTTATAAATAATAGATCAGTAGGAAAATGGTGATATAATGTAGTTTTTTAAACATGTGTTAGCAGTTGGTAGTATTACTATATTTTTTCATAATATTTTCTCTTTAAAGGGTTATGTTCTTTTTTAATAATGCTGGCATTGGTGAAATTAAAGTTATGTCTCACGTCGTTGACGTGTAAAACGATAGAGTTTGAATGTCTATCTAATCACAAATCTCTTTTATATTCCTGGATGCGAGTTTTTAGATCGCGTGATGTCTCCGCAATATACATGTTATTGCACTGTAGACATTTGATTTGATAAACTCCGGCATTTGAATTGGTGTTTGTTTTATTTTTCATCCTGATTATATCTCCGATAGTCCTAGAGATGATGGTAATGATCCTCGTGTCAGGGGTGGCTAATTCATTTGCGAGTTTAAATGAAGAGTTGTAGGCTAGGATTATGAATTTTGTATAAACTAAGATAAATTTTATCGGTGGTATTTAAATTGAATTTATGGTCTCACGAATTACGCTGACACACCAAATATCATGGAGAGTAGGTTGTAAAAGTTGGCACCACAAATAACGACGTGAAGTCATGGGATTGTACAGATTTATATCTGTTCTGTTCTAACATCAGTCAGTATCAGATACACTGTATCAAGAAACCAATACTGGCTGGGCTGCACCTAGGAAAATAACGTCATTATATCGGAGTACGAATTAAAGTTCGAATTAAAGTTTTACACACAATATTATTTTTTTAGGAGGGTATATGCGCTATTAAAATCAGTTTCTTTTCGACTGACTCTTCTACGACTTTGGATCAGACGAAGAAGAAGAAATTGACTCGTGAATGACATCCTTACTCATTGCTTCCAGAGCCCAAATAAAAACTCGCATTCCAAATTCTGATTTTCAAAGCAACAATACCAACTTCACTTCTTTTTTTTTTTTTTTTAGCATTTCACCTCAAGCAAGCCGGGCGTGCCACTAGAACGCAAGGTTTTACAGAGAGTGAGAGCAAGAGTAAAGAGGAATGTTTCAGAAAAGGATATAGAAAAAGGCGGGAATCAGGATTAAGGCATCAGATGTCGATTGATATTACATTTGAATATTTGAAGATCAGGGAAGCAAGTAAGAGGAAAGGAGCTGTTGGAGTAGAAGTGGCGGTTACATTTAACTGTTTCCACAGGTGAAAGGGTAAGACCGAGATGCCAACCTAGTAGCAAGCTTAAATTCATACAGTGAAATAGCTCGTCAGTGCAGTTGCCATTAAAATATTTGTAGAAAACTTGGGTGATTTTCCGAAAGTGAACTACTTACGTACATTTCCTGCCAAGTAAACCTTGTGACAGACATTTCTTGGAAATGCCCTTAATCATAAAAATTTAGGGAATTTCTATTTAGGAAATCATCAGTATATAGTCTAAGAGTAGAGGAACTCGGAATTCAAAACATGAGGAAGTTTGAAGGTCTTGTGACATACAAAGTGCACCATTTCTTTGTATTCGCTTCCTCCAAAAGGTGTAGTTGGTTTCATACAAGTCTTCACCACTATAATCAAATTATATGTTCCTCTAGTCTGGCTGCCCGTTTCTATGAACTAAACTACTGGGCCTTCATACGTCGAAAACGACGAGAGAGTACATTATATAAACTGGGTGTACCAATAAAATTGTCTATCCCACAAAATGTTTAATATCTAAAAAAAAAAAACCCACTAAACTAATTGAGTCTCTTTTTTCCATATTTTCAAGTTTATCCATCTTAACACCAATGAGTTATTCAGTTAAAACTAGAGCAGGTTAAAGACGTTTTGTATCAGTCCCACTGTCTCTCCAAATGAACAATGGTGAGTGGAAAAAAGATCATTCAGGCTTTCAGTAATAGTACCAACATTCATACTATGTCTTCCATCTTCAAAGTCCACTCAAGAACCATCAAGAGAACGGTGAATAAGCTCTATAAAAAGGGAACAGTCAAAAAGAAACATGGATCAGGAGGTCACAAAAAGAAGAGGGGTCATCATTTCAACTTAGAGCTAAAGAGATCAATTAGAAAAGATCCAACTAAATTCATAAGACGTTTTGGCACGTGAGAGTGCTATGACAGTTCAAAGAGCAGTCAAAAAAGACTTGAAAATATGAGGTATCTTCTAACTCCAGGACAGAAATTTAGAAGCTTAGAGTGGGCGAAGTTCGTCTTGAATAAGTCGGAAAATGATCCTGGAATATATATATATATATATATATATATATATATATATATATATATATATATATATTAACTATTTCAATCCTTCATGAACTTTCGATCCTTAGCTATGATTAATTAATGATGATCATGTCATTTTCGTTTATGATCGATTTCATCATGATTCTTCTGTTAAACTTGGAGAGTAATTATACATTCCTATTGCTCAAAGTACAGTACAATAGTGTTATAAAAACTTCGGGGAATTCCAGTAAGATATGTTTAATCATTTCCAAGATACAACGGTTCAGCGCTTAATCTAACAAATGGACAATTTTTCTTTTACGCGATTTGGTCAATTTTGCTGTTACACCAGGGGGGGTGTATGTATATATATATATATATATATATATATATATGTGTGTGTGTGTGTGTGTGTGTGTGTGTGTGTGTGTGTGTGTGTTTCATTAAAAACGACAGACAAGGTACTACGGTTAAGCGTTTTTATTTAATTTTTCTTTTCTTCGCACAAGAGCATTTTTTGTTTTGGAGACAGATTGTGTAGAAACTATCCAAATGTTCTATAGTTCCGAGCGCTTTCGGCTATACTTTTAGCCATTATCAAGGATGATTTTATTTTTTCAATTTGAGTGTGTGCGTTATGTGTATTCGTTCAGTGTGTTATAGAGGTGTTTTATTTTCAGAACACGGTTAGCACATTGTGGCCTTGTTCGTAGTTAATATTTTAAGAGTTGGATTTTTCTTTTTTATTATTAGGGCTTCCATTATTTTTACTCTTTTTTTTACAAGTGGATGAGGTCATTATCTTTGTGTTTTCTACTAGTATGTTTCTAATAGAGTCTGGTAGGTTTGTGTGTGTGTGTTTAAATAGGTTCCAATGGAGCTCTGGTCAGATAGGTGTAACATAAGACGTCTGGATAGGCATGTAGTTGTGTGACCGATGTAATTATTTATAAGTTCGGTTTGATCAGGATCACAGATCCTTAAGGGGCATTTGAACACATAGATAATGTTCGTTCGTTGTAATTTTGACTTAGCTGATGTGTTGACGTTTTTGAGGATAAGGTTAGCTGTCTTGAATTTTTTATAGTAGATAATTTGATTTTTTTATTCGGGTCGATTGGGGTAGTTTATGTCTTTATAATATTTCTAAGTGAAGATTCGTCTTGTTTGTAGTTAATGTGCATTTGGAAAATATTTATGTAATTTTTGACTATATGTTCACTATCGTTGTTATTTACTTTGGGGAGAAATAGTCTAATTTGGTGAATTTCAGAGGAATTCATCCTCTCGATACTCTTCCTTAAAGAACTTAATAATTTAAAACAGACACTAATTAACAATGGCTTCCCTAACCACCTTATAGACCACCAAAGTGAACAATTTCTGTTTTTTATTCCAACATCGTTAACAGCATTTTCTAGATGAGCTGTGACATTGTTAACAGTGTCTGCAGTGGTAACAACCAGGGCATCTGCATAGTCAATATCTGTCAACTTTTTTTTATTAATTTTACGTTTAAGTTTAAGATTTTTAATTTATTTATGTATCTATTTAATGTAAAAATAGATTCCTAATCCTTATCTGACGGCCTAGTCTACTGTTATGGATACAAAAGGAAATTGCTGAATGAGGATACACTGTTCATCATATAGACAGAATCTGCTATTACGTATCCACACAGGGTTAGACGCACACTCAGAAAATATCTCAATCCAACATACGCACAAATAAACACACACTTAAATTCGCATGTATACACACCCACTCAGACACACTCACGAGAAAAAGTAACATGAAATGCAAGTACGCGCCTATTAACGCAACAGTGTATGTATATAAGCACACATATAAACGTATGCACCCATATGCATACGAAACACAAGTATTAGGTTGGTGCAAAAAATAATCACGTAATAATGTCGTTTTTGACGTTAAAAAATACGTCAAAAAACGACATTATTACGTCATTATTTTTGCACCAACCTAATACCAACACATCAATATCCACACGCACGCATGCATATATTTTGGAAGACAATTTAAAAAAATTTATATTTCAAAAAAATTATTAAATAAAATATTAAATAAAAATAAGAAAATTAAATTAAAATTAAATTAAAAAATAAAATTCAATAAAATATTAAATAACAATTTTATATTTAAGTAATATCCTCTTTTCTAATGACGCTGATGGATCGGCGAAACATGTCCAAATAAAGGTTTTTCAAAATTGTCATATATTTATTGTTTCGTTGGATTCTCTTGTATATAAATAAATCCACACACCTACATACACACACACACATACACTCACACACACACACACACACACACACACATATATATATATATATATATATATATATATATATATATATATATATATATAGGTGGACATTGAAGTCAACAGCCAGAGGCGACAATCTGTTTCATGCTAAACGCATGGTGTTAACTTCAATGTCCACTTTTGTATTTACATACGCTCTATCCCTGATATTGAGCACTTTAACCGATATATATGGCATAACTTAAAATAAATCTCATATATATATATATATATATATATATATATATATATATATATATATATATGTGTGTGTGTGTGTGTGTGTAGTCTTGGATGGCTACATATATATGTATCTATAGTCTTGTATGGCAACTGGTCTATGAGAAGGACAACTCTGGATTCACAACCTGCGGAGGGTCGTTTGGGGACCTTCTGGCATCTAGCGCACCAGGTCTCTGTATTTGGCCCTTCAAAAAGTGTGGTTGGTTCTGCACAAAGCCTTCACCACTATAATCAAATCATATGTGCTGATGTCTGGGCTGTCATTCCGAGAAACTGACCTGCTGACCTTCATCCGTCGAATACGACGGGGGACTACGCCACATATATATATATACATAAGTGAACATTGAAGTCAACACTCAGAAGCGACAGGCTGTTTCATGCTAGACGCAATCTTCAGACCGCGAATGTTGAATTTTTCCTCGACTATTTATATATATGGTCAGTGGTGCATTTTGGGTAATCTATTCTGGCGGTTATTTTTTGGGAGTGGCTTGTTTATTTATTTATTTATTTATTTGGGTTAATTTATTTTACTTGTTTTGCATAATTAATTTTATATGACATCACTTGGCTATTATTTTGTTCTCTTATTTGGTTTGGTGGTATCTTAAGTATTAATTGTAGGAAGTTAAGCTTACAAATTAAATTTTTATTAAATTTTATTTATTATTTTTAGAATTTATGGGTATTTGTCCGTATTTATGTTCACTCGCGCACATTCATGCATTTACCTATACAGGTATACACACGTGCACATATATACACACATAAACGCACGTACACAGGCACATGTACACTTGTGTCTGTGCTTTGTTATTAATAAACTAGTGATTAAATGGTATATATATACATATATATATATATATACCATTTAATCACTATTAACATATATATATATATATATATGTTAAAAGTAATTAAATGGTATATATATATATATATATATATATATATATATATATATATATATATATGTGTGTGTGTGTGTGTGTGTGTGTGTGTGTGTGTGTGTGTGTGTGTGTATAATGTAAATCTATTTAAACTTGGTGAGTAAAAAACCTGGATAGAACAATTTTCAAACAAATTGGCATCGGATGAAAAATTAGAAAAAAAAGAAACAGAAATCTCCGACCAGGACGAAAGAAATCGTCCAGTACTTTAAATTTCTGGTACAAGGAAAAAAACAGCGAGTAATAAATTCAAACGAAAAGAGCTCAATATGCTAGGTAGAGCAAAAGTAAAATAAAAAAATTCTAATGAGCCAGGTACTACCTACTTAGGTTTCACCACATGGTATCATCAGGGTAAACTGGCTGGTTTTATATATTTATATATATATATATATATATATATATATATATATATATATATATATATATATATCTTACTTAGGTACCTCCACCAAATCGCTAAAAAAAGAGCATAGCTTGATGAAAAAGACGCCAACCTTGCCGAAAACAAAATTTTATTGTCTAAATGCTTATCCTATTATTAAGAGGAAAGACCAAAGTTTTTTTTAATTATTTTTAAAAATTTTCCTTCTTTTTAGAACATTCTAAATTTTGATTAAAAAAACCTTGTTTCTATTTGTATCAGCAGAACTAGTAAATAACATAGACATTTTTAGCACGTTTTTTCGGTATGACACACATTAATTTGAAAAATCGTGCAAAAATAGAAATAATTGTCGGATGTTAAGGAAACTTTCAGGAACTATTCATAGATGATCGAAATTATTATAAATATGTTTTTTTTATTAAAGTCATGGTAGAAATATTTTTTTAAATATTTATTACCCCCTCATAACTAATTTTATGAAAACGCTAGAAATTCGATCGCATCGGGTTTAGTGATTACAATAATTAAAAGCACAGGGCTTTGAGGAATGCAAATCATGTTTTTTTTTGTTTTTAATTGGAGCCAACGTACCTAAAAATCAGCTCTGAATTGTAACATACAAAACTCAATAAAACAAAGATATTATTTAATTTCAAATGCTTTTATTTGCTTTTAGTTGTTTTTATGAATATGGACAATATTTTCTGAAAGCAAAAAATTTTTTTCGATGAAAAATGAATTTTTAATACAATTATTTGTTATTTCTTTAATTATAATAGATTTTACATTTAAGTTGTTAAAATATTATAAAATTAGTTAAAAGCCCCATCGGCTTTCCTAAGTGTCCTTATGCGATAGATCTTTTTTAGCGCGTTGTAAATTGTATCATTTTGACTAATCAGAAGATCCACAGTAATTAAGAAATGTAATTTTGTGCTTATAACAGGGCTGTAATTATAAAGTACGGAAGACCAACCAGAATATAATTAAGTTGCGTTATTTGAGTTAAGCATTGTTCTCCGCTGTTAAGGCCTTTACTTTTGCGAAACACGTGTGGAAAAGTTAATTTGATTTTTCAATTTCAACTGAAAAGGGTACCTACAAGTATCAGTATCATCTTATGAAATTTATATGATCTTATTTTTATATTAATCTCAGTTATGACATTTTTCCATAAATGAAATATTAAAATTAATAATAAAATGAATGCAAATACAAATAACACTAAAATGTAATAAATGTACATAAAATTATAGTATTTTATGTTCAGTTCTGATAAAATTTCATAAGAAAGGTACCTAGAAATTAATTAGATACAGTTCTTAGGAAATATGAAATTTAATGTCACTCTTAACAGTCTTATTTTAATTTCATTATAATATATTTTCCATAAAGCATCATAAACGTAAAGGTGAAAGCTAAGTACAAAAAAAAAATAGACCGCTGAAAGTTTTCGTTAAAAATAACGAGTTAAATAATTTGTTCACTTAAATGTAAATTATTTCACTTTTTTCCTTCCATAGAACAAATTAGCCTCATGGAATTCGTAAATATGTCATTCATCACCTATCAAGAGACGCGAAAGTTTATGACCTGCTTTGTTTTATTTTCAAATTGCATCTTTTTGGCACAAAAGCTAAGTTAAGTTTGGTTCAAAATATTTTAAATAAACATTATAATTTCTGATTTTCTTAAAATAAGTTTTGAAAAATTGATAATTGATATTTAAAAGAATTTCAAAGTGAGATTTCCAATTTTTTTTAAAATGGAAAAAAATGATCAATTTTGCTGACTCAAAAAAAATAGATTTTTAACGAATATTTCGGACGTGCTAGGAACGATTAAAAAATGGAAAAAATACCCCAAAAGTACTTTGATCTTTCCTCTTAAAAATAACAAACATTTAGACGATAAAATTTTGTTTTCAAGTTTGGCGTCTTTTTCATCATGCTATACACTTTTTTTAGCGATCTCGTGGAGGTACCTAATACTTATTATAAAAAAAACGCAGGTTGTGCGTGTGTGTCTGTATGTTTATATATTGGATCGGATTTCCTACATTTTTCAACCGATTTCAACAAAATTTCACAGGACTATGTAAAATTACCTTGCGGTGGTTCTGACAGCGTCAAAAATGGGAAAAGCACAATTGTTTTTGCACGAAATCAATTCGAAAACACGATTCTGTCGCCAGAATGAAAGGGGGACAACTCATATCGAGTTATACTTATTATAAAACCCAGGTTGTGTGTGTGTGTGTGTGTGTGTGTGTGTGTGTGTGTGTGTGTGTTCGTTTATATATGGGATCGGATTTCCTACATTTTTCAACCGATTTCAACAAAACTTCACTTTTTTTGACAGTGTTTCTTATTGTCTTGCACACATTTTTCTTTATTTTTACATTCTGAATGCTTTAAAAATTCCATTTGCAAGACAATTGTTTATAATAAAATTCTATTTAATCAGTAGATTCATAACGATTGAAAACAATGTTTTTGTTTGAGTTTGGGTTTGACCAATTCGTAAAAAAAAATAACAAAATAGAATAAAACTAATTAAGACATGCGTGTCCGTCAACCTTAAACAATAATCTTTGTTTTATTTTTCAGTCTTTATGATGGTCGATACTTGATCTATCTCTTACTGTTACATCCCCGGGCAACGCCGAGCTCTACTGCTAATATATATATATATATATATATATATATAACCAGCCAGTTTACATAGACAATTTATATTTATATATTTATATATATATATATATATATATATAGCCAGTTTATATATATATATACATAACCAATTTATACACACACACACACATATATATATATATATATATATATATATATATATATAACGTTGTAGATTCGATGTTAATCGATCGATCCGATGAAAAATTATCAGTGCCAATGTTATATCAAATTTTCCTCTCGTAATGCCAAGGAGCACCATCGACCTTGCCATATCAACTTTAAGCTGTCTTCTGTTGAACAGTGGTTCTATCTGTAATGTTATACGAGTTTGAAAAATATTAACAGTCACTACTTTAAATTTTGGGTAATGAAATTTTATAAGGCATTCCCAAAATTGAACGAGAGCGCTGTCTGCTCATCCTGCAAATAGTTCCTTTGATCTTGTTCAATGTTCACCTGACGATTTTTTTTAAATTTTTGACCCTCGTTGACATTAGTCTTAGTAAATCAGGATGTTAACCAATTTCTTAAAATTGGCGATGTATTTTACCGAATAACTCTACTTTGCATACGCCTCCAGATGCCTTTAAAAACAAGGATCTGTTTTTAAAATATACATGTAGAATATTCCACCCACATGAGAATACCCACACGTATTTCAAATAATCATTCCCGCACCAACAGCTCATATAATCTCATCTGCATTATACGTGCCTCTATTCTTAGACGCAGGCGTCATGAGAGACATTTAAAACTTATCTTCATGAATAGTGTTCACTACGCACCTTGTATAACATTACGTCACTTTACAGCGAAGATATTAGCCGGCGAGACAGACACCAACAATTCGTCCATCAGGACTTGTTTTCTACGTTGCTTACGGGAAGCTTACATATATTTCAGTCACTAGAGGTAAGAGTCTACAAAGTTTATTTCATTCATGTGCAATAGCAATGATTTTATTAATTTCAAATAGATGGTCAGTCGATGAGTGATGTAATATTTTGATAATTGAAAAAAAAATTGTCTACTAATTTTCTACTGACCTATGGTCACTGATATTAATAGTAAATTTTTATCGACTAAATTTTATGACACGATTTTCCTCAATATGTTTCCGAGTATTTTTTGATCAAGTTTTAGTTATTTTTTTCCTAAAACCTTTCCGAAGCTATCATGATAAACAAAGTTTCCTAAGGCTCTTCTTTCCAAACATATTAAAGAGTCTTTTAGGATCAGCAAATTTTTTCCCAGACTCATTTCCGAGTCTTTCTTATTGATCTATTTCATTTTATTCTTTTCCTTTTTTACCTACACGTTCGCGAATCACTTTTGCATTAGCATCTTTTCCAAGCCTTTTTTCCCGACACCTTTCCAAGCCTTTTTTCCCGACACCTTTCCAAGCCTTTTTTCCCGACACCTTTCCAAGCCTTTTTCCCGACACCTTTCCAAGCCTTTTTTTTATTTTGTTTTTGTCGCAAATTTTCTTATTTTTCTTAATTTTTTTCTATTTTTTATCTGTCCTATAAGTCATAGGCCTTACCTGATCAAACAGCAATTTACTTTTTAATATCATGACATTTTCAATTGTAACATTATTTTTCCATAATTAGGTTTTTTTTTCCCAAAAGTTCATTATTGTATCAAATGTAGAAATCCTGAAATCGCAGTCACTGTTCTTCAACGCAGTTTTTTTTTTTTTTTTTTTTTGTGACTAAAAAGTTATGAAAATCCTAATATTATGAATTTCATTTTACTTTGAAAGCTTTTTTCTCATTTCTTCTGTTTTCTCTCAGAAAAATTCTCCTTAAATTTATAAAAAGCCACAGTGATCATCGCATTAAATAAATATTTCTTTTCATTTAAAAAAAAAAGTGCAGCCTAAATGATCTTATTGTCAAATGATCAAACCACTTAAATATTTAAAAAATTGCAAGTTACGAATATTGTGCAAATAAACGAATATTGTGCAAATAAACAAATATTCTTCAAATAAACGAATATTCTCTAAATAAACAAATATTCTTCAAATAAACGTATATTCTGTAGATAAACGAATATTCTTCAAATAAACGAATATTACTCTCAGGAAGATTTTGCAGCGCTTATTACTTAGGATCTTCGATAATCAATTCGAAACTGACAGTGGCGTTCAATCGAATATCGACAAGTGCTAGAAATATGCAATATGTTGACCAGTACAGCATAATTGTACAAAATGCTAAAATCCTCAATTTGTTTTTTGCAATCTGCTTCCTTGTATTGGTTCTAGTAACGGAATGATTATCGATTACTTTCGGTTTAAGGCTTCGATCTCATAGCACCGGGGCTTATCACGGAGCAAGAATCCAATTACGAATAGAATTGTCAAATCTGAAACACCGAGAATCCCAAGACAAAACGAATTGAAATAGAAAATATCCTTTTTTTTTCTTTTTTTTTGGGGGGGGGTCTTCATTTTTTTAATAATTTCACCCCAAGCAAGGCGATAATGCCACTAAGACGCAAGGGATTAGTGCAAGTGAGTGAAAACGAGAGGACTTTAGAAGAAAGAAGTGGAAATCCATTCCTAACCAGGAAACCAGGGATAAGTCTCTACTCTTGTTCTAAATACCCGGAAAGAGTGTGAAACGGGTGTAAGACGAAGATATTTATTTCTATTAAATTTTATAGAAACTTAATTAAGTGAAAAACTTCATGCAGCCGTTAATGCCTTTAATATGTAAATAAAAACTACACTGTTGATCAAATGTTTGCAAGCACCCCCCATCCACTGGATTTCAAAGAACTGCCTAAAAAAAATGAAGGTTTCGTTCCTTTTTCAAATTTCTCACTCACTTCGAACCAGATGACTTTCTCTTTCTGGATGCCTTCATTATATATTCAATAATAATGATAAAAATAATAATAATAATGATAAAAATAATAATAATGATAAAAATAATAATAATAATGATAAAAATAATAATAATGATAAAAATAATAATAATGATAAAAATAATAATAATGAAATTAACTGATTAGTGCATAAAGTTTCTTTAAAATTTTAGTTCTTTTTGCCTAATTGACCTTACTGGTTAATGACTGTCTCAGGGCTCGTGGATTTTAAATTTTAGGCTACCCTCTGTGTATGGGTTCAATAGTTTCAGTATCCTAGCTTAGTAGGATTTAATTAGACCAAAGATGGTATGAAACGTACTAATTATTAAATCTAAAGGGTGACCCAAAGCTTTTCGATTTGTAGTATATATTCAAATAATTTAGCAATTACATTTGTGATATTTTCTACGTTATGATCTGAAAATTTGTTTTAGCAAATTCTAGACCTCAATTTTTGTGCATTGTAAACCATGAAGAAAAGTATTATCATTTTATTAACAGAATAAGGTTATTATATGGCTAAAGTTGATGCAGTACTAATATTTTTCTATAAAAATGCATTTGAAATCAGGAAGAAAGGGGTTGTTAGTTGGTCAGTAATGAAGGCAAACAATACTGAAATAATATGGTTATTCTATGTATAATGTAAATGGATTGTTAGTACTTTTACTATAGAAATAATTTGGAAATCAGAAAGAATCGGATCGACAGTGGTCAGAAATGAAGGTAAGTATTACTAATAGATTAAGACTATTAAATGTATAATGTAAATGCATTATTAATGATTTTACTGCAGAAATCCGTTGAAAATGAAGACGAAATAGATTATACAGGTTCAGGAAGTAAGAGAACCGTTACTGATATTAGGTTGGTGCAAAAATAATGACGTAGTAATGTCGTTTTTGACTTTAAAAAATACGTCAAAAAACGACATTATTACGTCATTATTTTTGCACGACCCTAATATGACAAGACTATTAAATGAATGTTTTCATGCAAAGGTCCTACCGTAGAGTGATAGTAAGGAAGGTCCATCTCGGTGACCACTTCGTAGTGTAGTGAGTTTCAGTTTCACGTGCACAACGAAATTAAATATAATTTTTATAATTATTTAATCCTGAGAAATTTATGCTAACTTTAAATCTAATTAATCCGAAAGGTTATTACATATATTTTTTAGAATATTTGTGTTTATTTTGTTTGTTTGTTTTTTTAAATAGCATTTTCTGTAGATCCATTCTTCTAATTTCTTCACAGACATATCGTAAATGATCTTTTATATTTCACTTTGTCATATTTCTAATTTCGTTTCTCTTCTTTGAAACATTCCAACATTCAATGAAAAATAAGCAGATTTGCTACATCCACCTGAGGAAGCTGAAGATTGTATCGGCTGTAAAGCACTCTTAAAAACAGCAGGTCTGAAAAGTACAATCTCCAAAAGAGATGGAATTTTTTCCTCTCCACCGCTCCGAGAGAGGAAAAATTGATATGAATCGATATTCATTTTTTTCTTTAAATTCAAGTTAAGTTTCTGAAACCAACATCTTAACTCTTTGAATCTGAATATTGATTTTTTTTTCTTGTCTAACTATTAACTCGAAAAAGTCAAGATAAGAGGTTATTTAAATTTGAGAATAAAAGTAATATCATTTCTATTTTTGCACCAACCTGATAATTATATAATATAATAATATTATATTATAAAATAATCTTACTTATTATAAAACGCAGATTGTGTGTGTGTGTGTGTGTACTTTTATATATTGGATCGGATTTCCTATATTTTTCAACCGATTTCAACAAAACTTCACAGGGCTACGTAAAATATTACCTTGCGGTGGTTCTAACAGCGCCAAAACTTCACTTTTCTTTTGGGCAGGTAGTGTTTCTTATTGTCTTGAAAACTTTTTTCTTTATTTTTACATTCAGAATGCTTTAAAATTTCCATTTACAAGACAACTGTTTATAATAAAATTCTATTCAATCGGTAGACTTATAACGATTGAA
>OZ010579.1:129426595-129431595 GCA_963932145.1 Acanthosepion lycidas | reverse complement strand
GGGGTGGTAAAACGTGTTCCAATAAAATTCTGTACCTTCCCATATTGTCTACGTAGCCCAGGCATAGCTGGCTGAGAAATTTCAAGATCATACTATCAACAACATTTGGCATGTTGGATTACCTGATTTCAATCCCTTTGAAGTTACCAGCCATCAATCCAAGAAATAAACAAGTCATCAGTCTTATTTAATATTGGTACTCGGATATGACAAAAGAAATTGCAAAAGTGGAAGTTATCCATTTATTAATGGTAATATTAATATTAACTATTTCCTTATAAGGAAGCACTCGGCATTCTTTGATCGAGCAACCAGTGCTACTTTTGATTAGAATTTAGAAAATCTTTCAATTAATACATTTTTTTCTGGAAAAAGTCCAGTAAATGTCGTTAGTCTTTCCAATATTGATACGGGGGGGGAGTTCCTTCCTAACATTTTATTTGATGTTATATGGAACGTCAACATTTTGATGGTGTCATTATAAAGTCCTCAATTAATGTGATTTCTAATATTTGTACAATTCTATGTGATTGTGTAGCGCCAGTCCACGAGGTTCGAAGAAGGATGACCTCTAAAATCTACAGGCTTCATTCGTCCTTTTAACCTTTAGGGCGAAACGTTGTAATGAATATGGCGACAAAGATGAGGACAATAGTCCGAATAATGTAAATTATGTACATAATACCTCATCTCAGGAATATATATATATATATATATATATATATATATATATATATATATATATTTAGTTGGATTGATGTGAGTTTGTGACCCTGGATTTCACGCTATTTGAGATCGTCAGACAGGTGAAGTTTGTCTGACGGTCACAAATAGCGTGAAATCCACGGTTACAAACTCACATCAATCCAACTATATATATATATATATATATATATATATATATATATATATATATATATATATATATATATATATATGTTAGCTCTGTCACGAATATTGCGCGCTTTCTAATAAGTACAACGCATATATAATATATATATAATATATATATATAAATTTCATATATATATATATATATATGCTGGGTCTTTTATCTATTAGCCTAAGAAAGGAGTTTTATACAGCTGACAGTTTAGACATTTCTGAACGCGTTTGGCGCCGCGTTTAGCGCCATGTTTGGCGCCCTTATAAAAGTCTCGATTTGACGTAACTATTTCAGAACATGAGTCGTGTTTTTTAGGTTAATGTTTTGGTTTTGTGTCAATGTGCAGTGTTTGGTGAATAATGAAAGAAGAAAATGTACTTGCCAAGATTTACGGTAAGAAGAAAAGTTTTAAATTAAACTTCATCATGGGCATTTTGTGTACAAGAAAGAAATTACAGTCCCCAGAATGCAACTGTCTGCATGTTTGGATCCTTACAATATGCCATATATTATGTGAATACAAAACATAAAAGTGTCTCTGAAATATTAGGTTGGTGCAAAAATAATGACGTAATAATGTCGTTTTTTGACCTTAAAAAATACGTCAAAAAACGACATTATTACGTCCTTATTTTAGCACCAACCTAATACATGCTTTTATTTATTCCTTATTTCAAATATATTTCTAAATAAATATTAATAACCAAAGTCGAAATAATATATTTACATCAGTAGACTTAAATAACCACTTTCTAAATTTTGGATGTGTAGCTTGATTCAAACAGCCATTATTAAGCTTCATTGATATGGGCAAACATATATATATATATATATATGTGTGTGTGTGAGTGTGTGTGTGTGTGTGTGTGTGTGTGTGTGTTCCGACCTTTTCCTTTAATTGACGGATAGTGAAAATAAAGTGACCGTGATGCAATGAAATCTGTTCTAATAGATTTTTCTTTCACTTACTATTATTCGATAGACAAATATTCAAATATTCTATAGACAAAAACAGAAACAGAGAATGAATAAACTGAAATGGATAAAGAACAGACCATCAGATAGATAGATAGATAGATAGATATGAACAGACTGAGATAGATAGATAGATAGATATGAACAGACTGAGATAGATAGATAGATAGATAGATAGATAGATAGATATGAACAGACTGAGATAGATAGATAGATAGATAGATAGATAGATAGATAGATAGATAGATAGATAGATAGATATGAACAGACTGAGATAGATAGATAGATAGATAGATAGATAGATAGATATGAACAGACTGAGATAGATAGATAGATAGATAGATAGATAGATAGATATGAACAGACTGAGATAGATAGATAGATAGATAGATAGATAGATATGAACAGACTGAGATAGATAGATAGATAGATAGATAGATATGAACAGACTGAGATAGATAGATAGATCGATAGATAGATAGATAGATAGATATGAACAGACTGAGATAGATAGATAGATAGATAGATAGATAGATATGAACAGACTGAGATAGATAGATAGATAGATAGATAGATAGATAGATAGATAGATTGATATGAACAGACTGAGATAGATAGATAGATAGATAGATAGATAGATAGATAGATAGATAGATATGAACAGACTGAGATAGATAGATAGATCGATAGATAGATAGATAGATATGAACAGACTGAGATAGATAGATAGATAGATAGATAGATAGATAGATAGATAGATAGATAGATATGAACAGACTGAGATAGATAGATAGATAGATAGATAGATAGATAGATAGATAGATAGATAGATAGATAGATAGATAGATATCGAAGAGAATATAGCTTTGTGAATGCTATTTAAGTTCACGTGTCTTCGTTGTTTCTCTCAGTGCCTATCATGAGAGGTTCCCATGGCCGGAATTTGTTGCCTCATACATAATTCTGAAAACTACAAGCGTTGATAATTTCTCAGTGTTGACTTTATATAAAGGCAAAACGAAGCGTGAGACTGTTTTATGAATGCTTTGTTCAAACGGTCAAATTGCTTGCTGAACAATACGCGTGTCCATCTTTGTCGGGTGAACTATGTTAATAGACATTTTTCATCCTTTTGCCGGCTACCTTTCACTATGGTACTTCCCTTTTCATATCAATTGCGAAATATCTTTTATTTAGCACTTCGAAAATGGATCGATCTAATGTAATATTATGTAGCATGCACCATTTTTTGACATTCTAATTTCTCTTTCGAATCAATGCAGAAGGCCAATATGAATGCCTTCAGCGACACTGTTGCAAGTGACTGGGTGCACAAGAAGGGTAAGAAATGGCTATTTGTAGGATCCAGGAACATGCTCATTGCAGGACGAGTCATAAATCTTTTACCATATCTCGTATATATATATATATATATATATATATATATATATATATATATATATATATATATATATAGTTTGATTGATGTGAGTTTGAGGTTTAATTGCATTTCACACTATTTGCGATCGTCAGACAGTTTGTCTGATGATCGCAAACAGCATGAAACTCAAGGTCACTCGCATCAATCCAACTAATTATGTTAGCTCTATCACTGATATTGAGCACTTTCCAATAAGTACCGCGCATATATAATATATAAATAATATATAAATTGCATATATATATATATATATATATTGAGGTACATACACATTTTACATATATGTGTGTGTTTGTGTGTGTGTGTGTGTGTGTGTGTGTGTGTGTGTGTGTGTGTGTGTTGGATTGATTTTGAATACTTGGATGAGTATCACCATGAAATTTATGAGTAACGATGCTATATCGAACCTAGTTTGTTTCTTCTTTACCACCGACGCCTGTTGGTCCAGTGGTTTGACGCTTTCGTTGTCTCGTAACGGTCCGTGTTCCATTCTCGGTAGTGGATAGGCACTGCTGACGAGTCCCAAATATGGCGAAACGGCTGTCTACTGCATTCTGTCGAGGGTACTACTTGACTCACTGAATTATTACGATGAATTTTTATTTATATATATATTTTTTTATATACAGTAGCGTCCAAAACTAAGGGACAACATTTTAAAACCTAATATTTGTTTGAAATAACAACTGTGAAAAGCTGAAATTTTGACAACCAACTGGTAGTCGTTATCATCCATAATAACATACTAAAATTTGAATCATTTGCAAAGGATAGAAAAAGAATTATAACAATTATTTATTTTCAAATTTGGAACGTCCAAAAGTGAGGGACAAAATTGAGAAAAACAATGTAAACAGCAAAAAAACAATAAAAATACATGTACAATCAATATTTAGTAAATGAGCCCTTGCTCTCAATGACAGCTGCACATCTTCGACTACAAGAACGAATCAGTTCTTGACAATCCTCGATACTAATTTTAGACCATTCTTCTTGAAGCTTCACCCGCAAATCCTCCGTGTTAGTGGGATTTCTTTCCATAACTTTCACTCCTAAGGTCTTCCAAAGATTTTCTATTGGATTTAAGTCAGAACTTTGCGGTAGCCAATCCATAATTTCCAAATCTTGCTCGCTAAGGTAACTCATTACCACCTTTGCCTTGGGACATGGGGCATTATCTTGCATAAAGGTAGCCCTATCGAAACCTGAATTCTGTATGATTGGCACAACATGATCTTGAACAATGTTTTTATAGATCTGCGCGTTTACACGAGTTTGTAACCGGACAAGAGGCGTTGTACCTTGGCTAGAAAACATTCCAAATACCATGACGTTTCCGCCCCCAAACTTGACAGCTTTCTTAGTACACTTTGCACTTAATCTTTCACCAATACGTCTCTTTACATTGTTTTTTCCATCATTTCCAAATAAATTAAATTTGCTTTCATCAGTGAAAAATACTTTTGCCCAATTTTCATATGTCCAAATTACATACCTGTTTACAAACTCTAATCTCTTCTTCTTATTCTTCGAACTAACAAGTGGTTTCTTCCCTGGGGTTCGATTAAACAGCCCTATTTCTTGCAGTCGTCTACAAACAGTCTGTCTTGACACATTAACACATGAGGTACTATTCATAACCCTTTTAATTTCTGTGCAAGACTTAAAACGGTCCTTTAATGACATACGCTGCATTAT
>OZ010579.1:129394095-129421595 GCA_963932145.1 Acanthosepion lycidas | reverse complement strand
AAGTATAGGATTGGTGTATACGGAATAAATTCCAATAACCAACAAATACTATTCTTAAAAGAGTGCTCAATACAGAGTAGAGCAAATATAATCATTTATTCGAAAATTATAACATAAAAATGTTATAAAATCACTACAAAAATAGCTATTTTGTTTCAACACTTCTTGTGTTTTATCAAGGGATGGTGTTGAATGTAGGATAAAGGAATTAAACCCTTTATTCTACATCCAACGCCATCGCTTGATAAGACACCAGAAGTGTTGAAACAAAATAGCTATTTTTGTAGTGATTTTATAACATATTTATGTTATAATTTTCGAATAAATGATTATATATATATATATATATATATATATATATATACTTTTTTGAGATACTAAAAAATAAAATTATTTAATAAAATCTTCATCGGCTTCAACCACGACTTCTCC
The DNA here is from genome assembly GCA_963932145.1 of Acanthosepion lycidas. Taxonomy (NCBI): domain Eukaryota; kingdom Metazoa; phylum Mollusca; class Cephalopoda; order Sepiida; family Sepiidae; genus Acanthosepion; species Acanthosepion lycidas. Next base: position 129,421,163 of record OZ010579.1, on the reverse strand, counting down.
AGAAGACTTCGGAATCACCTACAACTCTTCTGGGCGGTCTCTTTGTTTAAGAAGGTGAATGCTGCCATAATCCTTGCTGTCAGTTTATTTTTGGCGTTACAAAGAGTTTTGTTGGTCTCTCGCTCAACTGTGCACTACACATAACCAAGAGAGTTGCAGTCTCAGGAGTTAAGTGCCCAGATGTAAGGGTTGATATGGTTGCAGAAATTGTCTGGCAGCTATGATTGGATTCTTCTACATGTGTGTCATGGTGTAGAGTCCTGTACCCAGACAAAGAGTCCTCCAGCAGCCACCCTCTTGACCTAGGACAGCAGTACGACTTCAAGGCATTTGATGTAAGTTTCTCTGTGGGAAGATGAATCGAGGCATAACATCTCCATCACTAGTGATCACTCCAAACACCTTCGTAAACATAATTAGACTCATCCAAGTAGAGGCTAAGGTCAAATGCAAACGATGACAATCTGTTTTATGCTCCAAAGCTCTCTTCAGGTGTCCTGAAGTATGAAACAAACTGTCGCCGTTTTGTTTGGATCTTGACTTCAGTGTCCGCTATTATATTTGCATAAGCTCTATCTCTAATATTGAGCAGTTTTACCCATGAATATAGCATACGTTAAAATTATATTTTTTCATTTAGATACATACATACATACATACATACATATATATATATATATATATATATATATATATATATATATATATATATATATATGTATGTATATGAGAAAAAATTATATACCATTCTATATATCAGACTGATATTGGATAATTGAATGCAAAAATAAACATATGCGTGTGTTTATATACACACACATGTTCGCACAAGCGCACAGAATATATATATTAAGTTGGTGCAAAATTAATGTCGGTTTCTGACGTATTTTTAACGTCAAAAACGACATTATTTTTGCACCAACCTAATATATATATATATATATATATATATATATATATATATATATATATATGTACATGTATGTATGTAGCGAGTGGGAGAGACACGCAAACAGACAGACAGAGAGACAGAGAAAGAGAATGTGTGTGAGAGAGTGACAGAGAGCAAGTAAGTAATAAAATTAAAACTTCAATTTCTCTGTCCCTACTCTGAGTTTCGCAGATGTGATACCTAATCGTCAGGGACTTGATATTAAAATTGCTTACATATGAATCGTTTTCTTCCAGAAAGACGCTGTGCAACCGTTTTTTACTTTCTTACATTTTTCTTACTTTTGTGGGCGAAATTGTTTGTGATAGAAACACACACACACATATATATATATATATACATATATATAATATTATAAATATAAGTAATTATACACGTCTGGAAAAACCTTTGGTATTTTGGCTTGTAAATGAACAAACCAATACCCAAGGAAAAATAAGGGGAAAAAAAAGAACTAAGAACATGTAATTGAGGTGAAAACAATCGTCCAGAATCCAAGTTCAGAGTACAAAGAAAAAAACCGCCAACACGGGTAAAGCAAACGTAACTAAATAAAGTGCTCAATACACTAAGTAGAGCAAATCTAACTATGAACCTAAAGAGCTAGGCAAACCTACCTAGGTTTCACCTACGCGGATCATCAAGGTACATTGGCCAAAGAGGTAAAATTATTAGGTTGGTGCAAAAATAATGACGTAATAATGTCGTTTATTGACCTTAAAAAATACGTCAAAAAACGACATTATTGCGTCATTATTTTTGCACCAACCTAATAGCACAGGGTATAAATACAAAAGCAAAATCTTAAATCCATCGACAGTTCCGTGTATCTAATTTCAATCACAAGGTTTATGTCAACTTCTGGTATTGTTTAGATATTTTCCAAAGCTGCAGCGTGTTGGGCTAACCTTCCTGGCAAATTGACCATGGTGAGATCCGAACACACGAAAGTGGATGTTCTAACCACTCGACCACGCGTGCGTACGTATGTGCGTACTGTTTATACTGAATAATGGATTAGATTTATTGCAATCAGTTTAAAATATCATTCACTCTTATGATTGATATATATATATACATTAAGAAATGGACAAAGTCCGACAATTTTTATTTATTAAAGACATTTTTATGTTTAACGTTCTTTTTATAGATACAAGTATTTAAGGAAATGCTTTGTTTATAATAAACAGTATTAAATAACATTTACCGGCCTGAATGTCCGAGAAATTTTCATAGAAAATATTCGTCCTAGGACAGGGTTCGAACCTGCATCCTATACGGAACCGTCATTTACGCTAACGTGCCTAACCTCTCGGCCACCAAGGATCGTTCGGTGGGTAAGGTTTATAAAGTTTATAAGCAGTAAATTCGACCATGCCTACCGAACGATCCTTGGTGGCCGAGAGGTTAGGCAGGTCAGCGTAAATGACGGTTCCGTATAGGATGCAGGTTCGAATCCTGTCCTAGGACGAATATTTTCTCACAGAAAAAGGGGATACGTAACAGATATGTTGTTCTACAGAAGGATGCTGGGAATACCATGAGCGGAACATCTGGGGAACGAGGAACCTTAAAGGAAAATAGAAGCAAAATGGGTAATTAGAATTAGACAGTTGAAATCTCTGAAACACATAATAAGATAAGATGTCTTGGAGAAAATGTCGCTTACAGGACATATTGAAGACAAGTGGAACAAAGGAAAGCAACAAATAACTCCTGCCAAACGAGCTGGTGTAAATGGTTTGGGGAAACAGCGAGTGAGAAGGATTGTAAAACGACGAATGTTGCTAAAAGTTACAAACGATAGGAAATTGTGGAGATCCATGATCGTTCACGTCTTGGAAGAACAGGGCACATCATAGTAGAAGAAATAGAAAAGGTTCCTTCTTAACTATTTATAAAGACATGTACTCTCTTCAGCATATGCTGAAGAGCAAATACCACGAAGACTATACGCCGATAGAATTTTCTTTTTCATAAATTCACGTATGAAGAAAAAATAATGCCATCTTCTAATTTTAATAAAATAATTTTAGTTCTGTTTTTTAACAAATTTTCTTTCCGTGATAATGCAAAGGAAACTGATTCAACGTTAACTGAGCAAATGAATGTAAAGTGTAATAAATACAAGTTATTTAATATTAAATGGATCATCCATTTAATATTAAATGGATCATCCATTTAATATTAAATGGATCATCCATTTTAGGTTTGTCGGCTATTTCTGGCCAACCTGAACACTTTAACTGTTTAAACATTTTAAGTGTTTAACCAGTTAAGTGTTTAAACACTTTAAGTGTTTAAATTTTAAACGCTTTAAGTATTTAAATGTTAAACGCTTTCTGTATTTAAATATGCTTTAAGCATTTAAATGTAAACGCTTTAACTGTTTAAATGTTAAACCCTTTAAGTATTTAAATGTTAAATGCTTTCAGTGTTTAAATATTAAACGCTTTAAGTATTTAAATATTAAATATTTTCAGTGTTTTAAGTATTTAAATATTAAATGCTTTCAGTGCTTAAATGTTTAAAGTTGTGTTTCAATATTTAAATGTTGAACGCTTTAAGTATTTAAATGTTAATGCTTTAACTGTTTAAATGTTAAACGCTTTAAGTATTTAAATATTAAATATTTTCAGTGTTTAAATGTTGAAAGCTTTAAGTATTTAAATGCTAAACGCTTTAACCGTTTAAATATTAAACACTTTAAGTATTTAAATGTTAAATGCTTTCAGTGTTCAAATGCTGAATGCTTTAAGTAATTAAATGTTAAATGTTTTCGGTGTTTAAATGTTGGACGCTTTTAGTATTTAAATGTTAAACGCTTTAAACGTTTAAATGTTGAACGCTTTAAGTACATCAGAACACTTTTTATAGAATGCCACCCGGAAACTTTGTCTTTATTGAAAGTAATTAAGAATTTCTGGGATGAAGAGTTATCATTTTTTACACTATTTATATTTAGGGGTATTGCTTTCATCTTTGTTGTTGTTTTCACAAAGTTTCGGCCGTTGTGCCCTCCGGCCTTCATCAGATGTATATCAGGAGATTCTGAACTGAACCCCTTTTTTTAATCTAAGACGTGGACTATTCTCGTTCCACTGACCGTGACTCGGGATATCTCGTCTCGTTCTTAATTTTAGTGCTAAGAACGAGACGATATCCCAAGCAAAATTTATAGACGGAAGTAAAAAATAGAGTTTGGTCTTCAAAATTTTCATAGTTCACCTCAATATTCACAGTTAGCCAGAAGAATAGTCATGAGCGTTCCTTTAAATATTTTGAAAACCTAATGATATTTTTATTTCTGATTATAGATACTTGTAAAATCAAAATCCTTACATTTACATTTGATAAAGTCCATCAACATCGGTAAAAACAAATTCTGTCCTTAAATTCACATATGAACTCAATACTAATAATAAATTTCCCTTCCTTGACATATTGATAAACACAAATAATAAAAAATTTACTATTTCGCCATACAAAAAACCTACAAGCATAAATTCATGTACACTTAACTACAAGAGCGAATGCCCATATTACTACAAAATAGCAATTATAAAGAATCTAATACATCGTGCAGAAACTAATTCATCCACAAAACAGATTTTACAAGGAACTAAAGAATATAAAACAAACACTTATTAATAATAGCTTTCCAAACTATATAGTTGATGAACAAATAAGTTGCTTTTTTAGAAATCGCAATACTAAGCAAATAATACATAATACTGCTTCTACTAATCTCAAACATATTAATCTCCTATATCGTAATCAAATGCGTACTGATTATAAACAAGATGAAAATATACTAAAAAACTTAGTAAATACTAATATATCAACAACAGATCCTAGCAAAAAAATTAATTTCATCATATACTACACTAAATCTAGTATATCCAACTTAATTCTTTGCAATGATTCTTCTCCCACGGTTAGCGATTTGCAAAAAAACCAACATAGTTTACAAATTCAAGTACCCTTTGAAAGATTGTATCTCCAACGAATTAAATAATATTTATGTTGGTCACACCACAAACTCGCTTTCACGACGCTTGACACTACATTTGAATGAAAACAGTTTTAGGCATTTAAAACAACATGCCTGCCCTCACACACAATTCCGTAAAATCCTTGTTAAAAACACAATTATACTTAAACATGAAAACAATAAACAAAAACTAAAAATTCTTGAAGCTATGTACATAAAACAGTTGAAACCCAACCTAAACAAAATAAACTACGAAATCTTCACAAATATTCTTAAATGCCTATAATTGGTAACAGAAACCATTGGTTTATACCAACGGCATCCTATACTTAATACTTCTCGAATTCACTCTCGCGTGGTCATGTGTGACGTCATGAGTTGCGGTGCGATTTTTGTTCCAGCGTCTTATATGCACGTGTTTATCGTTACTTGGAAATCATCCATGTAAATAGAAACAGACTATCATCACATTCTTGTCCGTGTATTGCTTAATATATTGTACTGTACTTGTCATCTTTGATAATGGCTTATGTAAGCCGAAAGCTTAGATTGGATTAAAAAATATGTATCAATATTGTAATTTTCTTTCTTCGTTTAATGATAATGTTATTAAGCTTATCAGACGTTATGAAAAGAATTTACATAAAATAAATAGACAACACTTGTCCATATTATTTAATGAATATATATATATATATATATATATATATATATATATATATATATATATATATATATATATCTGCCATGAACAGACAAAAATTAGTTTTATTATTACCACTCATGATAATAAAAAGTAAAAATGAAAAACGGGCTAGAGTAAATTATATAATAAAAAAAAAAGACGGTGGATAACGTTTATTGATGGGAAGAAGAGAAAAAATATTTAAATAGTAATTAGTTGGAAGCCTAATATAAAGTCCTTCTGTTTTCAAAGAGAAGGCTTTAAAGATAGAATATAGATGGCCTCCAACACTTTTAGGTGGTAATTTGAGTGGGACTTGCTAAGCATGGTAAAAGCGTCCCCACTAAAACTAACAGCACAATTATGGCTATTTATAAGGTGTTCTGCGATGGAAGACCCGGACGTATTGGTTTTTACTTTTTATTATCATGAATGGTAATAATAAAACTAATTTTTGTCTGTGCATGGCAGTGATAAAATTTTGTACCACCAAACATATCTTTAAATATACATATATATATATATATATATATATATATATATATATATGTGAAAGAATGGACAGTTTTATTAGTGTCAGCGGTGTTACGGTCGCTTTACATTATTTGTGGTTTTAAGTCTCTGTATATATGAATAGCTACGCTAATTATATGAGATGTTTGCGTTCAACACCGTCGCATTCATAATAACACTCCATTTATTATTCTCATGCTCTTTAGTATTCATATTTGACCTTTATTTTTTTTTTAAATCAGCTGTAAGGTCAATGTGGGTGGAAAAGTACCAGAAAAAAAAAGAATCTCTCTGAACCTTGATCAATTCAGTTCCATGTTCATATCATTTTCTTGCGTGAGAACTAAGTAATCGCAAGATTAATTGTGGAATCTCCCAGCTTTCTATGATCTCAAATTTATTATATATATATATATAGTTATCGATATAGATATATATTCAAACATATTTTATTGAATTATATAGACATATTATGTCTATTTATTTTTATAATAATCATTTCTAGTTCTCTAATCAGTTTTCTTGATGTTAAGATGAAATTAAAAGAAAGCGTCGTAGTTTTTTTCCCCTCCCCAAGTCGCTTCGATCTACTCCAAGATCATCGTCAGGAATGAATTACAAAGACAAACTTATTGTAACTGTGATCGTTGTGCTGGTGAGTTTTAGATCCAATGTGTTTTAGGCCGTCTCAGCCACGAAGTGCGTCGATGATCAAGCAAAGTCTTTTTATATCTCAGACTTGAAACATTTATATTTACTCAGAGATCATTATAAGTGTCTTGATGTTAATTTCCCCGAGATTGTTGGCATAGAACTTGAAGAAACCTGAAATGAATGTGGTCGCGTCTGTCTAAGTATAGGAGGTCTAAAAAAAAAACATCAAATAGTCTACACATTGAAAATTCACCAAAATATTTGCAAGAAGCAAGAACAACGTAGCCACATTTGCACAAAAATGATGTAAAACCCTACATCCTCATTGGCTATAGTTGTAAATAAATCAACCAATGGCATTGCTCAAAATCGAATCGTAGCCATCATCACATAAGTATATATAATTCCAAACAATACAATACTTCATTAGCTTCCTATCAAGATTGGTCGTGGTGAACTGTTTCAACTTCTTCTTTGTTTTCAAACTTTTACTATGGTCTACTGAGATTGCTGCATGAAAATGTCCTTTAAGATATTTCTAGTCACCCGTCTTGGCTAAATGAGGGTTCAAGGTAAATAACTGGTCACCTGGCCCGAACAATATATGACCAAGGGTTCAAGGTAAATTAGTGGTCAGCTAACCTGGATAAATATCAACGAGGGTTCAAGATAAATTACTGTTCAGCTGACATGGTTTAAATATCACTGTGAGTTCAAGGTAAATTATATCTGAAAGCGTATCAGTTCAGTGCTTGTCGTTCCTTACCTATTTATAGATTTATAAAGATACACGCACACAGATACATACACACAAACATACATACACAGATAGATAGATAGATAGATAGATAGATAGATAGATAGATAGATAGATTTAGTGTATGAATGTCCATTATGTTTGATCAGGAGCCGTTCTAAACTCCATATATTTCCTTTAATTTCGGTTGAAAATAAAGCCAAAAATTTCCAACATTTGGATATTTTTATTAAGCTGTTTGATGGTGGATATCTTTGTTTAAATGTCCATATAACCACTCTGAAGATGGCTCATGTGAGCCGAAACACAAATAAAAAAAAAATCCAAATGCTGTCTTTATTTTCACCCGAAATTAAAGCAAACATTCGAACAGCTCATGATCAGACATAATAGACATTCATTGTCTGCTATATTTAACAGTATATGTTTAAATAGATATAAATATATACTTATGATTAGTTGGATCTCTGGTGCTAACATATAAACAATTTCTGTTTGAAGCAATTAAGCATCCTTCTCTTCCTCTTCCTCCTCCTCCTCCTCCTCTTCCTCCTCAACTTGCTTTCCCTCCTCCCCTCCCACTTCCTATTTTTACTCATCATCTTCATTATCAGAATTGTTGATATTTGTAATGTAAAAAGCATTTCGAAAAAGTCAATCTAATGAATACATGCGAATGTTGTAGTCGTGTTTGTTTAGAGTCTATTTACTATTTAATTTTGTTGTTAATCCATTAATCGCAAGATTAATCCATTTAATCCTCTGTCAGCATTTTCACAGCATGTATGTTTTCTGACGGTGATTGTTTTCCTCCATTTATATATTTGGTAGTCACGTGAGCAGAGGGGGGGAAATGATCTGAAATAGACTGAAAGCTTTTAGTGGGGGGAAAAATGCAGGGATAATATTCTATTGTCATCGACACAAATGACAACATGCCCCACGAATTGTGTCAAAAAATAAGGTTCTTTTTATTCGTTTGTTTGTTGCTTTTTTTTTGTTTTGTTTTGTTTTGTTTTAAATTAGAATTGAATTATTTTAATAATAGCTGACCACTCATATCCGAGGGCACCGGTCTACGGGAACAGCTATCCAATCCCTGTTGCAGACGCCTGCTCGGGCACATTTTTGTTTGTTCAACACCCACAGAGTTGTCTTATACTACTACTATGCTGAGCGGACCTTACTCATAGTTTCTGAGAGAGTGGGCGTTATCTAGCGTTGATCAACAAGGCCAGCTCGCTGAAAGCCTCGGTCACGATGACTTTTCACGCTAGCATAACCAATTTCATTCACAATGTCTGGCTCAACCCGTGATATGGATTCAGGCACTTTCCGAAGGTGCTGCACGCTAAGATTATTGTAATACACACACACATGCATGTATGTATATATATATATATATATATATATATATATATATATGTAATAAAATGGATTAAGTCCGACAATTATTTAATATATTGTCTGTTTATACGTTACTCTTTTATAGATTTATTTAAGTAAATGCTCCGTTTTTTTAAATAAACAGTATTAATTGCATTTACCGGCCTGAATTGTTGGTAAACAGTAAATCGGACTTTGCTAATCAGACGCTTCTTTGTGGCTAAAGGGTTAACAGTGCTGCAGATCAAATGATGTTTCCCATTAAAAGTTTCAGATTCTATTGCTGTCGGTGAACCACATATTTTCTACAAAATTTCTCGAACATTCAGGTCGGTAAATGTAATTAATACTGTTTATTTAAAAAACAGAGCATTTACGTAAATAAATTGTATCTATTAAAATAACGTATAAACAGAAAATATATTATATATGTGTGCGTGTGTGCGTATGTATATATACATACATACATACATATATATATATATATATATATATATATATATATATATATATATCATATTGAGTGATGGTATCAATAAAATAGTGCTCAATGTAAAATAACACAGCTATAAATTATATATTTTTTCATCGGTTGCACAATTCTGAGTTTCATGCACAATGCAATCTTCAGGTGCTAAGAGTTAAGTGCCGAAAAAAATGTATTTATAAATATATCTGTATATGTGTGTTTGTGTGTGTCCGTGCGTATGTGTAAAATTTCACATAGAGTATATCTGTAAAAGGACAATATGAATAAAGTACAAAAGGAAAACTTATCTCACCCAACGCGTTTCGTCCTCTGAGTGACTTTATCAGGCATTCCATAAGTTTCTGTGTTTTTTTACTCAGTTTAACATAAAAATTTATTGCATAGTGAACGTCCAAATTGTCTTCACATCCTGAGTGCATTCTGCAAAATAGTCAGCCGGCACAAGTAGTGTTTAGTAGAGTGTGTTCAAAGAACTTTTACATCCAACTCCTTCAATCTGGAATAATAAAAGTTGGCAGGTCGTACTTATTAGATATATAGTAATAGTATACCAATTTTACAATAATATAGAATACTTATAACTGCTTCTATTAGAAAGTATTAAAACCTCTCTTATGCATCTCGTATCTGGGCTGGAGCTGCCCAATCCTAACTTTTCAATTTTGATAAAGTTTAAGAGTCTCGTGATGATGACTTATTACCCAGTCTGTACTTTCTTCCCACAGACACAACATTGCAATCCTATCACTACCCTATCGTTATTTCCAGAACACACGTTCAGATGAGCCCGTCTTTTATTCCTTCAACTTATACCTTTACAGCTAAAACTCGCTATGCTATACCGACGGTGACGTATCACCGTCATTCCCTCCACCAGCCTCAGTCAGCAGTCGATGGAATATAATCCATTTCTTCCATTAAAAGAACTTTAAACAGATTTTCCCGTCGACAATTTAAATGCGTGAAGAGCAAAAGGCGGCCATATGTTTCTATAAATGTTTACAATAAATCAAGTGAAAACCAAATTATTAATTTTTTCTATAGTTTATTTTCGCTTATCCTTATTACATAAACATAGACTCATTAGAGGGAGGACACCGCAGCATGTTAGACTCTTCCGCCTACTATAAATTAGTAGGAGAAGGCCTTGGGATAACATTCGACCAGATTGTTCATCCCTCGTTGGGGGAGGGCTGTTAAATATAACAGTCGACCAGATTGTTCATTTCTGACGAACTATCTGCATCGAGCGGAGAGGAACCCGGACGAAGCTGTGCCAAAGGGTAAAATTTCGTCCGGGGAGGCAGACAGGCCCTGAACCCGTTTATGCGGGTTCTAAGGGAATATTTTTGGCCCAGCCTACCGGCTCGGAGAACCCACGCTAAACTCGGCCTTGTGCCACATACATCCCACGTGGGGAGTCGAATAGATTGTTCTACCGAGGCTGTGACTTTTCGCAGCTCCTGACGAACTCTCTGCCATGGGAAGAGAGGAACCCGGACGAGGCTGTGCCGAAGGGCAGTGTCTCGTCCAGGGAGGTAGTCAGACCCAAACCCGTTTATGCGGGTTCTACGCGGATTTTTCGGCTGAGCCTAAGGGTTCGGATGGCCCACGTTAAACTCGGCCTTGTGCTACATATATCCCTCGTGGGGGTAGGGGCTGTTAAATATTAACAGTCGAATAGATTGAACGCTGGGTCAACCGACACACACTCACTAGTCGTGTAATACTTTTCTGTTGTACTTACTGTTTAATATATAATATATCTGCAACACTTGTGATTTCTTTAATCATTTACTTGATCACAACACTTATAGACATTTCCACAGAATTATATAAATAAGTATCGAATAAAAAACAAAGAACGTAATATACAGTTTTTTTTTTGGGGGGGGGGGGTTTGATTTTTTTTTTTAAGCATTTCACCCCAAGCAAGGCTGGAAGCCACTGGCACGCAAGGGTTTACATAGGATTTGGACCGAGAGTAGATAGGCATGATAGAGGAAAGGATGAGGAGAAGGATAGTGGATAGATCAAGGCAACTGGAGATGTCGATTGACATTACATTTGAATAGTTGGAGATTACAGCTATCAGGGAAACAGGAAAAAGGAAGGGAGTTCCACAGGCGAGAGGTGCGAGATATGAAGCTATTGGAGTAGAAGAGACGGTTACATTTAACAGTTTCAACAGTGAAAGGGTGAGAGCGGGATGCCAGCCTCGTAGGACGCTTGGATTCATGAAGTCTGGGAACCAGCGAAAGCAGCTCATCGGTGCAATTACCATGAAAGTATGTGTAATAAAGACAGAGAGAGGTGACGTCGCATCTGTGAGAGAGCGACTGCAGGTGAGATGCCAGATCAGGGCCAATTACATTGCATATCCGTCTTGGAAAATTAATGGCAATAGCGATTTCAGACAAATGATACAATTCAGCTCAAACAGTAAGTCATAGATTTTGGACAAATTTCGTCTCAAACCCGTCTATTCCACCTGAAGCGCGGTTTGTCCCTCTTAAATCGTTTGACTTAGAGCCTCAAAATTTTCATTTAACCAAATCAGTCGAACACATTTGCCACAACAAAAATTTCATTCTTATGGAAGAAACAGTTCAGCATTTATAGAATTTTTTTCGTTCAAAATGCCAGATTACTACAACAAAAAAATACTTTCTTTTTGCCAACTGTGATTATTATATTATGAATAAATGAATTTAACTTTTGTGTCCTGGTTGAAGAGGATTTTAATATGTTGCTAATTTACATTTCTTTACATACATCAGCATCAACCAACCTTATCAAAATTAAAGATTTTGGTTTCATCAATAATATATTTGTTTTTTAATTCACCCCAAGCAAGACGTAAAGGCTGGAAGGGAAAGAGAATTAGAAAATTTAGAAGGAACCTGAAAACCAATCCTAAACAGAAAACAAGTCTACAACTGTTCAAAAGACTGTGGAGGAGTGTAGAGCGGATGATTGACTAACCTACCTATTTCAAATTTACTAATACTCCAAAGATTTGCGAATATCGGGCTGTTGCTATGCATATCTCGAAGGCATTTGGCAGGGTTTGGCATAATGGTCTTCTTCACAAGTTGAAAATTATGCTATTTCTTATCAAAATTATGTCTTTCTTATCAAATCGCGAAATGAAAGTTGTCTTTGAATGGCCACTCTTCTAGATCCTTTTACATTAATGCTATGATTCGACCAAAGTTGTTTCTATTTTTCACAAATGACCATCCTGATGGCATCAGTTCACAACTCGCTATCTTCGCTGATGACTCAACTATTTACTCCTGTCTTAATTGTAAGTCTGATCGGTTTGATAAGCTGATCTCAAAAATTACTTACAATCTGTTAAATGGGTCATTGAAAGGCTTGTTAATTTTGACATCTCAGAAACAAAACTGCTCTCTTGTGATCATCTGGAAGAACCCTTTTTACCTCCCATCATCATGGCTGATGCTAACCACCAAGAGAATCTTTCATTGCGCCTTATCTGACTAAAGTTTTCAGCTGACATGAATATTGAAGAGTATATTGAATCAATTGCTTAATCTGCTGCTAGGAAATTTTATTCCCTATGTCGTGCTAGATAACTTTTCTACCTTACATATTTATAAGTTTACCATTCATCCATGCTTTGAATATTGCTGCTGCGTATGGTCTGGTGATTCTATTATATATTTAGAAATTCTTGATAAAATACAAACAAGAATCTGCAATGAATCTGCAATGTTATTGATCTTGACCTAGCATCTTGGCTTCAGTCACTTTCTCACCACTGTAATGTAGCTTCTCTGTGCCTTTTCTATAAATATCTTCATGGCAATTGTTCAGAGGAACTCTCTTCTGTGGTACCTAGACTTTATGAATTCAAGAGCAGTACTAGATTGGCAGGAAGGTCTCATATTTTACAGTTGAATTGGCTAGATGTAAATGTAAGTTCTATGCTAACAGTTTCTTCTCTTGCACTTCTCACTTGTGAAACTCACTTCCGGCGTCTTGCTTTCCAGTCAAGTTTGATATTTGAAAACTTAAATAAAATGTCAATCATTATCGTCTGCCTTCTTAATTCCTGTTCTTTTATTGTTCTCTCTCTTTAATAGTAGTTTTTCATCATATAACACTCAGTAACTCAGTAATTCATATGCATCGACATTATAATTAATATTAATACAGTACCCCCTTATCCGTTATTTTTCTGTAACGTTTTCAGTTATCCGCGATCAATGACATAAAAACAATTTATTAGTTTTTGCCTAATATTGCTTCTAATTCACAAAAGCAATTCGGATATGATTTAAAATGCTTTCTTTAAGTGAAAAGAAGAACGATATAAAAGTCTCGATATGATGAGACTATTTAATAACATGTCCAAATCTTCAGAGTTGATCTTGAGTCCCATTTTTGGAACATTTGCTAGAGGGTGTTGATTTTTTTTATTCAAGATATTAAAGTAAAATAAACGTACAGGGTGGGTCTGAAAGTGTGGTCACCTCCTATCTCTCTTCCAAACTGTAGAAGCTCTTTGTCAGACACCTGAGATAGAAAATTGTGTAAGGGTGACAAGACTTTCAGACCACAATCAGATTCTACAATCAGTTAACTGTGGATGATTAAACAATTCTTCCAATGAAACTATCTTTAACACACCGTACAATATAAACATAAAAACAAACGGATGAAAAATATTTATTACTCCATATACAAACGCTCCCCTGCCATTTAGCACTATTCACAAGATATTCAATATCACAGTAAAAATCAGCTACAGTTTCACAGAAAACATAACAAATAAATAAAAAAGCACAAACAGAAAAATAACCAACAAACCACACGCATAAACCAAACACACCTATAACTGCAGAATAAAGAAGGAAAGTCCCTTAAATGGCTATTGATTGCAACAAAATAGTATATACTAAACCACTGTAAAATCAGCAGATAACGAAGAAATATGTACAGAAGGAACTGAAGGACTATGGAAACAGAGAAACTATACACACAAAACATATTTTACAAATATTAAATACGCAAACCGCACAATGCTTTCTAAAGCTATATGGGAAATTAAAAAACACAAACCAAAATACACCAAAAATATCATGTTAAATAAGGAAAACTACATCAGCCTACAAACATAAATCCAGAAACATTTAAACTCTGGAGGAGAAAAATAGATATAATCATCTTTAAAAACCAATGCTAATTACTAAATAAATGATCAGAACTTATTACAAATTGCGAACACGGACACAAATTATTGCTACGTTACTTAAAAAACGAAAACTAAAAACGAATACTTCATAAAATACCACTATAACAAATACAAATAGAAACACGATAAACAAAACAGATAATATAACATACCTTGTGAAAATTCTGTAAACACACTAATAACCAACCTCCAAGAAAAAATAAATTAAACAAAATGTCTAAGTAAATAAATAAAGTAAATAATAAACAAATTAACAAACTACGAATGTATACATAAACATAAATAAGTGTAATAATAATAAACAACAAAAGTAATCAATAATAAATAACTTTTAAAAAGTTAGCAACACAATAAAATAGCTTCAAATAAACGCACTGGAACCCACAATTATTCCTACTCATTAACGTCTGGAATAATTCGAAACATAATCTTTACCGCCTACCCAATATCCGTTAGGATAAGACAATAGATTTTATTACCCATAATAAAAATTTGATGATTTTTTTATTGAGCTTTCGTAGTGTTTTTTAAATTTTTCCGTTTGATGGGAGTAAAGGCGTGTAATAATTGTTCGTACTTTCTATTGTCCCAAAAGCTTTCGGTCGCTTCCGTTGTTAAATTAAGTGCGATGAATAATGGGTGTCAGATGTTTTAGGTATAGTGCTTCTCTGACGGAGAGATGTTTTCGGTTATGGGATTTATGAAAGATGACCGTGTCAAGCAGAATTTTCCTAATGGGTTCTTGCAGATTTTAGGTGGCTAAACGCTTTTTTTATTGCACTTTAAGCAGATAACTGACACGTGAGGCGTCTGCTCATTGAGGTGGTGGAGTGATCGATATAGATAATTGATTTAGGACTAGAAAGACAGTCTTGTACTGGGTAGTTAAATTGATACACTATATTGGTTATCGCTAGTTTAGATTTAATCCGGTTATTTTGATTAGTGACGACGAGGTTGACGGCATTCCTGATATATATATATATATATATATATATATATATATATATATATATATATATATATATATATATATATTGAGTGGACATTGAGGTCATTATCCAGCGGTCAACATCCAGTCTGTTTCATGCTTAAACGCAATTAAGCAGGCAATAGACAGTCATCGCTCGGTGTTGACCTCAATGTCCACCTTTATACTTACCTACGCTTTATGCCTGATATCGAGCTATTTATGGACAAAGTCCGACAATTATTTATTAAGACATTTTTTTAATTTTTTTATGTTTATACGTTCTTTTTATAGATACAAATATTTAAGTAAATGCTCTGTTTATAATAAACAGTATTAACAACATTTACCGGCCTGAATGTCCGAGAATATATATATATATATATATATATATATATATATATATATATATATATATATATTGGGACCTATGGAAAATTATTGAATAGAATAATCACACGAAGGTTGGTAATGAACGATAATACTTAGGACAAGAACAACACGTATAAGATTCGCCAGCGGTACGTAGAAGAAGTAGTCAACTGCTAGAAGTGAGTCAAATGAATTCCACAATGAATCTCTAACTACAGATCAACATACAGTATTTACTACTGTATTTGTGTGAATGGGGACATACCCATTAACGTCAAGAGTTATGCTACAACAATATATAATAACAAATATAAATTAGTAGGGATTATTCCAAAGCGGACTTTTCATTCCATAAGAGAGCTCAATGTATGTTACAGAGCAAATAATTCGGAAAAAAACCTTAAAACTTAATATTCGTTAATAAATTTTATTTCGATGAATATAAGCATACTCATCTCATCAGACCGACAACATTTTATGAAATGGAATCAATATATTCCTGACAGATACGCAAAGAGAAAAAATTTTAAAAATTTTAAATTATAAAATTAAATATAGAAAGATAAAACAATTGCAAAAATAAATTGACGTAGAAAATGTTTAATATAACGGGTAAAGGAAAGAGACAGGAAGGTTAAATTTAAAAAAATAATGTTTATATATATATATATATATATATATATATATATATATATATATATATATATATATATATATACAGAGAAACATTTAAAAACACAATACTACATATTAAAAAAATCTATGCCGTTTACTACTATTTTTGTATCAAAATGATATGCGATAAAAAAGGATAAAACAGTGTATAAATTTGAATTTCCTCTGCTCATCGGCCTCTGTAGCTTTCATCTATTAGGCTTCTCCCATGTCAGATTGCCAACAACACGAGTCCAAATCTCATCAGAAGTTAATTCTTTATTTCCGATCTAACGGTCGTAGAATGTAAAATCGACCTAAGATCTGAAAGAAAATAGTATGGTAAATAGTTAAAAATTAATAATGACTAATCTCTCATATTTCAAATATTCTGGCAAAAGGAAAATAATTTGGTCTTTGTTGTATAAAAAAAAAATTATTATTTTTTAATTTTATAATTCCTTCTATTAAAAGAGGAAAAATGCTTAAAATCATCTTGTGAGAGTGAATCAGATCAGCTCGACATTCGAATAAATATTTTAGCCAAGCATAAAAGTAATGTCAAAGACATTGTTGTCCCCAGAGGCAAAAAATGTCGGAAAAGACACTTTCTCTATTGCGAGGATTTTTGAATTTAAAAAAAAATTATTACGCGGTCACATCTAAGTATTCAAAATATAAAATCAAAAGATGAAACTTTCTATCTCAATCGCTTATTTTTCTGATTAAGTTTCAAAAGCAATTTTCTGAAAATATTATTTATTGATGGGATCTTTGCCTTAATTCTACGTGATAAATGTGAATGAAATTAAGGTTAATTAAGATTCTTACAATTGAGTTAAATGTGAATGAAATGATAATTTGGGACAGAAAGTTTTTATTTTTACACTTCTTTTCGTACAAAGTGTCGAAAGCAAAACTTCCGATTTCAAACTCTTGGTAAATGATTTAAACATGAATTAATTAATGAGTGACTGGGATTTGTAACTGAGAGACTCAGAAACAAGATTTGCTAAACATGATCATTGGTACTGCGTGGGCACGACGTCTCTAGGCAAAATTCTTCCATTTTTACTTTATTGTCCTGTGTTTTAAAACGTCAAACGTTTGTCAGGATGCTTACTTGACTATACTTTAAGAATAGTTCTGTTTTCACCTGCACAGCTGAGAGCTCGAGGCGTTATCAAGATAATAGATCAGCATTTTCTTTTCTTATACAAGATAATTCCTAAACGAAATATTTCGTGGGCAAAAGATTGAACGAGGAAGATCAAGAGTGTCATGACATTCTTGACGACTTGATCGCTTTGAGCTATGTCGGAAAGAAAACTGTCAGAAATTCCAGCGCCTGAGAAACTCAGCTATAAAACACTGTCTTTTCGAATTACATCGTGGAAGAAGTTTACAAAGTTGGCTCAAATTAAATCCAGTTCTGAGAACAAAGGGTCGCACACTATTTACATTGTTTAGAGTATTGTACTCATCTTTGTTGCCATATTTATCACAACGTTTCGGCCATTGTACGCTCCGGCATTCTTCAGGTGGTTGAAATGTTGAACTGAACCCTTTATTTCGCTGGAGTAGACTGTTTTAGTTCCACGTGCCATGTCTAATGGATGTCAGTTATCAGCTATCTTCTGTTAATTCCCCTCTCCAAGTTCTCCACTGCCTTAGCCAGGTATTGAACTCACAACACTTTGTGTCCTGTTACTGGATCTAACTAACGCCTTCATCCACTGTGACATGTTTCCTTAAGGACATATGCTACAGTGGATAAAGGCGTTGTGATGAATATGACAACAAAGATGAGGACAATAGTCCGAATAATGTAAATAGTGTACATAATACCTCATCTCATAAATATAGACAGATACTAAAGGGTCGCACGTAAAAGCATAAGCACTTTATTCCAGTATTTGTTGCCGAAACCTTCTTAAAATACCTTCAATCAAACTGCCGACGTTAGGTTAGTTGTAAACTACTTGAACATCACGGAAAAGTCTCCTGGTAGGTAAACTTTATTCGTAAGTAATCTTAAACCGAGTCAAATGTTCAAATGAGTTCCATTCTTTACTTCCACCAGCTCAGACCATTACAGCCATGACACTTCCATAGAGTTGAATCAACTTCATTTCCTTCGTATTCCAAGTCTCAGAAGGAAGTCACACACACCTTTTGTCAAGAACTGCTACTTTGTAGGGCAAACTCCCACGTTGGTGCTTCCCAGAACAAGAGACATTCTTCATGTTAAAGATCAATCGTTAATTATCCTCCTTATTGCTATAACCTTCACGTCTTAGCGCTTCCTCTTTTGTTCATATCTCGCAAGTCATTCATCATAACCATTTTAGCAATAACTCTCTATATTAAGAAATAGGCAGATGTGGAGAGCTGTAATCACGCACGTCCTGAAGGGTCATGGAATGTACAGAGAGAAAGAGAGTTATTATTATCTAATATTCACCAAGAAGACAGAAATTGCGACACTGAATTGCGAAGTTGTATTGGAATAGTGAAATATGCCTTGCAAAAGCTGAGCAAAGCATTAAGAGATCGGAAAATTTCGTTAGAAATAACTAAAAGAAGAGTACTGAACTGTTACGTAATATCAGTCGCTCTGACAACAGCAGTGTTCCTCAGTCATCAGGAATATATCTATGTCAGGCTGATACTGTAACAAGAAATTTTCGATTACTTCTACCCACGACGACTTAACACTGATTTACAGCAGGATGACACTGAACTGTCGGCTGTTTATTAACGCTGCCTTTCAGCCGAACAGAAGTCGGTGATCAGGAACTCAAAGTAGTGAGTCAATTCAAATATCTCGATTATCAGCGAAGAAGACCCCAGAAGATAAAAAAAAAACTCAAGAACAACAGAAACATTGACATCTGTCGCAAAACTAAGAACCATCTCAAAAGAGTCAAGAATATTTACCCGAAATCAAAGATCAGATTGTTTTGTTCATTGGCCTTTTCAGACTTTCTATTCACTTGCGAATCTTAGACATTAACAGCAGAGTTACAGTGAAGAATCCAGCCATTTGAAATACGATGCAAGAGAACCATTCTAGGCATGTCCTACGCAGACCAAATAAATAAATAAAACCATCAAACAAGAAACAGACCAATTTGAGAGGCTGAATGATAATGAATGTTCGTTGCTGGAATTACCATAAATGATTTATACTTTTTAAAAAGAACTATTTATCATTTAATCTTGGAGTAATTTACATTTATTATGTAAGATACAAAAGTAAGTATATAGTTTGTTTATTTTATTTCATTTGAAGTTGCAATATTATAATTTTATCTTTATTTTAATCAATGTTTTCGGTGCCAAATAGACAAAAATATATTCATTTCAAATTTTGCCACAAATTTACTTGCATTATTTAGATTATTCGGACTGTTATCCTCAACTTCATTACCATATTCATAACGCTGTAGGCTCCGGTCTTCTTCAGGTGTGTGGAATTTCGAACGAACCCTTTATTTTGTCCACCGGGATAGATTGTTCTAGTTCCATGTGCCATGCCTCTTCTGGATGCCTCAGTTATTTCCTTTTAACCAAACTCTCAATTAATTTTTTGCCTATATCTCTGAGATCAGGTATTATGATTATTCAGATTATTTACATTATTCGGACTATTATCTTCATCTTTACTGCCATATTCGCAAAGTTTCGGTCGTTGTGCGCTCCGGCCTTCTTCAGGTGATTGGAATTTCTAACCGAGTCCTTTATTTCATCCACTGGGCTAGATTGTTCTAGATCCATATGCCATGCCTCTTCCGAATGTCTCAGTTATTTCCCTTTAATTCAACTCTCCAAGTTTTTGTTCACCACTGCTGTAGCCTGGTATTGAACTCATAATTCTTTGGCTGTAATCACTGGATCTAACCAACGTCTTTATCCACTGGGTTATGTATCCTTGAAACGTTGTGAATGTGGCAATGAAGATGAGGATAACAGTTTGACTAATGTAAATGATGCAAGTAATCATAATACCTCATCTCAGAGATATAGACGGATGAAGTTAATTTAATATGTTCTTCTTTGATATTATTCTTCATAGTTAATGAACATAGTGATTATAAAATTTAATCTTTTAATGAATATTTTTTTGTTTTTCAATGGTATTTTAAAAAGATATAATGAGTTTCTATTTTACCGTCCTTCGTAAATAGACAACAAAATGTAATTTTATCCATACAATCCATACAACCACGGACACAGCAACCCAGAAGTAAACATGTAATTTTATGTATATTTGGGTAGTAACCCCTCTTTTATACAAGTTTCATTAAAAAAAAATGACAGGGAACTGCGTTTAATTTTTTTTATTTAATCTTTAATAAATTTAATAAAAAACAAGAAAATTAATTATCTACTATTGAAAAATTTATAATTGCTAACCTCATCGTCAACAACAATAACTCACTCGCAAGATCCAAATGACAGAGAACCAATATTATTTACAAGTTCACATGCCTCTTAAGGAATTGTGTCCCCGGTCAAAACAAGTTTATAAATAATTATATTGGATATACTAAAACATGCCTAACAAGAAGACTCGCGTTACATCTCTCTGACCATAGCTCAATTAGGTCTCATTTAAATACATATGGAAACCTTCAAACTCCATCAGCAACACACTCGTTGATAATACAAATATAATAGCCTTATCCACATGTAAAAAGACTAAAAATAATGGAAGAATTATTAGTAAAAAAAGAAAGAAAAACACTCAGCAATATTAACTATGAACACAGCCACAATGTGCTGACCGTATTTGGAAAATAAAACATTGCCTATAACTCCAGGTACATACATAAAACTATACATACACTAAGTTAAAAGAAAAAGAAAATCATCCTTGATGATGGTTAAAAGTATAGACGAAAGCACTTGGACATACAGAACATTCGGCCAATTTCTGCTTGGTTTATGTCCAAAAAAAGAAGAAAATTATAAGAACACAAGGAAAATTAAATCTTTACCGCAATAACTTGTCAGTCGTTTTCAATGAAACTTTATAGATGAACAAAGTTTCTAACCCCCACCCCCAACTCCTTCAAACAAATATCCATAATATATAGACGTTATCTGTTGGTTAGTGATACAATTTATCTGTTCGTCCTTCATAATTTTAATGTGTCGGACACTTACAAACGTTACCTGTTGGTTAGTCATAGTCGTTATCTCATGGCCCCTCATAATTTTAATGTGTCGAACACTCATGGATGTTACCAGTTGGTTATTCATAGTCATTACTGTTGGTCCTTCATAATTTTAATGGCTCGGACACTCATTGTCGTTATCTGTTGGTCCCTCATCATATTCTCACAACTTTTGAAATCAGTCGCCGGTGATCAACAATATTTGTCCGTCTCTGTACGGACACATGAGTGTCCACTTTCTACTCGTAAAGATGTAATTAAATATCGGATAAGAGTATAGTATCTGTTGGTTCTTTGAAAACCACACATATAACGATATGCAAGTAATTTAAATATACACTTCCATATGTTTATGTGTCTGCATGTAAAAATTTCAGATAGAGTAAATGGACAATATGTATAAAGATAAGTATTCCGTTTGTCTTTATTCATATGTGTGTGTGCGTGTGTGTGTGTGTGTGTGTGTGTGTATTTATGCATGTGTGTATGTGTCTATGTACGTACAGGGTGCGATGGATGAATTGACGTCTAAATTACACAGAAATTAAAATAACACTAACACCTCATTTTAACAGATATTTACCAAAATTACACATAAATATCTAAAACACTAAAGAATAAATTTATTCAATAAAATCGCCGTTGACTTCAATCCCGGCTTCCAGACGACTTCGGAATCTCCTGCATCTTGTCTAGACGGTTTCTTAGTTTAAGTTGGAGAATTCTGCCATAATCCTTGCTTTCAGTTCATCTTTGGTGTTACAAGGTGTTTTGTTGGTTTCTCGCTCAACTGCGCCCCATACATAGTAATCAGGAGGTTGCATTCTAGGGAGTTAGGTGTCCGTGTCGCAGAAATTGTAAGACAGCCATGACTTGGTATTCCTGCTTGTAGAGTGCAGAGTTTTGGTGCAGAGTCCTGTTGACAGGCATAAGATCTTACATCAGCCATCCTCTACCTCCTAAAGGCACTACCTCCTCAAGGCACTTGATGTAAGTCTTCGTGTTCTTTACGAATCCTCTACACTGTCCTCAGATTGTCACCTAACACTCTGAAATGTTCGAATTTAAGCTTCCGGTGCGAATGCCAAACAGTACAGCATGCCGTTTCCAAATTTTTGGCGGAGTGAATTGCGTCATAGTGCTCGTTTTCTTACAGGCGGTGCCCAACTGACCCTACTATACTAAAAACAAACAACACGCATTCTGGAAATTAAAAATATAAAATGGCGATAATTTTCCTATTCTACCCTGTATGTATTATCCTAAGTGTATCCATAGATAGACAAAAGATTTTATATTTGCATGGATTTGAATGTGGTATTTGAAATGTCGAAACTTGTTCTGAGCGAACAACACCCGCCTCCAACACAGGTTTCATATGATGTCTTTATTTGGAAATGATTCTCTTCAGACCTACGTGTTTAAAACACGTGGTTCTACAGAAGGATGCTGAGAATACCATGGACAGAACATGTGAGCAGCAACGTCGAAGTTCCTGAGACAATGGAAGCAAAAAGGAAGAGGTAATTGAAATTTCTGAGGCACATAATGAGGAAAGAGGGCTTGGAAAATTTGATACTCACAGAACAGATCGAATGTAAGAGAAACAGAATCAAACGACGCATAACTTTCCTGACGAGCTTGAGTGAAAGGATGGCGGATCAGAATTTAGGAGAGATAGAAAAAAAATGAAAATTATTAAGTGCTTCACAAGACAGGAAGCTATGGAAGGAACACGCTACATAGAAGAACATTGAACCCATGAGCGTCAAGTAAACATTTTTTGTGTGTGGTTCACATCCGATATCGATGTTTATGGTTGGTCTGCTGATCGAATCATTTAATTAGAGCATTTATGCAGATTCCTTTAATTTTCTTATTCTCTACACCTGATGATGGTTGAGAGTAGATCGGTCAAACGGTTGTGATATAGATCATCTAAAAAGAAAAAATCAAAAGAATTATGTAAATTATTTTATTTTAGCTATGTTAGGTGATGGAAGATAATTTTTTAGGGAGACGTTACTGTACAATTTCTTCTTTTTTATTTTTTTGACGAACGTGACTATTTCGTAAGAATTCATCTTACAGTGGTTCGTCTCATTCATATTTTCTTGTATTTTCTGTCAATCCCAGAAATAAGGAATTTTACCAAATAGTAGTCCTAAAGTGCAAGACTCTGCTAAATCAGCTATGCTAAAGCGAAGCAGTAAAGTGTTTATTCTACTTTATGTGATGTATCTCCTCAGTACGTAAGCGATCATGGCTCTCCACAGTGTCCTGTCCTATTTGCCTTTTAATAAATTTTATTTGTTATTTCTCCTAAACCCTGTTCCACCATCAATTTATACAATCTCACTAAGTATGTTATGCGTTGTTTTCCTCTGTCCCTCTTGCTTTCAATCTGTCCCGTGAGTATCAGATTTTCCAAGTCCTCCTTCCTAATTATGCGCCCTAGAAATTTCACCTCTTTTCCTCATGTTAAGTATAAGTGTCCTTTTTTTCCATTTTCTCTAAAACTTCATCGTTTTCCACATGTCCGGTCAATGGTATTCTCAGCATCCTTCTATAGAACTTGCTGCTTCAAGTCTCTTCTACATCTTTGAGAAGATTGTCCAGGATACGCTACCATATAAGAAGACAGATGTCACGTAATAGTTCATTCCTCTTTGTTACTTACGAAGTTTTTCTGTCTCATTACTCTGCTTGACTTATCGAAGGCTTCTTTGGCCATTCCAATAGGCCTTCGGATTTCACTGTCGCACTTTCCGTCCTCTGTCAAAATACTTCACAAGTATTTAGATTGTTATGCTTGATTGATTTTGGTATCTCCTATTTGTAATTTGTATTTCTCCATCATCCATTTCCTAACAAAAGTCCTTCACTTGAATGAAAAGATCCTCAAGGTAAGAAAAATAGTAAGTTGAGGTCACAAACATCTTCTGTCAGTCACGTTGGAATTGTACTCTATTCGTTCTCCTCTTACCTGGATATATATATATATATATATATATATATATATATATATATATATATATATATATATAAGTGAACATTGATGTCAACACTCAGAGGCGACAGGCTGTTTCATGCAGGACGCAATCGTCAGGCATAAAACATCCTGTCGCCTCTGTGTGTTGATTTCAATGTTCACTTTATATTTATATTTGCATACGTTCTATCTCTGATATTCAACACTTTATCCCATAAATATAGTAGATCTTAAAACTATATTTCTTTATATATACATATATATATACCCAGCCCACTGTAATTCTGTATATCGCTCACTGTCTCTTTATCACTTTCTCTGTCTCTGTTTCTATATATGTCTCTCATTATACACACACACACACATACATATATATATATATATATATATATATATATATATATATATGGACAGCGGCGGTTCTGTTGACCTCAGTGCCTATTTTTCTATTTGCAGACACACGAATATATGTGTGTGTCTTTCTCTATCTAAAATTCTCTCCCTCTCTTTATATATCAATCACTCCATATATATATATATATATATATATATATATATATATATATATATATATATATAGCTCTTTTTGTTTCAGTCTCTACTTTCTTTTTATCTGTATTTCTCTCTCTCTCTTTCTATTTCTGAAACTCTCTCTCTCTCTTTCTCTCTCTCTCTCTCTCTCTCTCTCTCTCTCTCTCTCTCTCTTTGTATATCTACCTATCTCTCTTGCTATCGTATGTGATTACATTTCGTGTTTAATTAAATGGTCGGTTCAGTATTTAAAAACAGTGCACTCGCTTGGTCAAAAGTTCTATGGCCGCTGATTGACTCTCCAAATTAGTTAACTGAATGTTCATTTTTCGAAATAACTGGAAATCAGAACCGGGACTGTTTTGTTTGTTTGTTTTGTTTTTGTTTTTTTTTTTGTTTTTTTGTGGGGGTACTTGTTTGCTTTATGTTATTTTGTATTTTTTTATTTATTTTTTTAATAGCAGAAGATAGGGTCTTTCTATCGTGATATCCATACTCCTCCCACTTTTCTTGAAGAGAATTACAGGCTCTTACTTTGATTCCTGCTTAGGGAGGGTTCCCTGGTGTCTTTCCTCTTCTCAGACCTTAGGGTGCTCTCATGAAGTTTTTGTGATATGTGTGGATGGTGGTAATGTCTCTTCATACTGAGAGTACCGGGTTGACAGTTTTGAGAGGCTGCTCTGATCAACAGTCACATAATATCGGGATTCTTGCAGTGCCATGTTGAGCATGGAAGAGTAACTCTGCAATCACCTCCGGTGAGCAACCCCGACGCCACACTACGTTGCAGTCAGTTCCCTTCCTGCGCATGTTGCATTAGACGACCAACTGCTACTACTATCCTAGGCCTTCCCTTGCCAAAACAGCACACCATGACTATAAGGTACTAAAGATATAAATCTAAACCAGAGCGTATAATATAAGATTGGATACTGAGGTTAACATCAAATGGTGACGGGCCATGTGTGTTGCTCGACTATTTATATATGCTGATCAATTGAGCATTATGGGTAGTAATGGCAGGTTTTCTTGTTTATTGTATTATTGGATCGGTGGGAGCGGTTCTATTTTAAAGAATATTAACAGGTCAGAATGAGGTTATTTTAGAGTTGTTGTTTAGAGTTGCTTGTTAACTTTTAACTCATTATTATTCATTAATTAGGGTATTTTATATTCATTAAGTATTCATTGTTGTTTATTATTAAAGTTACTTAAGCAGTGATTAGCATTCGTACAGTTTTTCATTTATTTATTATTTATTTAAATAATGTATTTATTTTTTTTCATTTGCGGGATTGGCTTTCTTATTTATGTAGACTAAAGTGTTGGCTTTGTTTAAATTCTATTTTTATTTGTATAAAGTGCATTTCTTTACTTGTATAAAGCATGTTTCTTTATTTGTATAAAGTGTAGTTCTTTATTTGTATGAAGTACATTTCTTTATTCGTATTAAGTGTATTTCTAGTAATAAGTGTAAACTAAGCCTAAGTCTTTGCTGACAGAATTAGACATCGTATAGCCTCGAACAAGTTTGGTTCCCGTGACTACTGGTGATTGTGCAATAATGTGTCGTCTATCCCTTCTCTTTTCACTTGCTAAAGTCAATTTGGCAACTTATCTCGAAAATGACCTTTAATCAATTGTTAACTGGGACAAGAAATGCCTTGTTATTTTGACTAAACTGATCTCTATTAAATATCTTTTGGCCTTC
>OZ010579.1:129369095-129389095 GCA_963932145.1 Acanthosepion lycidas | reverse complement strand
GCACACTCCTCACTACTCCAGCACCCCCTCACTATTCCTGCACCCTTCTCACTATTCCAACACCCTCCTTACTACTCCGGCACCCCCTCACTATTCCAGCTCCCTCCTTACTACTCCAGCACCCCTCACTATTCCAGCACCCTCCTCATTATTCTTGTATTTTGATGAGTACAACATTTTCATTTTCTGAGAAATACCAGATATTTCTCCAGCTTTCTTTCAAGATCTGCTTTTCTAGCCGGGCTTGAGAAAGCTGTTTTGACATTCAAAATTTGATTTTTAATTCTCTAAAGTAAATTATGGCTTATGCATTGGTTTATATGACCAAATACTAGTCATTTTCACAATTCCTAATGTATTACCACTCCTACCCATTCATGTCTTTTTTGTATCCATTCTCGGCTACCTTGCAACATTCTCTCATTAAATGATTGATGGTCTCATCTTAATATCTACACATTCTACATTTACTATTTTACTGTGTTTTATGTTTTGAAGTTCTGTATCTCTATTAATAAAGAACAGTTTCTTTCCCCAAGTGTCCTTTGCGCAATCGGTTCGAGATTATCTCATTTGAAAATCCTTTTGTTTGTTTCTTGAAATTTCTGTAAATTTGTTGTTCTGGGCAATTTTTGGCTTCTCGTTCTGGAATTTTCTCGTCCCGTATTTGTCCTCTTATCGGTTTTATTTCGAGTTCTGTATGCCATAATTAATTACTCATTACGCTACATTTTCAAGTCCTCAAATATTTTGATATCAAAATTGACAAATTCTTTTTTCCTCCATCTAATGCCGTCTATCAACCTCATCTTTGCGAAGGTTTATGCATGATCGCTGAATACCACATTTCAAAATGTTTCGTACTTTTTATTGTCCAGTTTACAAAGGATTATTATTATTATTATTATTTCTTTTGATTTCTGTTGTATACATATTTCTTTTCTGGTACTAGAGACCTAAGGTCAGAAATGGCTTCATGACATTTTCCACTGATCATTTTTGTGAAAAAAATTACTATTATTATTATTATTATTATTATTATTATTATTATTATTATTATTATTGTTGTTGTTGTTGTTGTTTGCGTGTTATGTTTCCTGCTTTGTATCCTGTAGAACCAGGTCCAAACTATGGACCTTAGGCCCTATAGGAGAATTGTCATTTAATTGATAGCACTTTTCTTAGTATATAGGATCTTCCTAGTAGGGCGATCTTTTGGGGAACCTGTATGTTGATGTTACCTGGGATACTGTTAGTAAAACTGCCCATTCCTTTCTTCACGAGGCCCAGAGCTCCGATTACTATTGTTACAGTCTCAGTCTTCATTCCCCACATTCTGTTAATCTAGATCTCCAGGTCTTTGTTTTTGGACAATTTATAATTTATTATTATTATTTTATTTCCCTTGATTTCTGATCTGTACTCATTTCTTTCCGGGTCCTGCCCAGGGACCTAAGGTTAGAAATGGCATCATGAATTTTTCCACTTCGTATGGTTTGGTCTTTGCTCGTGAGAACAATTTTTTGTATTTCTTTAAGGCATGAGCCTCCAGGAATCCATTCAATTAGTCTATTGGAATCTTTTACAACCAATCCGAGGGTTCCAACTACAACGGGGATTGTTAATGTTCCCATGCGCCACATTTTTGAGATTTCGATTTCAAGGTCCTTGTATTTTGATATCTTTTTGAAGCTCTTCAAAGATATTATTATTATTATTATTATTATTATTATTATTATTATTATTATTTCCTTTGATTTCTGTTGTATACACATTTCTTTCCTGATACCAAACAGAGACCTAAGGGCAGAAATATCTCCATGATATTTTTCTCTGATCATTTTTGTAAAATTATTATTATCATTATTATTATTATTATTATTATTATTATTATTATTATTATTATTATTAATATTATTGTTATTATTATTATTATTCTGAGGCGCTATCCATTTCAGCATCCGCACATGGTAGAGTGAAATTCAAAATCCAATCGTTCATGACATTCATTTATGCGTTAATACAAATAGAAGAAGGTATGTCTTCATTTGTTCGTCCCTCTAGTTATGGGTGAAAAGCAAGACTGTTTTTTTTAGATGTGGTTGGTAAACCAGTCTAGGAGAAGGATACCACTGAATTCAAAACACCAGTTCAGTTTTTCCGAAAAATATGGTTGGATCTGCACAAACATTCACCACTATAATCAAATCATATATTCGGCTAGTCTGGTTGTTTGTTTCTAAGAACTGCGCTGTTGGATCGTCCATATGCCAGAAGCGACCGGAGAGGTCATTATTATTATCATTATTATGGTTTTTGTTGTTTTATTTCATGTGCTTGCAGATGTATGTTGGTTATTGCTGGTTATTGGGTGTCAGTAAGTCCCGTAAAATCCACAGCACCTTTCCCAGTATTCTCACAAACCCAGCATCGTTGTTGTCTGGACAATTTTAGTTATCCATTGAGTTTATAAATTGTCAAAATCTCGCCTCCCATAATTTTTAAACTTATCCAAATGTCCCAACTATTGTGGATACGACTCGAACCTTCACGTACTAGATTTGATTTTCTTGTTTGCATACTTACACACACACATGCACACAAACACACACACACACACACATATATATATATATATATATATATATATATATATATATATATATATATATATATATATATATATATATATATATATATATATATATATATATATTGAGGAATCGGAGAGCCGAGTTCGAATTCCAGTTGAATCCATTACTTTTACTTACGTGCCTTTGGAAAGTATGGGTAAATAGAAGGACAGACTGGGTTCTATACCCTTGGATGGCAACTGGTCTAAGAGAAGGACAAAACTTGCTAAGGGTCGTTTGGGGACCAAGTAGTGCACCAAGTCTCTGTATTAGGCCATTTAAAAAGTGTAGATGGTTCTGGACAAAACCATGACCAATATAACCAAATCTCAAGTACTGGCGTCGTGCTGTCAGTTCCTACGAAACTGATCTGCTTGACCCTCATACGTCAAATTCGACGGGAGAGAGTCGAGTATATATATATATATATATATATATATATATATATATATATATATATATATATATATATATATATATATAATGAAATGTATTAAGTGCGACATTATTTAATATATTTTGTATTTATGCGTTATTTTTATACAATTTTTTCAAGTAAATGTTCTGCTTTTTAATTAATTAAACAGTATTATCTACATTTACTGGCTTGAATGTTCGATAAATTTTTCTGCCGGAGAACGCATATTTTCTACGAAATTTCTCGAACATTCGGCTCAGGACATCTTTGCGACCTGTTTATTCATTGTTCGGGACCGTCCAGATGAATTGCAGGAGATTCCGAAATTGTCAGGAGACTGTGGTTGTAGCCAATGGCGATTTTATTGAATAAATTTACTCTTTAGTATTTCAAGTTTTTTTTTGGGGGGGGGGTTGTAATTTTGGTAAATATATCTGTTAAAATGAAATATGAATGTTATTTTTATTTTTTCGTAATTTAGACTACAAATTTATCCACTGCATTCTGTAGATCCCTTTCATTACCAGTGAAAGTCATATAGTGAGTAGAAAAAGTCAAATCGGGATGTTTTCTACATTTTTATCACAGAATATTTGAAACAATTTCCCCCTTTCCTCCAGGCATCTTTAATTTGACTTAAATGACAAAGGCGGTCGTGTCAGTCGGTGAGGAGATAAAATGTCGGTATTACATCGTTAATGATTTATGAATCTTATCTTCTTTCGCCTTAACCAATCGACCTCACAAATAGAAATAAATTCATACACACATGAAGAAAAAGTATAACTATATAAGTCATTTCCTACATGAGCGTACTTATACACGTTTCAATAACACGCATATACACACATATATAACTGATAAATCAACATATTGTTTATATATATATATGTGTGTGTGTGCTCATGAGTGTCTTAATCAGTTATAAGCACATTCACGTGAAAAATATCTATCTATCTTAGGCTGTTCATATCTATCTATTCTCAATCTGCTTATAAATTATTTATCTATCTATCTATCTATCTATCTATCATTTATTTGGGTATATATGATGGATGTTGAAAAGTTCTTGACTGGATCCACTAATTATTTACCCATATAATAAACATCAGATTTTGTGGGAATCTTTTCTTGGTCTGGCCGAAAACGTTTCTCAATCATCTCCTTGTTTAAGTTGGTGAATGCTGCCATAATCCTTGCTTTCAATCCATCTCTGGTGTTGCAAGGAGTTTTGTTGCCCTCTTGTGCCCCACATATAATAATCAAGGAGATTGCAGTCTGGGGAGTTAGGTGGCCAGACGTAAGGGGTGATGTGATGGTAGTGTCATGTTGCCAGACATAGTGTCTTCCAGCAGCCACCCTCTTGACCCAGAGCAGCACTACCTCCTCAAGTCGCTTGCTGTAGGCCTTCGTGTTAATGCTGGATATCGGTTGAGGAAGACCTTTGACCTCACTTCCACTGAGTGAAAATCGGAATGGGCGATAGCATAAACAAGAAATGATGTCCCTGGGCCCTTGAATAAGGCAGGGCGCAAAGGTGTCCTGAGCCGAAGGAAATGCGTGCTTGCGTGGGCGCGCGCCTGGAAGAGACGTGGCCAAACGAAGTCGCGTGGGCACGTGGCCAGAAGAGAGTATGGCCACAAGAAGTTGCATGGGCAACATACCGGAAGAAGGCGTAGCCACGTGAAGTTGCGTGGGTGTCCAAACGTTATAAAAACGGTACAACTCTTGGCTTGAGAGAGAGGCTGGTTAGATTTTGTCTCCAACAATTCCTGTGTGCGCAATTCTAACCTCTGTGATTCTCCCTCACTCTACCCTCTCTACTGGCAATAAGAATGTATAATTACTCTCTAAGTTTAACAGAAGAATCGCGATGAAATCGATCATAAATGAAAATGACATGTTCATCATTAATTAATCATGGCTAAGGATCGGAAGCTCATGAAGTATGAAATTGAAAGTTCATAAATATTATTCGAGGATCATTTTTCAACCTATTCAAGATGATCTTCGCTCTCTCTAACCCTCTAAGTTTCTGTCTTGCGGTAACAAGTTGCCTCACAGGTTTCACGTACTATTTGATTTTCAAGTCTTTTTTCATTGTTCTTTGGACTGTCACTTGGACTCCTCTCTCACGTGCCAAACGTCTTATGAATTGAGTTGGATCTTTTCTAATTAATCTCTTTAGTACTAAATTGAAATGATGATAACTCTTGCTGTTATGACCATCTGATTCAGTTTTCCTCTCTACTGTTCCCTCTTTTTAAAACTTATTCACCGTTCTCTTGATAGTTCTTGAATGGTCTTTGAAGAAGGAGGCGAGCGTATGAATGTTGGTACCATTACTGAAGGCCTAAATTATCTTTTTCCTCTCACTATTGCTCATTTGGGAAAACATTGGAGTTGACACAAAATGATTTCAACCTGTTCTGAAAAATGGCTTCAAGACGTCTTATCTGAAAACCTGAAAAAAAGAAACTCAATTAGTTTTGCGTGTTTTTTTTTTTTTAGATATTAACATTTTGTGGGAGGGACAATTATGCTGTTACACAATTTAGACAATGTTGCCCTAACACCTTGTGTGTGTATATATATATATATATATATATATATATATATATATATATATATATATATTATACTAATAGTAATACTCGGTTCGAAAATAACTTTGGATACCACAACTTGTAAGTATATCAAAACAAATTTGTACCCGATGAAAAAATTGGGGAAAAAAAGAAAGAAAAGAAAGAACTAGAAACAGCCTTTTTGAAATTTACCTTGGGTGGATCCTATATAAAATTTAACGTTCTTATTACTATTATTAGGAGTACAGATTACCATAATTATATTTATTACAGATTACCGTGATTATATATATATATATATATATATATATATATATATATATATATATATATATATATATATATATATATATATATATATATATATATATATATATATATGGGGGGGTCTAATATTTATTTTCTTTTCAGGATATAAATCATATCAATTCGGCTATACTTTTAGCCATTATCAAGGATGGATTTTATTCTACTTTTTA
This sequence comes from Acanthosepion lycidas, assembly GCA_963932145.1. Taxonomy (NCBI): domain Eukaryota; kingdom Metazoa; phylum Mollusca; class Cephalopoda; order Sepiida; family Sepiidae; genus Acanthosepion; species Acanthosepion lycidas. Next base: position 129,382,977 of record OZ010579.1, on the reverse strand, counting down.
TATGATTTATATCCTGAAAAGAAAAATATTATAGATGAGGAATTATTTAAAAAACAACCACAGCACTTTGTTGTTTTCAACGAAACTTGCATAAAAAAGCCCAAACACGCAATTATATATATATATATATATATATATATATATATATATATATATATATATATATATATATATATAACTTCATTATATACATAGATACATATAATTTTACATTGAACGTTACTGATATCAAGTTATCATATTTTATATTTATTCGGTCAAAAGCAAACTGATTTATCATGGAATGAAATGGTAAGTAAAACAAAATCTGAACAGACAAAATAATGGATTTTATTCATGTCTTCCACCTAACAGATAATCAATGAAACAGATGATTGCTAAGCACAAAATTTATAAAACTGTGGCATATCATCTCTTTTTATACTAACATATGACTCGGCAATTAATATTTTGACAATGATTGAAACAAGCTCAAGTTTTTGGATACACAGTAATTATTCTCATATTGTTTAAAATAAAACTAAGGCAAGAATGATTGATTCGAACATGTCTGCGTAGATACCAGTAACCTCAAGTTTGAACAGGGTGAATATTTCAGATTTCACGAATACTTTGTGTATGGGTCAAAGTTTAGATATGATTATGTATAAATATGTTTTCCACTAGAAACAGGAACATTTTGAAAAGTTTCGTTTTCGCAGTCTTAAGGCAAGAATTCTTGCTTTTGTGAGGTTTGCAAGTCACAAAAAAAGCTGGCTTTGAGTACCATTCAACATCCGATCTTTAAAATGTACTCGAACACTGTTGCTATCTAAGATAGATAGATAGATAGATAGATTAGATAGATAGATAGATAGATAGATAGATAGATAGATAGATAGATAGATGTCAGTGAGTGCCCTGCTAAGAGTTTCGGCAGGGAACGCCCGCAGGCGACAACGCGAGACGGAGGCGACGCGACCCACGCCCACCTGCCCCTTTAGGCGACGACGGCGACGCAGACGACGAGTGGACGCCGCTGGCCGCCGCCGACAGGGGGTTGGGGGGAGAAAGGCCGCGTTTGATCGCAACCGCCTTTAGACCGCGGCGCGCGCCCAAACGAACTACCCCCGGCGCCGATGCACCGCGGACGGCGACGCTCGCTGGACCCGCTACCTCCGCGGCAAACCCAGAGACACCTGCTACTCCCCCGCGTAACTTCGCCGGCAGGACCGCGTGGCGGATATGCAAGCGGTTGACACCGGCGGAAAGGGCCGGGAATGCGCACGGACGACCAAAGTCAACGATGGACGATGGCGCCGCCGCCCCGGGGCCGCAAACGCGACCACGAACCCGAGTTCGGGCTACGAGCTTTTTGTTTGGTCATTTGATCAAATATTGAAAAGCGGGTCGGACCGAGAACTTTTCAACTCGTCTTGGAAGCTCCCTAGATTTGCATTCATTCAAAATGGAAACAGTTTGTCTTGATATCCTAAAATAAAATGACAATGGATTTCTGTTTCCGATCACTTTTTGAAGAACACCTGTTGCGTGCTATGCATATTAAACGAGTTCTACTTTTTATCAAGTATAATGTTCGAATTCGAGATTGGGAAGCAAAGAAAGCGACAGTAAAAAGGAGACGCAAATCTTGTCAATGATAATCAGCGATCAAATATCTGAATTCTTACGTTTGAATGAAAATTAATCCAGATTTAACAACGTGAAATTATTAAAGATTTTTAAATCCAGGTTTCAACATCAATAATAAAATATACCGACGTCTAACGTCGTCTATACGAATTTATATTCACAATATATGAACCATTTTCATGTAAATCAGTTTTTCTCAACCGTTTAAATTAATCTAACGTCATAAATATACACATCCTAAATAGTCGAACGCATAAAATTGAATCACCTTCTTACAAGGATCTATTTCAGATCTACATTAATTCTGTGTTTATACAGTGTCCCTAAAGTCTGGACACATAGGTAAAAATGCATATTTTATTGAATTAGAATATTAACAAATAGCATCTTCAATATGATTTCCATCATTTGTGATGTAAAGGTTGATGCACTTTGCAAGATTCATGTGAACTTAATGCAATAACTCCACATTGCTGCCAATTTTAAAACATTCCCTCTTTATGCGTTTAATCAAGTGTGTTGCATCAGTGATTTTCATTGAACCCACCTTCTCCTTTAGTATACACTAGAAAAAGAAATCAGTTCTTTCTTCTTTCGACCAAGCCATGTTTAATCTGTGAAGGTAAAAAAAATATAGTTACTAAGATTACCTATGTGTCCCGACTATAGAGATACTCTGTATTTAAGACTCGGATAATTTACAAAGTCTCTTTAGAATTAAACTAGCTTTTTTTGTGGAGCGGAAGTTCAATTCTGTTATTATATTTCTTTACGTTTGAACTAATATCCTCATCTTGGTTGTTATTATACTGGCAACTTTTCGCCCGTTCTACTCTCCAAACTTCGGTAACCTTCTCGGAATTTAATCCTTTTCTCAACCCGAGGGTGGAAAGTGAGAAGATTATCATTTCGTTTTCTTTGCTTATAGTGAGGATTTTGTTATCTGTTAATATTCTACCCCATTTACCTGTTTCTTTTACTGAGCATTTCGCACTACCCAATCTGAAAATTGACCTCACAACTGCCAGGGAACCAAAAATATTTTACCGAAATCTTTAACCAACGCTTGCCCATGAGTGGTATCCACTAAGGATGGGGCGCCAAATGCGTACAAGTTCTTCCCAGAGATTTAATAAAGGATTCAGTTTAAAGACCTGAAGAAGGCTGGAGGGTACATCATCCGAAACTTTAGGATTATAACAACATGGATATACTAGTCTGCTTTTAAATTCATCTAAAATAATGATACATTATCTCAAAAATTAAAATATTTTTTTAAATTTTAATCAGATTTTATTTTATTTGGCAAACCAGGCCGGTAAGTGTTAGCTTTGCCCTATATAGAGTTAGAACTTTGAATCAACGTTACAAAATATAAATTAGACATTACAAAAAACAATTGACATTGCAGAACAATGCTGGATACACGAAACTCAGCATATAAGTAAGACAAAATGACATGTTTCATCCAATTGTCCAAAACACTTGCTTGCTCCTGGGTGAAGACCAACAAACTATAAATAAAGCATTTTGGACAATGTGTGAAAACTGAACCAAGCGATAGATGTTTTTTGATTCTAACATTAACCGCGTCAGTTATAATAAATATGTTTTTGTTTTTTCTTTATTTATTCTGGTTTGTGTTAAAATAATGGGCAACTAAGTAAACACTCACGACGGGAGTAAGTCTGTACAATGTGATAGGCTTGTTGCTAGGTTCCATACCATATCTCCTGACTGAGGTCGTGTCTCAGCAAGGCAACGCATGAAACACACACACACACACACACACACACACATATATATATATATATATATATATATATATATATATATATATATATATATATATATATATATATATATATACACACACACTGAAATTATTGGGGGGATCTGAATAAAAGTATTGGACCAAATTGTAATGCTCTGAGAGTGAGTGGCTGGGGAAAGAAGACGTCGCTCGTGGCCGGGAAGTGGGCACAGTCCTATGGGAAAAGGTATTCACGTATGAGTTACACCACGGAAATTGAGAGCAGCACTATATTGAGTCGAATTTGTCACCTGATCGTCATCGAGCCCCGTTGGTACATCACTTGCACCGTATCCTAACTGTCCGGGATCGATCCCCGGTATTCGCACTGCTGTTGAGTCCCAATGCTTTCTGCATTCTGTTGTGGATTCTTCTAGACTCATGAATTAATTGCATATATATATATATATATATATATATATATATATATATATATATATATATATATATATATATATATATATGCATTTGATATGAAACACTTGAGTCGATTAACCATATAAATCACTTGCACTTTTCTTAATATATTGAATACTAGCAGTAGAGCCCGGCGTTGCCCGGGGATGTAACAGTAAGAGATAGATCAAGTATCGAACATCATAAAGACTGAAAAATAAAATTGACAAAGATTATTGTTTAAGGTTGACGGACACGCATGTCTTAATTAGTTGTTGTTTTTTTTTGTTTTCTTTTGCTTTTTTTTTTACGAATTGGTCAAACACAAACAAAAACATTGTTTTCAATCGTTATGAGTCTACCGATTGAATAGAATTTTATTATAAACAATTGTCTTTTTGGAATTTTTAAAGCATTCTGAATGTAAAAATAAAGAAAAAAGTGTGCATGACAATAAGAAACACTACCTGCCAAAAACAAAAGGGAAGTTTTGTTAAAATCGGTTGAAAAATGAAGGAAATCCGATCCCATATATAAACGAACACACACACACATACACCCTGGGTTTTAAGTAATTCGATATGAGTTGTCTCCCTTTCATTCTCGCGATGCCTCTTAATCGTGTTTTCAAATTGATTTCGCGCAAAAAGAATTGTATTTTTCCAATTTTTGGAGCTGTCAGAACCACCGCAAGGTAATTTTACGTAGTCCTGTAAAATTTTGTTGAAATCGGTAAACATACAGACACACACACAACCTGGGTTTTATAATAAGTATGATGATTATAGCTCTAGTCATCTATTGCACGGTTTTTGGCAGAGATAAATAGATAGATAATGAATTAACTGTGATAGATAATTTTCTAATTAATTTATAAATTATGCTCTGTAAGAGATTAATAGCAGCAACTAATTAGAGTATTTATAACAATATACTTTCATAAAAGTTACATTGCGTTAAGGAAATTCATTTGTCTCGCTCAGCAAACGATTTTACATTGTTTATTAAGTCTTTCTTTACATTTCATGTAAAGAAAGATACTATTTACATTATTCAGACTATTATCCTCATCTATGTCGCCATATTTATCATAACGTTTCGGCGTTGCACGCTCCGGCCTCCTTCGGGTGGTTGAAATGTCGAATTGAACCCTTTATTTCGCTCACTGGGGTAGACTGTTCTAGTTCCACGTGCCATGTCTAATGGATGTCAATTTAACAGTTATTGAACTCACGCTTTTTGGACCCTGTCACTGGATCTAACTAACGCCTTTATCCACTGTGCCATGTGTCCTTGAGGACATCTGGGTATGAATTTCTGGTTATTATAAACCTAATGTATTCAGCATCATTTTTTATCAGTGCTCATATTGCAATTTCTGCTGTTATCATTACCTGGTTTTACCAGAGCTCATATTGCAATTTTTGTTGTTATTATTGCTTTTCCCTGGCACTCCTTATTCCTGGTTCCCATAATGTATTCATTTCTATGCTTGGTCGGCTCAGGAGATTTTTGTGTCCTAGCATATGTGCTGATTCCTTAAGTTTATGAATTTTCCAATGATTTTCTTTGTCTATGATCACAACTTGATCCCACAGAGGGCGGTGATCTCCCTTTTCTCTCCATATGTGTTCAGCCACGCCTGATTTTTCCACTTCCCTTCGTGTTACAGCTTTCTGGTGTTCTTGAAGGCTTACCTTAAAAGGGCGGCCTGTCTCCCCTTTATATTTCTTTCTGCAGCTGTGCGAGATAGTGTACACACAGTCTTTAGTCATGTTATCCTCTATAAGGGGGCGGTCTTACTCGGGAGATTTATCTGCGAAGTGTCGTCCAGCTTTTGAAGAAAGACGTTTTGGTTTTTCGAATTGCCATCACAACTCTTGTGCTTTGGAACAATTATAAAATAAAACTTTTTTATTATTATTAATTTCTTGTATTGACTGTGAGTAACTGAAACCTCGGTAACCGAAACTGTGGATAAGTGAGACAACTATATTAAAATGTTTATTGAAAACCGATCGCTATTATTGAACAGCTTTACGGTCATACTGCTGATTTATAAGAATATTTTAAGTGTACAAGAAAGATTTTAGTTTTTAAAATAAAAGCAACTGAAAATTAGAAGTAATAATAAAGTATAAATATTTTTTTTCGTTTCATATGTCTCTCTTCAGATTCTTTTCTTTATTATATGTGAATTGCTATAGTGGAGTGATTTCTCTTTATCTTAGGATTTGAGTTGTCCTGGCTGCTACTTAAGACGAGAGAGTCTCAAGTTTATCGTATTATTTAACACATAGCTAGGAAGAGACGTGATGGATTCATGCCTTTCCCATTAGTGTGATTTTTTTTTAAAAAAAGCAGCAAACTAAGCCTGAATTTAAACTCTGTACTCCTATTTCACTTACCGCGACGATAACAATTGTGATATACCTGCACATCCCTACGAATGAAGAGAGAAACAGATACGTCAATGTTTAGAATTGTGTCGATTCCGCTGTCAAATGGAAAATAGTAAATGTTACAGTGATATAGGACTGCAAGTTTGAAATGAACGTGTTTACTGTTGGCTACCAGGTTGTAACGAGAGGAGTTACCGATTTCAAGCTCACCCGCAGATGTCTTAACAGTTATTACTGAGTTTGACTATCAAGATTTAGATAAGAACGTTGAGTTGTGTTGCTCGGGTTGTGGCTTTAGATATCTCGAAGACGTTTAATTGGGTTTGGCATTCCCCACAAGTTGAAGGGCTATGGTGTCTCTGGTTGAATATTTAATCTGATCTTAATAAATCGTGTAATGAACGTCATCTCGAACAGACACTCTTCTATATCATTTCACATTCATCCGGGCCGCTGTTGTTTCTTATCTTCATCAACGACCATCTCAATGATAACTCGTTATTTATTTTGATGACACAACTATTTACTCCTATCTTAATAGTAAGTCCGATTGGTCCTATAAAGTAAAACTGGCAACTGAACTTTAAAATGACCTCCAATCAGTTGTTAACTGGGGCTAGAAATGACTTGTTAATTTTAACGTATCTAAAATGGAACTGCTGTATGTTAGTTGTCATAGAGAAACATTTTAACTTCCATAAGCATGGCTGATGTTAACCTCCAGGAGAGAAACTCATTGCGCGTTCTTGGTCTCAAGTTTTCCACTGACATTAAGTAGAATGATTATATTGAATCAATTGCTACGTCTCCTGCTAAGAAATCTGATCCACAGAGCGATGCCAGACAATATTTTTCTCGACAGAATCCATCTTGCACGTTTATAAATCTACTATTTATACCTCCATTAAATATTTCTGACATATTTAATCTGGTTCCCCGGCTATATATTTCAAGATCTTAGACAAAAAGCAATGAAAAGTCTATAATGTTATCGGTCCTGACCTGGAATCTCAACTTCAATCCTTTTCTCACCGTCGTGATTTGGCTTCTATCGATATTTTCTACAAATATTTTCATGGTAATTGTTCTAATGAAATTTCCACCTTGTTATCTCGACCGTATGAATTTAAGCGTACTACTAGATTGGCAATTAGGTCTCTCTGTTTTACCTTTTAACTAACTCAATGCAACCGTAAGTTCTATTCTAGTGGTTTCTTTTCATGCACTTCTCACCTGTAAAACTCTCTTCCGATTTATTGTTTCCTTGTGGCCTTTGAACTTCATATTCCAAAACAGCACCACCTCGTGTACGACTTAGCAAACAAGGTGGGATAATCCTGCAATGCAGGTGGAGCAGAAACAGAAATTAGACGGTTATTCATGTCAAACGGTTTATTATTATAGCATATAATTTTGAAAATTGATTGGTTAGGAACAATGATCCGCTGAGAATTGTGTAAGTGATTGTAATCTGATCATGCAAACCAATGATAGATATAGTCTTAGAGATATTAGGTTGGTGCAAAAATAATGACGTAATAATGTGGTTTTTGACGTATTTTTTAACGTCAAAAAACGACATTATTACATCATTATTTTTGCACCAACCTAATAAAAAAATAAAAATAAAAACATTAAAACTATCATGGAATTGATGAAAATCGCTCAATTCAAACCAAAAGACATGATCTTATCTTAAACAAGAAAATAATTTATCGGATTATGGGTGCCATTGTTTCAACAGAGGGCAAAGTAATATTGAAAGTAAAATTCCCCAAAATTATTAGAACCATGCAGAACTGAAATAAAAACTTGCAGATTGAAGGTAAAGTGTAAACGGAACGAGCAATGTAAAAATAAGAACAATTATCCCTAGACATGGAGAGTGGAACGAGAACAATCTAAATTAAATAAAGGGCTCAGTCAACAACCGCATTCAATAACCCTGTACCTTGAGTAGCTCTTGGGCCTTGTATAGAGTGAAAATTTTCGAAATTCTTTCAAGGTTACCCGGATCGACAAGCATCTGTTGAAGGCCGTATGACACAACGGGTGAAAAGTTGTGACAATAAAACTGAGTCCATGTGCAAATAACATAAACTATAAAGTGAAAAGTTTTAGTCGTTATTATTGGCTCAGAATCCTGAGGAATGTCCGTTATTTTCAGTCTCCAATGAAAGTGACTGGCTAATTCTAGTGTGGAGACTCAAAAGATACAAGTATAGAATTATAACATTGATACAACATTTAATACAACTAATATCTCATCTTTGACGAAAATGTTCATCTCAAACGCGATTTTAAAAAATCCTACAAAATATAAAACTTACCTTATTGCGATCAGATGGATACCTAAGTAAAATACCAAATCTATGTTCTTCCATTGCTAAGAATCAAGTTAAGGACTTCTATCTAAACGCAAATCCTACGGTATTTAACATAAAGATATTGGGAAGAGACTATTACGCTTCAAGAGTTTTTTTTTTATTATTTTTTACACATCTCATCCACATTGACATCTCTGCAAAACGTCGGGGATTGTCCTTGCAGCCGCTCAAGTGGACATCACATCTATCAAGAGGTGGGATAGATATGTAGGTAGGTAAAGATCTACGGCGGGGTGATTGGTCTGGAGCTGAGTAAGTGGGTGGGTCAGGGTTTATAAAAGGTCAAATATGACGCAGTCAGTGATAGTGCCTTTTATGAATGCGGCCCGATTTAAAAGAGTTGACTTTGATGTTTGACATTTTTACAAACAATTCTACGATCGAAGGGGAACAAATGCATTGAATTATCAATTCTGTCAAAAATCAGTGTCGTTGATATTTAGCGGAAATCGTCATCATCTAAAACACAATTTTCACTGGTATAAAATATAGAAGTGTCTATTTATTAACCTCTTACCTCTGAAGACGGACTAACGAAAATTTGATTCGAACTTCTCGAGACGTTGTTTTTCAAAGGAGGATAACAGAAAAATCAGTAAGTAGTAAAAATCTCATACAAATTAATAACATTCATTTTATTTGTAAAGCATTGATTAGTAATACAGAAGACTAACTGGGAAAACACGACGCTGAAAATGAAATCGCAGAACTGATTCTCCTGGTAACTTATTGAATAAAAGATTACGCCATGAACCGTGGCACATCAACCCTTGTTGACTATGGGGCTCCGTAGCCGCAGACCAATCAGAGTAGTACCGATGCTTACCAATGTCAATAGTCAGAATCAATAGATTCCCTAAGCGTCGTTAGATCAGCCTTAATTTCTCTTGAATAGGGAGAATAGTGGAATATCTATGATCTGTTATGTTGTAATTATTTTATAATGGGAAAACGGTCAGCCGATTGAGACTGTGATAGTTTTATCAAGGCTCTGCTGAGAAACACTGGGTTCATATAGAAATTACTTTATCATGTGTCTAAATTATGAAGATCAGTTACACCTCTCTATGACGATTCTCTTTTAAAATAGCATTGGTATATTTCAGCGGGATAATGTGCCTTCTCGAGCTGCGTAACTTGTACAAGAACGGTACCAGAAACGTGAAAAATCGTCAGGCTACCATGTCCCCATTAAGCACTTACTCAGGCTTTCTCAGATATATCGGTGTCGTGAAACCTTTGGGAATATGTGTTTCTCGCAGAGACATAAGGATTTAATCTTTAAAAATAAACATGAAAATCGAATAAATTTATTCTTAACACTTTCTATTAACAAAAAATGAAGTCAAATTTAATGACAAAGTGCAGCTGTTATTTTAAGGTGCTCAGCTTTTCAAAATTTATTTATCGATGCATCATTCTCTGCGTTTAGCCTATTTTGTTACTATTTATTATTATTGGTTATTTATTTATTATTATTTTTATTATTATTATTATTATTATTTATTATTTTATTATTATTATTATTTATTATTTTATTATTATTATTATTATTATTATTTATTATTTTTATTATTATTATTATTATTATTATTATTATTTATTATTTTATTATTATTATTATTATTATTATTATTATTATTTATTATTTTTATTATTATTATTATTATTATTATTTATTATTTTATTATTATTATTATTATTATTATTATTATTGTTTGCTACTTGTTATTATTTAACCTATTTTAAACTTAGTTTCAGTCAATGCAAATAATAAAAATGTATTTCTATAAAGATACCTCTGTTTTCTTCTGGCATCAATCAGTCTGGCCGCAATACTTTGTCGACTGTCGGTGATTTGTCTCCTCCTCGGGACACTGTGTAATCACCACAACCGAAAATGAGCGTCCTACAAAGTGTGTAGTTTTAGAAATGCTCTGAGTTAGTCTCCACACTCTAACAATTTGGTCTTTTTATCAAACTGCGCCATTCACTACATCAACTAATAATAGCTGATGACTGGGCTTTACAAGTTCTTGATTGTATTAGATTGGTGCAAAAATAATATCGTTTTTTGACGTTAAAAAATACGCCAAAAAACGATATTATTTTTTGCACCAACCTAATATTCGCTACGTAAGGGAAGGGTCATGGGTTGCATTAAACCAGCTACATGCTATATTTTACATCTTGAAAGGAAAATAAGTACATCACTATAGCAAGCTACCTTCGTTAGTTTTTATATAATTTCTAGAAATATTTGATCGCGGGGTATAAATAAATAATAAATAAAGAATGATTTTGTTTAACAATTGCCATAAAGGATAAAATAAACAGATTGGATGTACACTCTATACTGGAAATATATATATTACAGGCCAATAAACCTGTAAAAAACAAAATTAACAACAATTTTTTAAAAATATTAATGTCATCGATTTCCTTGTAGCAAATTATGTAACATGTTCTTGACATTTAAATTAAAACATGACAATATGCAAAAATTAATCCAAGGTGAAAAGAGAAAGAAATTTCCGTGAGAATCAAGATGTAAAATTCTTGTCTTTTTTTCCTCTTTGTTGCGAGTATTTAAGGCGTAAACAAATATTGACAGTTGATTCGTTTGTTCAGCCAACAAATTTTCTACAATCAAATCACAAACGTCGAAAACGTGTGACTCGCAATTGCTCAAAACCAAAACAGTTATTATAATTAGGATGAGACATTTTACTAAAAATTCATGAAATTTCAAACTCATTTTATTGTATGGTTAATAAAATTACAATTTTTCATTTGTAGAACTTGATTTTATTTAATAGAATATTCAATGAAAATATTACATATATATATATATATATATATATATATATATATATATATATATATATATATATATATATATATATACATATATATATATATATATATATATATATATATATATATATATTATATATATATATATATATATATTAAAAAGAAGAGAGAAACCGCAAACGTTTTGGGTTGTAATGAGGATTTTTTTAAATATATTATGCTGTTATGGAAAATAAAGCATAATATTTTTTTTTTTTAAATCCACATTACAACCAAAAACGTTTGCGGTTTCTCTCTTCTTTTTAATATACACACTTTTCTCTCATTGGAACTACTATAACTTATTCCCTTTATATATATATATATATATATATATATATATATATATATATATATATATATATATATATATATATATATATATATATATATATATATACCCTTCCCAGCAACCAACAAAGCTGTCAAAATAACCAGGGAGGGAATTCTAAGAGTCAGCAATCTCCTATCCTCTATCTTAAAAACAACTTAAAAGGGGCCGTTTGACCATCAAAAGGACTGATCAAAATTAACGATAAAAAACAAATGAAAACTAGAGATAAAGTTCACTTTCTTCAGAGACAGTCATTCACTCCTGTAGTTCACTGCTACTAACAAGCAGGAATATTTTTCTCCTGGTGATAGCCATGTTGGCCGAAACTACTCAAGGAACCTAATTGAAATAATAATACAAAATATATTAATATACAACCTGGTATCTGTTATAGGTTTTAGCAACTTCATTGAGATCGTTCATAATGTATGATCTCTACTTGAAAACAAAAGAACAGACGGAAGAAAAAAATGCAAGAAATTAAATAATAAAAAAAAAAAATAAATTCGGAATTTCTTGCAACTTTTTACTTTTCTTGGCATAGATTTTTCACTAAAAGTCTTCTTGAAATATAAAGATTTATATTTTTTATATATTGTTTTCTCATATATATATATATATATATATATATATATAATAGTTAGCAATTTGTATTCGAGGATACTCGTCTACTAGGGTGGCGAACCAATCCTTATTGCAGACGCTCGCTCAGTCAGATTTATGCTTGGTCAATCCCCACAGAGCAAGCTTGTGGTTTATACTGCAACTATGTTGATCAGACATTAGACCTTGTTATCTAGCATGATCAACAATTTGAATAACGCCAGTACACTTAAGCCCTCGGTCACGACGACTAGCGGCTTTCTGCTAGCACAGCTATCGACCGCCCCAAGTGTCTCGTCTACCCAATTTCACTCACATGACTTGGGTCAACCCGTGGTATGGTTTTCAGGTACTTCCCAAAGGTGCTGCACGCTGGGTCGACCCCTCCAGTCCGATAACATCAAGAAATGTCCTTCCTGACAAATCAGACTTAGTGAGATTCGAACACGGGTCTCGTGATCAGAAAACAAACGCTATAACCACTTAATGAAGGTTCCTATAAGTGATTCAAATATTATAATATAAGAGTTTGTTAACATTCGACGATAAATATTATTAAACGTATTTAGTTATATTTTAATAATAAAATTAAATGACGTACGCTTTTCAGTTTGATTGATTTATCTTCTCGAAAGCTAACATTTATATATTTATCGCTATTTGCGTGTTTTGGTTTGATCCAAGTGCTCGCTCAAACTCCATTTTCCACATGGCCACGAGATTTTTTACATTAAAGTGAGAATTGCGACATAAATCTTCTGCCCCTATGTTAAAACTGATTTACTCTTGATTTATATTACACTCTTGTACAAAACTGTTTCATCGTGTCTGCGTTAGCCTCAAGGTCGTAAAGTCTACAGATTCTATAGTTCCAGTTAGGTGACAATCGTTAGCAAACATTATGCAAGAAATGAAACTAATTTTCGCCAATGGCTATTTGCAGTTTAAATAATACAACAAATACAGTTCTAATAAAATGAAACCTTTTCGAAGGGAATTATTTATAATTTATTTTAAAATCATACTTTTGAAATAAGAATAAGTGAAGTTCATATTCATTCAAATAAAACTATAAATATAAAAATATCTTTGATGAACGAATATATATGTAAACAAAACTGAGACTATTAAAATGGATTTTCCGTTTTGTAAAGTAAAGGCTGCAATATGTATGCCTTTACTTTTTGTTTGTTTAACGACATATAAACACTTTATGGGTCATTTAATTCTGAAATTTAATTTTCTTGGGAGCTTTAGTAATTTGTTTTACAAAAAATGTATTGCTGGAAATTTTTCTCTTACAAAAATTGTTTTGCTGGTACTATCTTTTTTATAAAAATGTATTGCTGGTAAATTTTACTTTTCCTTACAAAAATAAATTGCTGGTATTTTTTATTTTACTTTGTACAAAAATGTATTGCTAGCAATTCCTTTACTATGAAAATGCATAGCTGGCAAT
>OZ010579.1:128946595-129366595 GCA_963932145.1 Acanthosepion lycidas | reverse complement strand
AAGGACAGACGATATGTCTACTGATTTACTGTTTTAATAACAAATATGATGGAAACATAAACAAAAAGAATCGTAATGAAATTGGATAGATTATATACCCAAAACACGTAAAAAACAAATTTTTCTTGCTTATCTTTAAATTTAAAACTCCCAGCGTCTCTCTTTTTGTGCGCATGTGCAGTCACATCAATATAAACCTATACTTATTCCGATGAAGTCACACAAAACGAAACGCTCAAAACGAAAACATTTTCCACTTTGTCATATTCCTTTCCCATAAAATTGTTCTTTTATATAAAAAAAAAATTTATATCGTTATGTTCTGCTGTTTTACAAAACTATCTTCCTTTTAGAAGTTTTTATTTATTACTGAAGATTCAGTCGCCATGAAAATTCAAGTGCTTTGGCCTTTGTGTCTCGAATAATTTCTATACAATTTACGCACTACCATGAAAGAAATAATTATTAGATGTCAAGATATTTAAACAAATTTTCCACTCGTCGTGTGAGTTAAATCGTTTTATGTTTATACGCTACCAGATGTCCACGTTCTAACGGCAGCGTGGCCAAATGTTAGCGTTCCGACAATGAAACCAAAGTTCGAATCTCACCATGGTGACGAGACTGGCGTGCGGCACCGTTGGGAAGTGCCTGTAAACCGTATCATGGGTTAAAGCATACCATTTGAGTAAAACTGAGGCTTTAAAACCTGTCGGTATCGAATCACCAAACCGAGCGTTTCAGCGTACTGAACCTTTTTTTATTGATCACACCAGACTATGCACTTTCTCCCCGAAACTGTAACTAGGTTCTGCTCTCAATACTTTTAAAGAAACACAAATGTGCCTGAGCAGACGTCTGCAGGAGGGATTAGTTATCTACTCTAGTCGACGGGTATACCCGGAAATGAGCAGCCATTATTATTATATTTATTTGCTCTGCATAGTTTGACATAGGGCTACAGTTGTGAGGCTATTAAAGTTAGCACGATCGAACATAGTTTTTATATTATTAAGGTACCCAGGAAAACTCCAACTTGCAACGCAGAAACACTAGTTTGCAAGACTAGTGCGTTAAGCATTACTGCACAATGATAAGTACTTTTAATATTTTATAAGGTTAGTATAACCAGGCACAAGGTCAATGAATTGGTGCACCCAGGAAGAATAGAACTTACTGCATTATGAAATTGGGAACCAAATCATAGTTATTATGTTATGGGCACCTCGCTGAGATGTAATGGTTCGATCCTCACTAGCTGCCCCATACTTTCGGTCTTGTGCCTCATCTAAGTTACACTTAGAAAATAACCATAGCTATTATGCTTAGTAAAATGCAAGAGATGAGGAAATATTAAGATCTTGTTGCGTCAACCTTTCATTTTGCTAAAGTCAACTTTGAAAATGCGAGTAAGTCTCTCTCTCTCTCTCTCTCTCTCTCTCTCTCTCTCTCTCTCTCTCTCTCTCTCTCTCTCTCTCTCTCTCTCAACGATAGATATTTTGTAACAAATGTGCTTACCAATACAGACGAAAATCGATTGATTCATTTTCTACGGTTTATCACCCCTTTGCAGGTGATCTAAAAGAGAAAATATTTTTTAGATCGTAAGAATTTTTTTTGAGATAATAATGATTTAGTGATATAAGTCTTACTAATTAATCCATAGTTGGGGGAAGAAGAGGTTGATTCATACCTTTCCCAAGAGTATTTGCGAGTAATTGAATCTAACGAACCCTACCAGAATTGGAACTCGGTTCTCTGATAAACAATTCCGAACGATTATCCAATCACACCATCCGCACATCCAAGCTCACGACACCTAGTATTCCCAACCAGTTACAGACGAAGAGTTTGAAAAAAATATTTTGAGTAAAAGTTTGATTAAAATATGCTTATATATGCTTAATACGGCCCGTCAAAAATGTGTAAATTTCTTTTCATTTTAACCTTTGGAAGTAAAGTCTGATGATCCGCAGTCCTTTAGAAGGGCTGTGGTGAAATAATTTATTACACGGAACCTTAAAGTGGTCTATTTTTATTTAAATTATATATATGTGTGTGTGTGTGTGTGTGTGTGTGTGTGTGTGTGTGTGTGTGTGTGTGTGTGTGTGTGTGTGTGTGTGTGTGTGTGTGTGTGTGTATAAATGTAAAAGACAATAGGAAAACTGTAATAGTTGCCGACGCGTTTTGTCCGATGTGGACATTTTCAAGGCAAAAAACTTGGCTTGAAAAAGTCCACATTGGACGAAACGCGTCGGCAACTATTACAGTTTTCCTATTGTCTTTTACATTTATAAATATTGTCTTTTTCTAAAGGTTAACTCTGAGAAATTTTTCATATATATATGTGTGTGTGAGCGTGTGTAAAACATTTTTTATAATAATTTCACCCTAAGCGAGGTGATAAAGCCACTAAGACACAAGAGTTTACTGAAAATGAAACAAACTGAGAAAATGTTACTGTGAAAAAAGAACACTACAAAGAACAGGATTCAAGAGACAAAAGGTGACGATTGAGATTGAATTAAAATTTTGGAGATCGTAGTAGACAGGAAAGCAAAAAGCTGGAAGAGAGTTTCCCTCAGATTCTATCGACCGCACCTACACTTATTGCAGATGTCTACATCCGCGAAGCAGATTTTATATGTACCTTAACGTTCATCCGTAGACTTATGTCCATCACGTAATGACATTTGCACTCAAAAAACAAACAAAAATGAAGAAAGAAAACGAATAACAACAAAGGTGGACAACATAAGATCCTTTTAATACTTCAGCCGAAATGTGACAAAGGTCAGAGGGTACTTGTTGATGAATGAGTCTCAATTGCAACGCTGGTGACTGATTGACAGCCAAATTAACGTCGTGTCCGGTTGGCTATATCACTGAGAAGCTGAAGATAATAAGTACACTTTAGGCATTGTGCAGGGTGCGTAAAAAGGTAGTCATTGAAAGTGGAGACATATTGAGCGGATTTTTGTTGTTTCGAAAGATCAGCACCCAACTCCTCACCTCTTTAAAATTTTGATTTATTTATTTAGATTTTAAAATTGCTGTTTTGTTTTCGTTTTTTGTTTCTTTTTTTCTTGGCAGCTCTTAAAACAAGCACACGCAGACATACACAGGCATATATGTGTGTGTGTGTGTGTGTGTGACGGCGTGCCCACACACACATATACTTGATTTAAATAGGAGTGATCGTAATAAAATATAGACTGCCGTGCCAAAAGTCATTGTATAGTTGACGAATATAGTGTAGAACCTCTTCTAACTTGTAAAAGTTCAGTGACTCAACGTGATATGGATTCCACAAGTTGTCTGAATAACTCAGGCGAGATGTTGAGCCATACTGTCTCGTTGGATGTCCACAGTTTATATTTCTAAGTACAGGTTATTGAGTGTGAATATAACTCTCCACTACATCCCATAAATTCTCGATTGAGTTCATTGATGCTCTTGAACATTTGGATAACTTCGATCCGATGACACTGTGCATTAACCTGTTAGAATAATTCATCTTCTTTTATGTGCCGTGTCTTGTCAGGACGTAAACGATCATGACCCTCCACATCTTCCTGTCCCTGGCAAATCTCAATAGGTTTTGACTTCTTTGTTATTTCTCCCAAACCCTGTTCTGCCATCTATTTGCTCAAGTTCAGCAAGTATATTTTGCGATGTTTTCCTCTGTCCCTCTTTTTCTCAATCTGTCATGTGAGTATCAGATTTTCCAAGCCCTCCTTCCTCATTACTTGCCCCAGAATTTTCAACTACCTCTTCCTGAGGTTAAGTATAACTTTCCCTTTTGTTTCCATTTTCTCCAAAGCCTTGTTGTTGCTCACATGTTCGGGCAATGGTATCCTAAACATCTTTCTGTAGAACCATATTCCTGTAGCTTTGAGTCTCTTCTTTGAGGAGGTTGTCCAGCATTCATTGCCATACAGGAGCTCATGTATCACGTAACAGTCCAATACTTCTTTTCTTTGTTTCTAAAAAAATTCTTGTATCTCTTAATACTCTGCTTAGCTTTTGAAAAGTATCTTTGACTATCCCAAAACGTCTTCAGGTTTTAGTGTCGCACTTTCTGTCCTCTGTTAGAACACTTCCCGGATATTTAACTTTTTTGTCCTCGAAACATAGCGGTAACTAATCAATGAGGTGGTTAGATGGACCAACAACCGGCCCAGTGCTTTAATGATAACAAGGGGCCACGGTTTCATGGTGGTTACGCCATTCCCGAACCCCACCCTCAGCAAAAGATTGAAATGCAACTTATTGAACCACGACACTCTTTGTCAACCTTTCAAAGTTCAGACGGCAATGTGTCCAGTGTTGTCGTATTAACAGGACCGCCCTGGTGGGTCTTCTGATCCTGTATCTTTATCGAAGCTAAGGAATTCTGTACTGATCAGCTAGATATGCTTCTTATAAAACCTTTATGGATCTGATCCGAACTGGTGTTGCTTATCTGTTACCGAAGATAATTCAAACCAGACGCTTTTAGTCACGATAATTACGGACACATCGTCGACCAATATGCTGTCAACCGTAGGCAGTAACACTTTCCTTCGTGTATTCCTGGTTAACACATGACCCATAGGGGTGCCAAATGTCCCAACCATCTGACATCCACTAACATCCCCCCCATACAAAATTCATAATTCTCGTCGCCTTTTAAGTGTTTACCTACCATTACCTCTATGCTAATCCATAATGTTTGATACGTCACTGTATATAGAAAATGTACTTACATATATATATATATATATATATATATATATATATATATATATATATATATATATATATATATATATAATAGCTGGCCTTAATCCTAATCCTAGCCCTAACCATATCAGCCATAATCATGCAACAAAAATAAAGTCAATAAACGAAAACACTTATAAATTAAGATCTCGCAACCATAAATGTGTTCATATATATATATATATATATATATATATATATATATATAATAGCTGGTCATTCGTATTCGAGGATACCCGCTTACTAAGACGGCTAGACAATCCCTATTCCAGACGCTCGCTCAGGCATATTGTGTTTGTTCAACTCCCACATAGCCAACCTGTGGTTTATACTGCAACTATGCTGAGCAGACCTTAGTTACAGTTTCTGGGAGAGAGCGTGTTATCTATCGTGACCAACAATCTGAACAAGCACACTCAAGCCCTCGATCAATATGACTTCTGTCTTTGTGCTAGTTATCGACGGCCCTCAATGATTCCGCCTATATATATATATATATATATATATATATATATATATATATATATATAATAAAAATATAGTTTTAAGTTATGCTATATTTATGGGTAAAAGTGCTCAATATGAGAGATAGATCGTATGTCAATATGAAATTGAACACTGAGGTCAACACCAAGCGACAACAATCTGTTTCATGCTTGAGCACAAACTTTAAGCCATGTGTGTTGTGTTTTGGCTTGACTATTTATATATGCAGGTCAATGGTGCATTATGGGTATTAAGATCTATTCTAACGGTTATTGGGTGGGCGCTAACGATTATGTTTCAAATTATTCTAGTGTACAAATAATTGTGGAGCCAAATGCGTTTATTTGTAGTTTTCTTAATCATTTCACCCCAAGTAAGGCAATAAAACCGCTAAGATACAAGGGGTTACTGAGTGTTAGAGAATATGAGAAAAGAAAACATTATACAGTAGAAAACAATAAAATAACAAGAAGATAACGATTGACATTGCATTTAAATATTTGAAAATGACTTGGAAGCAAGAAGCCAGAAGAGAGTTCCACAGGCGAGAAGTGTGATAGAAGAAACCGTTAGCATAGAACATACGGTATTATCCAGTCCTTTCATTTGCAATATGATGAGACATTGCCGCCAATCTAGTACTGGACTTAAATTCATAAACAAAATAAATTAAAAATAACATTTGATGTTCACACAAACGCCCTATTCTGATACTGACCACTATTCTTTCATAGATATAGTAAATTTTAAACAGTATAGATATATGTGAACGCACGCGCAGGCGCGCGTGTGTGTAAAGGTCTTCTTTAAAAAAAAATGCTATCTACCTTGGCAACGTATTTTCTGATAATCAAGCAAGATTTTCAAAAGAAGCGATAATGGTTTTTATGATATCATCAGCAGAAAAGTAAATGTAACGTCTTGCAATTTGTCGAGACATTGATTAGTTGTCCCCTGTAAATATTAATTCATATAGATATACTATTACTATAGAGTTAAGCATAACATTTTAAACTTCTTGTCTATAGTCGCCTTGAAACCAAACGCACTCGTAATTTTCTGTGATTTCAAGACACCTACGCTTTATTATATGTATGTGTGCGTGTGTATACATTTGTGTATTTGTACCTCCATGTGAGATGAGTTTTGGCGAACGTACGTACGTAAGTCTGTGTGTGTATAATGTGAGTGTTACTTTTCCATGTGTATGTACACAAAAGGTATGTATTTGAGTTGAAAGACTGACTGACGGACAAATAGAAAGAGAAAGAGAGAGAGAGAATAAAGAGAAAAGAACTGAACTGAGATAAAGAGTCAGAGAGAGGGCGACATGGCCGACCTGACTCATTTCAAGGCAATTCTGTCAATTTCAGCAGATTGCTCTCTCACTTACAACCACCACTTTTACGCATACACACAAACCACAAACACACACACAGAGATATATGCACACACCTTCACAAATGTCTCAAAAAATACGAGCATACTTATATACTAGATCACCTTTGAATGAACGAGATAATTACATCAAAGCAAAACAAAATGCTTGAAGTTGTGGAATTTAGAATGCAAAAAAATCAGTTTGGACCATTTGGATATTTAATATGATGGCATTTCAAAAGACAGAAGCCAACCTGGATAATTGTGACAGCGTGTTGGTCAGTAAGCGAAAGTTTTTCCTTTTATTTACTTATGTTCTACTTATATTAAGAAAAGGAAACAACCAAATCCATCTTCATACTCATATTGTTAGGGCGAGAAAAAAATTTCATATATATTATTTCATATTAACATATTTTATTTAGTCTATGCGTAGTTTAAATGTCGTTTAAATCATATTTTTATCAACATCTATCTATATCTATCTATGAATCTAATATATATATATATATATATATATATATATATATATATATATACTGTGGTTTCAACCTCCCGTATCATCAGGCATAAACTTGGTTGAAACCAATGTAGCGAAAAATCAACTGAACTAATTTTTGCAGTTAAAAATTCTTCATACCATTTTTATTTTTTCACACGTGTATTGAGCGCTTATTAACACTACTGTTTCCTCGTCCAATTCAACTCTGACCATTAACCTTTTCGCAGTGTATATATATATATATATATATATATATATATATATATATATATATATATATATATATATATATATATAAGCAAGATAACCAAAAGTCCGTAGGCAAGTTTGTTTCTTTTGCATTTATAGAACAGGAAGTTACTGAAAATTTATCCGCCAGAAAGATGTGTCCTTTTTATATTTTGTCATTTAGTCAGATTTAAGAAAGCATGTTGGTTTGAGAAGTTTTCAACAGAACTTCATATATATATATATATATACAGACATATATATATATATATGTAACAAAGATTGTTCGTCACTTCAATAGAAAATGTCAATGAGGGTATTTTTTTAAAGATCATGCTTTAAGTAATTATAATGATCAATATTAACAGAGAGCTTTCATAATCTTGGCACCTCCACTGAATTTTCGATAACCTAAGTTTTAAAATTAAATTTGAAAAAAGTAAAATCATTCTTGAAGATTTCATTTAAGTTTTAATTGAAAGCTAAATGATTAAATTTATTATTTCCAGTAAGTAAAAGTTTCTAGTGTTTCAGATAGAAATTATATAGAATGGAATATCAAAAGATTGCTTGATTTTTTTTTTTTAATTTTCAAGCCGCTTTTTTCTTAATTTTAAGAAATTTGTAAACAAAACAAATTTATTGATCTTAAAAATCTTTCAAAATTAAATTATAGATATGTGTCAGGTTATATGAGTAAAATTAAAAAGTTTAAAGCTAAATTAATCTGATTTGAAATAAATATTACTTACTTATAGCATAAAAAACAATAAACAAGCATTTCTTAACGATAGTTTCCTCTCTTTCTTTGATTTTTATTGAATTATCGAGAAGCTTTTAAGGTAATGGCAGCTTTTATGGATGACCAGAAATAACATAAATTTACGAAATCTAAGTGAACCTATTTTTTTAGTTTTTAACTACG
Organism: Acanthosepion lycidas; assembly: GCA_963932145.1. NCBI lineage: Eukaryota > Metazoa > Mollusca > Cephalopoda > Sepiida > Sepiidae > Acanthosepion > Acanthosepion lycidas. Next base: position 129,358,310 of record OZ010579.1, on the reverse strand, counting down.
TAGTAATTTTTACAAATTAACATATTTTCAGCAATTATTTAATATTTTATTGACTTTTAGTTAAAGCTTTTTGAAATTTGCATTTCTTCCTTACTTAAGTTTACTTCCTTAAACAAAAAATTAATTAATTGTGTGTATGTGTGTATGTGTGTGTTCGTGTATGTGTGTGCGTTGTGTGTGTCTGTGTGCGTGTGTGTGTATTTTCTGTGTCTGTTTGTGTGTGTGATCCTCGTTACTCAGTCATTGAATCTATCCAATTGTCAACACACACCTTTTCATGAGTTTTGCAGGTCTTGACTTTTGACCTATTATCATTTCTCTTTGTTCTTTTTTGTCGGGCATTCTCACAAAACTCGTTAAGTAGGTTACTAGCTGTTTAATTCTTGCCACCAGTATGCCCTGTGAATGTTAAATTCTCTAGGCCTTTTTTTTTCCTTTCCTTCCTTATCCTCTTCTTCTTCTTCTTGTGCTGTATCCCTACAGGATATTGACGATCATAGCTCTCCACAATTTCCTGGCCTTTGTCGTTCTTAATTTTTTTGCTATCTCCCCTTATTCCTGCTCTGCCAATCATTTAGACAAGCACAATTTGGTGTTTTTAATATGTCCTGTGAGTGTTAAATTCTCCAAGCGCTCTTTCCTCAAAATATACCCCAAAAATTCAATTGTCTCTTTCTAATTCTAAGTGAAAGTGTCCTTTCTGTTTCTATTTTCCTTAAGACTTCGTCGTTGCACGCATGTTCAGTCTATGGTATTCTCAGCATCCTTCTGTAGAAACACATTTCTGTTGTTTCTTCATCTGTGATGAGACTATCCACCATTCAATGCCATATAAGAGAATCGATATTACGTAACAGCTCAGTACTCTTTTCTTTGTTTCTAACGAAATTTTCATGTTTCTTAATACTTTGCTTAGCATTTGAAAAGCATATTTCGCTATTTCAATGAAAGTTCGGATTTCGATGTCACATTTTCCGTCCTTTGTTAAATCACTATCGTGATATTCATATTTTGTAATTGCTTTATTTTGGTGTCTCCAATTTGGAGTTTGTATGCTGGGATCTTCATTTTGCTAACAACCATATATTCTGTTTTCTTGCAAATGATATTTAATCCTTTCTTCTCGCTTTCCTTCGCTACCTTCTGTAGGAATTTCTGTAGTTTCCTTTCCGTATCTTCAATCAACAATGTGCCATATGCATATGTTATGTTGTTTCTGCCCATAATAAATCCTGCTCTAACATCTAATTCTCTCAGAGTCGCCTTGTTGTATAGTTTGAATAAGTCCGATGAGATTGTCGGAGTTACCTCCTCCTTAATTCCTTAATTGTCACTAGGGGCCACACTCCCTATACTATAAATACTGGGCGACTTCACGCCTTGTTCTCTTTTTCACTTCTTCATTTCAGCTACTACAATGTAAGCTCTCTTAGAAGATCCGCGGCTTCCCATTTGTGGAAGACGCCCTGAACATTATACACACATACACGTACGTACGAACATTCACCAAAGAAAAAACACAAATGTTCACACACGCACAAATATTATTGTCTATGTCCATTGTAAAATTGTTTTGTTTAATACATATATTTGTTGATATATATATATATATATATATATATATATATATATATATATATGTAAGTATATATATAAACTGTATATAAAGTATATATATATATATATATATATATATATATATATATATATATATATAAACTGAGCAAAATAATAGATAGAAATGACACAGGACTCTACAGGGACGACGGTCTCATAATCTTGAGAAACTGTAACAAACAAAATACAGACAAAACTAGAAAAGCAATAATAAAGATTTTTAAAAATAACGGATTCGACAGAGATATAAAAACTAACGTAAACGAAGTAGATTTTCTAGATGACACCGTCAACCTAAGAAAAGGCACATATAAACCATATAGAAAACCTAATGATAAACCACTCTACATACACACATCTTCCAACCATCCGCCTTCTATAATCAAACAGATACCAAGATATATAAATAGCCGAGAAAAATAACAGCACATGTGGCCTGACGATTGCATATAGCATGAAACAGACTGTCACCTCTAAATGTTGACTTCTATGTTCACTTTCATATATATATATATATATATATATATATCGGTTTTGTTTGTCTTCTTTACATCTTCAGTTGGACTTAACTTGAGTCCGCCAATTTTCTTGTAGTTTGGACCTTCTAGCAGAAAATAAACGCACGTGTTTCTAACCCAACAACACGCAAACAACACACAACGGTCCTCTACAAGATGACGCATTCTTTTCTTACATCTTTTTTATATGCATTGACTGAATTCATTTTCTACCCGTAAGAAGGCAATTTGCTCTAAGTATAAATTATGGATTATTCTAATATCTTTCCCAAATAAACCAAGGTTCATTTTTTCTGATAGGTCTTTCAGATTCCCTGCTGAGTCAGTCAACATTATCCCACTATCTTAAGATTCTATCCACCGATAAAAAAAATCCTTGTAAGTCCTCTAGTTCTCTTACATGGGTATACCTTTTTTTTCTTATATAATTATTTTTTAACGATCTAGTCCCCTATTTGAAGTGTGAATGTGTGCATGTATAGCGATCTAATTCAATTTATAATGACCTACTTCTTACGAGCTTTCGAAAAAGCAACTGAAAACACAAAAGAAACACTAAGAGTCAACCTATGACGCAACACGAAAGAAGTCATTTTTCTTCTTCTTCTTCTTCTACTCTTTCTTCTTTTTCTTTTTCTTCTTCTTCTATGTGCCGTATCTCTTCAGGACGTTAGTGATCATGGTTCTTCACACTTCCCTGTCCTTTGTATCTCGTAATCAAATTTTTTTTTTTTTTTGTTATCTCTCTTTAGCATTGTCCTGTCATCCATTTACATAAGCTTGTTAGGTTACCTGTTGATTTCCTCTGTCACTCTTGCCTTCAATATGTCCTCTGAGTATCAAATTTTCCAAGCCCTCTTTCCTCTTTATGTTCCCTAGAAATTTCAACTGTATCTTCTTGATTTTAATCATGTTTCCTTTTTGCTTCCATTTTTTTCTAAAAACTCGTTATTTTGGGGTTAAATTCTGTTTTCTGGGATTTTATATAGGCTGACAGCGATCAAGTACCAAAATAAACAGATTATACAGATACAATTATGTACTTAATGATAATATTTTCCGTGTGGTTAGTACAGAATTTGAATCATTCTGGGTACATCAATAACATAGATCCCTCATCTGAATCACATATCAACAGACTTTATTTTAAACAGGTTCCTATTGCAAAAAGCATTTAGAACCGACTTAAACTAGACTTTCTCCAGAATAATTTCTTCTTATATTATTTAAGGTTAAACTTATTATGAGTAGAGGAACCGGTTATGAAACTAGGACAAAGAATAGCATCGAAGACAATTAAACTGACATGATGATCACATGATCCGCAAAATAACTGAGCAGACAAAACTATACGCTGAATTGTCTGATAATAACAACGAATTTTTATTAACCTTTTTGTTCTTTTTTTGTAAATATAGTATTAGTGCTAAATCATAGTGAAGCTTGACCAGAGTTTAGACCGTCTTTTTCGATAAATCAGTCTCGGCAAAATTTTATTCAGCGTAATTTTTTCTGTATGGCAGTGAATGCTGGACAATTAATGTGATTGTGCAGAAGGTTTCTGTGAATAACAGAGACTGAACATTTGAGCAACAGCGAAGTTTTAGAGAAAAAAAAAACAAAAAGGACACTTATATTTGACATCATAAAGAAATAGATGAAATTTCTAGCGTACCTCATAGGGAAATAAGGCTTGGATGAATTGACACTCACAGGGAATACTGAAGGCATGAGGGACAAGAAAAACAACGCATAACCTACCAAGCGAAATTGTATAAACGGATGACAGAACAGGGTTTAAGAATGATTAAAAAAAAGACAAAATTTACTAAGAGTTACAAAGGACAGGAAATTGCGGAGAGCCATGATTACCAAAGTCCTGAAGGGAGATGTTACATAGAAGAAGAAGAAGAAGAAGAAGAAGAAGAAGAAGAAGAAGATGTTTGTTACTGTTTAATTGAGTGAGCAGTGAAACACTTGATCGTCTTAGCTTTATATAAACATTGGTCAATTATTAAGCTTGATATCGGTCCGCTAAAAAGCTCGGTCCTGAAGCGAGCAACCTCTAATTTCTTGGCAGCTACCCTATATTTAGTGAGTCAAGAATAATCAGGAAGTGCCGGATAAGTCGTGTCATTTCCTGGTAAATGCTCTGCTGGGAGAGGAAGAACGGGCCAGGTACAAGGATGACTACAAGGACATTTAAACTAAGTCTATTTGGATTATTGCGACAAAAATCTTTACTTATTAAAAAATGAGCAATCATTCATCAAGTCTGCTTTTGATGTGAAAAATTAAATGAATAAATACGAATATGTAGGAAAGAGCTGCTTGCAAGAAAACTCAAAGAAGAACATTAAAATATACATGTGTAAACATCACCACAAACGGGAACATTAACATCATTCTGCTACAGCAAAGTAAGCAAATATACGCACAAGTACACGATATATATGTATATATGGAAAGGAATCCTCAAAGCTGGAAAAGGTTTAATAAAATTTGTTGTACACATATATGCGCACACTTTCACACATAACTCCAAAATACGAGCATACACTTATAAAAGATCATTTCTCAATGAACCAATGACAGCAATAATTGGGTCAAAGCTAAACAAAATGTCTGATGAGATTAGTATATTGCGACTTGATTACTATCTTCAGCATCAACTTGCCCGTGGCAATATAGTGCTGTAAATACGGTAGGATGTAAAGTTAACAACTGTATCCAGAAATAATTGGGATGATCTCAAAAGCATTTGCAATTTGATTGAACATTTAGAGATTCGAGTAAGTATAATACGGTGCAGAAAAAAAATATGTATTGTCGGGGAAAAAAACATATTACTGTTGGGAAAAAAGTGTTGAATATTTGAGAAAAATTGCTGTCACGTGATCCCCAATGATGCTTACCTTATATCACAGATGTGAATATATATACTATAGTGATATGCAGGGTGCGATGGATGAATTGTCGTTATATTCACGCAAAAATGAAAATAACACTGACATCTCATTTTAACATATAAATTTACAAAAATTACACAAAAACATCTAGAAATATTAAAGAGTAAATTTATTCAACAAAATCGCCATTCGCTTCAACTACAGCCTCCAGACGACTTCGGAGTCTCCTGCATCTCTTCTGGGCGGTCTCCTTGTTTAATTTGTTATATGCTTCCATAATCCTTGCCTTCAGTTCAGCTTTGGCGTTACAAGGAGTTTTGTTGATCTCTCGCTCAACTGCACCCTACACATAATAATCAAGGGGGTTGCAGTCTGGGGAGTTAGGTGGCAAGATGTAAGGGATGATGTGGTCGCAGAAATTGTCTCTCAGCCATGAATTCGTTCTTCTGATTGTGTGGCATGATGCAGAGTCCGATTGCCAGACATATGGTCAACGACCATCTAACCTCTTCACCCAGGACAACACTACCTCCTCAAAGCACTTGATGTAGACAATCGGTGTTGTGCCTGAGGCCCTGTGGAAAGATGAATGAAGGCACAACGTTGACATCCTTAGTAATCACTCCGCGAAATTAAAAATATAAAATGGTGGCAATTAACCCATTGTAACCTGAACATTGTTACAGTAGGAGACATTATACAAAGACAAAAAATAGTATTACTTTACCTTGAGGGATGACCATCAGAAATTTCTTCTGGGAAAATCCAAATAACAAAGATGATGATATTGCGAAATAATAATAATAATAATAATAATAATAATAATAATAATGTGTGGTTACTCGTTTCCAAGCTTCCACGTCTGCTAGAATGGATAACTAATCCCTGTTGCAGGCGCCTGCACTGGATGTTTCTTCAACACCCACAGTGATTTATATTGCAGCAATATTGAGAATACCTTAATTAGTGTTTCTGCGAGAGAGCGTATAATCTGGCCCGATTAAGAGATTAAATAATGCCAGTGCACTCAAACCCTCGGTCACGACGAATTGTGATTTCGTGTTAACGAAATTTCACCCACAAGGCTTGAATCAGTAGTGCAGCAGACGCTAACTACTCGACGCTATTTGAGACGGGAGTCGTATTCTATTAAATATCATATTGTAAATATAGGTATCTATACCTTTTAGGTGTTACACGAATATATCGATTGCTATCGAATATATGATGATACCAACTTTTATAAATCTACATTGAATATTGTCTTTGGTAATCATAACTTTCACTAGTTTCGAAAAAACGAACATCCCTATCGTAAAGCAGACCTCATTTAATGTTGTTCAAATTTATTGCAAATATCAGCATTTTTTTCTCTTTCATTTTGTTTTATTTTTCGAAAGCAGTGCACTCAGTCAAATCATAGCAGCAATCAGAAAAGAACAAACACATTTTAACTGTCTGGAAAATGTCTCCTCCCTAACCAACATAACGGTGTATTTTCTTTTATCCAAATAAAATATTGCCTTGCACCTTAAAATGAACGAACACTTTTTCGTCGTTTCTTTAAATAATGCCATATTTATGTTTTAGAGGGGTGTATAATCGATGATAAATTTGCACATATGCATAAAATCGAAAGTAGGACTGAGGAACTGTTTTATTTGTCTATTTGAATAAGATGACTTAAATTTGCGTGCATTATATCTCCAGGTGTCATTATAGCGAACGACGCACGATGTCTTAAAAATATGTTTATTACATATTTTAAAGCCACAATATTGTCTGCTTCACTGCAGGGGTCTTCTCTTCATTCAACATGCAGTAACAGACGAAGAGGGAAAATAACAAAATCTAGAAATCAAGAAAAAGAAAACGGAGACCCGGGTTCAAATTCAACCGGCTCTTGCTGACTTCACTTTAACGCTAGGAAGTGCTGAAATTTCGTTTTATCCGCGTGTATTATTCGATTTCGAGTCATCGTTTTCTTAGTCTTCTCGTAGCGGATGGAGATGAGATAAAGTGATACTGCGTATTTCTTACATTATACTCTAAGCACGAGCAATTGTTTGTGTGCTGGTGTTGGAAGTTTTTCAAAGTAAGTTCGCTCCTTACCAGGTGACGCATGGATTTAGATTCGGTGCCAATTGTCAAAGAATGCGTGAAACATTTCTATGAATATAATTCAATTGATCCAAGAAACTTGTAACGTTTTCATCAACCATTCTTATTTCTCTAAACATGAGCTACTTTCGAACAGTAACTGTTTTTTACACATGTATTTAAATAGGAAAAATTCTTATGTTGCGCGTTTCGTCCTTCGAAAAGATTTCGTCAAACGTCTTGAAAATCTGCAGAAGGTCCTTTCAAAGGACAAAACACGTTAAAAAAAGAGATTTTTTTTTCCATTTTGACATTCATTTACCCACTATTAGTTTGATATATAGAATTGTATATCATATATATATATATATATAGAGAGAGAGAGATAGAATTGTATATCATATCTTCTAAATCTTCAGGGTAGACTAGGCTCTCTAAATGGGGTTGGCAACCACTCTAGAAGAAAACCAATCTTGATTCCAAAACGTATGTAGCCCTGACATTACACATACTATGCAGTCATCGACAAGATTATGGAGTTCATAATGAATCTCAACTGCGATTGACCTTAGGCTGTGTCATTTTAGTAGTAGTAGTAGTAGTAGTAGTAGTAGTAGTAGTAGTAGTAGTAGTATGATTATTAGTTGTAGTAATAGTATTAGTTTTATAATAATAATTAGTAGTAGTAGTATTAGTAGTAGTGTTATTATCATTATTATTAGTAGTAGTACTAGTATTCACGTATTTAACTAAATAAAAGTCTGGAAAAAAGTAACATATCATAATTTTTCAGAAGATTGTATACCGGCAATCTATTAAAAGATTTAGCATAAGAAATTAAAATTGGAAGACTAAATTTTACTTGGGTTGAAATACCGAATCCAAGTGAAAAGATAGACTGTTGAGTTACTCTACAAAGACCGTTTGGAATAATAGATAAACTACGTCTGTATAAGAGATTTCAAAATAATTATATTATCATTATTATCATCAGTCCCGTGACCTGGTGTGGTCATAGGGTCACTGTGCAGCTGAGCACCTGTCCAGTTTCGTCAGCATGCCTTTTTAAAGTCGAAGAGGTATTCATTTATTACACTAATCGGAGCCACTCCCTCGCCAGTTCAGATCATAGTTGATGTCTTCACGCTTGAAGGTTCGCCTCAGTTCAGCCTGGCCATTGACTTCAGTTGGGAAGCTCTCCTTCCAGCGATGCTGTGGTCATCTTCTCACTGGCTACACACATTGTGCTAGATGGCCGTTCACCCTTTTATTTACAAGGATATTCCCCCTGTACAGGGCCCAGGAGATACTAGGGTTAAAGGTTTACACAGTAAGAGTCACAGTTTATTCGAATAAGTGGGGAAGATAACGATTAACCCTAGACTTAAGCAGGTTAAGATTGTAATGATCAGGGAATCATACTCTTGTGAGTCGGTTCAACAGAGCAGCGGTTCGTGCGAAGCTGCTCGGGTGGAAGTTACATCTCACCAATGAGATACGAAGTTAAGGAGGGTGATTTGTTACAATGTGCGTGATATGGTTGGTCTTAGTCGTGAAGGTTAGAACTGGTGGAAATAAGGAATGTATTTCATCTGAACATTTTCCTTGGAAATAGCAGTAGAGCAGTGAGAGGCTCACGATGTATTTTTGGTCATTTTATATATTATAGGCTATTTTACTATAAAAATGTATTTTTAGTCATTTTGCTGTAAAAGTATAGGCCATTTTACTATAAAAATGTGTGCAACGCCTGTCCATATATAGCAGCTGTACTCTATTTTCATCTTGATCTGGAATGTTCTTCCGTCCTCTGAGGGGTTTTGTCTTTAATCCTGCTGTCTTAGCCACTCTTTTCACCAGATTAGCCGATGACCCGACAATGTGACCGATAGTGTTGGATTATATGGAACCAGTAACTGCCAGTTATTACATTGGCTGTTTTTAGGTGGAAAAAATCTTTTTCTAGGGCCAGTGCTCGATGTAAGATCATGTTAATAACAGACACAGCGTCAATGATAGAATACAGGACCTTTCATCTTGACGCCCACTGCCCAACTCCATCGTAAACCCAAATGCCAAACGTTTAGCATTTCCAATAACAACACATAAACTCCAGAGCGACGACGTTCTTAAATAATCTACAGGTCGATATTAATGTCGGGACAACAAACAGAAGTAATGGCTTTCTCAATATCACACCTGTCATTTTTTTCTTCACCAATTCTTTATTTCCTATTATTTATATCAACTTTGCTTGTGTGTCAATATTAGCTTGCCTTTAAAAAAAAAAAAAAGGCTCATCTGTATCCAATCACTACAACGAACACGTCTCTAAAAGATTTGAATTTATTATATAATGAAAATAAAAGCTCCTTTCCAAGGCACAGAATGAATGATCTGGGGTATAAAAAAGCTATTTTATTTTACTATACCTATTTTATTTCCTATTTGGCGAGACTTCAGTACAAAATGTCGCTAAAGACGGGAGGTGGCACATCTTGAAATAATATTTATTATTTAACATTTTATATTAATATATGCAAATATATGCATCGTATATTAATAGATGTAAATATATGGAAAGACGAGGCGGCATGCTTTGAAAGACTATTGGGTCTCAAGTTCACTCTAGACCTCAAATAGAACTCATATAGACGATCCATTGCTACTGGAAAAATGTCAACACATTCTGCTCTAGAAAGTACCTGACTTCTTTCGCCATGCATTATCTTTACAAGAGACTAAAAATGGAGTATTGGTGCCACACCTGGGTTGAAGCTGCACAATCTTCACTTTCCAGCTTTAAAACGTTTACGCGGTACTGCGTATCTCACCCCACAAACAATCAATTTCCAACATACCCAACGTCGCAAGCCGTTAGCTATCCTATCAGATGATATCCATTCCTCAATTCCGCTAGTTCAGACCTTTACGGCTACAAAAAGTCACGCTACCTCTATAAAGTCGAATCACATGCGTTTCCCCCGTATTCCAAAGGCAAGGAAAATGTTCGACGTAGAAAACTTCTCCACCCCATGCCCAAATAATTATTGCTTTGTCCAACATGAATGCTTCCCTGAACAGTACAATCTTAACCTCAAGCCACCAGTCAATTGTCATCTATCTTCCATATCTCTGCCTCCTCTTACATTCATATCAAACACTTCATTCAGTAATTCTCTACCTTGAGTGGCCCTCGAGCCTTATATTGAATGAAATTCAGTATAAAAGGGCATAACATATCAAACGCATGAAATGGACATAAACAAGAAAGTGTCCGTTTTGGAGTTGAGGATGACGCTGGTCTTTACTGTTCGACTGTCGTTCTCAAACGAAAGGATCGAATACAAAAAATAATCTCAGTTAATAGTTTCCATTAATTGAAATTGTTCGTGTTATTATTGTTGTTGACACAACGCTTCGATCTATCGATTCTCCAGTCCTTGTTATGTATAGCCCTTAAGAAGAAAGATGAAACCTCCTAGGATGGGAAATTACACCACGACAATCTCCTCACAAAGAGATTTAAAGCAACAGAAATATGCTTCAACAGAAGGATGTTGAGAAGACCATGGACTGAACATGTGAACAACGACGACACTTTATACAAACGTGAAACTTAGAATCAAAAAGAGACAATTAAAATGTCTAAGGCAAATAATGATGAAAGAAGCCCTGGAAATTTCGATACTCACAGGACAGATTAGATTTCACAAAGTTCTTGAAGAAAAGCTGCTTGAATGGAACTTTTTATTTACAAATGGAGTACAGTGGAAATGAAGGTGACTCGACTCTGTGGTGATAGTATGAGTCCTCGCTCTAAAAGGTCTGAACTAATGAAACTAAAAGTGTAACTCCTCTGAACATTTAACCTGTGGTCGGTTTGCGACGTTGCATCTATGGGAAAGTGGTTGTAGGGTGGGAAATAATTAATCACCCACAAGGCCGCGTAGAGTTTTGAAGTTTACCAAGGCTGAAAAGTTAACATTGAGCAGCTCCAGTTCAGATATAGCAGCAACAAAATTGGCATTTAACTTTTTTTTTCTTTTTTTAAATTTTTTGCGATAACGATAAAATCATTAGGTGTTGGAATTTGTTAGCCGTAAGACTAATTCACTGTTTTTCTGCGTCCTGGGTATGACGATAAACTACATCCGGCAGCAAGGCCTCTGATCGGGAGGTTTTGAGGAGCGTGGAACCATCTTTTAATTGCTGTTGTTCCCAGGTCTATTCACACGCGGGGTGGTAGAAACTGTTAGGGTCACAGCTATGGGCAAATAGTTAATGCCCAAATTGAGGTCAAAACACTATGAAAGCATAAAAATAGTTTTTTATAGAAAAATACTAGTAATAAATTTTTGGAAAAATATTACCAGCAATACACTTTTTAAATATATTACCAGCGATTCATTTGACTCTCGGCAAAAACCTTCTTTAAGTCAATGAAACCTAATCTGCAAATTGATTTCTTACAAGGAATACATATTCTATTCATACAAACCTATCCTAAACATTTTGTCGACATTAACTAACCCATTGATGTTGACATGCCCTAAAAGAAAAGAAAACCAAACCAAACCTGTCTTTGTTAACTAAAGAACAGAAATAATATAATACTGAAGAATGTTTACTTTAAAATAAAATTATTTTGAAAAGATAGAAATAATAATAGTTGTTACATTTGTATACGCATTGCATACACTAAATGTAGCAAATATTATGGGACAGGGGTAATAGAATATAGAACACTGAATACTTTAGATTTTAGTTAAAAGAAAAGAGTCATTCATTTTCTATGCTTGGCCTACTGAGCAAGTTATCAGTGTATAATAATAATTGCTCATCTCAGGATTCAAATAAATAATCGACATATGTTATCTATCTACCAGTTTGATTGACTATTGCTACTGAGTAGTGAGTTCGATTCTCACTGGGTGTCACCTACTTGTGGCTTTGAATAAGACTGAACTAAGCTTAGCAAACAGCGATGTTACACCTTTTTTCTACATTCTTCATGACGATTTATATAACCAATAATGTTTTTCAAAGAATTGTCCAACGCTGTTTATTCTCCTGAATTTATTCATGCAAATTTATTTACAGATCATATCAATTCACCTGACTGATTATAAATATAATGTATATAGGTGTGTTTGTGTGTGTGCGTCTGTGCCAGCGTGCGCCTCAATTTACGTCTGTGTGTATATATTTGAACCTCAGTCTGTTCCTACCTCATTTTTATCTTAATTATACTTCAATAAAATCTCTTGAGGCCGCGTTTTTCTTTACCGTATTTTTCTTTTTCTTTTTTTTGGGGGGGGGGGGAGTTTTTTAAGTTGTTCCTTGTTTTGTTTTTTATTTTTTTGTTTTTTGCTTTATTTTGTTTATTGTTTAGTTTTATTTTGTTTTGTTTTTTTGTTTTTCGTTGATTAGAAATCATCAACTGTACTTTCTTCTAGTCTACAAACGTTGACCTTATTCTCATCTTCAGGCAAAAAAAAAAGTAAAAAAAAAAAACACAAAATACGGCAACCATTTCCCAAAATAGTAACCTGAAAAAATATCCCTGAGACAACTCGTATTACTTTATCAACTTATGATTTCTTTCATTTTCACGGAACATTTGATGTCCGCGCAATGACCATGAGAAGATAAACTATAAATTTACTCAGTTTTTCTTTAACTAGAAATATGTTGTTTTTCAGAATGCATCGTAAGCTGAAGCTCAAACGACAGATTTCAAAAATCTCTTGTATATTTCAGTTAATGATTTATTTTTTTTAAATGAAGGAAATGAAAAAAAGAAAACTTTTCTTTTCTCATTTTTAAAGCACCCAAAAGATTTACTATTGAATTATATTTAAATTTTAAATTTTTTTAAAAATAACAAACATTTGATAATAAATTATAACAGTTTCTTATTCATTTTAAAACTAACCTCAAAATTAGCATACATTTCAACAAACGTTATTATACAATAATAATAATAATAAATAGGTTCTTAAAAGCTAAAATTGTTTCTGTTGTGGTTGGAGCTTTGGGTGTGATAAAGAAAAGAACTCAAAAACAAATAAATAAATAAAATCCTTGATGCATCATCTCTCTAGGAAATCCCAAAAATAGTTTTAGTAAGCACAGCTGGGGTATATTGCGAAGACCTTTGTCCATTTTTTAATTAAGTGGAAACAAAAAAAAACACATCTTTCGCTTGTCCTAAGTCATTAGTTATGACCCTGCATTTGATTAAAAAAACAAATGCAGGTCAAGAAGAATTTTTTTTTTTTAAATAATAATTTAATCAATGTATCCCACCGTACTTAAAGTCCTACATTAAGAAAAAATAAAAGCTAGTCTAAGATCGCTTCAGAAATCAGCGTTGCTTGAGTGTGCAAATATTATGCGAAAGGCGCTATTTATGCAAGGCCGTACGGCTGGATGAAGGACACCTATAACGCAAAATCAGTTGAAAATGAAAATCGTGCAGTGAAGAAGAAGAAGAAGAAGAAGAAGAAGAAGAAGAAGAAGAAGAAGGCGACGAAGGCGACGAAGGCGAAAGCGGGCTGACTCTCATGATTTCTGAACTTAGTAGATTGGAAGCGTTATCATTTACATATTTAGTCTTAGTGAATTAGAGATTACCTACACTAAATATCCCGTTCAGTACCAGAGATTTGCTTGTCACTGACCTTAACCAAGGTTAAAGATCTTCTCTAGGACATAAACAGATACATAGTACGTTAGCACGCACTAAGCGACTAGAGCTACCATTACACTTCTGCGACAACATCATATAGAACTGCTTCCCCGATAAAGATTGTTTGAAATATCCAAACAGATAATATGGTGGAAACTAAACGTGAGATGCACTAAGGCATCCATATAGTTGGAGCCACTCTTTAATCAAGTTGACAATCTGACGAAGTCCAAAGTTGAATAAAAGGTAAAGTTAAGTATTGTTACGTGTTTTCATTAGCAATGTTCGACGATTCTATCAAAGGAAAAGCATAAAACGCGAAATGATAAAAAAAAAAAGTAAGCGTTTCTCGGCCTCCGCGCAGAATACGCTGCTCACACGATTGAACAATTTTCACCTCATTTGCATTTTCATCGATTGATGCATCCTGACGAGTAGACCAGACCGACTGACAGATGTTCATTTTATCGCGTCACCATCTCTTGGATAGTTGCCAACCAAGGCTACAGAACCAAGTCTACACTTCTATTTAACCTATTTAGGAGGGGAGGGTGAAGAAGAAATAGATTTCTATCTTTTCCAAGGATATTTACACATAAGTGAAGGTAACGAACTCAGCTTGAATTCGATCTCGGCTCTCTGATTTCGCATTCAGAGTCGCAATTCGGGGCACCGCACGCACATCTATAATAACTTTAATGTAACATTTATAGAAACTTTTTCTTTGTATTTGTTAATAGATATACGAGGTGCAAACCAAACTGATTTGATCATATCGATCATTCTTTTCATCTGACAAGCTTTCAAACTCCCCGCCCCTCCACTGATTAATTTGGCATTTCATATTTACTTCGACAATTAGCCGGAAAAAAAAACTTTTTTTTAATCAATCCTTTGAGAAAGCTATTTCGTGCTTCTTTTTTTTAATAATACCACTTTGAATATAAACACACATATATATATATATATATATATATATATATATATATATATATATATATATATATATATATATATCCTTTAATGGGATCAGCGGCCATCTAGCATAGGCGCAGAGATGTAAAACTGCCTGGTTTCATGTCCAGGCGCCGTAAGCACTTAGTTAAGGAATACAACTTGAATAGGGAAACTCTGATTTACTACCTACGGCTTGACAACATCCAATCATGTTGACTCGTTCTTCTCTTTGGGTACATGCTGTTCTTGCTTAGAGAGTGGAATTGGACCAGTGCAACGTCTTTTTTCTTCTTGGAGTGGCTTGGCATCGTAAGTTGATATTTTGTCATGTTCATACTCGATTACGAGCTTGAAAACTTCATGTCTGTTTGCATGCATGTATAGGGGGACGATGTAGTTGTGATGAAGGCAACCAACCTAGGAGAAGAAATCTCTGATATAAAGCCAAACTATTTTCATTGGTCCCGTATTTGGGCGCAACAGATCAGATAAGCCTAAACCCATAAGCTAACTGAAAGCAACCAGTCTAAGAAAAAGAAACTCTGAAAAAGAACCTGCAACTAAAACTATCACCAGTCATCTTGAGTCACAATATTCTAAGATTTGGGATTCAGTGAATGGGATTCATGTTGTACGAGTGTCTGTCACGATAACCCATCCGAGTTACAGGAGCTTTCTTATAACTTATACAACAAGGTGGTCTTGCTCGAAATCGAGTACGCAGCCATCATGTATATATGTATATATGTATATATGCGAAGAATCAAAGCACACACACACTTGCCTTGTATACCTCCTTATCAGCAAACCACTGAAAAACCACCAATTTTGGTTTCAAAAACAGTATTTCAATTTAACATTATATATATATATATATATATATATATATATATATATATATATATATATATATATATATATATATAATACCAGTAGTTAGATTTGCTCTACTTAGTATATTGAGCACTTTGCTTAGTTATTTTTACTTTACTCGCGTCGGAGTTTTTGGGATTGGATTCTGGTCGATTGTTTTCGCCTGAATTACATGTTCTTAGTTCTTTCTTTTTTTTATTCCTTATTTTTCCTTGGATATTGGTTTGTTCATTTACAAGCCAAAACACCTAAGGTTTTTTTCCGGACGAGTATACTTACTTATATTTATAAGATTATTATTATATATATATATATATATATATATATATATATATATATATATATATATATATATATATATATGAAAATTTTCTCAGAGGTAACCTGTAGAAAAAGACAATATGTATAAAGGTAAAAAAAAAAACAATAGAAAACTGTATTATTAACTGACGCGTTTTGTCCAATGTAAACTTTTTCAAGGCAAAAACGAAATGATTTTTTTAAAACAAAGTAACTATTAACAACAAAACAAAATGTCCTTAGCAACTGGGAGAATTTAGAAATCGCTTTTGTATTCATATTTTCAACTGAAAATTACAATAAATAATAATAACGAACTCAATTTTGACGTTTACAGAACGGCTACAAAAATGATCTGATCAGTTTCTACTCAAACCACTCTTCTAAAATGAAATCTGGAATTATTATAAGTTTCTATCTGAGAGCATTATGAATCTGCAGCCTACAATATTTACCTAAAGAAACGTACATAGAAAACACATTCAAAAACCTACAATACCAATAACATTTCATCCACAACGCAAGAAGAAAGGCATACATATACAACCGAAACAAAACTAATAACATAATCCGCAATAGTAAATTACATGAAAACAGATGCATAATACTACCGACCAACTCTGTCACGTCTACTATCCAGAACAACCTATCCCATCTATATAATCTAGATAATTATGGATATACTCAGATCCTCAAACACTAATAACAATAATATTTCAGAAGCCGGCATTTATAAAATAAATTGCCGAAACTGTTCTTTCCAATATATTTGGAGAAACGAGAAGAAATTTAAAAAAAAGAAACGCATCTATGAGCACAAAAGAGACCACATAAAAAAACAACTTAACTAAATTCAACCACAATTTTGATTTTAAAAATGCTACACATCAAAAAAAAAAAATAACTCGCTCAGAAGGAAAATCCTCGAGAGTGCCACCATTGAATAAAAATT
Organism: Acanthosepion lycidas; assembly: GCA_963932145.1. Classification (NCBI taxonomy): domain Eukaryota; kingdom Metazoa; phylum Mollusca; class Cephalopoda; order Sepiida; family Sepiidae; genus Acanthosepion; species Acanthosepion lycidas. The sequence continues at coordinate 129,341,390 of OZ010579.1, read as the reverse complement.
ACCCAACTGGAAAGTTAGTGTTAGATCAGGAGAGTGCTCAGCTGCCAATCTCTGATCATCAACAGTTTCAGAGGTGCATCCGTATATCGTATTATCGGCATAAATGTTTACAAATGATACCGTCAGTGTTACAGATATTATACAAGAAATAGTTAAATTGAATTTCTTTGTTAAGATAATTGATAGGCATATGTTCTTGTTTTATATGCCACGTTCCTTCAGGAGATCGGCTTCATAGCTCTCCACAACTTCCTATCCTTATTTTCTCTTAATGTTCGTTTTTTTACTATTACTCGTCATTGTTTTGCCATCAATTTACAAAGCCCGGTACATATGTTACTCGCTGCCTTTCCTCTGTTCTTCTTGTCTTTAATATGTCCCCGTGAGTGTTCATTTTTCATGCCTTCTTTTTTCATTGTCCTAGAAATTTAAACAATTATCATTTTCAGTTTTCTCTTGATTTGTGAAGAAATTGTCCAGCATCCATTACCATTTCATCATCTTTTAGGCATCACATTAGTATGACTGAGGCTGCTATGAAGTGGTATTTCTTTCATATTTTATTAGTCCACCGGTAGTCGTTTATCTCATATACCCACAGCTGCGGACAGTTCGACATGGTGTAATGGTTAACAAGCTTCTCTCACTAAATCAATTACGACTGAGGATCGAACTTCCCTGTGGAACTGACTCCCAAGAGGCTGTTATCCCGATCACTACCATCTTAACCTGTTCAAATCTAGGGTTAACCATTATCCTCCCCTCCTGTCTGTATAAACTGCCTTTTAAAGTAACGCTCTACCTTGAGTGACCCCCGGGTGAAACCTACTGTAAAAATATGTTTCTGGTGCATTTTGAGCAAAATGGACAAAAATATATGTGGTTGTGTAAAAATGTCTGTTACTCCCTTAGTCTTTAATGAAAAAAAAATTGTTAACACTGGAAGACAATGAATTTTGTGGCTCGCAAATTTGTTTATTAAAAATCATATCTAAAATTCATTAAGAAATTAATACAATTAAGGAACGAGCGAAAACATTACATAAAAAATAATATTTTTGTGGCTTATATTGCAAGTAAAACTTTTTCTTGAGACATATATGAACGTTTTATTTCAAATTTAATTAGAATAGTGTTTCACAGAATCCCCGGTCACATTCTTACCCTCGCGATCCCACGCTTCTTCAGTACCTCCCCTATTCTACATTGTCAATATTTCAGCATTGCACTTTTACAGTGGCAATTACTGAAACAGTTTATGGAACCAAATTGCTTAATTTCAATCATTTGAAAAAAAAGAAATCCTTATTTCAATGGACCATAAAACTTTCATTCGATATAATGTCTTACTTGACGAAAATTTATTCCCTTAAATTCAAAATTCTATCTGAAGAATGCAATTGGGTCCCATTTGAGACTCACAGATTCAAAGTTAAACTGTAAAATCTCTCCTTCTCTCTTTTTTCCTATTTTTCTCTGATATATATGTTTGCACGCATACACACACACATACATACGCACAGACACATATATTTATTCCTACGTAAATGTAATTATATACACAGACATAATTACACACGCACACATACATATGTACAGACATACAAGCACGCACACACACATACGTACATATATATATATATATGTATATATATATATATATATATATATATGTGTGTGTGTGTGTGTGTGTGTATGTGTGTGTGTCTGTGTGTATACTTATAGTAATACACGGTTGGTAAAAAAAAAACCTCAGCACAACTTGTAAGTTTATCAAAACAAATTGGTACCCGACGAAAAAATTGGAAAAAAAAAACTTTTTGAACAACTTTAAACCAGCACTAAATAGCTTATAACCACACACACACAAAGACACAACATGCACACATAACGACCAAATACAGTGGTCGAACCACTCCCATACATACACACACACTCACACGCGGTTACATGTGGAGCACCAGTATATATACACATACTGGCAAAAACAAATAAACTACTCACAAGCACACACACGAACCCTACACAACATAGGAAGTGTGTGTATGTGTATGCATGTATATAAGTATGTATATATATGTATGTATTTATATGTGTGTATGTATGTATATATGTGTATACTAATTCCTTATGATAAGACAGTATGTATGGATGGATAGGAAATATACATATGCATACGCAACCAACAAAAACACACACAATACAAAAAAATAGAAATAGATCTAAGAACACGCAGGGGTCATCAAAAGATAAGAATACAGATATCTTTCCTTACTCTTTCTCGGACCAATCTTAATTGTTTTATTACATTTCAAACAGAAGAACTCTCTGAATGCCAGTTCAAGGGAGACATTTGTGTCACTACCACGCAAAAAAGTGAACACGTGAAGATGCGATATTTGAAATACAATGAAACCGAAATAATGCAAAAAGTTAAAATATTTTCATAATGGGTTATGCAAGCCGAAAGTACACAAAAGTTGGATAATTTAGATTTAAACTGTCACCGAATACCAAAAAAATTATCAGAAATATAGAAAGAATAAAGACAAATTACTTGAATGATATGTATGTGCGTATAATTATTTTTAAATAGATTGAAGCTTACAAAAGTAAACAGTTTATAAAGTACTGATGAAGAAGATAAATACCTACTAAATATAGTAACATGATGTACACGAACCTCACGACTTGCCTATTTCCCTAATCATTAAAACAAACCCTACAAATGTCCCTTCAGTACTTGTGTTCAGATTGATGCATGTACACCAGCATTGGAATAAGCCCAGGTGCCTTCACCGGATTTAAGGATAAACACAAAATAAAGAAGTTATTTAGTCAAAAAATTTAAGTTCGTTTTTACGAATTTCAAACAAACATCGGCCGGTGGAATCCTTACCTCTACATTCCAGACCTTTTTCGCCTGTCAATTGGAGGTTGGTAATTTGAAATAATAATAATAATAATAATAATAATAATATATATATATATATATATATATATATATATATATATATATATATATATATATATATAGTCCGTCTAAGTCAATCCTGGTCCTTCCACCTGTTATTCAACGACTTCTTCCGTCTAGCCAGTATTCTCAAAAAAAGATTCATTTTAGTTTGTGATTGATGGCTTGGCGATGAAAAGAATGTGAGAACTTAACCCCCCACCAAAAGTGTCAAGACTTAAATTTTGTTGCGTTTTTCACTTGCTTATTTAGTTTCATTATAAAAAGCAATCCTTGTAAATTTTGCACACGGACAGTTACACACACACGCTCACATACACACACATGCACACACACACACACACACACACACACATATATATATATATATATATATATATATATATATATATATATATATATATATATATATATATATATATAATCCTAGGTTCCAAATTTGATTAGAATAGTGTTTCATAGAATCCAAGGTCACATTCCTGCCGTTGTGATCCCACTTATAGCCAGTGCGTCCAGAAGATCTATTTAGGTGAAACCAAGGTAGGTAGTTTCTGGTTTCTTAGGATTTTTTATACTCAGCTCTACTTAGTGTATTGAACACTTTAAGTTTTTTCTTTTGGCTAGGTATTACGGCGTTGGCCGATTTTTTCGACCTACACGAATGTTTTTAGTCTTTTCTTTTTTTTAATTTTTTCTCCAAATACAAGTGTTTAAATATATTTTTATTTGTAAATTGTACTATCCGGGCTTTTTTTTCGCACCAGTTGAGTATAGTTATTAAAATAAACCTACTATATATATATATATTATTTTATATGCGCAGTACTTATTTGAAAGTACTCAATATCAGTGATAGAGCTAACATATTCATTTGTATGGATATGAGTTTGTGACCCTGGGTTTCACTCTTTTGCGATCATCAGACAAACTGTTTTGTTTTTAAAAATTGAATCTATTTATACTTGTTTGTGTTTGATTATGTTTGGTGGTGGGAGAGGTAATTTTCTTCTGTGAATTCTCCCTCCCACAATTAAACATAATCAAACACAAACAAGCATAAATAGATTTAATTTTTTTTAAATTATTATTATTATTTCTCCATTTATAAAATGCTAATTATTTAAGGCGAATATTTGCTGGTGTCTGCAAAAAACCGTTATCTCATTTCTTTGATTTAATAAATTTTTGTTTCTTAGAAACTTAATAATGTGTATTTTTTCATGTAAAACTACACATTATTAAGCTACATGAATAATTTCCAAATCTATTACCAAATTCAATTAAAACAATAGGTTTTAAAACACAACCCAATCATAATCTTAAAGCCCCTTTAAGAAATCATCAACAAAAAATAAATAAACACCAAAAACTACCGGAACTACAACATTAATCAGTTAGAGTTTCAGCAGGGAAAGATAAGATTAGCCATTGTAGCCAGATAAAAAAAACAACACAACCTTACACGACTCCAAAAACTTGACGTATAACAAACTCCCCTACTGCCATCAAACAGTGACATCTTGATAATCAAAAACAAACCCTAGATCACACCTCGATTTCAAAACTATAAATGAGTAAAACATTCCGTAGCATAGTTATTCCAAACATCGCTTAAGGACGAGGCTGCCACCTAGTAGTTAAGTTTTAATATTGAAATTAAACTTCAATACTGCTGACCAGTTTCGAAATATTGTAATTTCTGTGTCGCGATGGAATCATATTTTTAAAAAAATAATTGTAATATATATATATATATATAGCTGACGCACCTCAAACCGCAAAAAGCATCTAAAAATAATGAAACCCTTATCTCAAAAGAAGAAACAACCCCTGACAACATCAAATAAGAATACGGCCGCACGCACGTACGCGCACACACGCATGCACACAGATATATATATATATATATATATATATATATATATATATATATATATATATATATATAAAGATTACTTAACTTTTAAAATCAATTTTACCCCGATTTGAAGTTTCCTGGTAAGATTTCCGTTCTTCAGGGGGTTCGGTTTAAATTTTTTCATTGGAAATATCATTTAAAACCGAACCTCCTGAAGAACGGAAATCTTACCAGGAAACTTCGAATCGGGGTAAAATTGATATTTAAAAGTTAAGTAATTTTATATAATATTAACCCGCTATTTTAATACTATTTCAATAATTTTTATATTGAGCACCATATATAAAAACATCCCTGTTTCTTAATTCTTATATATATATATATATATATATATATATATATATATATATATATATATATATTGGTGCATTTAGGCAGCAAATTCTCTTTTAGGCATGTCTGACTGAATAAGTTACAAACGTTATGTCTGCATAATTTGATCATAATCCTTTCATATTCACCAATATTTTTCCGTATATTACAATTATATATATATATATATATATATATATATTTATATATATATATATATATATATATATATATATATATATATATATATAATCTAATATACGAAAAAATATTCGTAAATCGTAAAATATTCTTAATTGTAATATACGGAAATATATATATATATATATATATATGTATATATATATATATATATAGAACGTGTAAAAGCACGTGCGATACCTTGCCCTCGTCAGCAGTCATGCAGGGGAGGTAACACAGTTTCAGTGGCTAGGGCTATATATATATATATATATATATATATATATATATATATATATATATATATATATATATATATATATTTCTTTACTAGAATTACAGAATTCAGGCAAAAATTCTATAAAAGCTGGGCTTGCAGCATTAGATGAAAATCTCCGAACCAACAATTATCAAAAAACAAACAGTACAAAACCTAAATGCAAGAAATAATATACGCCAATGTAGCGTCTTTCTCACCCACACTACCCTCTCTATCTTTCAATGACAATTTACACCCTTGTGCAAATTAATTAAAACAAAATGAATAATTCCGTTATTTACTATTTTTCCAATGAAACATGACCCACTGCACATGTTAGTATTTCGTATGTTCAGTCCACTCAGTCCTTCCTTACAGATTGACCATATATTCTCGATTGGATTTAAATCAGGAGAGTTTCCGAGTCAATCTTTAGTACTTTCATTTGTTCACTGGTAAGGCATGCCAGTGTGTTCATGCAGCGTTACAATTTACTTACGCTTCCTTGGAGTAACGTCCATCGTAGACAATGTCCGTAGGAAGATTAATCGACAGTCGAGACAATAATTTTTGAGCGTGATGAAAATCTGGTGTAATCACGGATGACGCAATATTTTTCAAGGTCAAACAAATTTTATCATATACCCCGAAAATAGATTCATATTACTGTACACCACTGCAAATGACCTAAACTTAGGAAAAAATAGAAATCGATTAGACCCTGTCACTCGAATGGGTCTAAAACTGACCATATGGTGAAAGAAAGGAAATTAAACGGTTGTTTGAATTAATTTGCACAAGGGTTTATATAATATATTTAAATAGAAATATATCTAATACATAACTCTGAACATTTATTAAATATATATAAATTTTATTAGCTCTCTATATGTGTCTATATTTTTGTGCAAATATAACGTAAGACTGTAACATCAAAAGCGTTTTTCTTTTCTTATATCTCGTGATATATGCCTTATATCATTTCCAGCTAATCGGTTCTTGCTTAATGGAGATAATTAATCTGAACATTCAGATTTGAAATTTGATTTTTAATAACTCCTTTAATATTCATTTCTAAACCGATCTTTTGCCATCTTTTACTGGTTGTTGTTGCATAGATTTTATAATTCAAATGCTTAGTTATACAAAGAAAGCATCGTAAATCATAGCTTAACAATAAACGGAAGAACACGATCTATAAAGGGACGCTAATGTTGACATTTTTAATATTGTGTTTTGAAAAACTAACGAATGTGCATTTAATTTGTGAAATATTGGATAAGGAGAAAGTTTGTAACCTTTTTTTAAGTGAATTTCAAAACAATATTTAGATATTTGCATATATTTTAGATTTATTCAACGACATAGCCATTTTGTTCAGCTTCATTTCACCATCTTTGAGGCTGCTTCATGATCCCATCCTCTCAAAACTTAGCATCTTTCTTGATGAGGAACTGGTCTAAGTGTTTTTACAGACATCCAGAGAATTTCTTATCATTATGAGAATTTTGTAAGGATCGTAATAAGTTTGTACGCTGGGTGTAGTGAGACATCCAAGATAGAATTTTCCAATTCCTACTGTATCTGTAAAAACACATCTGTTCTGGTGTTGACCTAATGAAAGATGACATTCCTTCCGATTGGCCCCTTTTTTATGCTTTCCGTCGATTGCTGCCTTTGATCGCCAGTCCAACTGGGAAGGGTAGTCATCTGAATTCAACATCTGATTTTGCAGAAGGAGCGCATAATACACAATTCCCTTCCAAACCCGCAAATTACACAACACCACCCACTTTCTTCAACTAACGGTGACTGGGTAGCGCAGCAGAGAAAAGGAAAAGAATTTGGACCGTGCAACGTCAGGTTTCCTTGCTTACGTATATGCTTCGCTCTTTGTATGCTTTCTTTTATCATTTTCTTTTTATCTACTTATTTATCTAGTGTCAGCCATGCCGATGGTAGGCAGAAAAGTTTCTCTATGGTTGATATAATTTTTTTTTTTTTTTGAAGAGGTTAAAATTTACAAGCCGTTTCCCGCCCAAGTTAACTATTGATTGGAGATGCTCTTCAAGAGCAGCAGCCAATTTTACTTTGCCAGCTACTTGGGAACTGATGACATCGAGATCATTTATGAAGATTAGAAACAGCGTATGACCCAGGATAGAGACTTGGGGGGACATTCGCGTTTGTGTGAAAGAATCTGCAAGCGAACCCGTTCAAAACAGCCTTCATTTCACGATTTGATAGGAACGATTGGATTAAATCATATGTCCTGTAATACCTGGAGTTTGCGTAAAAAACGCCTTCGAGATACCTAGAGCGACAGTTCGACCTTCGCTGTTAATATAAAGAGCTTGATATACATATTCAGTGATGGTCATTAACACATCAGCAGTAGAACTGGCGAAACGAAAGTCATATTGTTTGTCCGAGAGAAGGTCGTGAGAAATAAGATGCATAACAACTTCAATATTGAATAGAGGCTCGGATACTTAGCCGAAAAGCGGTGAGACTACTAGGGCGATAATTTGAGAAGTCATAGGGTTCTCCAGAGTTCTTAAAAACCAGAACTACAGAGGGGGACTTCAAACAAGCTGGAGAGCAGGACGCAGCAAAGCAATTGTTGTAGAGCTTGGAGAGAACTCGAGTCAGCTCGGGAATACATTCCTTTCAGACGATGGATGAGATCTCGTCACCTCCGCTTGCCTTGTGGGATTCTACTTTAGAAATGATATCTAAAACCAGTGACGGGTTTGTGCGCATATGACTCAGTAGAGCCTCCGTTCTAGATGTGGGTGTGAGTACTCAAAATGAGCCGAGGGTGAAGATGGAAGAGAATTTCCGAGCAAAGCGCTCAACCTTATCTGCTGTAGATGCAAGACTTTCAATTGATTAAAGGGAGGGGGAATTGAAGATTTACTGTTTTCAGCACACTCTTGCAGAACCACGAATAATCTCTGGGACGCAACTTGTGAGAGTCTATACGTTGTTTTACTCTATCAGTAAAGAGTAACTTCGTTTCCACGCTTGCGGTCATTACGAGCAGAGACGCCTGTTTCAATCAGATGCCGCTCTAGTACAGACGGAAGAAGTTATTCCTGTGAGCTATAGCCGCCGAGCATACAGCTGAGAACCAAGGGGGTGAATATGGTTTCACTTGGTATTTCGTTGCTGGAATGAAAGTTTCGATACCGGCTTTCACCCAGGAGGAGACTTTAGAGTCACGATTTTGAACAGAATGATTAAGAACTTCATTCCAAGGGACGTTACGAAGGAAGTCACGAAACGAGTCCTAATCAGCTCGTTGATAACAGAAACATATTCTGTTAGTAGGAGTTTATTGGTTGGCGGGAAAGCGAAAAGGGATGTTTACAAACACTACCGCATGATCAGAGTTGCCAAGAGAGCAGAGCTGTGTAGTATGACAGGAGGGTTAGGGATAGAGGTAAAGAAGAGATCAAGAAGAGAAGTGTGTCTATCAGGATTACTGAGGAAACACGTGGGGAAGTCAACCACTTGAGTGAGAGATTGACTGATAAAGAAATTCAGGGTTTGAATGACAGCAAGTTCACTGACAAAATAATTAAGCTACCTGACATGGCGGGCATTAAAGTCACCGAACAGAAATATATTTACAAACGGGTGTAGAGAGATGGCCTTGATTATATTAACAGAAATACTATATAGCACGTAAGTCATAAGAGGAAGAGGAATGGTAGAAAAAGAAGAGATAGCTGACTGGGTTTAGTAAAAAAATGAAGGTGATTAACAAATGGTTGGTACGACTTATTCTTACAAATTATAAAACCAGCCGAGGTTTTATTTGGATTTAAAATCGTTGAAGCAGAAGAAACAAAATGACAATTTTCTATTAAAAATTTCCAATGCACTGGATTTTATTAAACGGTATATTTCACGATTATTAACCAGTTTTAATTTCATGTTAAATTCCTAAGCAAAATAATAATTTTAAAATATTAAATGACTTACCGGAAATTTTTTCAAATCAATATTCAAGGCATATTTTCTTCATATATCGAGGCGAAATTTCAAATGATATTTTAAAGATAAATATTTTGTAGAGTTGTTCCATAGGTATGCAACCAGAAATAATCTTCTTCTTTTTTTTTTTTTCGCTAATGTTTTCTTATATTATTATAAGTTAATCACTCCAGATCACAAATATATATTTTTTATAAAATATTACAATAGTTAATGAGCGAGTTCTATTTTCTATGTAAATTCGTTGTCAGTTGATCACTCTACGCAAACCAAAACAAAAGATATGATCTCACCACGTTATCTCCTCAAATTTTAAAAAATGAAATATTTTTCATATCTGTAATCGGGAGTACATTTTTTCATTTTTTTTTTCTTTTTTATTTATATTTTCGGGGTTTTTTTTTGGGGGGGGGTATAGTACTATCAAGTATATTCTCCAGATAACGGTATTTTAAAAAAAAGATACATTATTTTTTTTAATTTTAAGAAATGGCGACTTATACCTGTATGCCAATAGTTGGGCAACTCGACGTATAGTAATGGTTGTCTTACTAGAAGAATTACGACTGAGTGGTGAGTTTGATCCTCACTTGTGTCACATCTAAGCTACCCTTAAGAAAATAAGCTTGTGTCCCAATAGTATTTTTGATTTCTTGTTTAATCACAATTTGGGATCCGGATAGCTTTACCGGTGGCTTCCAGAACGAGGCTTATCAGATAATGCACAATCGCCATATTTTATATCTTATAATATGTTTATTTTATTTTATATTTTATAATATGTTTATTTTATTTTATATCTTATAATATGTTTATTTAAGCTCTACATAATAATGAGCATTTTTACTGCATATTTTATATTGGTTAGTATTCATTAACTAAAAATGTGTTCAAATCAATAAAGAAAGAGAGGGTGAGGAAAAGTCAGACAGACAAACAGAAAGAGAAGAAAAGGAATAATCTGAATAAAATATAATACATGTATTCCCCACTTTTCAAAAGTTCGTCTGAATCTTTACGAAATTCGTATATGAGAATTGATTCTCTACTGGATTCAAAATCCTATCAAGCAAAGTAGCAATTAATTTTAATTTAAATGGGAAAAAAGTTTGCAGTTTTTAAAAGACACCCCCAAATAAACTTCTTGTATGTTTTCCTGTCACGATGTCAAAGGTCGAAGCTCGTTGTCTTCTATGATTGATGTAGAAGGCTTGAAACACGATAATAAGCTTGACTGCTTAGACTCACGTATTTTTTCAGCTTGTCGGCACGTACAACATCCTGCAAACATATCTTAATACTACTTAACTCTTGAAATTTAAAACCATATTTTTTTCATTGCTGCAATGTTAATCGTAGCCCAGATATCAAGTAATCCTGTTTTCGGGTCTAGGAATGCTGATACATTTCGAACTTCTAAATTATTGGTAATTGCTTCTTCGCTTTACACCATTTTGATTTACCGATGACTTAGAACGAGGCTTATCGGATATGGCACAATCGCCATATTTAAAACCACAACTGACATCTACGAAGGCCTTCAGAGCATTCGTATGAACTGCACAAATATCTCTGTTATCGTACTACACATTTGGAATATATGCAATTAGCAATGAAAAACATGTTGCTTTTTAAAGTTATAGCCCTCCATAGGATTAAACTCTGAAATGCGCTATAAACGACACACCGTCTGCTTGAAGAGATGATAAACTAATTTTAGATATATTTTCCCATCATTCCATTTTCGTTCTGCCTTGGTTTCCGAAAACCCAAATAGTCAAAGTCACAATGGAACATGGAGCCAAAGAAAGCTATTTAGAGTAAATTTTGTTTTGCCTTGGATGTCTGAAAACTGAATATTATTTTATTATCTATTGGTATAATATTTAAAAATTACTTGAAGTTTACATAATCAATTATTAGTCTTCTATTAAAATTTAAAATAATTTCTTGTTAATAATCAATTGGTTCTGCAATGTTATTGGTCCTCACCTGACATCACATACTCAGTCCCTATCCCACCGCCCTAATGTAGCTTCCCTGTGCCTTTTCTATAAATACTTTCATGGTCATTTTTCTGATGACATCTAGACTCTAGATTGGCGCCAAGGTTTCCCCATTTTACAATTGAATTGGCTAAATATAAATATAAGTTCTTTGCTAATAGTTTTCCTCTATCGCACTTCTCGCCTGTGGAAGGCCTTTCCGACTATTTTCTTTCCAACCAACTTTTAATTTAAATTCAATGCCAATCGTTATCTACTGTCTTCTTAATTTCCCATGTTGGGGTAATAGAAGACCTGCCAATAAAAGTGAAACATTGTAAAAACCTGGAAGTAAATTTACTGTGGATGATCTAGCGATGAAAACACTTTCTATAATTTTTCCTCTTAGTAAATTGCTTTCTCAATTATTTAAAGTAGCATTTTTAAATCAAAGTTATGGTTAAACTCATTACTGTGGATAATTAATGCATTTGGTGTGTTGTTTTGTAAAAGAACCTTTTATGGCAATTTCACGCGGAAAATTTTTCCACTTTGTCATAGATTTTCCTAAAATTGTTTTTTATATATAAAAAATTATATATCGTTCCTTATCTTATTTGTTTATGATTTCTACTTTTTCCTATTTTGCAACGCTTCACATGTGCTTCTATTTAAATCTCTCTAGAGAGAATGATTTAATTTCTCTTTTATGTCTATTCGCTTTCTTTATGTGATTTCCTCATGATTATTTTTAAATTATGCAAATAATATTACATAGCCACGCTGTTGCTTTCCTCTGGGCAGTTTTCTTTTTTTTTTCTTTCGGTTTTCTCATAATGAACATAACGAAATTTTCTGAAGAATATTAACAAAGATAAAACTAGAAAAAAAATGAATGCAAACAACTTAGCGCTATTTAAATAAACTTCTGGTCCACTCGTAAAAATAGACAATTTCTTGGCGGGTGGGGGGGACATATTTTGCAGATTAAACCTTTCTTAAGCTGCAACCACTCGTCAGAATCAAACAATATTAATTTTTTATCATTTTAGGAAGTGGGGGTCCTGTTTATAATATCGATATGGTATAAAATCGATCCCTGACATTTTGCATTTTTTAGAGAGTTATTTGGATTTAGCTATTCTACGTACAAAAACAGACTTTACTTTTTTATTCTTTTTTACAACGGCTTACGCCCACATTACGTTAAAACACCGTTTCCCGTATGATCACCGAAGTTAAGCAATCCTGAGCCTGGTTAGTATCTAGATGGGGGATCGCTTGAAAATACCAGTTACTGTAAGCTTGGTGGTATGATTGATAATTGGCTCGGAATTGTTAATCAGAGAGCCGAGTCCCAATGTCCGTCGAGTTCGTTATATACGCTGTCGCATAAATACATTAGGGAAAGGTATGAATTCACATCTTCTCCTTCCAGCTATGGGTTCTTTAGTAAAAACTTGTATCACTAAACCATTAGTATCTCCAAAGAAAGTTTCATACAATCTAAAAATATTTTCTGGTTCAAACCAGAAAATATTTTTAGATTGTATGAAACTTTCTTTGGAGATACTAATGAGTCTTTTTTTACAGTTCATCAGCACTTTGCAGGTTATTTCAAAATAACCTGCAAAGCGCTGATAAACTGTAAAAAACGACTCAATCAATCAACCATTTTTCAAGGAGCTTTCTTTTAAATAAAGTACAAATTGATGGATACATTTTTAATTAAAAAAAAACATATATAGTAAATACATTAGTACATGTAGCAAATACATTATTGTTGTAGCATACCTACGGACGATAATGGGCATTTCACCATTCACATAAGTACAGTAATAAATACTATGTTTGTCTGTACTCTAAGATTCATCTTCATCTATGTTGGTCAAACTCTCTGCCTCCGGGCAGAGAGGATCCCCAGACGAGGCTATGTCGAAGGGCAGAATCTCGTCTCGGGAAACAGCTACCTGACCCCGTTTTATACGGGGTGTACGGGGAATTTTTGGCCGAGCCTATCATATTGAATTCGCCTTTGTGCCACATCTGGCCGCGTGGGGCTGTTGGTCGATATCCTGCAGTTGTAAATTCATTATGAAATTCATTTGACTCACTTCAAGCAGTTGACTACTTCTACGCGCCGCTGGTGAATCTTATATGTGTTTTTCTTGTCCTAAGTATTATCGTTCATTACCAACGTTCGTGTGTTATTCTATTCAGTAACCTTCCCTAGATTACAACAATTAGTAAATGTAGTAAACTTATTAGTAAATGTATATATTATACTTGATTTAAGGTGAATAATTATTATACATCAATGTGCGTGTGGTTTCGAATTAACTCCTTTTAAAAAACTGTTTTAAGCTTTAAAAATGAAGATCTTTTTAAATAAAAATATCAATGATATATACTCAGTTTCAAGCGAGATATTTGTAAACAGAAACGAAGTCCAATATTTCTGTATAAATTCGATTTGTGACTTCATCGATATTATAAATACGATCCTCTTCTAAATCAATAAAAAAACATACTTTTAGAATCTATCACATGTTGTAGGCCGGGGGTGGTCTGATGAATCGCTAAAATATTATTCACCGAAATCTTTACGAGTAGACCCCACTCTAATTAAGTTGTGCAAACAAATCTCATTATCTTATCAAAAGCAGAAAACAATCTTATAATTTTAATTTTCTGTTTTATTTTACAGAATTAAGAATGTCCTCAAAATGGCCACTGGTCGCCATGCTGTGCCTTGCAGTGGTCACGTTATTCCAAGCAACTCGGGGAGATGGACAGACATCGTTAGGACTTGGTGCTACAAATCCGGCCAATTTTCACACGGAGAAAAGCTCCGATATAAACACCAATGTAAATATGGGCACAAGCTTCCACGAGTTGGAACAGGAACACACAGATATGCATGCCAACACCAGATTCCAAGGTGACGATTTACAAAGACTGCCGGAAGGTCATCAGGAAGCAACAGAAGGGAATCGAAGCGAGTTTCATCGTGTGCATTTAGTCGAGGTGAAATTCGAAGAAGTGGAAAGTCCATTCATCGTATGCTGTGTTGTGCTAATTGCAGCCCTCAGTAAACTTGGTGAGTCATTTTCACAGTATTACTGTTTCCTTTAAAGAATTCTTCATCTAATACAATGCTCTACAGCCACTCAAAACAGTGGGGTTGTAAGAGGAGAAATTGGTAATTGAAGATTTTGAGTATATGCGGGATAGATAATTTATTGACCCTAAACGTGAAGAGGTTGAGGTTGTAGTGGGAGAAACAACCACGGGGGAGTTTCACAAAGTACCGTTTTTTTGGAAAGCATCTCTCTCAGTGGAACATCGTTCTTAGAAATACGAAGCAAGAAGAGAACGACAGTGATTCGAACCAGTGGACGTAAAATATTAAGTATTAGCTGTAAAGATCTCAACTGGTGGAACTAAAAACAGAAATTGTCTGAACATTTGCCATGGAAATAGTGATAGAATAGCGACGCTTTGACTATTCTTAATAAAGTAGTTAATATTTATATATATATATATATATATAAATTAATTGCATTGATTAGGATTTTACTATAGATATTCATTGAAATAAAAGTATATTTAGTGATTAAGAATGAATGGAGACTTTACTTATAAAAAAGATGTTATATATATATATATTACTTTATAAGTAAAGTCTCCATTCATTCTTAATCACTAAATATACTTTTATTTCAATGAATATCTATAGTAAAATCCTAATCAATGCAATTAATTATATATATATATATATATATATATATATATATATATATATATATATTAATATATATATATTTACGTGCAGGAGCACGTAAATAAAAAAAATCCCTATTAGTGTTGTCTGTTTAAAAATGTTTTAATTACTTAATATTTCTATATTTCTGAGATTATGTATTATGTACACTATTTACATTACATAAAGGGTTCAGTTCGACATTCCAACCACCTGAAGAAGGCCGGAGCGTACAACGGCCGAAACGTTGTAATAAATATGGCGACAAAGATAAGGACAATAGTCTGAATAATGTAAATAATGACTTCAGTGATACTAAAAATTCTATAAGCAATTTTTAATGCCTACTTACTTTCCACCCACACTGTATATTTGAATGTATGTTGAAAATTACATCTCAAGTGAGTGGTACAAGTAATCTCCCTTTACCGGAAGTCAGAATAAGAAACACTTTTCAAGAGCTTACGTTACGCCCTTACAACAACCTCAATGAGTAACTACCTTGAGTTACTCTTGGTCCTTGGGTAACAATAGTGCAAAAAATCATCATTCTACTGACGTTTCTTTTTTATTCTTAAGGATTTCAGTCAGTATGAATTTTTGTAGACGATACATGCTCTCGAATGCTTAGTGTCGAATAGGTGTGTTGTCCAGACACCAACCGAAGCTAAATAAGTTCTTTTTTCCACTACTTGAGAACAACCTACGTGCAGATCCATTGACGGATTCCAATCAGTTTTGTCTACTAAATTTCACAACCAAGTCTTTTCTCGAATTGTCGTATGGTTTCCAAGTAATTCTCAGCAGTACGTCACGTTGTCATCATATCTCCGTGACAAATTATAAAGATGTCACCATGGTGGGTTTCGAACCAGAGTTTCATGGTCGGAACGCTAACGCTCCATCCACTTGGCCATTCACTGAATAGACGCATACAGAATTTCGCTGTAGCTTCATATTCACCGTAAAAGCCGTACATTCCGTGACAAGTCTCAAGTTGAATGGTCAACGTCCTCGCAATGTTTCCCGCTCTTTCGCTGCTGTGGCGCGAAAATGAGATGTGAGACTCAGTGTAAAAGATAATCTAGTTTAAATAATCATGCTTTTCATCGTGTAAATTACGTTTAACTTTTTCAAATTCATGCCCTGTGATATCGTTGGCTTCAAAGTTAAAAGGTCTCAAGTTTAATATTTATAAGACATAGCCAGGCAGTGATCATATGGATACAAATATTCCCAGAATATTTAAGGAATGTTCTGTTGTTATTGAAGTAATTATTTAATTGCATTCGACTTATGTTGTTCTTTCTCTTGTGTTATGTTCGTCTAGCATAGTACCCGTCAACGAAAACTAACACGAGACAAATAAAAAGAATGCAACAGCAGCAACAGCTTTGTTGCTATAGTAACTCCGAGTGGAATGAAAGCGGGACTGATAAATATATTAAATTTCATTATATTCTCTCTCTCTCTCTCTCTCTCTCTCTCTCTCTCTCTCTCTCTCTCTCTTTCTCGTTCTCTTTCTTCCACTTTCATTCAGTTTCTCTTTCTGTCTCTCCTTTCCATTTTTTCTCTCTTTCTCTTCATCTATTTCACTCTCCTACTCTCTCTCTCTCTCTTTCTCTTCATTTATTTCGCTCTCTCTCTCTCTCTTTCTCTCTTTCTCTTTCTCTTTCTTTCACTTTTATTCAGTTTCTGTTTCTGTCTCTCTTTCTGATTTTTCTGTATCTCTCTCTCTTCGTCTATTTCACTCTCCCACTCTCTTTTTTCTCTTCATCTATTTCGCTCTCCCTTTCTCTTTCTCTTTCTTCCACTCTCATTCAGTTTCTCTTTCTGTCTCTCTTTCCTATTTTTTCTGTATCTTTCTCTCTCCTGTCAGTTCTGTTAGCAAATTATGATTATTACAAAATATAAAAATTAATTTCTCTAAAGTAAAGGACACAACTCACAAGCTACAAACAGTAATTTTGATCTTAGTGATAGCTACAAAGTGTTGTATAGTATTTAGCAAATTGGTTTCGTGAGCTAAATTGCTGAGTGCTCAAAAAATGTAGCCTTGTGTCAAAGTTCATCTCGTTCAGCAAATACCTAATCTGAACATCTGTTTTTGTCGTCATCTTATTTGCGCAAAAGAAAAAGAGGCGACAAAAGAACTAAAAGAAAAATATATTAGGTCAGTGATACGTAATCTTTAAGATTTGACATCAGGTTAGCAAAAAATAATGACAATATAAAATACATTTTTCCTGCTGTTTTCTGGTGGAAAATTTATGGTAACAATGAAGTAGGTGAAAGCATGTGTCAGGAATGATTGGCGAAGTTTGAAAAATACATTTTTTAAGTCAAGCACAAAGAGCGCTCTGAGAAAACTTCTGATGAATTGGAGAGACCTTCAAAAGGATAATGCAACACAAGCAGCATGCGGATTAAGAGTACAACTGGAGTTTGAATAAAGCACAGGAAGAGAAAAAAAGACCTTTGGCTGAACAAGAAATTCGACCGGCTTTACATCGCTTGTCCACATGTTGCAAACACGGCAAATCAAATGATCATAGAGAAAAGAGAGGAAGCTCTTTAACAGTTGGCCTTTTCTGTACACCTGTCATCTTCAGATTATCTCTTATTTCGCTCTATGCAACATCATCTACCTGGTCTGCTGTTTTAACAATTTAGATTTAAATAAAATGGAAGAATTCATCGAATCAAAATCTGAATCGTTTTTTTATGATGTAATACACAGTTTAACAGAAAAATACAAATCATATAAAGGCTGTGGTAATTGAATAAGGATAGTTTTTAAAATAAGTCTTTTTTATCAAATATGTACAAAAAACTTTTTATTGCCCTGGAAAAATAAATTTTCAATTTCATTTGCGTGCGTGCGTGACGTGTCGGTGTGTGCGCGCGTGTGTGACCTGTATAGTTTCATGCAACTCTTGTTTGGTCAGCATTTCAAAATGTAAAAATCTCCTTCGATTATTTTATCGAATCATGGAATTGTTCTTTTATAATGGAATACACAATTTAGCTGAAAAGTCGAGTAATTTCAGTGAAATCCAGAGATAACATTTTAATAACTGAATAAAGAGGCTATGAATTCATATGAGTTTTCAAATATTGTAAGAATAATGCTGAAACAAAAGTTTTATCCGCCAAATAGAAGAAATTGTATGTGGCGTTATACTGAACATCGCAAACTATTTATCCCTTTTTTCTGTTGAGTGTTGCTTCTGACATGTTCATTATGCTAACAGTAAAATAACAGATTAGCTGTTCTCTTGTTTCGTGGCTGCACCATTCGCAACTGAAGCCGACATAAACTATTTACATTATTCATACTATTGTCCTCATTTTTGTCGCCATATTTATTACAACGTTTCAGCCGTTGTACGCTGCGGCCTTCTTCAGGTGGTTGGAATGTCGAACTGAACCCTTTATTTCGCTCACTGGGGTAGACTGTTCTAGTTCCACATGCCATGTTTAATGGATGTCAGTTATCAGTTATCTCCGGTTAATTTCCCTCTTATAGTTCTCCACTGTCTTAACCGGGTATTGAACTCACACTCTTTGGGTCCTATCCCTGGATCTAACTAACGCCTTTATCCACTGTACCATGTGTCCGAATAATGTAAATAATGTACATAATACCTCATCTCAGAAATATAGACAGATACTGAAGCCGATATGTTTAAAATTTGAATTCTAAATACAAACACGTTGCGTCACCATAAAAAAATAAAAGTTTTCTTTCATTGTGTTAAAGTGATTTGGATCTAATTGATTTGCTTGTTTCAATTTTTTTTTTTTTTTTTTAGGTTTTCATTATTCAAATTTTTTATCTTCGATTGTTCCAGAATCATGGTAAGTACATCTTCTATATTATTACATTTGTCTATTATTACATAATGATATGACATGAAATAATAACAATTTTATATCATTCTTGTCTGAGTTTTTCGACGAAGTTTTTGAACCGTCTGAGCCAATAAATGTGGGGCTCTTAAAATAATTACCAAATATATTTAGTTCGCGATGTTCATCCAGTTTGTTTAAAGGATACAGGGTTAGAAGATGATCCAAAAAACACAGAAACACAGTCACCGGATGTGACGTGTATGAAAGGCGAAGCGGATGTCCTCTTAGAAGTTTAGACTTACTATGATACTTGAGGACGGTCGGAGGCAAAAGCGACCGAAAACTTGAAATGAAATAAATTAGTTAAAATACAATGTTACTTATAATATAAAAGGTACACTTTTCTTTCAATATATCATGTTTAAGAAATGTGTTTTCAATGAAGCAATTTTATTTTTCATCAGAATTTAATATTTTTGAGTTATTTGATACTTCATTTTTTATTTTGTTAAGCTATTTAACGATAAATATTCTTTTTCGCCAATTGGTTAGAACGTTCTGACCCTGTGACCCAGGTTCGAATCTCAACATGGTCGATTTGTCAAAAAGTAAACTTCTTGATGTTATCGGAATGGAGGGTCGATTCCAACGTGCGGCACCTTTAGAAAGTACCTGAAAAACAAACTACTGGTTGACCGAAGCCTTTTCAGTGAAATTGGGTAGACTGGACCCTTGGTAGCCGTCTATAGCTCTGCTAGCACAAAGTTACAAGTCATCGTGGCGGAGGGCTTGTGCGTGCTGGCCTTGTTCAAATTGTTGATTACGCTAAATAACAAGCTCTTTCCCAGAAACTGTAACTAAGGTCTGCTCAGCATAGTTGCAGTATAAACCACAGGTGGGCTTTGTGGGCGTTGAATAAACACAAATACGCCTGAGCAAGCTTCTGCAATAGGCATTGGCTAGCCGCTCTAGTAGACGGGTATCCTCGAATACGAGTGGCCAGCTATATATATATATATATATATATATATATATATATATATATATATATATATATATATATATATATATGTATATATATACAAATAATTGGTTCTATTTTTGAAAAGTGATTTCTACAAATAAATTTTCATGTGGATATATCTATGCTTACTTTACACTTCATTTTTTTGTTGTCAATTCTAATTGCTATTTCAAAAAACGAAATGTAATATTATGGATTTTGCTTTCTAATGATTGAGAAATATTACTTCCGGCTATCAGTGTTTACGGCCTATGTATTAGATGCTGATTCTCTTGACAGACAAAACCTCTCTACTTGGAAAATTGACGTAACATAATCATTCTATCCCTCTTCCCTCCTGACATTTGACTTTGTGCCATACTAAGTTACGTGTAGTAATTAACGATAACAATTACTTCCGAAATATTATTCTTACAGGAACATTTTCAATAAGACCAGCAAAGGGCTTTCCTCCTAAGATTACGACTTTCTCTCTCTTCAGCTTTCTAAGAATTAAAAATTCTTAATTCTTAAACGAACCGGGAAAATGATTTGGGGCTCCAGAGAGGTTAGCTTACAGAAATATGACATTGAAATACCGATTCTCGTCAAGACTGGTCAGTACCTAGATGAGTCACCTGGTGCTGTAAGCTTGGATGTGCGGATGGTGTCATGGATAACGACTTTTGAATACAGAGAGCCGATTTCCAATTCCCGTTGGATTCGTTAAAATCACTTATGCGCAAATACCCTTGGGAAAGGTTTAAATTCACCTCTTCTCCGACTAGTAGGATTTGTACATGTAAATTATTATCTTCAAAAAAATTCTTATACTCTAAAACATTTTGCGGCTTTAAATAACATGCAAAAGGTTGATAAGTCATAAAAATCAAATCAATCAATCACAGCATGAAAAGTGCACGGATGCAGCTCCATTTCATCAGGGCATATTCATTAGAAAATGGTTAAGTATATTTAATCATGTCATTTTACTATCAGAAACCATCTCTGTATATAAAAAGCAAGTCAACAGTAGAGCTGAACATAAAACAGGGAATTACAATAAAAATTAAAATATGCGACATGATTACAGCAAAAAAAAACAGATGAAAAAAAAATTGCTGATCCTTTGTGAGAGTAATCCCATATTACATTGGAGATAATAATAATAATACACCATTTACATTGTTCGGACTATCATCCACATCTTTGTTATCATATTTATCAGAACGTTTCGGCCGTTCTACGCTCCGGCCTGCTTCAAGTGGTTAGAATGTCGAACTGAACCCTTTATTTCGCTCTCTGGGTTAGACTGTTCTAGTTTCATGTGACATGTCTAATGGATGTCAGTTATCAGTTATCTCCTGTTAATTCCCTCGCCAAGTTCTCCACCGCCTTAAACAGGTATTGAACTCACACTCTTTGGGTTCAATCACTGGAGCTAACGCCTTTATCCACTGTACCATGTCTCCTTCAGGACATCTGTGCATGAATTTCTGTGAATTATAAAACTAATGTCTTCTGCAACCATTTTTACCAGTGCTCATATTGCAATTTTTCGTTGTTATCATTGCATTTTTTTTACCAGTGCTCATATTGCAATTTTTCGTTGTTATTATTGCTTTTCTCTTTAGAAAATAAAATGTCAATAATTGAGTTATCGGCTAGTGGAAGATGGTAAACAGTCGTTAAGTTTAAAGCTTGAAATTAAATGGATCAGTGTTTGCTCTCAGTGATAAGAACATTTTCTTATGAAAACAAATCTTTTGTTAGTTTTTTAGGAGATTTGCATTCGTTATTTTCACGTAACAGCTTTAATTAAACCGACTCGTGTTCTTTTATGTTTTAAAAGGGGTTAGTTTCGATTCCCTGATAAAAAAGACAATATTTTATCATGTAAACAAATACATTAAACTACTCTGGGTTTTCTAATTTTATCAATCCTTGGTTCAAAGCGATAGATTCAGCTCTCTTTCCACAGTTACAAATCCGCTTCAAAAATTTGCAAATCATTACGCAATCATGAATATTAAATCTGATTAGCAATCGAATACCGTCGCTTTTCTCGTATTAAAATGTTGGTTTTCGGCATCTTTACACAAATGCTGTAAGAAATTTTTATGAATACCTGTTATATAGAATCTCAAGCTTTCGTTAAATGAATGAAGGGAAAAAAAACTTAGATGGTTTACAATGTCACATATAGATCCCAAATCGATTTTGTCATAATTTTCCATCGAAAACAACGAAAGACAACAATCAAAACTGCTGCTTAAATAGTGAGCTTTTAATTTTGTTAATTCATTCAAATTATTATTATTACATGAATTTATTGCAGGTCCATTATATAAGAAATAACCTGGTTTGGTTTGGTTTCGTTTGTTTTATGGTATATCAACCTCAATGGGTTATTTAATGCCGACAAGATTTTTACTGCTGGTAATATTTTCCCGAAATGTATTGCTGGTAATACCCTTTTCCTCAAAAATGAATTACTGGTAATACTTTTTTCCTGTAAAAAATATATTGCTGGTAATATTTTCCCTTTAAAAATGTACTGCTGATATTTTTCATTTAAAAATGTATTACTGGTATTATTTTTTCAACAATGTATTGCTGGTAATAATGTATTGCTGATGATAATTTTCCCTTCAAAATTTTATTGCTGGTATTAAAACCTATTTTTACACTTTCATAGTGTTCTAACCCAAGTTTTGGGGTTATCTATTTGCTACCACCCCGGATCAGGATGGACCTGGGAACACCAGAAATTAAGAGGTTGTTTCACGCTCCTGAAAACCTCCTGATCAGAGGCCTTGCTGTTGGACATCTTATCCAGGACGCGTATGTAGATTATCGTCTTAATCAAGACGCCGGGTGTAGTTTATTGTCATATCCAAGACGGAGAATTAACCTGTGTGGATCATCTTAACTGACATCAAAGGCAAAAGCTCGATACCAACCACTATGTATAACAATCTTTTCTCATGTCCAGTCTATAGACTTGTCTGGACATTATTGGCAGGATTAAACTTTTATAAGAGATATAAGGGAGTGAGTTGAAACTTGGATTGAGGAATCGAAGAGTCGTGTTCGAGTTCTTTACATTCACTTGGGAAAGGTGTGAATCCACTACCCGCAGCTATGGATTAAATAACAGGACAGACTTGGTGTAATAGCCTTGGAGGCAACCGGTTCAGGAGAGGGACAATTCTTAATTCAAAACCTCCGACAATAGGTTAAGTAGCCTCATCAACTGGCAATTGGCCAAGCTTGGTAAATACGGCTCTGTCCCTGAAGATGGTTAGTATAGCTCTACCGATGAAGACAATCAGGGAAGGGTTGCTCCAACAAGGGAAGATCCTGGATTTAATTCAGACTGAAAGAGATATAGATACAGTAGAACTAAAGCAAAATTAAGCTGAAAACGAAGGCAGAGATCATCATCATCATCATAATAATAATAATAATGGCGATTATGATGGTGATGATGATGATGATCATCATCATCATCATCATCATCACCATCATAATCGCCATTATTATTATTATTATTATTATTATTATTATTATATATACTTTTTTTAATTTTAGGGTAACATACTAGTGTTCTGAATTTCTGGGATTGAGAATTATCATTATTTACACTATTTACACTTTGTTGTTGTCGGGGCTGGCGCTAGGGTCTCCCCCACGCGGAAACTTTGATACTCCTCGCCCCTCTCTACTACATGTCGATTTCAAAATTTCCCAACCTGGGGGCCACAAACCCTAGAAGGAAAATTGGGGTGGCGATTTTTTAAAATTACCAAAAATCAGGGAATTATCCAATTTAAATGAAAATTTCAGTACATATTTATTAATTATTTACTCTTATAGAATAGATTTTTATTTTTATTTTTAAATCTGAGAAAATGTTATTCTTTTTGTAATAACCACCAGTATTTTCATGACTAAATTTTATTCGAAAAAATATTTATGTCGTAATTTTTACAATCATAAAGATTAATCGCTGACCCATCTCTGCTGAAAAAATAATTTACAAAGATTCCAACACAACACAAACAGGATTGTCTTAAAAAAAATTTAAAAACAGTATTTCAGTTTTCGGGAAAAATTTTTCATCTGTTGAAATCTTCAGACATTTTTAATTTTTAAGCGATCATTTTCTTGGTTTTATATTTCCGAAATGTAAAAAGTAGGAATGGCAGTCGTAGTAAACAAAGAGGGTTCAGTTCGGATTTCTCTGTAGGTTATCTGGATCTACATACATCTGAAAAATGGCGATGGGGTACAAAGGCCGAAAAGTTGTGATAACATCAACAAAGATGAAGAAAATTGTCCGCTTAATGAAACACACTAGTTCCTACATTGTTCTCTGAAATTCCAATATATGAGAATATGAGCCGTTATATCAGCAATAAATCTCTCGTCAGTCATTCAATAATACTAATTGATTTCACTGTCTTCATCTCCTGCAACTCTTCTGGACAGTCTCCTTGTTTAAGTTGATGAATGCAGCCATAATCCTTGCCGTCAGTTCATCTTTGTTATTACAAGGAGTTTTGTTAGTCTCTTGCTCAACTGCGTCCCACACATAATAATCAGAGGGGTTGTATTCTGGGGAGTTAGGTGGCCGGGTGATGTGATCGCAGAAATTGTTTGACAGTCGTGAATGGGTTCTCCTGCTTGTGTAACATGATGCAGAGTCCTGTTGCTAGACATAGGGTCTTCCATCAGGCACCTTCTTGATTCACGAAAGCACTATCTCATCAAGTCACTTGATGTAGGCCTCCCTGTTGAGTCTGAGTCCCTCACTAGCAAATTCGGGAGTTCTTTTCTTATCATAACGATCAGAGTGAGTTTTCCGAGCTGCCGTACCTTCGTAATCACCTTTAGACTCATCCAACTTTTTGTGAAACATCTCCACTGTCTCCACAAACAGCACAGTATGCAATTTTTAAATTTCTGGTGGAGTTAATTGCTTCATGATGCTCTTTTTTATCACAGACTGTGCCCAAATGACATGCGCGAAATAAAAAATATAAAATGTCGACAATTTAAACTTCGCACCTTGTAAACTTTGTGGATATATGAAACAACAATGCATGGTGAATATAAGTTTCCGTTTCAGTTCGTTCTTCTCACCAAGTAGAAATGTGAAACTGGTAGTCACCATGCAGTGTTGATTTCTATTTCTACTCTCTCTCTCTCTCTCTCTCTCTCTCTATATATATATATATATATATATATATATATATATATATATATATATGGGAGGGGGCGTTCTTTTTTTCGATATCCTATATTGGAATGCATTCACCGTAGAATTCATTTGAGATCTACTCTTCTTTTCTTTATTTTTCAGCATGCTAATCATTGTTGGAACAATTGTCGGGGCTATTATATAGTAAGTACTTTTTTAATATACATTCGATTTTATTAATCATTTGTCAATGAAATAAATTCCTGGTAAAGAATTGTTTGCTTACTTTCTTTTAATCAAAGAACCTTATTTCCATTGTTTTCATACATGCTGGACAGTAGTCAATGTACGTAAATAATTTGGACTGGACTGTGCTCAAATAGATGAAATATGTAATCAATGCACGCTCTTCCTTCTTTCTCTCACGCCCTCCCTTCCTTTACCTTTTAAGTCATGTGATGCTGATCTCAATATTTCTCGGACATTATTTAATAATATATAGCGATCAATATATCGATATATCGTAAAAACAAAATACCTATATACAATTACAACATTTTCAACAAAAAAGTCTTTCATAAAGTATTCAAACACGCATATATTCAATTTTTCAACGAAAAACCAGGAAGAGGGCCCGAAATATTGAAAGAAAATCCTTAAAAAAGAACTTTTGTTGGCCTATAACCACAATATACGAAAGCCCAAATATATGCTATATATATATATATATATATATATATATATATATACACACACACAGTGAACCTCCGCTTATTCGGGTTTCAGCATTCGCGGTTTCACACATTCGCGGATTATTCTTTAGAACATGTCTACTTGTTATTCGTGGAAAACTCCGAATATTCACGTGTTTTTCTGAAGAACATATGTACAAATTATTCGCTGAGAACTCCCTCGATTCACGTATTTTCTCGATAGAACATATATAAATATCCTTTTATTATTTTCCTGTTATTTAAGTAACTTAAAACATATAACAGTCCATTTTCATGGTAAAAAAATGGCAGAATTGAACATCTTCATTGTAAAAGAAAAACAAAAACAAAAAAAACACAAAAACATGCGTAGTGCTTGGGCTTTGTTCTTTGTTAGGGGTTCGGCTGGTGTCTTAAAAGTGGCTTATGCTAAGTCTGGGGGCCTGCAATGTTTCTAAAGTGGTCTGGATGAAAGTTTAAGGCATGTGAGCATTTAACAATAAAAATAGGTAATTGTAAGCACTTTTTTGGCGGGTGGTTAAATACGGAACCATCATTTTTCTTGACGTGCCTAACCGCTCGGCCACAAAGGATCGTTCGGTTGGCAAGGTCGAATTTACTACACGTCAAGCTAAATGACGGTTCCGTATAGGATGCAGGTTCGAATCCTGTCAAAGGACGAATATTTTCTATGACAATTTCTCGGACATTCAGGCCGGTAAATGTTATTTAATACTGTTTATTATAAACAGAGCATTTACTTAAATACTTGTATCTATAAAAAGAACGTTAAACATAAAAATGTCTTTAATAAATAAATTGTCGGACTTTGTCAATTTCTTAATGTATGACGTCATTTGTTTACATTTGATACGCCATGAGCAGTTATGAATGTCCGAGATTCATGGAAGATTGAAGTTTATAAGCAGTAGATAGATAGATAGATAGATAGATAGATAGATAGATAGATAGATAGATAGATATTGATATATATGCCCAAGTATAAGATTGGCGTAGACGGAATAAAATTCCAATAACCAAAAACACTATTCTTAAAAGTGTGCTCATTACAGAGTAGAGCAAATATAATTTATTCGAAAACTCTTTATTCTACATTCAACATCATCACTTGAGAAGACACCAGATGTGTTGAAACAAAATGGCTATTTTTGTAGTGATATAATACGTTTATGTCATAATTTTTGAATAAATTATATATATATATATATATATATATATATATATATATATATAAAGACAAGTGGAAAAAACATTTATGCAAACACGTTTCGTAAATCGAGGAAATGTATCAAGTCAAGTGTAGAATTTATACAGCGAAATAATCTGAAGAATAAATAAAATAATGTTGAGCTTTCGAAACTGAATTAGAGATCACTCTAAAATATTCTAAAAACTTACAGTTGGGATTTGTAAACAGTACTAATTCTGCTATTTGTATTTCAGACTATTCTCCTCATCTTTGTTGTTGTTATCACGTTAACGTTTTGGCGATTGTAACCCACGATAATAATGATGAGGACAATAACTTGAAATATAAATAGTCAAGATAATAACTCCTCATCCCAAAAATTCAGGCAGAAAAGTTCTAATTTCACCGACAGAATATAATCACTAACAACAAATCCCTGAAACTTAATTAATTGCAAACGATAAATACATATTTATTTTTGCTGAATTATTTAAAAGGAATTTTCTATTATTCAAACTCTGGAAAGCAATTATTATAAAATGATATTGTAAATTGCAAACGTTTGTGTATGCAGAAGATTGAAGTGAATGAAGCTAAAAAGACGGCATGATATACAGTCATTTGCACTGATTGTATTGATTCTGCGAACAAATTTCTTTGTGATTTGGCAGACATTTGTAATTACTAACTCTCTACTAAATCAGCTCGACAATCTTAGCTCACAAAAATATGCCCGTTGTACTAATTGAATATACAGATTTTAAACCAAAATTTACGATCCTTATAATGAATCATGTCGGACACAAAAAAAAAATTAATATATATTGTATATAATCACTGCTTGACTGATCAAAATATTTTCCTGGCGAAAATATGTAAGAGTTGTGCTGTGTAAATGAAAGTTTTATAGCGTCCATTTTTCAATGTTACAATTCAGATATGAGAGCCGTAATATATAGTGGCAGTTTGGATTCTTGCAAAGGTTGCCCTTTATACTTCATCTGCATTCAATCTTTTCACAATCGTTTTATTCAATTGTTTATGTAATTTATTAATCCTGAATAGAAACGAAACGCGTCACATGCCCAGTTACCCTTTTCTTCTTACGGAGAATTACGCATATAAATCAATATATGAATACACACAAAGACACACGTGCACACACCTACATACCACATATATATACAGTAACTCTTTATCATACACACACACACACAAATAAATATACTTTTTTTTATCGGGCAGAATAGAATGTATATTTATTATTATCAGACAATATATATATGTGTGTGTGTGCGCGCCCGCGTGTGTGTGTGTATGTGCGTGTGTGTGTGTGTATACAGACAATGCGAAATCACTTTTTTCCGAACAGAAAAGCAGTAAAACATACGCATACACACATGAGTACAATATTTATAAAACAATATTTAATCACACACACACAGATAGAGATAGATAGATAGATAGATAGATAGATAGATAGATAGATTCTATTTTCAATATTTATTGTATTTATTGCAGGTCATCATATATTATGGTTATGGAGTGTAGTCGCCTTGTTACACTCATATATTCCCCGAATATATTTGTTATAAAACTCTAATTTTTCAAACCGAGGAAATTTATTAATTAATTAAATATTATACATACATATATATATATATATATATATATATATATATATATATATATATATATATATAGCCGGATATAATCTCTGCGACAATCAGTGTAGAGATAAGTGAAAATTTGGCACTATTAAGGCTCTATCAATTGGGTATTGAGCACTAGAATTACAAAGACTGCTTGCCTTAAAAACGCTATTCTTCATACATATTCTAGGCCACCGGTTTTTAGTTTTATTTTGATAAATACATACATATATATATGGGAATATGCATGTGTGTGTATGTATGTATGCATGCGTTTGTGTGTATGCATCTGTGTATCTGTGTGTTTGCTCGTGCATGTGTGTCTGTGTGTAGTAGAAGTACTCGTAATACCAGATTTAATCAATGTAGTCATTATATGATTAATATTAACCCACGAATTACATGAATTTACAGAAGATTATGCTGCAGAATAAATATTTCTTTTTGTGTAAAATAAATGCAAAAGCTGTAATGTATGATTTATACACAATTATTTATTTTTCAAAATAATCTCCTTTTTGTCAACGGTTGCTTTTACATTTCAGAATAAGTGGGGGGGGGCGTGTGTGTGTGTGTGTGTGTTTGTCAATTTAAATGGATATAGTACCTGACATAAACATAAAACAAACTAGTTTTATTTTTTGTCGGGCATTCTAAACAAAAATGACGGCAATGAAATTGCACTGACGTTTTAAACCCTTTTCCTACTAATGCAAATATTTAATGTGCCGCCATTATTAGTTTGACTGGTTTTTGCTGGAAACACATACGGGTTTAACACTATAGTTATTGTACTTACGGCGCCATCTTCCATAACTAAGCTTGTTGAACCGGCTGCACGCCAAAGTATCTGACTAAAAAATTGCATTTACTTATCTGTCATTCATTTCCCTCTTTATTTAACTTCTGCCCGTAGCGTTGACCTCCAACCAATTTAAAGAGTCTTTTCTTCTTTTCTGGGTGAATCTCTTTCATACGATTCGTGGAGATATTTACTTATTTCTGTTTAGTCTACCATAATGTTGCAATGCCAAGACACCGAGTGAAAATACATTAGGAGGAGTTTTGATGCAAATGAAACCTGTTAATCCGGACTGAGGATACCATAAACGCCCTTGCCGCATAACTGTCTTCCTATTCGAAAGGGTCAGTCATTGTTTGGAAATTAATTGTAGTGATACTTTCGTAAACTGGTTATTTCTAGGTTCCTGTTTGGTGCTTGTCGCAAGTGAGACTTCCGGCATTATTAATTCCCCGAACTAGTGTAAGACAAGGGCGTGTCTTCTCACCGGACTTATCTATTGTATACAATGAAGAGATTCTGAGAGACGTAGAAGTCATACCAAGATTTGTTATTGGCGAACACAATCTTAACAACATAAGATATGCAAATGACACAGTGTTGATAGCAGACACAGAAAGGAAACTACATGTACTCCTGCAGAAGATAGTTATAGAAAGCAGGATGAAAAGACTAAACACCAATTATAATAAGACATAATTTATTGTTATCAGTAAAAAGAAGAACCCAACAATTACAAATTGAAGATATCGAAATCAAGCAAGTAAAATATTTTAAATAACTGAGAAAAGTTTTAATTGGAGATGGAAAGTACGAAACTGAAATCCGAAGGCGCATTGGAATAGCGAAAGGTGCTTTCCAAAATCTAAGCAAAGTATTAAGAAAGAGGAACATCTCGTTAGAAACAAAGAAAAGAGTACTTAACTGTCATGTTATATAGATGAAGCAGTTACTTGAGGCAACAGAAATGTGGCCCAACAGAAGAATGCTAAGGATGCCATGGACTGAACAGGTGAACAATAAGGAAGTTTTAGAGAAAATGGAAACAAAAAGGACAATTTTACTTAACATTAGAAAGAGACCGCTGACATTTTCTAATGAGGAAATAGGTTTGATACTCACAGGATATATTGAAGTCAGGAAGGAAAGAGAAAACCCCTGCCTAACGAGTTTGTGTAAATGATTGCTAGACCAAGGTTTAGGAGATATATAGAAAAAACAACAAAGGACAGGAAATAGTGGAGAGCCGTGGTCACCCATGTCCTGAAGAGATACAACACAAAGAAGAAGAAAAAGATTAAATTTATTTACTGAATAGACTCCATGGCAGTCCAATTCCACGTTGAACCATGTGAAACAATCAAGAGATGTTCCAACGATTCGACTGTCGCAATGCACTTACCATTATGTCCGCGGGGGTCAGTTAGAACTAAATCGATAGCTAAATTGTTTTTTTTAAAATATTATCTTTCATTGCTTAAAAAAACATGGTTAAGCATGAGAAACTTCGCATATACAAGAATATCTACCTTTCAAAAACTTTTAGACTCTTTGCAGTAGCATTTACTTATAATGGCGCTGCTAGGGTCCTTGATCATGCTTAACAAATGACCCGATCAATCAATCATTTCGACAAATTCTACACTCACTAAACCCAAAAGAGAAAACTTTCGTTTACATACGAGAAAAAAAGATTGTATTGCAACTGTTTCCGATAATAACAATGGCTATTTTTATTTTATTTCTTTACTAGTTTGCCCGTAACGTCAAAAACTGGTGTTCATAAGGCGATTGTACTAATAAATTACCAAAACCTTTTTATATTATTCAACATTTTCTTGTCTATGTTCCACATTTGCTGAATATAAAACTAATAAAATCATTTAGTAATTATAGACTTATCAAATTAACACAGCATGAAATTGTATTTTTACTAAGTTTCGTTTACATTAAAAAATAAACAAAGGTGTTGTTTAAAGAGTCTACTACATATAGAGATGAGAAATTCGACCATCTCTATCTGGGGAGACTCTTAACATAGCAAAGCACACGCACATACACACACACACATTAGTTGGCATCGAATATAGAAGAAATAGGAATCGGAAGAAGTAGGAATTGTTTATCAATGTTTCACTTTTATTAAATCTTCATCAGAGAATGAGATATGGAGAGAATAGAAGAATGAAATTCTCTCAATTTCGCTTTCGTATTGTTTGATTGGCACCGGTTACTCAGGTTTCACGTGCATTCGACTTGTTAAACAAACGTTGGGATAGTTTGTGGCGTTCCGAATTAGAAAAACCTAACTGAAAAAACCCATACATAGTGCTTTGTAATGGTAAAATTTTAGTTTGTGTTCTATTCAGATGATGATGTACAGTCATAAGTGTGTGTGTGTGTGTGTGTGTGTGTGTGTGTGTGTGCGTGTGTGTGTGTGTGTCTTTGTGTCTAGTAAACGTTATGTTTGGTGGTTTTTAGCATATTGATTTGGAAACGCTTTCATACATATCGTTTGTTTTAAATACCCCCCCACACACACACGCACATATATATAATATATGTTTAAGAGTAGACACTGAGGTCAACACCGAATGGCTACAGTTAGTTTCATGCTACAAAGCCCTGGACTGAAGATTGTTTTTAAGCCGGAAACAGACTGTCGACACTCGGTGTTGTCTTCAGTGTTCACGCTTATATTTGCACACACTCTATCCATGATATTAACCACTTTGTCCATAAATAGAACATACCTTAAAAGTATATTTTTATCCTATACATTCATACATATACTCTGTCCTGGACATGGATAACCCCAAGCAGGATGAAATCCGGAGAGCTCAATGTTAAGTCAGAGCGAATAATTTAATTTAAAGAAAAAACAAACATTAATGGAACCTTAAAATGGTTTGTTTTTTCTTTAAATTAAATTATTTATTTATATATATATATATATATATATATATATATATATATATATATATATATATATATATATATATATATATATATATATATATATTGACTGCTAATATTATATATATATATACAGAAAATATATTTTTTGTTTATACTGTATTTTTATAAATACAATTTATTTAAGTCAATGCTTTGTTTTTAATTAAAGAGTATTAATTACATTTATTTGCGGGAATGTTCGAGAAATTTTGTAGAAAATATGCGTTTTCCGATAGGAATCGAACCTATATTCCTATACGAATACCGTCATTTAATCGAAATGGTATAGCACGTCAGATCGGTTTCTGTATAGGAATAAAGATTCGATTCCTGTCAGAGAATGGATATTTTCTACGAAATTTTCCGAACATTCAGGTCGGTAAATGTAATTAATACTGTTTATTTAAAAAAAACAGAGCATTTATTTAAATAAATTGTATCTATAAAAAATAACGTATAAACAAAAATATATTAAATAATTGTCGGACTTAATTCATTTCATTATATATATATATATATATATATATATATATATATATATATATTGCATGAATCATTCATACAAAAAGTAGATTAGTAAAGTTAATGATATAAATGGCGAAAAACATCTTCGCAAACAAATTTATTATTTATTTTTATCAATGAATGTTATGATCCTTGTTTTTAATAACTTCAAGTTGTATAAGGTCTTTTTTTATTCTGCTAGTACTTTTGTCTGTAAATTCAGCCATCCTCAGGCGTGGAAATTATTTTGTTTTTTTTAATAGATCCAGGTAATAGCCGATACGAAAAATTAAATGCGAATCGAGATATGTTTTTGTTATAAATATGTTATATTTAACAGATAAAAACTTATGGAGCGTGCAGTCGCAACGCTGAGGTTGAATTTTTTGAGTGCGTTTTTACTAATATGGTAATTTGAGAATTTTTTTTGTTGTAGGAATTTTTTTCAGTGAATGTGGCATGAATAAATAGAGTAATGTATCAGCTGTTATCCCGAAAATTTCATGTAATATAAATTGAACTGCACCACACACACACACACATATATATATATATATATATATATATATATATATATATATATATATATATATATATATATATATGTGTGTGTGTGTGTGTGTATGTATTTAGTATGAAAAATTGGAAAAGTTTTGTGTCGGGTGAAACTTTTTTTCAATCTGACATACTTTTTTCTAAGTACTGTTTGTTGATACATAAAATTATACAAAATTATATATCATCATATCATATAATATATATATATATATATATATATATATATATATATATATATATATATATATAAGTGAACATTGAAGTCAATACTCTGAGTGTTGACTTCAGTGTTCACTTTTATATTTACATACGCTCTATCTCTGATATTGATCACTTTATCCCATATATACCGCATACCTTAAGACTATATTTCTTCGTATGTATATATATATATATATATATATATATATATATATATATATATATATATATATATACTCTAATTTAGACAATTCATGGATTTTTTAATCCGATATTCCTCATTAATATAAATCTTTTTTTAGTTTGTAAACTAAATCATAAAAAAGTTTTATCAAAGAAAATATACTTCTTGATAATTAAGCATTATTTTGACTATCTCTAAACAATGAAGGACATCTACTAAAACAAGTGTAGGTATTAAAATAACGTTTATACTAACGCAATAGTATGTAATACTTTTCTGTATGAATAGAAGAATCCGCTTGATCGATACGATATGTTTCTCAATTTTGCCTAATTGACTCTTCTAGTGACTGTCGTTACCTGTCGTTATATATGTGAATTTATATTTGTATATTACTTGGTTTCCTTTTCTTTCTTTTTTTTTTTTTTTTTTTGCTGCAGATTTACAGTTTTTATTTTGTAAATAATTAAAATGTCTTTTAGAATAAATCCAATAATTCAATGTAAATTATCTCCCCTTTTTTCTTTTCTTTTCAGTTTCACTCAAATTGCGTCCGAACTTCCAAAACTGTTTACTCCTCATCAATTCTTTATTTACCTGCTGCCACCGTAAGTACAGAAGATTTTACCAAATTCGTTTCACACTACTTGCGTGACCCAGCTGCTGCAAAATTGAAATCATAAACGAAATATGCAATCCGACTTAATCACAGCACTGTAATGTCAAAGATAAAAATAAAGAATTGTTCGCAAAAATATACCTTGCTCAACTAATGTAAACTTATGCAATAACTGTCGAATTTAAACTAGAATTTTTAGTTTTAATAAATGTGCAACCCAGTGGGTTCCACCTTGATAGGCTTAGAACGCCCACATAGTCAAGTGGGATGTAAACGATTTCATCGGGGTCTGAATCGTCGGTAGTTTTATGGCAACCAGCAGTAAAATCGAGATGTGATAACATAAACTATCAGCCGCACAGAAATATTAAAAAGTAAATGAATTACATGAATAAAGTAAGTAAATAAATAAAATTAAAATGCTTGTGATCAAGTGCCACTCTCCCGGAAGGTAGGGAATTCCGCTAATAGATGTTTTTATAATCAGACTGCATTCTAGAATGTACATTCAGAAACTGTCCATGGTCGAATGTCAAACCGTTAGTCGTGATGTACAGATGGGCAGTGTAGCAGTGAACTGACCAGAAATTTCGATAGTTACAAGCCGTCTTTAGTGATGTAGAATTGGTGGCAGTTGACGTTCTCATTGGTCGAAAGTGAGATACAGTCCGTTAGTTTGTCGTGTGAGAAGGCAGATTTAGCAGCGAAGAGGACCCAATATCGTATCAAGTGACTCATAATTAAATAATCCAGTATATTGAAACCAGGATTCATGTTTTATTTTCTCGTCGTGGCGCTATTTAATGATTGATTGTTTTGCTTAACGGCAAGGACCCTAACAGGTGCTACTACCCCGGGTCGGGTTTGATCTAGGAACAACAGCAATTAAGAGGTACTTTCACGCTCCTCAAAACCTCCAATCTCATGATCAGAGGCCTTGCTGCTGGATGTAGTTTTTCGTCATACCCAGGATGAGCGACATTTCACCTTCCATTGCTTTGGTCGACCTACACCGTATCTTCCCTGGTTTTTGTACACATGACACGGACAGGAATCGTCGGGTGGAGCTGGTACGTCGGTGAAAAACTGACCAAGAGCCGTAGTTTATAAATGTATATTCACAATTTTGTGATAGGATTGATTTGATTTGTCTTTTTAACGACATATCATTTAATTCCGAAATTTAATTTTCTTTGGGGTTTTGAAATAATAGAAATATGATATATGTTATTCTACTTTCACAGTTGAATACATGGTAGATGATACGCAGCTTTTGGGCATATACATGTTTGTGTGGACATAATTACAGGAGGTGGTGATATGTGTGTTTTATGTCGTAGTTTTGTTGAAGTTATATTTTGGAATACAGTTTGATTTTAAAAATTGTAGGATATAAGGATTAATGTCATCAAAGAGTTCCTTCATGTTGGTAATTCTACCATAAATAGGTATTATTGTTAATTTTACTATAAATAGATATTATTGGTAATTCTACTATAAATAGGCATTGTTGCTAATTTCACTATAAATAGATATTATTGGTAATTTTACTATAAATAGATATTATTGGTAATTTTACTATAAATAGGTATTGTTAGTAATTTTTCATATAAAGGTGTATTGCTGGTATTTTTACTATAAAAATGTGTTTTTATGCTTTCATCGTGTTTTGTTTGGGGGTTCACTATTTGCCCATAGCTGGCACCCTAACAGGTGCTACCACCCGAGTCAGGGGGCACCTGGGAGCAACAGTAATTAAAAGGCGGTCCGACGCTCCTCAAAACTTCCAATTTCCCGAGCAGAAACCTTACTGCCGGATCTAGTTTATCGTCATACCCAGAATGATTTGTGACAGGAACGATTGCATTTGCAACGAAGAAAGTATTTTAAAGTATTTTTAAAATGTTTTTATTATTTACAATCATTTTGAATTAAAATCTTTTCAGAGATGAAGCTTATTTTTATATTCACCTTCTTGACAAACATTTGCTGACCGCATTCCCGATGAAAATGTTATTCAGGGTGGGAGGAAACGGAATTCAGGGTGGGGGATAACAGTACATGTGAATAAGCAATGGTTTGAAGTTTCCTTCAAAAGTGAGATTCACGTTCCTTTCCCACCATCGTATGACATGACCGTCACCAAGTGACTCTCCCTTAGAAACGACTCTCCCTTAGAATCCTAAACCTTATTGTGCCGGCTGTGGTTTTCATTAGAAAAGCTTTATTACAATTTCTTGACGCGCAAAGGTTTATTGAGGATGGCTAATTAAGCTATGACAAGTACGGAGATTTATTATTATATTTGGCGTGCAGGTCTCTAAATGAGATTGATTTTAAATTAACCCAGACATCAGGCCTTTTCGTATTATTCATTCCCAAAATGGGTGGTAACACTCTTACCATGATCAGTGGAACGCTCTATGAATGTGGCGAGGGCAGATGGGTGCAGGTGGCTGTGTATCACCACAACAAAATAAGTTGATTTTTTATTTTCAGTTATTTCATTTTTTGCTAAAATGTAATTGAAGGTAGAATATATATATATATATATATATATATATATATATATATATATATATATATGGCCTGAATATTGAGTCAAAGTATGAAACAGGCTGTCGCCTCTAAGTGTTGACTTCAATGTTCACTTATATATATATATATGTGTGTGTGTGTTTGTGTGCGCGTGCGTGTGTGTGTGTGTGTGATTAATGTAAGTAAAATTGTCACTTAGACGATTGATGTTACCGTCAGCATCCCAACTCACGAATTTCGTAGACGGGTCTGTTCGTCCACACTTCAAGGGGTATCAGTAATTTACTGCTTATACCTTTTCACTTTTTTCTTTTTATACACATTTACCACTGATGTAGTTTTTCTTCTGTATTCTCTGTCAAAACGGATGTACGTCGTAATCATTTACCCTATTTTTTTTTTCTTTGTCTGTGGCAGAGTTAGTCTAGTTTTGTTCTGGTTCTAGACATGTGACCTATTTTTTAATTAGTTATTTATTTTTATTTATTTATGGGCATTTATTGTTTTTTTCTCGGGGAGTGCTATTTCGTTTAGTTACGTTTTTATATAAATAATTTATATTAATTCTTATGCAATAAATATTATATATTAATGCTTATGCAACAAATATTATATATATATATATATATATATATATATATATATATATGATACCACTGAGCTTAATGCTTAAATGGTAAATACATGCTTACTCATACATACATACAGATGTAGACATACACACATATACGCACATGCATACATACACATGTTTATATATGTTCACTGGGCTATCATGTCGTTTTTTAATTGGCTTTGATGATATAAGTATTAATTGTAGGTGGTTAACTTTTTAATTATATTTATTATTATTAGAATTTATGTGCATATGTTTGTAATTTACACATGTATATACGCACACATCTAGTCGTGCGCGTATATTTAGGCATGTGCAGTGAAGTTATTTAATTTTTTAAATATCACCTTTTACATATATAATTTATATATATATATATATATATATAATACACATTCCCGAACACCAATGCACGTACCGCACACACGCAGCACACAAACACGTACATGTAAATGACAAATAGTGTATGCTTATATTATATGTTATCTTTATCGTTTATTTAATGTTTCATTTTTATTTTATGTTTAGTAGTTTATTTGTTTTTGCCTTGGTGTTATATATTGAGGTATTAATTATGGGGGGGGGTAGGTTTGTTCGTTTTTTGGTGTTTGTGTATGTACATGACCACATGTATATGTACACATAAGAACACACACAGTCATAGGTCCATACTTTAATATTTTTAAGTTTGTTTATTTATTAATAAATTAAGTTTCATTTATTTAATTATTTAAAGTATTTATTATATATATATATACATACACACACACACACACACACACACACACACATATATATATATATATATATATATATATATATATATATATATATATATGTAATGGACTCTCCCGTCAGTTTCAACGTATGAGGATCTGACAGCTTAGTTTATTCAGTCATTAAATTTTATGCGATAATCTTAAGTGGCACTTAAAACGCGCTAGTGATTTACAAAATAGGCCACATATGGAACAAGAGTGAGGATTGTGAGATGGGATCACTGTTAGATTGGCTGACCTTTTAGTTCTTGCTCTCGCTTCTTGAAGACGATTCAGACAATCAGATTGAAAACTGCTGAGTCCACTAAAACACGTTGATCTCCATTCTATCCGCTCCAAGGCTAAGCACTCAAGGGTGTTATGTGGCATATCCTTTATACTCAATATCAAAATTTGGAATGTACGGGAGGTATAAAGGATAGCGGCTCGGGGCCAGAGAGACTAATTCAGTTGGTTAGTTGTATTCACTTACGCCCACATATCCGTTGGGGAAGATATGAATGCATGTAATCAGTTTCTTCTGGCTTCGAATAAATGTCCAGAATCCGTTTCCTTCTACTAGCAGATTAGCAGTATGAACTTAAATCAAACAATCCAACAGCTACGGTAGTCGCCATTCTTTCTGTCGCCTCTTTAAGCACTTTTTATAGATTGAATGACAGTTTAAATGTGTATATGTTAAAAGAACTCGCGAGAGTCTATCCGACTCCGACGTTTCGTGAAACTGCCATTTTCGTTTTGGGAATATTTTACATGCGATACACATGCGAATCCGTGTTCGACCCAGCAGTAAGCCACTTTCTCTCGTGTTACAAAATAATAGAACTTGTATTTGAAAAAATAATATCCACAAAAATGTTAATGCATTCGCAATAAAAATGCATTATTATTACAATCCAAAATATTTTAATAATAAAACCAATGCTCTTTACTTCCTGCTTGTTTCGAACTTTGACCTTCTGCTATTTTCAGATTCTACTCTAAATCAAGACCATAAAATAGTTTACACTAGTGAACACTCCTATTTTGCATTCTAGTGAATGTTCGCATCATTGTGGAGCAAACTTATCTCGCAGACCAATTACTACTAAATTGAGCATGACCTTATACCAAAACTAAACCCTGCATAGTCAATAATAATTTAATTGGTTAATTAAATAATTGGTTAATATCAATTAAATACCAGCCACAACTCTTTGATATTGTTAGTCATGACGCAAACTAATATAACGAAAATTCAAAATCGACGTTCCATGAAGATATTCGTCTCGCAAAACGATTGTTAGTGTATAACTTCAGGGTTTGTTCCAGAAATACCGTCTTGTGTCAATTTTGACTGGAGATATTAACTCTCTACAAAACAATGGGAGAAAATTCAAATAAATAGTTTCACTATTTCTAAAATCAAAACATGTCGTCATCAGAAACAATAACTCTTTTTTATTTTGCAGAATTATCCTCGAAGCATCATATAGTCTCAACGATAGAGTCTTTTATGAAAATCTGGGAAGCGTTTTAATATTTGCTGTTATTGTAAGTACATAATATGTTAATATTTACAAATTTGCTTTTAATCTTTGCATTGTTACTTGAAAGGGAATAGTGCCAGAGAGAATTGGATCTTTTTCTCCTTTTTTAAGTGTGCCCAACTTTCCAGTGTTTTCTTTTCAACGCTTTTCTACTGTGCATTCACTCCCTCATTTTCACAAGATAGGCGCTGGTAACTTGCACACACACCTAATCTTTGCGTATACATGCAACTGTGCTGACATATGAAAAGCTTGCTTTTTGTCAATGAAACAAATGCTTGCTTTTTTGTAGGGAAACAAAAATAAAATGCTTGCTTTTTGTAGGGAAACAAAAATAAAATAATGATTGTTCATCAAGAGAAATAAAACAGTTTAGCAAAAAGTGTTACGCCAGCTTTGTTTTTTATACTGTTGTTCATCCAATATAAGCCCAAAAAATACTCAAAAGTATAGGGTTTTACTAATTGAGGTTGTTTTAAGGGGATAAATAGAGGTGTTAAGAAGTGCATATTATGAGGATATGTTTAATAGATAAGAGTTGAACCTTGACTTGAAAGGTTAAAATCGTATAAATCGGCGAAGCTTTCTCTCGGGATTCTGTTCCTCAGTGAAAACAGAGTGCGAGGTTGTCCGAACGAAACATCTTTCTTGACAATGGGATATGAAGGAAATAGGGATGATTCTACCATGGGAATGTAGGATAATATATTTCCTAAACAGATATATACTTATGCTAATGTCTACAGGTTGCGATGGGTGAATTGTTTTCTAAATTACGCAAAAATGAAAATAACACTGACATCTCATTTTAACAGATATATTTACCAAAATTACTCAAAAATAACTTGAAATAGTAAAGAGTAAATGTATTCAATAAAATCGTCATTGGCTTCAACCACGGCCTCCAGACGACTTCGGAATCTCCTGCAACTCTTCTGGGCAGTCTCCTTGTTTAAGTTGTTGAATGCTGCCATAATCGTTGCCTTCAGTTCATTTTCGGTGTTTTTTGCTAAAGGATTCTCTTTGAGATATGTGAATTTTTCTTTTGTTACTTAATGTTCATTCAGTACAAGGCACAAGAGCCACTCATGATAGAGGGTTACTGAATGAGATTTTCTTATAAATGAAAGAGGACGAAAAAAAGTGCAGATTATGATATAAAGGATAGATGACAGTTGATCCTAAACTTGAAGAGGTTAAGATCGTAGTGATCCTCTTGAAAGTTTGTTCCACAGAGAAGCGGATCTTGAAAAGAAGCTGTCCAAGTGGAACTTTCTGCTTACCAATGGAATATGAAGGAAATGAGGACGATTCGACCCTGCGGATGCGACATGGCTGGTCTTAGTTTTAAAGATATAATCTAGCGGAACCAATGAATGTAGCTCGACGATGAAGGTAGCGTAACGTTGATGGTGGAATCGGCGAACCTAGCTCAAGATCCGACCTCGTCTCTTGTATACACTTAGCTCTAATGCCTTTCGGAAAGGCATGAAACCATTACTTCTCCTTTATGGGTTAAATAGTAGACTGTCGAAATCATACAGAAACCGCTCCACTATCTTTCCCGAGAATATTTGTCAATTCACAGATCCTTACTGTTATCGTATTGAACATGTTTACTTATTTTAAGACATTTTTAAGCACATTCATATCTGCTCAAAGCGTATCCAAATGTAAACAAATGACGTCACATATTATGAAATGGACAAAGTCCGACAATTATTTTAAGACATTTTTTATGTTTATACATTCTTTTTATAGATACAAATATTTAAGTAAATACTATGTTTATAATAAACAGTATTAAACATTTACCGGCCTGAATGTCCGAGAAATTTTCATAGAAAATGTTCGTCCTCCGAACAGAGCATTTACTTAAATATTTGTATCTATAAAAAGAATGTATAAACATAAAAATGTCTTAAAATAATTGTCGGGCTTTGTTCATTTCATAATGTGTGACGTCATTTGTTTACATTTATTTACGCTTTGAGCGGATATGAATATACGTGAGAGAATCATGGAAGATTATAGTTTAAAGACAGTAAAATCGACCTCGCGAACCGAACGCTCCTCTGTGGCCCAATCGGTTAAGGCACGTCAGGCTATATGACGGTTCCGTGTAGGATACAGGTTCGAATCCTGTCGGAGGACGAATATTTTCTATGAAAATATCTCGGATATTCAGGCCGGTAAATGTTGGTTAATACTGTTTATTATAAACAGAGCATTAGATATTTGTATCTATAAAAAGAATGT
Source organism: Acanthosepion lycidas (assembly GCA_963932145.1). Taxonomy (NCBI): domain Eukaryota; kingdom Metazoa; phylum Mollusca; class Cephalopoda; order Sepiida; family Sepiidae; genus Acanthosepion; species Acanthosepion lycidas. Next base: position 129,298,811 of record OZ010579.1, on the reverse strand, counting down.
ATAAACATGTCTTAAAATAATTGCCGGACTTTGTCCATTTCATAATGTATGTTTAATTATATAAACCATTGCTATCATCAACTGCAATGAAATAATTAATGTAATAATTAATGAACGTTTCTCGTTGAGAATGAACATTTCCTTTTTATATTATTTTCAGGCTACCATTTTGAATTTTTTATTCATCGGTAAGTTTTGTTGTCTTTCTTACATTTTACCAGTGTTCCATCACATAGCTTCATTATTACTGCTCTGTTTCTGCTTAAATAAACTATCTCTTCAACGTTCAACGTTTCACACGAAAAGAGTATATAATAAATCAGAACTGGAACCTAACTGCCATAATTAATAATCCGCTATGTTCGTTTCGTTTCGTTTGTTTTACGGCATATCAACCACAATGGATTATTTAATGCCGATAAGATTTTTACTGCTGGTAATATGTTTTGTTTGTTTTTTTTCAAAAATGTATTGCTAGTAATAAATTTTCTTCAAAAATTTATTGCTAGTAATAATTTTTTAATAAAGTATTTCTAATATTAAACCTATTTTTACACTTTCATGGTGTTTTGAGCCCAATTTGAGGGTTAACTATTTACCCATAGCTGGGACCCTAATGGGTGCTACCACCTCGAGTCAGGGTGAACCTGGGAACACCAGCAATTAAGAAGTGGTTCCACGCTCCCCAAACCCTAATCAGAGGCCTTGCTGTTGGATGCAGTTGATATATTATCCAGGACGCGGATGTAGTTTATCGTCTTACCCAGGACACCTTGCTATATTAGAAAGAAAATATCTTTGTATTAATAAACTTAACAATCTTCAAGATCTATTTAACGTCATCTTTCAACATACAGTTGTCATTTGTTACCTTACAACCCAAAGATCCATTAATGGTTTGTACAGACTAATTGCGTTTTTATTCTGTATTCATTCAATGTTTTAACTTCACTTATCCTCTCTCTTTTATTCTCATGATTATTCAGCGACATTTTCTGCAACTTACCTCAATTGAATAGTCTTAAATAGAATTATTTGATTTTAATATAAGCGATATTTTGATATACGGTTTTAGTTCCACGTGGAGCATTGTTGCGTTGTGTTTTTAGCTATATGCAGATATGGATGTTGTTTACCAGAATTAGATTTCTTATATGGAATCAGGAAATTAAATTTAAATTCATGTTATTCTTGTACTGTGAATACCATATCGCTTTTATTCTGAAACATTTACTCCTTTTTTCTTCTTATTTCAGGTTTTACTCTCTATGGCCTCGTTGTTGTTGGCGCCATGGGCGAAATAAACATCCAATTCATTCCAATACTGGTTTTTAGTTCGTTAATAGTCGCTGTTGATCCAGTGGCCGTACGTATTAAGATATTTTTGTACATCTCAAAGAACTATTGGAACTGCTAGGTAACCATGACATATTTGGGGAATTAGAATAATCCAAAACTTATATTGGAAGCAAATCACAGACATACAGACAGAAAATGGATTCGCTAAAGATACAAAAATAGACATGGGTTTAAGACAAGGATGTGTCTCCTCGCCGGATTTATTCAACCTATACAGCGAGGAGATTCTGAAAGAATTTGAAGTTCTACAGAATTCGTTATTGGCAGCCCCAATCTTAACAACATAAGATATGCAGATGACAGTATGTCATGAGCATATCTTATCTTAGACATACTGTCTGTGGATTGCAGGCACAGAAAGGAAACCACATGAAAACCTAGAGAAGGGGTTAACGGAAAGAGAGAAGAAGGGACTAAACATCAATTGAAAAAAGACAGAATGTATGGTTGCCAACAATAGGGACAGCTCATGATGAGAAGTACAATTTTGAGATATCAAAATCAAGCGAGTACCAAAATTTAAATAAGCGTGATGCGTTTTAATAGAGAACAGAAAGTGTTACACTGAAATCCGAAGACATATGGAGATAGCGAAAGATTTTCAAAAGCTTAGTAAAGTATTAAGAAAAAGGAAAATTTTATTAGAAACAAAGAAAAAAGTACTGAACTGTTATGTAATATCAATCCTTGTAAGACACTTGAAGAAACAGAAATGTTGTTCTACAGAAGGAAGCTGAGAATAAAATCGACTGAAACTGTAAGCAAAGACGAATTTTTAGAGAAAATGGAAATAAAAAAGACATATTTAATATCAGAAAGAGAAAGTTGAAATTTTTATTTTAATGAGGAAAGAGGGTTTGAAAAATGTTATACTCACAGGGCATTGTGAAGGCAAGTGGGACAAAGGAAATCATCGTATAACCTTCCTATGGAGCTTGTGTAAATGGCTGACAGAACAGGCTTAAAGAGAGAAAGCGAAGAGACATGGCACATAGACGAAGAAGAAGAAGAAAAGAAGAAATTATTAATTGTTGATTAAAATTTAAATTCTTCTTATCTTCTTAATTTTTAGTTACTTTTTATTGTAACTTTTTAAATTCAAGTCATCAATCTCAGGAAATGAGCAGTGAGTGCAAATTGAAAAATAAAAATATAGTCTCGGTGAAATTCGAACTGTTGTTCCTTTTGACTCAGAGTAACCTGGTTGAACACACCAGATGACTCAATAGAAAATCAAGTCTGAAGTAGCTAACGCCTTCAAATTTTCTGAAGCAAAAGATATAACAGCAAATAATATTACGGATAAACCTTATAGTCGTAAAGGTAAAAGATGTAAGATATGTCTACTGGAAAACCTAATAATATGGCAGGGCATGGAGAATGAAAATATACTTCACAACGGCAAGAGTTAATTGCCAGCTGTAGGCATAGAAATGAGTTCATGGTTTAAAAGCTAGCTTCAAGTTTTAAAAAGAAACCTCGAGAGACCGCAAGCCAATAGAGCATTATTTATTGATACAATTGATTGAATATGTAACTGACATTTCTAGCATCATTTTTCTTCATCTTATGATGTTATTGTAATGTCTATAGTAGTTTGATCTTTCATTAAAATATTTATGTGTATGTACAAATAAAATGTAGGTATAATTTAAATGTACAAACGGATTAAATGAATGAACCTGAAAATCTAAAATTATGTCACGTTTGTAAAATCCAGTAAAACCATCGAATGTTCAGAATATGAAAGTGAAAATCATTAAAGTAAAATATGTAGATTTCAGTGAATATTTGTGAACATGCCTGCAAATTCCATTAGTGTATATATATATATATATATATATATATATATATATATATATATATATATATATATATATATATATATATTAAAGTATAGGTCCTTTAAATATTCCTCATAAGATGTCACACTAATAAAACTTTCCCGGGGATGCGTGAAGTACCTACGTGTGTAGTTTTTTGCATTTCAACCAAATTCGATTCACCAGGTAACCTGAGAAACTTTTTTGATTAACAAGTTGCAAGGATTGATTTCCTTATTATTTCTTGCTTGACTGATTTGTTTTTTACAGCTTATCAACCCTTTATGGGTTACTTAAAGTCGAAACATATTTGGATTACATTATCCGGTGTTCCCAAACGTAACCCCATCTAAGTACAGACAAAGTGTAGTATCTGCGCTTTTTAAGTACAAAGTGTAGTATCTGCGCTTTGTGAGCTGCCGGGTTGGGTGTCTGTCGAACTCTCTGCTTGCAGAGAGGAACCCGGACGAAGCTCCGCCGAAGGGTAGGGTTTTGTTGGGGGAGGTTGACGGAACTGACCCGCCTCGGCGGGTTTGGATGGTTATTTATTTTTGGCTGGGCCTACGGACTCGGAGATACCCACATTAAAAAGGCCTTGTGCCACATTCGATCCCCGTGGGTGGATTGATAAATACCATCTAAGTACAGACCAAGTCTGACATTGCTTAACTTCGAACGGGTACTAGTTTTTTCAGCGTTTCTCCACAAACCTTCAAACATTGAAATACATATAAATCCCATTTCTTAGTTTTTGATTAAACATTGATTATATCTAAGCATATCTTACTTTCATTTAAGAACTGATTATTAAAGACGGTTACTCCATTACGTTCACTTACGTGCTAATACCCTTGGGAAAGGTATGAATCATCTTCTTCTACCCCACCACTATGGGTAAATAGCAGGGAAGACCGGGTTCTATACCCTTGGATGGTCTACCACAGAAAGAAATGGTAACCTACTGCGGGAAAAAATCTGCCACCTCAGTCATGTATCAAAAGATACATGATCACCTAAGCGTGTGTTACGTATGGCGCATAAATGACTGACTCCATGTAGAATTTATCATCTTCGCGGCGTTTTCTCATTCACTTAAGATTAATTGATACGTAATATAAAACGCCATAAAACAGTCAGTCAATTTTAAAGCATGAAGATGTCAAGTAATTTCATGCTATTTCGTAATCTTAGTTTAGTCTGGCATAAAAACACAAGATAGATATTAAGCAGAGTTTTTGTTTACACGAGGCTACATGAAAAATGGAAAATTGAATTTCGTCAAATTCGGAAATTTGACGGAGGTTTCCTACAAGAATATTAGTATTCCAAATCTTGGCCAGTAACTGGTTCAGTTGGAAAATATTCAACTACCCTGGCTACCAAGAACGACGCACATATTGTAAATATTTACTATGTTTAACTTACAGTCTGACACAAGGCCACAAATTTGGAGCATCAAGTGAGCATCGAACACGTAACTGACAACCTACTTAACTAACCTTACAACCATGACAAGCACGCAATATATGTGTGTGTATCCGCGACTGTGTGGATGGATTCGAAAACATACACACCACAAATAATACTTTATTTCATTGAACAGTACACCATATTTTTCAGGTATTGGCTGTCTTCCAAGAAATGGGTGTAAACAGTGTTTTATATTTCCTCGTCTTTGGTGAATCACTTTTAAACGGTAAGGCACCTTGTGAAATATGTTTGATGTCAGATATTATTTTTATTTACTTCTTCTAAATTGTCTGTAACAGTTAATTAAGAATACACACTTTCAATAAAATTTAAAATAATTAAAACGTAAATAAAATACATTAATTTATTTTTATGATATTTTAAATAACGTTTTACTTAATTCCGACAATACCAAATTCATTATTATACTAATTCTTTTGTATTGCGCTATTTTTCAAGATGATACATTTTCTTCTCTATCATTTCTCACCTATGAAACTCTCTTCCAGTTGCTTACTTCCAATTTAGAAAAATTATATGCAATGTCTATTGTCTTAGGGGCTTTATCGCCTTGCTTGGTGTGAAATTAATTTAAAAAATACACAAAATTAACTTTTCGAGATATTTTTTTCCTTCCAAGCTCTTGATTTTTCACCAACTTCTCGTTCCTTCTCTCATTTCCTTTTGATCACATAACAACCTAAATGAACCTATCAAATCTCTCGTTCTATACTGAAAGAAATAAACCTCTTCTCTTGAAAGTAACTGAAGAGGTTTTACATATCCTCTCTTGGTGACGTCACCATATCTAAGATAAGTATAAAAGTCACTTTTACAATATATTGTCACGGTGCAACTAAGCACTTATATAATGCAACACAAGGGTCAATGAAGGTCTGAGAAAAAGAAGACTGTTTGATAACTAACCAACTCGGAAAAGGTATCTGTCTCCATCCCTTCATTCTTTTTTTCTCTGCCATTCTTATCTCAGTGGCCTATGTACTACTCATCCAAGTACCATTTTTGCTTGGAGGGACTTAAGCTACTAAAATATATCGGATTATGTGTTATAAAGAGGTTATAAATTTGCAATATATATTCTCTATACCCAGGGCACCTCGAGGTGGTGTAATGGTTAACAAGCTTGTCTCCCTAGAACAATTACGACTGAGTAATGAGTTCGATCCTCACTGAGTGCCTCATACATTCGGCCTTGAGCTACGCTTGAAAAATCACTATATCCTCTATACCCAAATGATATTATGTAAGAAGATCGGAAATAAAATGGTTAGGTTGGATGACGTTCCTTTTTCTGCAAGATAGCCTGCTGTCTTCGGGAAAGCTAGTGCTTTAAAAAAAAAAAATAGATGTTTTTTTTGCAATTTGCTTCTCTTTCTTTGTTAGAAACAAATTGAACTTTTCTGTATTAGAGAGCAAAAACTGACGAGGAAAAAATATAGGAGAATTCTGCCCAAAATTGGGCAAAAGTGAAGAGATAGAGAAGACAATCTTTATAAGAAAAAATATGAACCAGACAATCACTCTTAGAAATGTTTGATTAAACGGGATATGAATTCCGATGAAAACGTTACCTCTTTTTGAGACATATCTATCCTGGTTACTTGCATGAACACCTACCTCGCTAGAATTGAGCCGCCATTTTGTCGAAACCAGTAGCATGTGTTTAAAGTAATATATCATGTTGTGATAAGAGAAAGGTTATCTCTTGAAAAAAAACTCTCCATTGGTCGATGTGTGTGTTTTAATCATTTCAAACCGACGCAAAGCGATAAAGCCACTAATACTCAAAGGGTTACAGGAAGTGAAAGAAACTGAGAAAACGTTTTGAGGAGAAAGGACAATAAAAACAGAATTCAGAAAGACAAAAGATGGCGATTGACGTTGCTTTCAAATTTTTGATTGTCGTAGTTGACTAGAAAGCAAAAATCCAGAAGAGATTTCTGTAGGCGAGAAGTGTGAGAGAAGAAACTATTAGAATAGAACTTACAGTTGCATCTAGCTATTTCAACAGTAAAATGATGAGACCTCACTACCAATCTAGTACTTAGCTTAGATTCTTGAAGTCGTGGTACCCAAAAGAAGATTTTTCAGAACAATATGAGCATTCTAGTTACTGCTATCTCCATGAAAAATACACTTTGTTTCATTCGATATAAGGTTTCAGAAAATTGCAAAAACGTTTGGTTTTATGTCTACCTTTGTTCGAACCATTTGAACAAGGAGAAAGGATTAACCATTAACTGTAAGAAAACAGAATATGGGATTGTTAGGGAGCCAATGATGTAAGCTACATGCTGGAGACGTAATAATGAAGCAAGTGCAGACATTTCACTGACACGTTTTATAGCAGACAATGAAAAATGAGATACAGAAATACATTAGAATAGCGAAAGATGCCTTCCAAAAGCTAAGTTATTAAGAGACAGGAAAATTTCGTTAGAAATCAAAGAAAAGAATGCTTAATTGTTATGTATTGTGGCATATTTAAGAAATATTTTCAAGTGAATATGATTTTGAAATATTTTTTGGCATATTAAAAAAATATTTTTTAAATTAATCTTATTTAAAGCTCAAATATATCCCAGAAGTTCTATTCCTATAAAATGCTGTAAGCAATCAGTAAAACGTTAAACATGGAACCAATGATGACACGAACGAATTGGAATATTTAACTGAATCATAATAAAATTAACTTTCATGTTAAGAGAATCTTGAAATCAACTTCAGTATTTTATAACCTGAACCGTCAGTGACCCAACGGGTCACGTATAATCTAGTATATATATATATATATATATATATATATATATATATATATATATATATATATATATATATATGAGCAATCAGTAAGTTCATAGGCTAATGATGAAAACTTAATTTATTTTACTCAAAAGATATGTATTTGTGAACAGCGTCTTCTTTTTCAATGCATTTTACTCAGTCGTGAAATCATATGAAGGATGTGTCTTCTCCCCAGATTTATTCAACCTCTACAGTGGTGGTGGGGGGGCTTTCTTAAGGGAGCTAGAGACTTTATTCCTTTATTCATGTCAGACACGGAAGGAAAACTGTAAGGCCTCCTAGACAGGGTAATAAAGGAAAGCGTGAAGAAAGGACTACCCATCAACTGTAAGAAAACAGAATGTATGTTATCAGTAAGGGAAAATGCCCAAAATCTGAACTACAAATTTCAGATATCAACATCAAAGAAATATCGAAGTTTAAATATCTGGGAAGTATTAGAAAATGCAACACCGAAAGAATGCTGAACTCTTATGTGATTCTCTTGTATGACAGTGAATGCTGGATTATCTCCTCACAGATGAAGAGAAAAGTGAAAGCAACAAAAATGTGGTTCTACAGAAGGATGCTGAGAATACCATGGACGGAGCGCGTAATCATCGAAGAAGTCTTAAGAAAAAAGAAAAGAAATAAGATACTTATACTCAGAATCAGAAAGAGTCAGTTGAAATTTCTTAGACATATTTTGAGGAAAGGAGGCTTGGAGAAGTTGGCACTCACAGGACAGATCGAAAGCAAAAGGACAAAATGAAAACAGCGGGCTAGCTGCCTGACGATCCTGGGTGGATGGATGGATAAAAGACGGTTCAGAGATTCGACAAAGGATAAACGGATGCAAGGGATAGGAAGTTGTGGGGGACCATGAACACATAGAAAAAGATGAAGATGATATCCAATAGTATACAATGTAAATTTAAAATCAAATTTCAGCTAATAAAAGGTCAGGCTACGAATTTACTTTTACAAGATCGTATGTACGCTTATTGGAATAAAATTTATTTTATTTTATTGATCGCATACATAGGCACACATATTAGAGTGTGCGTGGCTAATATTATACATATGCATTATATATATATATATATATATATATATATATATATATATATATATATATGTATATATATATATATATATATATATATATATATATATATATGGAGAAAAATATTTGGAAAAAACAAACAAAAATCCTTAAATGCAATTATGTTGTTTTAATATGAATGAAATGTCAACGTCTGACGTTTCGGTTTAATAAACCTTCTTCAGGACAATATTCATTAAAATACAATTAACATAATCAGTTCAACATGACAAAGACGATGGACATAAAAACAAGACTTATCCAAAACAGATAACTGAAAATTTTAAATGATCAGCTTTCCGTTTAAGCATGATCACGTTGTCGTCAAATGGGCGACGCTTTCATTCATATTAAAACAACATTTAAGGATTTTTGTTTGTTTTTTCCAAATATTTTTCTCCATTCTGTCGGATTTATATCCATTTATATTTGCTTACATATATATATATATATGAATCAAAATAAAAAGAAAGAACAGTGAGATTTATAATCTAGAGTTCTTTATCATTTATTTTTTAAAACAATGCTCGCTACACAATAGAGCATAATATTATAATTATTTTTTTTAAATATATATTCATCGCGTTACAGAAATTTTCATGTTTCGAAACCAAGACCTAAATCATGAATTAAACTTAATATATTATAAGTTCAGTTCCATTTTCAAGCGTGAGTTATTCAGCATCGCTTGAAAATGGAACTGAACTTAAAATTTTAAGTTTAAGACTTAGGTTTTCGTTTCGAAACATATTAATTTCTGTGTCGCGATGAATACATATTTTTAAAAAACAATTATAATATATATATATATATATATATATATATATATATATATATATATATATATAAATTAGCTACCCTAAATCCCTTTCGACTCTCATCCTCTATAAATCTATAAATGTCGACATAATAACAAATTCATATTTCCATAGCGAAATTTTGCCTCTTTAGACACCATAATGTCCCCCGTCTATTTCCACCTCCTCTAAATCTATTTTTTATTCTATATTAATTTTCAACAAAGAAAATTTTGTAGGCGTAGATAATTTTGTTAAAAAAAGATGAAGATCTATTAAAATCGAGTTGTCTACTTTTACCTTTTTATAGATGGCGTCACTGTGGTTTTATATAACGTCATGCAGACATATAATGAGATGGAGGTCATTGGAGGAGAACAGGCAAGCTAACTTTTTTTTTCTTTCTTTGATTGGTCAGTTTTTTACGTGATAAGTCAAATTCAGTTTTTTTTATTTACAAACCTCTCACTCTTTCACTCCCACTCTCTTAAAATACCTGGAAAATATCCCTTACTTGATTTCAATAAACAATCAATATAAATTAAAAGCACGATTAACAAAAAATCCAAAATAGTGAAATAGAATAGGAAAACATAGAATGTAAAACATTGTAGCACATTAGATACCAGGATATGACGAAAATAGCTGTACTTGAAAAAGGTATACATAATCTTGCGTACAATTAAGAATAAATAGAAGATTATCTATGTCGTAAGCAATCTATTTAATTACCTATGTGGATTTCAGTTTATATCTCTCTATGTGTTTTTTTTTTTATTTATTTACTTATTTATTTATTTAACATAGCTTCATTTTTTTGTAATGTGCTTTCGCGCATGCGCGGTTTTACGTGCTTACGTGCATTCTCGTGAATATGTGCGCATCCATTGTTTATGTGTTTGGGTTTTTCTTTGTTGATTTTACATTTATCTCTCCGTCTGTTCAAAAGTTTATTTTTCTTCGTGTCTTTAATTGCTTGTTTTTGTTCTTTACCTATCTTGTTTGCGTCTGTTTTCTGTATGCCTGTCAATCTATTTGCTTATTTTTTTATACTCTATTAGTAGATCAGGTTACAGGTCAGATAGTAGCAGACTTTGTTCAAGTTGACCAAAGCAAATAATAAAATCAAGGGTATTTGTAACATATAGCGCTTGTTTACTCAGTAAATAAGCGTTCCATTTTATGAGTGAGAGATAGACAATTCTACAATGTCAGCAAGAGGCGACTAATCAACAAAAGAAAAGCTATTGAAATATTCGAGAAAAACTATTCAAAGAGAATGATAGATTTTTAACTTTGCTGCAAAGGTTTGCTTTACAAATTGATATCAATAATTTAGACGTTACATGTGTCAGAAATGCGAGGGTCACCAGCATAAAAACTGAAAGTTTTAATTTCAGATGTAGAGTTATATACATATATATGTAAGCAAATATGTGGATATAGATCCGACAGTATGAAGAAAAATATACGGAAAAAACAAACAAAAATAATATTATTAAATAGCACCAGCAAACAACATATTACATCCGATGCTTGCATCTACCAAATCTCATGCAAAAACTGTGACTTAAAATATGTGGGTGAAACATGTAGGTCCGTAAAATCTCGTGTTTTCGAACATAAACGAGATATTCACCTCGGAAATTTAAACAATGCTTTAGTTGTACACACAACTAAAGCAGATCATAATTTCGATTTTGATTCCATGAAGATTTTAAAATATTTTCATAATAAAAATCTTAGGAGGATTTATGAAGCAGGTATAATATCCATCTCACGCACGGTAAATACTAGACCTGGCTTCTTTAGTATTTCCCCTTTTCTAGCGAGATTAATGCTTGACAAGCGTACATATAAATTTTAGATCAAACTAGAATTCTTTTCATTTTTCATTTTTCATTCAAAATACTCAAATTTTAAGAATACGTTTTGACAGCGTCGCCCACTTGACGACAATGTGACCATGGTTAAACGGAACGCTGATCATATAAAACTTTCAGTTATCTGTTTGGATAAGTCTTGTTCTTATGTTCATTGGTAGGTCTCCCTTGAGAGCACGTGGTATTATGGTGGTTGAAGGATTGTTTGGTGATGGACGAGTTCTTTTGGTGAATGTGTAAAATGTAATGTACGAATGGGTCGCGAATCTGATTAGCTAGGTATAAGATAGTTAGTGTTGACCAGCCTCTACCCCTCCCCTTTATTGGCCTCGTGCCACAATTTCTACTTTTTGTACCAATAAATACCAGTCTTACTCTTATGTCCATCGTCTTTGTCATGTTGAATTGATAATGTTAATTATATTTTATGAATATGTCCTGAAGATGGTTTATTAGACCGAAACGTCCGACGTTGACATTATATTAACATTAAAACAGCATAATCGCATATAAGGATTTTTGTTTGTTTTTTCCGTATATTTTTCTTCATACATATATATATATATATATATATATATATATATGGTTTAAAATTTACTATATTTATCAGAGAAGAGAGCTAAATATTGGCGATAGGACGCTTATAGATTCTGTATGTCCATACCGCGCTATCGCAGATACTGAGCTCTCACATTGACTGATATGCTGACACTGAGTTTGACACTACAATGTATTTAAATGCGTCACCATTTTGTGTTCATTCGTATGTCCTCTCTCTCTCTCTATCTCTCTCTATCTCTCTCTTTCTCTCTCTCTCTCTCTATATATATATATACATGCATATATACATACGCACACACGCATACATATACACAGGCAGATATTCAGCTCTTAGTGTCTCTCTCTCTCTCTCACACACACACACATATATATATATATATATATATATATATATATATATATATATATATATATATATATATATATTTGAGGGTCGTTCATAAAGTTCTAAGTCTCACCCACAAGGAGCTGGAGAAACAAGACAGTTTTTCACCATTTTTCAATATACCCACAGGTAATCAAAACAATCGCTTGCAAGCAGGGGTCTCCATTAACTGTGTTCATCTCTTTTCTCTTCAAGGTTGCCCTTGGTGTTGCCAAGTTTTTTGTGGTAAGCATCGGTGGCTTTTTGATGGGATCACTTGTCGGCTGCATCTGTGCTTTGATAACAAAATTTACTTCCAGTGTCAAAGGTAAGTAAAACAAAGTGGCCATGTCACTTTGCAAATAATTCTTTATAAAGCACATTGAATTCTGACAAGTTTTTATCTTTCATCTTATCGTTACTTTTCAGGTCGGTTACATACCACACCTCCTAGGTAAGGTAGATAGATCGAAATTAAAAACAGATGCTTTCGACAAGTTTTGAATTTACAGGTCCTTGGGTGTCAACAACACTTTCACCGATTAATCCAGAGACTACAAAGATTCAGATTCAAATTTCAGCTTTGCAAAAATAACTGGATGATAGCTTATGGAATCTTGTCTATTACTACCACTGACAACACCCAGTTCTTGATAATGAGTTAGACTATCGCGCATTGTGTATTTTATATATTTTTTATGACCCCAAGAAAAAAATAGTCTTTAACAAAATTTAAATGAATAAATGTTGATATCGAAAATGTTTTACGCGCAATTGGTTTAAAGAGTAAGTCAACCATCATTATGAAGTCACTTTCTTTTATAGTTTTTTTTTTAATTTTATTTTTTTAACATTACAATATAAGCAAGGTCAATTTCTCTCGATTAAATGAAATAAAATTGAAGAACAATGCATCGGAAATATCATGACAGCTGATCCCATGCTTAGAAAGTTTAATATTCAATCTTAATGCTGTGTTGATGATAAGTTCCCAGCTATAAACATGAACTGGCCTTCGGGTGTGACTATTTTTGACCTGATCTTTGGATGTAGGCCAGGAAAATTCACAGTCGAATTAAAAGATTGTTCTAATGTATGCCGACAAGGCAAAAGCAAATCATTGTGTGAATTAGAAAATAATTATTATTATTATCATTATTATTATTATTATTATTATTATTATTATTATTATTACTATTATTATTATTATTATTATTAGGTTGGTGCAAAAATAATGTCGTTTTCTCACATAGTAACATATGTGAGAAAACGATATTATTTTTGCACCAACCTAATACTATTATTCGAGAGTCCAATCAAGAGACGTATTGATGGCCTTCGTGTGAATCAGACTGACCTTTGATGTTCTGCGTGTCCAACGTTCGCCCCCGTATACCGACAAGTTAAAATGTGTTTGAAAAATGCTTGAGCACCAGAGTTCACAAATAATCAAGGATTTCATTATAGATGAAAGCTTACGTGTATGTCTTTTGTGTGTGTGCGAAATTCACAGACGTGCAAACAGGACAAACAGAATACATTTGACCTTCATTTTATACTTTATTTAAAGAAGTAAAGAAAAAACATGCAATTAATAAACACTTTCCCACATCCTTACACAAAGAAAACATTATTAGAGGTACAGCTGTTCCACGAATTATTTGGACGAGAATCCTCATCTTTATTTCCATCATAACGTTTCAGCGGCCGTCTTCTTTGGCTTTTCTCGTGTCTATGTAGGTACCTCAATAAATACGATGAAAGAAACATTTATTTTACGTAACAAATATTTATATTTTAAACATAATCTCCTTTATTGTCAATACATTTAATCCACTCTTGCTTATTAGTTACATAGATCGAATATTATAGCATGAAAATGTTAAAGCAAAATCCCTGCGTTTAGACTATGGACTTATTGATCCTCTCCATATTCCGTAAGTCTTATGATACAATCAACTAATACAGAGGCATTCGTTAATGTAATTTAAATACGTCATCTTTCAAATTCAAACATTAAGTCAAATTTGTATTTATATGTACAATAAGGAAAATTTAGTATTTGGATACTTTCAAAATATTTATATACTTTTAATGCTTACATTTGATTTAAATTTGAACCAGGAGATGAATTTTGAAATCAAATCAACAATTATTAAGAAAAAATACGTTTTCAAACATAAAATGTAACATAAAATATTAACAAAAATAACAAACTTCACAAATTCCGTGGTGTAACTCATCTGAGTTTCCCTTACTCATAGCACTGTGCCCCCACGAGCCACGACTACTATCCCCAAGCCTCTCCATCCAGAGAATTAGAAGCCGGTTCAAGAAGGATATACAAAATCTTAACTTTATTATATTGTGCAATAAAAATTCATTATTATATCGTATGTATATTTATATGTTTTAATATATTTACTTTATATTTTATGTGTTTATATATTTTAGTTTTGGAACCTCTGACGATCTTTTCCCTGGCGTTTTTGTCTTACCTGTTGGCGGAAATGTTTGCTTTTTCTGGGATCATAAGGTAAGATATTTTATTTTTAAATCCACATATGTGGGGAGTATTCTCTGAGGGTGCGCATGTGCGTGTGGGAATCCGTTAACACACACACTTAACATACGAGGAGTTGCTAAAAAAATTTCTCGGTCCGATTCCCTTCCCAAAATCTAATGAAATGACCCCAAACATAAGGAAATTGTTAATTCATTTTTTTTTTTTTTTTTCCTTAGGTCAAGAGTATTTCAGTGCCTCTCGTATATCCACTGATGATTTAAACAAATTGTTTGTTATAAATTTATTTTGCTGCAATAAAAAAAAATAATATAAAAAAATCAATTGCATATGATTATTGTTAAAATTTAATTTAAACTCTTGTAAATCAACGATCGGTTAAAAGGGAAAAGGTAAAAGTAAAAGAGAGAAAATATGTTAACAAACACAAAAAAAAAAAACTTTCAAAAGAAATATTTTTCTTAGTGCATTAAAGGATTGTGAATCAGTTATAAACAATCTTGAGATCTTCCATAATTCCCAAGAAGACAATTTTCACTTTCAAACAAGATCCGCATCTGTAATAAAAATAAATGGTGTCTTTTGTTTTCTCTTGGGGCAGCAGAATATTTTTGTTTATTCAGAACTTTACATGAGATAAAAGAGAAAAAGGTGACGAGCAATTAATAAATAGACTTTGTCACGATTTGAACGACTGCCTCAAATTGTGTGGGCTGTAGTGTCTTGGACGCTGGGAAAGTAGGGAGAAAAAACCGAGTTTTACTTAGCGGAAGTGACGTCAGTCATATGTCTAGTTTTAGTTACGTCACACGACCGAATATATTACACTACATTAACATTCTTAAAAGACGGCTTCATAAGCAACCTGCAAAATTAATTGATGTTTTTGTTAATGTATTAAATAGTAGACTTTTGTGCATTTACTTTGAATATTTCTTTCTTCTTTTCTTTTACAGTTTAATAGGCTGTGGTCTCATCCAAGCACAATATGCCTTCAATAATATCACACGAAAGTCTCGAACGACGGTCAAGTATTTTGCAAAAGTAGCAAGGTAGGTAACTCTCTTTATAAGAAGAATTCACGTGACCACATTCGCAATGAACAATAATTATGTTAACTATGTTTATATTTACTATGCTATGAAGCACTGAGCACTTTTTGTCTCCTCAGTTACCATTTTTAACCCTTGCTTTGTAATTTTGATTAATTATTAATTAAATATGGTGCCTGCTTCTATTTACTTAAGTGGTAGAGCTCTTTTTGGACAAGTGATGTTATTATTTTTTTCTCGGCCTTTTCATACATAATAAAAATACTTGCTCTGCTAAGAAGTATTGAGCACTTTTTTTCTCCTCAAAGTCTATTTTCTCCCTTAATGGGTATTTTATATTATTTATTGATCATATATATATATATATATATATAGGCACACACGCATACACTCACACAAACACACGCACACACACACACACATATATATATATATATATATATATATATATAAAAGTGAACATTGAAGTCAACACTCAGAGGCGACAGGCTGTTCCATGCTAGACGCAATCGTCAGGCCGCATAACAATTGCATCTAGCATGAAACAGCCTGTCGCCTCTGAGTGTTGACTTCAGTGTTCACTTTTATATTTATATTTACATACGCTCTATCTCTGATATTGAGCACTTTATCCCATAAATATAGCACACCTTAACATTATATTTCTCCATATATATATATATATGTGTGTGTGTGTGTGTGTGGACATTGAAGTTTGTTTCATGATAAACGCAATCGTCAGCCTAGCTTATAAATAAATCGACTCTAAATAGCGTTTAGCTTGAAACAGACGGTCGCCTCTGGGTGCTCACATCAATGTACACTTTTATATTTCCATATGTTCTATGCTTGATATTGAGCACATAACCCTTAAATATAGCATACCTTAAAACTATATTTTATCATATCTATATATTGTCATCGTTCAGACTAAATTAAACTTAATAAATATCACTCCCTTACACTTTGTCGCACTATATATATATATATATATATTTGTGTGTGTGTGTGTGTGTGTGTGTGTGTGTTACTCCCTTGGATAATGTTTCCCTCATAATAATAAAAATTCAAATAACTTATACATTAATTCCACAATTACTACATTATCTCGAAGACTAGCTTTATATTTGATAATAACATCATCAACCAACACAATAAAATACACCAAAAATCTGAGAAATACTTAGAGATAATACAGATTTATTATAACATATAATTTGTAAAAACGACTATAAATATTAAAAGTTTTAACCCTAAAACGAAGCAGCCTAGCACTAATAAAATTTAGTTCCGTTTAGAAACAGACATATTAACTAGATTTACTGTAATATTTGGAAATAACGCGCAACGTAACGCATAAAATAAATTAAAAACAGTAAAACAAAGCGTATACTTTGACAATGCCTTATGAAAGATGAAAGTGTGCAGAATTGGAAAACCAATTATATAACCTCAATTCTGATGTCGTAAAATTATTCTGAAGCATAAAAATAAGATGAAGAAGTTTATTTTAAAATCCTTATTGGTATTATATATATATGTTAAATAATAGTTTAGCAGATTATTGCTTTTAGGAGAAATTGTATCTCTGCTGCATCTTCCAGAGGTTGATCTTGGAGGTCAGATGCTAGCCAAAATAAGGAAGTCGCTTTTGATTAGCTAAGCTAGTGTTGGAATGATAGGTAGGGGAAGGTTTTTTAGTGAGTTGTTTCTTAACTGTTAAGCAATGTAGACGTGTTATCTTTCGTATCTGAACCTGCTCTCAAGTGAGGAGAGACGACCTTCACTGGACAGTTTGCACGTGTTGACAGTAATAAAATAGTTAAGTTAAAATTCTGTGTTGGTGTCTTTTCATTGCCGAACCAAATCAACTAGCGATCGCCGGCCAAGAGAAGACGAGATGAGACCACCCCTACCAGGGGTCTATGCCACACACACACACACACACACACACACATATATATATATATATATATATATATATATACTCACGTAGATATTGCTGCTGTGGTTTCTATAGCAAGTAGGTTTATATGGGGTGATGTTGCGCTATTGCCAAACCTGTTTTGATGAATTCAGACCAACCAAGGTTGAAGGACCCTGTCTTCCCTACTATTTAATCCTTAGCTGAGGAGGGAATAGATAGATTCACACCTTTCCAAAGAGTATTTAAGGGAAAGTGAATGTAACGAAACTAAATCGACTGGTATTCGAACTCGACTCGCCGATTTCTCGTCACTAGTTATACAACATCTGCACACTGATATCTGTATGTGCGTGTGTGTTAATGTACTCTTCTGAAATACGTTACCAATTTTCATTAGTTGTCGTATTTGGGTTCTTGCACGATTTCTACGGTGAAACATCATTATATAATCACCCGACGACATACTTTGTGGCTTAAAATATGACTGCCATGTTTGTGTTCACGTCTTATTGATGATCTCAATTCTACACGGATGCAGAAAATCATCTATGAACATTACCGGTACTAAATATACTCCTGTTGCAACTTACAGATGTCACATTCAAGCTAATTCTCGAGGTCGTTTAAGATGGTCAAAACACGCTATCAGCTGTTGCTGCAGCGCTGATTTCAGCAGGGCACAAATCTGCATTTAACCTTCTTTGTTTCGTCAAAGTTTTAACATTTTATACAAGTTTATATTGTTTTGATTTTTACCTAACTTCCTATTTCTAATTGCTTACATAATCAGCCATTGTACAACAGGTGTTGCTTGGTACGTTACCACTTGTATATTTTATCCTTTTTATCCATATATTTATTTATCTCTTTTTCAAGATGTCTGTTCAAGATCTGGTCTTACTTCAATGCACTCTCCCATTATTTTTTTTTTTTTTTTTCTTATTTTTTTTCAGTACAGCCACAGAAATCGTCATCTTTCTCTTCTTGGGTTTGGCACTCGTGGAACCAAAACATGAATGGCACACTGGATTCGTCTTATGGACACTGTTTTTATGTTTGTTTTACCGTTTTCTGAGTAAGTCTTCTGAGTCTTCGAGTTTGTTTGTTTTTTTTGTTTTTTTTTTTGTTTTTTTCCTTCTCTTATTATTCATCCTTAAGATGCTTCTATGAATAAAGTATTGCTCGTTCTCAATCAATATTTGCGAGCCTACATACTACAAATGGGTTTATTACATCCCATAATAAACCATAAATGACCAGGTTTTCTAGAACTGGGCCTGTTTAATACTGGAGACCTGTAAACATCTTAACTTTAATTCGAAATTTCTCCTCTTCAGCGCTGTTCATTATTATTATTATTATTATTATTATTATTATTAATATTTATATTTATATCGTCACATTCTGCTGGTTCCTCTGTCTTAACAAAATCGCAAACTTGTTAGCTATCTTTGTATGTAAACAGCATAAATAACTCTATCATTGAATAATTCATATAGATGTCGATACCATCATCTAATCATGTCCATTGTTTATAGGTTTTTATACTAAAATTCTCCAATACAAGGCTCGAGAGCCACTCAAGGGAGAGTTTTGTTGTTAAAATAGTTATGATAAATGAGATGTGTGATATAAATGAAAAGGCAGGTGGAAGTAAGTAAATATTATGAAGAGAAGGAGGGTAGATAATGATTGATCAATGATGAAGTGGTTAAGAGTGTAATGTTCAGAGAAGCACCCACACGGGAGTCTTTTCCACAAAGTACCAATTTTTTAAAAAAGCAACTTGAGTGAAACTTTCTCCTTTCATTTGGAATACGGGATAAATGAGGTGGGGGGTTGTACTCTACGGAAGTAGCACAGCATGTCTTAGATGGAAAGGTCTGAACTGGTGGAACTAGAGAATGTAGTTTATCTGAACATTTGCCATGAAATCAAAGATAGAATTGAGATAGGATGGTGACGTTGGGTCTTTGGGAAAGGTTGTAAAGTTTGTTTTTGTTTTTTGCTTTTTATTGGAGTTCACTTAATACAAGGCTCAAGAATCACTCTTGATAGAGTGTTACTGAATGAGGTGTGTGTGATATGAATAAAAAAAAAGGTAGAAGGGAGTGAAGATTATGATGATAAGGAGGATAAATAGCGATTGACCCATGACTACTTGAAGAAGTTAAAATGTTAGTGTTCAGGGAAGCATCCACACGGGAGTCTCTTACTGAAAAGATTTCTGCGTAGAATTATTTCCTTACAATTGGGATACGGAGGAAATATAGGTTATTCAACTCCATAGACGTAGCGTGACAAGCCCAAACTATAAATTGTCGACTACTTTTATCGATGAGCCCCACTAAAATGTAGGGCTCATCCAATTATTTGCCTTGGAAAAAGCAACAGTGCAGCGATAGATTTGCGTCGTTGCGTCTGTGGAGAAAGTGTCTGTAGAGTGGGAAATAATACCAGATTTTCTTGTGTGTAATACGATTTGAGTAAAATACGATTCTTTAATAGCTACAGACTCTTGGCATTGCGTTTGTGGGAAATAGTAGAGTAGAAAATAATCCCCCACCCGCTTTTCAAAACGGCGCAAACAAGATTGAACTCTATCAAGATTAGAAAATGAGGAATGAACAACTCCAGTCTAAACATGCCAGTAATACTCTATTTGTTTTGTTTTTTTGTTTTTGTTTTTTGTTTTTTGTTTTTTTGTTATAAAGACTAAAGATAAATCATAGCACGTTCCAGTTACTTTCTGGAGCAAATAGAATGAGCTGAGCATTTTTCCAGCATCTTTAACAATGGATCGTATATATGAATTCCACTTGAAGTCTGGGGTGAAGTCATGTTCCCAAAGACATTAAAAACCTTAAGAGTATGAGTGTTCATTGTAACAGGAGAAAGATCGGTGCTCGATTAGTGATGATGAAATGATAACAACTTGGTATTAAAGGTATCAAAAGTTTTTGTTTTTTTTCACCTTGAGTTGTTAGAGTTAAGTCAGCGGAGAGCTCAACTCTAGACATTTTGATTTTTTGAAGCGTTTCCGTAAGATGTGGTATCATCCGTATATATGTATACTAATAATTTGATAATCTTCTTAGGCGGACTATTAATAAAAATTTTTTAAAAAACCAGAAAGCAGGTGGGAGCACGGATGGAGACTAGTCAGTCTTATGAAACCCATGAGTACAATACTCAGTGGGTTTCAGAAGACTGACCATTTACAACAACTCACATCGTACACTACTTGAAAGAATAAATAAATAGATAATTCCAGAGATGCTATTAACTGGCAAGTTTGTGTAGCAACTCCTTATGCTACACCGAGTCAAAAGTCTTTGAGATATCTGACGCAATTGCTCTCGTGATGCCATAGTAATGACAGTAAGTTATACGATATATAAAACTGTAATCATTATCTTAAAAAACTTACATTATTTGTAGTGTCTAAAGTAAAAGCAGCAATTGTAAGATTCCACCATGATTATCAATAATTATATCATTATTATTATTATTAATTATATCATTATTATTATTAATTATATCATTATTATTATTAATATATGATGTTTATTTTGATACGGGAAATTTTAAAATCAATTTTAAAGTACTATTTTATTAGTATTATTTTGTAAGATTCCATCATGATAATCATTAATTATATCATTAATGGATCGTCTGCTGCAATCTTCGTGTCAAGGTGGATCCGAGCTGTGAAGGTTAGATCTGGTGGAATGCTATTCATTCGAGCATCTTCAGTAGCGATAGCGCAGTAAGAGGCTTGCCACATCCCGTCACATACAAGGATGTGGAGACACTTATGAACTCTATCGAGACTGGAAAGTGAGCAATGGAGAGCTCCTGCCCAAATATGACAGCAGTATTCCATTATGCGCTTGATCTGACTCTTGGATAGCACGTGGCATTGTTCCATTAGTCATTAAAAAATATGCTTATTTGAACTCCTAATAGATAAAGCGGGTAAATAGCAGGACAGACCGGATTCTATAGCCTTGGATGGCAACTGGTCTACCGCAGAAAGAAATGGCAACCTACTGCGAGAAGAAATCTGCCTCGTCACTCATGTATCGAAAGACACATGATCGCCTAAGCGTTTATCACGCATGGCACATAACTGACTGATTATATTTAACTCAGATTATACTCTATCTAAAATAATATTTATTAAGAATTATCATACTAACCGAAAAAATATATAACGGGATTATTTACATATAGATCGCCACCTTTGTTTAGGATCAACATGTCTGTGAGCTTTGCCTATGATCATAGTGTAGTATTTGTGCGGTCTAGAAAATGTATTACACATAGAAAAAATATGTAAGGATATTATTGTAGGGAACGAACTGGCAACCCTTAGTATTCAAAGAACTGATCCCCTTTCTATTAAATGGACTGTTCCAGTAGTAATATAAGCATCTATGGTGTTGGTCTCTGGGAGGGGGTGCTATTCAGCAAGCATCAAGACTTCGAACTCTCTGCCTTCGACAAACCCGACCCCGAGTATACAGAGTCTATGGGGAATTTTTGCCTGAACCTACAGGCTCGGATCGCCACATGAAAATCGGCCTTGTGCCACATTCAGCCCCGTGGGGAGGTCGGATAAATACCGGCTTGCTTTCCAGCTTCAGAAAAACTTGTAAATATCTACTTGTATTGTTCTTGTTTAAAATAAACCTTTATACTTTGTAAGTTGCTGTTCTAGTTATTAGTTTCTACAAGCACCCTGGACAACATTACAAAAAATATATACTGAGTTTTAAACATGTAGGTTACTCTGATGAAGCTTTAATAAAAGTGAAACATGTTATCCTGATAAACGTTTCCTATTTGTTCTTTATCCTATCATTCTGTCAGATTCTGATCCATATTTGATCCATATTTGATCCCAATTCATATTCAGGTTAATAATTATTTGAGACAGAAAGATTAGCTTTATACGCCACAAGACTAAATTACAGGTTTGGTTAAGGTCAGAAATATTACTAATCTTTTAAATGTCTGGGGAGAGGGTCTTATCTACCTCGAAAATCAGCATTCTTATTGATTTCCATAACCTTGCAAGAACTTGTTAGCAACAATATAACTTGCGGTTTTCATATACTTCTTGCTTTATTAGTTTTCTGGAGTTTTTTTTTATCTCTACTGATTTTGTTTTCTAAATGTCCATCTCTAATGTCAGTAAACGTCATTGTTCAGTTTTTTTGTTTTCTTTTTGCAGTTGTTTATATATTAACATTTCTCATAAACTACCTGGACATTTACCGCGTCAGGAAAGTGGGCTATGACGAGCAGTTTATCATGGTAAGTTCAATGCAAACAAATTACGGACATTTTTACTTTCGACTTGTCACTTAACATTTGGAATAAATCAAAGGCAGAGACGTAATGCATTTTACGTAGGTACATCAATAAGTCTGAATTCTTTTTTGTCAGTGCACATTATTCAATGATGAATAATAACCACGTAAACAGCACTGAAAATGTCAGAAAAATGTACGTCTCAGGCTACAGACTTATTGACCCACTCTGGTACCAATCTTGCAAAAATAGTCTAATAACTTTTCAATAGATAAACAAATGCACAACAGGGTGCACAGAAAACAGAATAAAACAACAGAATCTATTATAATAATTTGAATTACGGTTATCGTATATTTTATGGGCTGCCATATTCCTAATAATAGCACAGAGAAATAGAACACAATTATGTATGCAAGTATTATTTCACTCCTATAATATATTATTTATATATATGTATGCGTGTGTGTCTGTGAATGTATTTGTGTGTGTTTCTGAGTGTATGTGTCTGTATATGTGTCATGAAAGTATTATTTTACTCCGATATTATATATATATATATATATATATATGTGTGTGTGTGCGTGTGTGTGAGAGAGAGAGAGAGTAAAAAATACATAAGATGAGATTTGGAGTGACGTCCTTTTGTCATGTAAAATCATTTGTCATGGTTCCTGCTTTATTATGTATCTTCAGTTCAAGGTCGTTGAAAGGTGTTTAAAAGCTTTCGATGATCGAATTCCAAAAGTAGCCCAATTAAAAACAATACAAATAAAATTAACAAAGTATGCTCCTTAGCCATCACTGCGAAAAAAAAATATAAATTCTCTCGGTATATACAATTCGCGTGAAATATTTCTAAAAAATAGATTTTGTTTCGCCTAAAACACGATACATTAAAGGATTCTCGAGCAAACCGCCATTTTGTTCAAACATCTTCCCTTTTTATAATTTGTAAGTCTTTCAATCTAGTTCTGTTGCCTCTTTAAACTTCCAGAGTCTTTAAGGACACCTGCTTTTCATATTGACAGGAAACTGCCCATTTCCATTCACACGTTAATCTGCCTCATTGACTTAAATCTAATTATTAAATCGCTTTTTTTTTGTATATTTCAATAAACACCTGCTAATTATTTAAGATAACTGTTGCTATAGTGCAATAATAATGTAAAAATGTCAAACCTGTTCCATTTACCGTCAAATTTATACTTTCATTCTGAAAAAATTGTAAATTGCACTCATAAAATAGGAATCTGTTTATATCTATCGTCCTCCACGGGTTTTTGAACAGAAGGAGAGGTGTATCTTTTGTTTTCTATTTAGGATAAGTTTTCCTGTTCGTTCTAAAGTATTTTAATTATTTTTAAATCTGTATAGAACCCTCGTGTCTTAGTGGTATCATCACTTTGCTTGGGATAAAAATTTATCTATCTAATCTTATTCATATCTCTCTATCTACCTCAATCTGATCATATCTACCTATCTCAGTCTGCTCATATCTATTTACCCATGTAAGTCTATTCATATATATCTGTGTAGTCATATCTATCGATATAAATCTGTTCATAACTGTTTATATCAGTCTATTCATATCACCTATCTATTAGATTGGTGCAAAAATAATGACGGTTTTTGACGTATTTTTAACGTCAAAAACCGACATTATTTTTGCAGCAATCTAATACCTATCTCTGTTGATATCTATCTACCTATCTATGTTGTTATCTATCGAGCTAGCTATCTCTGTTTATTATCTATCTCTGACTAACCTTCTGTTTCTTTCTATTTGTTCTTCTCTCTATCTCTTTCTTACTGTCTGCTTGTTGCATTATATATACATATGTGTGTGTGTCTGTGTGTGTGTCTGTGTGTGTGTATCTCTTTTGCTCTCTGCTTGTTCTCTTCTCTCTCTGTCTTTTTCCCTCTACCTCTCTGTGTGTCTCTCTAGAGCTACCCGACATTGGGCCTATATTAAATAAAAGACAATAGTAATTCACAGCAGTCCTTTTTTACGCCTTGTTTACCCAATCACAAGGTACAAAAGCCACTGAAGGTAGAAGGTTATTGAATAAGGTTGTATTATGAACGTTTATATTATGAGGATATGAAGGATAGACAACGGTCAACCCTTGTCTTAAAGAAGTTAAGCTAGTGATACAAAAAATATCCTGAGCCGACCAAGCATAGAAATAAATACAATATGGGAACCAGTAATAAGGAGTGCCAGAGAAAAGCAATGATAACAAAGTTGCAATATGAGCTCTGGTAAAAACATGGAATGATAACAGCAAAATTGCAATATGAGCACTGGTAAAAATGGTTGCTAAAAACAATTAGGTTTATAATACCCAGAAATTCATACCCAGATATCCTCAAGGACACATGGCACAGTGGATAAAGGCATTGGTTAGATCCAGTGACAGACCCAAAGAGTGTGAGTTCAATACCCGGTTTAGGAGAACTTTCAGAGGGAAAATTAGCAGGAGATAACTGATAATTGACATCCATCAAACATGGCACGTGGAACAAGAACAGTCTACCCCAGTGATCGAAATAAAGGGTTCAGTTCGAAATTCCAACCACCTGAAGAAGGCCGGAGCGTACAACG
Source organism: Acanthosepion lycidas (assembly GCA_963932145.1). Classification (NCBI taxonomy): domain Eukaryota; kingdom Metazoa; phylum Mollusca; class Cephalopoda; order Sepiida; family Sepiidae; genus Acanthosepion; species Acanthosepion lycidas. The sequence continues at coordinate 129,273,214 of OZ010579.1, read as the reverse complement.
GCCGAAACGTTGTGATAAATATGGCGACAAAGATGAGGACAATAGTCCGAATAATGTAAATACTGTACATAAATTCCAACATTCGTAACATTAATTGAAAACAGGGCTCAATACAAAAGTAGAGCTGTATTCTTTATTTTAAGATAATTATATCAACATTTATTGTTATTTAAAGACTTTCATGTTGATGTAATTATCCTAAAATAAAGTATATACACACACACATATATATATATATATATATATATATATATATATATATATATATATATATATAAGATGTCCTAAAAATGTACACATTTTCTGACTTCCAATAACTCAGATTCATGCATTTAATTTCATTTAATATTTACTTTAAATTGTTATTCTTCTTTGTCAGTCAATAAAGTTTAATATTTCTTAATTTTATCTTTATCAAATATAATCTTGTTTTAATAGCAATAGCAACGCATTTATTGTCATTTGAAGGGTGTATACATTTCTGGTAGACACCCTGTATATGGTATTTTTATTAAAAATAATAATCAAGTATTGTATTATTAGCAGATCTGTTTTCGTGAACGCTTATTTTATACGGTACCGAAATTTTTATATTTAAAATTGTCTGCGCCGACAACTGCTTTTTAAGAAGTAATTAAATTTTATAGTCCCGTCGTTTTCGACGTATGATTACCTTTCAGTTCAGTTTTTATGTTAATGTTTCGTATGAGACAACAATCCTGCACGGGATTTGCAAACAAATCCACACAAAGGGCACCTCAAAGGTTGACCGTCATATGGGTTGATGTATTAGCCCGAGATTTAGTGTTAATTCTTAATTCTCTCAGTTGGTTGAGACAATTCTTTTCAAAGTTAGTTATACCTCGGTAGCAGGTAATTCTCCAGTTTTCTTGGTTTTCAACATCAAGTTCGAACTCCTTTTTGGACTGTTTGCAACAATTAAATTGTATTTAAGTTTGTTCTTGAAGCGTAACCAAGAACGGCCTACATTACGCTTACCATGAAAAAGTTGGTAATACATGAGGATTTTCGGCATCCGATCATCACTCAATCTGAAGACATGACCAGCCCATCTGAACTGTGTTTGTATCAGCAAGGATTCGATCCCACCGATGCCACATTTGATGAAGAGATCAATGTTAGAGTTTTTTTTCCTACCGTGTATAACCTCATATTGAGCGAAGACAGCGTTTATGAAAAGTATCAAGTTGATTGATGTGCATCCTGTATTGCGTCCACGATTCTTACCCATAAAGAAGTGTGGTGATATATATATATATATATATATATATATATATATATATATATATATATATATATATATAGTGCTGGTGTTAATAAAACAGTGCTCGATGTAACAAAACTGAGCTATTAAGTATATATTAATAGATATACATATTATCCCTCACTAGTAGCACGACTCAGAGTTTCATGTACAACGCAATCTTCAGGTGCTGAGTATAGACTGACCATTATGTAATTTAACTTATAAAAATATCTGTTTGTCGCAATATTAGCTCAGTCATATATTATACGGCCATTACAGTTTCTTTTTTATTCTAAAAAATATATTTGGTATTTAAAATAAACGGAAATATATATATATATATATATATATATATATATATATATATATATATATATATATATATATATATATATTGATGTGTGCGCGTGCGTAAAATACTTTAAATTTGTGAATATTAATTTTTATATTAAGCATAATAAGAGATTACTGGTTCTTTTTCAAAAACAATACAAGCAAGCCATAATTTATATTCAAAATTAATGTGGATCAACGTATTTCAGCAGATATTTGTTTTTCTGCCTACACATAACGACCAATTCGTTTCTCTTGTTTAATATGCTAGGATTATTTATGTGTTTTAAGATAACTATTTTTTCATCAAAGCATAAATTACATCTATTGCCTTTACCATTGTAAGATTTGGTTCTTGCTACAATATCCCATGTAATAATGGGTGCATTAACACCGTCCTTTAATTGCTAGAAATGTTTTGAGAGCGCAGTTCTGTTTATGTATTTGTCGGCAGTTGCATTTTTTTTTTAAATTAACTTTGTTTGGACCTGTATCTGTTTAATATAAAATTGTTAGGTTGGAATATAGATTTATCGATGTTACTAACGCAGCTATAGTTGATCTTAACATTATTTTTATTAAAAATTAGACAAACAAGAGTTTTCACTTTACTTCCCAAAAGAAAGATTCCTTCATAAAACATACACATAGATAGATAGATAGATAGATAGATAGATAGATAGATAGATAGATAGATAGATAGATAGATAGATAGATAGATAGATAGACAAACAGAGAAAGATTCATTGGAACAGCCTAAGATAGATAGATAGATAGATAGATAGATAGATAGATAGATAGATAGATAGATAGATAGATAGATTGTAATAATGTGCGTTTTCTTCTAAGGAAATATTCGCCATTCATTGACCCTGCAAGTCAGTGCTATTCCAGTTACACTTTTCATCACTCCTTGTCATTATTCTCCGTTCCACTTACATGTGCTAATATCCATTTTAGTTTTTTTGTTTTTGGTTCTGTGGTGCCAGTCTACAAAATTCGTGAAAGGATAGTCCTCGCTGATACCTGCACGTTTCACTCTTTCAAAGCCATTTTTAACCTTCGATGCGATAAAGGGGTTATATATAGTCAAAGGTTTATATATATATGAATGGGTTTGGAGCTATGCTTAGCGTCCATATGAAAGTCTCTATCTAACGAAACTATTTCAGAACATGACTTTAGTTTTATGTTAATGTTTTGGTTTTGTGGCAGCTTGTGGTGTTGGGTGAAACTACCCCTAGCACAGCCTATTTTATGTACAATTTCCTTATCTCCTATACTAAATGTGTTATAACTTATCCATATACCGAGGTATTTGAAATGTTTGTTTTTTACTACGAATTTTGATTTATCAGTAATGCAATTATTTAATGAGCATTTAAATTCGTAAATAATTATACAGGTCACACTAAAACATGTTTGACACGAAGACTCACTACACTTTTCTGATAATAGCACAATTAGATCTCATTTAAATATTCATGGAGACACACTGGAACCTATACGTAACATACTTGTTGACAACACAAATATAATAGCATCATCTACATACAAAAAATGGCGAAAAATAATGGAAGCCTTATTAATAAAAGCAAAAGATCAACACTTAATAATATCAACTATGAACATGGACACAATATCTTGACCGTGTTCTTAAAAATGAAAATACTATATATACTATTTACATTATTCGGACTAATGTCCTCATCTTTGTCGCCATGTTTAGCACAACGTTTCCTCAAGGACACATGGCACAGTGGATAAAGACGTTAGTTAGATCCAGTGACAGGACCCAAAGACTGTGAGTTCAATACCTGGTTAAGGCGGTGGAGAACTTTGAGAGGGGAATTAACAGGAGATAACTGACATCCATTAGACATGGCACATGGAATGGGAACAGTCTACCCCAGTGAACGAAATAAAGGGTTCAGTTCGACATTCCAACCACCCGAAGAAGGCCGGAGCGTACAACGGCCGAAACGTTGTAATAAATATGGCGACAAAGATCAGGACAATAGTCCGAATAATGTAAATAGTGTACATAATACCTCATCTCAGAAATATAGACAGAAACATTATATATATATATATATATATATATATATATATATATATATATATATATATGAGCGTTATATATATATATGTATTTATATATATATATATAATAATAAGCGTTACATTGTGTGTGTCAATATTGCTGACAAATTATTCTCCATGACATTAGTTTGAGACTGACTGGGTTAAATATATGAGGTAAAACATAATCTTGGCAAAAATCATAATAACGGAAATTATTTATGAAACAAGGAAGCCATTCATAACGTTTACATGTCTTTTTGTTGATTTTATAACTTTAAATAAGAATAAAACATATTTGACTGATTTAATCTTCGCAAGAGAGTGAATGCTGAACAATCACTTGACAGATAAAGAAGAAATTTGAAGCAACAGAAGTGTGGTTCTACAGAAGGATGCTGAGAATATCATGGACCGAACATGCGAGCAACAACAGAATTTTCGAGAAAATGAAAACAAAAAAGACACTACTTACTTTTTATTTATTTTTTTTTTTTTAAGCATTTCACCCCAAGTAAGACGGGAGTGCCATTAGCCAGGGGTTACAGAGAGTGAGAGCAAAAGTAAAGAGGGGTGTTTGAGAAAATGATATAGAGAAGGACGGGATCAGGAGCAAGGTATCAGAAGATGTCGATTGACATTACATTTGAATATTTGAAGATTATAGCTATCAGGCAAGCAAGTAAAGGGCGAGAGAAGAAGTTGTTCGAATAGAAGAGACGGTTATATTTAACTGTTTCGACAGTGAAAGGGTAGGAGCGAGATGCCAACCTAGTATCAAGCTTAAATTGATGCAATTGGAGTAGCAGTGAAAATAGCTATTCAGAGCAGTTACCATGAAAATGTTTGTAGAAAAGACAGAGGGAAGCCATATCATGCCTGTGAGAAAGTGACTGTGGACGAGATGCCAGGTCACGACCTATCACATTGCATATCCGTCTATAGATTTTGTAGAGAACCTCGAGATGAACAGCGAGGGGACCAGACCATATATGGCAACAGTATTCAATGCAAGGACGAATGGTTGATTTGTAGATTTGAAGGATGGACTCAGAGCGGAAAAACCGTCTGGCGCGACACAGAGAACCAACTTTCCTTGCGGTAGATGAAGCTATTGATTCAACGTGGTTGTTCAACTTATACTTGACATCAGGATGAGACAGTTGAAATGTCTAGGGCACATAATAATGAAATAGGGCTTATAAAAGTTCATAGTCACGGGACCGATTGAAGGCAAGCGAGGCAGAGGGAAACAACACGTAAACTGCCTAGTGAGCTGGAGTAAATGGATGGCGGGGCAAGTTTCGGACAGATAACGAAAAGACAAAATTTATAAAGAGCTACCAAGAACAAGATATTGTGGAGAGAAATCATCGCCAATGTCCTGAAGGGACGCGGCACATAGAAGAAGAATCTTCGAAAAAAAGATTTTTTTAATCATTTCACACCAAGTAAGGCAATAAATATACAAGGACTTACTGTCAGTGAAACAATAAAAGAACGGGCTTCAAAGAGACAGACTGACGTTGCATTTAAATATTTTGAAGAGAGTAGTTGACAGGATAGCAAAGTCTGACAGAGGGTTCCATAGGCAAGACGGGCGAGAGAAGAAACTATTAGAATAGAACTTACGGTTACAGTTAGGAATTTCAATAGTGAAATAATGAGACCTGGCTGCCAATCTAGAACTGCGTTTAAATTCATGAAGACAAATTACCAAGGAGGAAAACTCGTCAGTAAAATTACCATGAAAATATTTATGTAAAAGTCACTGCTTTACAGCAATGTAAAACTGATTGAAGCAGATATACCGAAATTTGAAATCTGAACTTGATAAGGAAAATACCTCTAATAATAAAAACAAACAATAACGAAAATATTTTAAATAATAATAAAGAAATTAAGTGTAGACACGTTGTGAATGAATTAAAAAGCTTAAAAAGTAAGAGAAGCTTTTTAGTTTATCGCGCTCGATCATTTTTTTGTCTTGCCTCTCTGTGAATTCTTTACGGCTGAACTAAAAGACATGCCTACTGCCAATAAAACACACGCCTTTGTGTCAATAAAAGGCTTGCCTCGTGCCAATAAAAGACATGCCTAGTGCCAATAAAAGACATGCCTAGTGCCAATAAAAGAAAGGCCTCGTGCCAATAAAAGACATGACTCGTGCCAATAAAAGACATGCCTAGTGCCAATAAAAGAAAGGTCTGGCGCCAATAAAAGACATGCCTCGTGCCAATAATAGACATGCCTAGTGCCAATAAAATAAAGACCTAGTACCAATAAAAGGCATGCCTCGTGCCAATAATAGACATGCCTAGTGCCAATAAAAGAAAGGCCTCGTGCCAATAAAAGGCATGCCTCGTGCCAATAAAAGTTATTTACATTGATCTCTCTTTGGATTCATGTCCTCTTTGAAATTATCCCTACCAAGTACCAATTGGTATTTTATATATATATATATATATATATATATATATATATATATATATATATATATATATATATATATGATTTGTATATCCCTTTTCTTATGTATAAAACGTCAGTAGTTGAATGGGATATAATAAAAACATAAAGTGAAGAAAACCATTGGAAGAAGAAATTACAATCTATTTATGGAGTGGATGGAAATCGGAAAATCATAAAATACAAAAACGCTAATCGATTAATAAACAAAAGAAATTCGAAATGTCGGCACGCTGATACTTTCCTTTTTAAAAAGGTGAAAAAAAGTACTCTAAAGCTCAGGAGCTTCCAGAAATCAAAAATACCCATTTTGAAAAGTTAAACTGGAACAGTCTGTTAATGGATAAATAACAAATATAGATTTTTATACCCTTATATACATATAAAGAAGATATGGGGTACCCTGGGAGATTTGAACTCATACTCAGATATAGATATGAACAGGTTTAGATAGATAGATAGATAGATAGATAGATAGATAGATAGATAGATAGATTAAGAAAGAAAGAAAGAAAGAAAGAAAGAAAGAAAGAAAGAAAGAAAGAAAGAAAGAAAGAAAGAAATAAGAAAGCATTCTTTCCTCATTGTCAGTTCTTCCTCTAAATGAAATTTCTTAACCAATTCCTCTCCTGGCTAAAATCTCACTGCTGGGAGGCAAATGTCTCCTTAGTAATTTTTAAGAAATCGTTGGCAATTTTCTCACACCAATACTCTATAACAAATTACAAAATAACTGTTGCACATTTGATTTTTTGTAATTGAAGTGCATTGCATTTGATTTTTTCGTGTTAAAACTAAATTTAGCACAAATTTCACTTTTCTTTTTGTTGCAGAGTTACGGTGGTCTTCGTGGAGCTGTTTGTTTTTCTCTTGTGGCGACGTTAGATCCGGCCAAATACCCTCTGAGAAATCTTTTCATTACAACAACGCTGAGTGTGGTCATCTTCACAGTTTTCATTCAGGTGAGGTTTCCTCCTCACCCCCACCCAAAAAAAAAATGTTTCTTTCACCTCCCAAAGGCAGCACTTCCATCGTTACGCTTAAAAGAAAAGAGTCTGAAATGTACTAAAAGACAATTGCCAAGGAAGTCGGGGCAATTTTTACCTCGAGCCTCCAATGTATGCGTCAAATGTACCCTCGTGAAAAGCGATATAAATAGCTATAAAAGGAGGGACGCTCTGAAAGTAATACCTTCATGCAATTACAAAAGAGGCGGACAGAACAGTATCACCGTTGGATAGGGCAGGTTTTCAGTTACAAAAATAGTATTTTTTTTCTACCCGTGTCTATTCATTTACAAAGCCTTTTTCATGATAATGACGCCACTGCTGAAACACATCCTAACTATGCTCATATGCACTGTTTAGTTTCCATAAACCTTGAGCGAAAGTCAATGAATACCAATGGTGTCGCATAACAGGCACAAATATATATAAATATAATTAAAACAGTGAATCATTAACCTTCATGCGTCAAAAAACGATTGAAGGGCTCATTATATATATATATATATATAATTTAGGAAAATTAATAAATTAATATATATATATAATTTATATATATATGTATAATTTATATATATATATATATATATATATATATATATATATATATATAGACATATATATAATTTAGGAAAATTAATAAATTAATATATATATATAATTTATATATATGTATAATTTATATATATATATATATATATATATATATATATATATATATATATAATTTAGGAAAATTAATAAATTAATATATATATATATAATTTATATATACGTATAATTTATATATATATATATATATATATATATGTAATTTAGGAAAATTAATGACATAAAATTAATAAGCATTTTCATGTGACACGTTTCGTCCTTAAGGTCTTCATCGGACTAAAGTAATACTTATGTTGATGTAACTATGCATGCGCACGAAGGAGAAGAATGCTAAACTGTTTAAGTTTTAAATTTCATTTTTTCTGGTAGATATATAATTTTCTGAGAATTATTTTAATATATTTATTGTTTATACGTTATTTTTATAAATACAAATATTTATATAAATTAACATTTACCAGCCTGAATATCGAATTACTAAAGGTTGAATTACTGCTTGTCAATCATGGGAAATTTCTGGTTCAAAAACAGTAATTTAGCCTTGCTAACCAGACGCTTCCTCTGTAGCTAAATAGTATAGCACGTCAGGCTATTTGTCAGTTCTTTGTAGGATACTGGTTCGATTCATATCGGAGGACACATATTTTCTATGACAATTTCTCGGACATTCAGGCCTTTAAATGTTGTTAATACTGTTTATTATAAATAGAGCATTTACTGAAATATTTGTTAATTATAAACAGAGCATTTACTTAAATATTTGTATCTATAAAAATAACGTATAAACAAGCTATATATATATATATATGTGTGTGGGGGGGGGTACACTGATGGAACATAAAATTTCAAAACTCTGATTATACTTTTCAGTTTAATCAATTTTCCACGTCCAGGTCAAATAGCTGAATTTCATAAATTATCACACCTACAGATCAATACATGCATAGATTCCAAAACTAGAGGTGTGTCAAAAATACTTAGATCCCCATATTAATACGCCGTATATCTTTCTTGGGCTTTAAAATAGGTCCCTACTTCCACACCTCTTACACTCGTTCTCGCAATACAGCAAAAGTTGTAGGTGGACTAACTAAACTAGTGAAACACCGTCCCATCATGTACCTTACCTGTTCAATGGAATCTGTCGATCACACAGGCCAAGGAAATTGTCGGACATTATTGACTAGCATGCTGAATGGTACAGGCACCATGTGGGTGGGCATTATACCGTTGGATCAGCATATCACACCTACCTGGTTGCATGAATAAAAAATTAATGCATTGAATAATCTTCAGGCGTTACATGGTTCTGTTCAGCGTATGTACTCTTTCATATGTCCATAAAGCAACACAAATTCCAACTAACTGTAAGTTCTTCTTTTCATATCCTTGTGAAACTTTCCGAGGCTCAGAAAGCAGAATATTTGTTCATTTCGGTGAACTATGTCAAATATGTCTGTATAAATATTTAACCATTTAGAAAAATAATAAAAGACATCTTAACTTCGGTTCTTCAGAAAGGTGTTCGAAAATAGGAACAGATGCAGCTAGTCGGGGTGTAGAATTAATTTCAACTCGGAATTAATTTCAACTTGGAACTTATTTCAACCCGGAACTAATTTCAATTCGGAACTAAGGGTTAGGGTTTGGGTTTATAAATCGAGTTGAAATTAGTTCCGAGTTGAAATTAATTCTGCCACTCACCTAGTGTTGCTATTTATCTTCCAAAAGGCTTACAGCCCCATCACGTTGAAACCCCGGTTCCCATACGATCACCGAAGTTAAGCAACCTCGAGTCTGGTCATTACCTATATGGGTGACCGCTTGAGAATACCAGTAAGTATTTGTAAGTTTGGATAATGACTCGAAATTGTTAATCGGGAGCCGAGTTCCAATTCCCATTGGGTTCGTTATATTCACTTAAAAAACTTTATTAGGCTTTTTTATCACTAAAACATTATTTCACCCAAAAATAAAAATTGCGTACAAAATATTTAGATTTCGGCATGAAATAATCCACAGAGGTGTTGATATGCCCCTAAACACAAACAACGAAACCATTCTCTCCCACAAATATACGCATGCGCACATGCTCAGACATACACAAAAACATGCATGTGCGTATGCAGACGCACGTTTTTTACATTCTTATGATCTGAAAATATAATTTAGAAATTTGTAAAAACAGACATTTGAAAGGATTCTATTTTAAACCAATGAGTTAGTTTTTCACAATAATTTATATTGAATTTTTTTTAATTAATCAGACATTTGTTAAAATATGAGGGGGTGCTGAAAAGCTCCTGACCCAGAGCACTTTCCAAAATCTGACGACCAAATGGGAAAACGTCAGATTGTTTTGTAGCCATGGTTTTTATACGATTTTTTGATCACCTTGTAATTCTAAAAAATATTCAACCAAAACTGTTCCAAATGATTCCATACATTTCTAATCATTTTTATTATTACGGTTTGTCTCTTTTCGTCTCCTTTCGAACAGGGAATAACTATAAAACCACTGGTTAAATTATTACAAATCAAAATGGCGCCGGAAAAGACGCTTATTTTATTTGAAGAGCTGAACGACCATGTGAGTAAAAAGCATTTTCTTTCTTTCGACTCTTATTTTGAAAAGTTATAAACAAGAAGGGTTGTGGTTATTCACGATTCTTTCGGATTCATGAAACTATTCGGAATTTATATTTTTTATCCTCATTTTTTCCAGTTTATTTTCCGATATATCATTAAATATTGATTCCAACGAATGTCTAAATTTTGTTTCTTTAAAACAATAACGCAATGATTGGAATTTCGTGAATTCATTGTCCATTTATTATCTATATCAGTTTTACAACAATTTATTATTTATCACTTATTTTATTATCAACATTATTATGTTCCTATTAATTATTTTATTATCAATTTAATATTATATATCATAATATCAATTTCCTTCATCAGACTGATGCTACAAAATTACAAAGAGCTTTTACTAAATAGCAAAAACTACGTCAGTTGAAAACTTCCAACAGCAACAACAATAAAAAAAAATGGGTAGCCTAAGTAACTAGAAATAAAATAATGGCATAATCAAAATGTTGACATTCCACACAATCTTAAACAAAATGTTAAGTAGGAAAGTCCCGTCAGTACTAGAAAGAGCGATAACAGTTAGTGGACTCGAGATGTCTAATTTCCTGACAAGCTGTTTTAAGAGAAAAAGTTTAAAAATTTCCATCGACAGTAATACTAATTTTTCAGTAAAGAATTCCGAATATTTCCTGTATAGAAACGGTTGGTTTCATCATTACATTATCCTGACATTATCCGTTTATTCTGCTGATTGCCACGTCACCTAGCGGGATTAAACGAAGTTCGTTAGCAGATAAGGTGGGTGTAATCCTGCGTATTAAGTCCACATCAACTGCCGTTAATAAAAGTTACCGATATGTTAGAATAGCTCAAAGATTTTATTTGTAAATATGTTGATTATTAGGGAATAAGCTGAACAAGCACAAAACGAATTCCTGTTGTATCTTATTCAATTGTTCAAAAATCGTAATCCACTTCAAGACCTCAGCAAGTTCAAGCCGTCTGTCAAAGCTTTATAAATATTCAAATTGTTGACATTATAGCCACTACTAAGAATGATGTAAAAGGTTGTTGGATATACGTAAACAAAATCTCGCTCTAGTATTGACAATATTATCAAATAAATAATTAGGAATGCTGGTGGCTGCAGGACAAGAACGAATAATGTATTATCTTATCTTGAAACAAAAGAACGAATAAAAACTACAGTACAGTAACTACTCTGTTTAGACAGTAGATTGTATAATAATAACAATGATTTAGTTAAGTAATTTAGGTAGTCAAGCAACAAAATAAGATGAAACAACTGCTGGTTAAAAATTAAAATAACAATTACCTATATTAACATGACTGATGATCTTATTATCATTGTATATGCGTGTTTACATATATTATAAATGTATGTATGTAGATGAAAAAAATTATTTCGCTTCGTATTTTAAACTTTTTTCTTCAATTTAATTTTTTTTAAGGCGACGTGTCATATAATGACTGGTATAGAAGATATTATTGGTTGCCGGGGGAAATATACGTGGAAGGTAATTTATCATTTTTTTTTCCTCCATTTATTTGTATGCTTTTTCGCAAGATTTTCGCAGCCAAACAAAAATGGTGTATAGGTGTTTATTATGCAGGCATTCACCCCAAACAAGGCGGGAAGCCACTAACACGCAAGGGGTTACAGAGAGTTGGAGCTAGAGCAAATAGGAATGATAGAGGAAAGGATGAAGAGAAGGATAGGGGATAGATCAAGGCATCTGGAGATGTCGATTTACATTATATTTGAATAGTAGGGGATTATAGCTATCAGGGAAACCGGAAGAGGGGAGGGAGTTCCACAGGCGAGAGGCACGAGACATGAAAAGTGATGAAAAGATACAATATGGATTGCTATTCAAAATATTTTTGTAGACTGCTAACCTCCACAAAAATACGCTTGCTGTGAAGAAACGACTGCCACGTTCATAAAAGCTGATTCAATGAAATCTCATTACTGACTGAATAAACTCATCGGTCTGTTTCTATTTGGACATGAGCAGTAAAGTTATTTTTGATTTGTTGTCAAATTACATCCTGGCCGCACAACAGATTATCACGATATTTAAAATGACTGGTACTCCATGGGCAGTCTTCCTACATATGCATGCTTAGATAGATAGATAGATAGATAGATAGATAGATAGATATAGTAGTTTACCGTTGCTGTAAAAATATGAAATGATATATTTATTATATCATATGAAACTGATTACTACTATTAGAGGGTTTTTATTAGGCTGAGTCCTAAATAATTTATGTTTTTCTTTATTTTGTAATGAGTTGCTACCAGTTATCAGGCGTCTAGCTCTTCGATACCGTTTGAGTCAAATTCCACAATTCCGCAGGTTTTTATGTGAGAGGATTTACGATGAACTTTTGAATCTGATTTTCATTAGAGAAATTTTTTCCCTGCGTTTTTGCAGCGATTGAAAAAAGTAATAATCGGTCGATTCAAGGTCAGGTGAATATGGCGGCTTGGGATAGAACAGACCAACCGAGATCGAAAATATTTCCTTGTGTTATTCCTGCTAACATGCGAAGAAAAGATTCCGATCTTTTTTCGACTAAGCTTTTCTATAAACGTCACAGTGGCTGGACGTATAAAGTTGTATTTATTGTTTCACTGTGTTTTAACAATTCTAAATGAATATTAATCCCATCACACGCATATTAACTTTCTTCAGTGGAGCTCAAATTTTGGGGTCGGTTGTGGAGATTTATCTTTGTCAATTCACTGCTTTTTGCAAAGAATATTGTTGTATTTAATCCACTTTTCATCACCTTTTATGATATATTCAAGGAACGGTTTGTCAGGATGATACATTCATCATTTACAAAACGGAAATTACTTATGACAACCTTATATATGTGAGGTTTTAAAATTATTTTCCCTGTTACCATTCTTGTACTCTGCTCTTTCACGAAGTCAGGTTTTCACCTCGCGGCTACATGTTCGGAATGTCTGACATTGGAATAAGAAAGATTCTGTCTTTTGAAGTCGGTAATACAAAGGAGAAAACTATATTAACAATAATACGCACCGAACATTAAAAGTTAGACTTTACGAACAAAAATATTCAAATACACAAGGTATGACATCTAATAAAAATTAACGACAGCTGCGTAATCAGGTCTAACAATTATTTTCACTTGAATAATAGGCGGCTATGCAACTTAAAAGAGTTCCAGAGCTGTCTATGATTGAGTTGTATTTGTTTGATGTTGTCGGAAAAAATTTAATAACATCTGCAACATGCCGCCTATACGCTCAACGGGACTCTGGTGAGCGCAGGGAGAGGCAGTGAAGTGTTTGGAAGTAAGCCACGTATTCCTGGAATTGGTTTCCTACCAATCGTGTATGATGTTATCTTTTGGGAGAAAGCTATCAATACTCGGAAACATGGCGTGTGCTAACGGGTACAGATGGCTTACAACAAGATCTGTAGATGTCTTACGCTTGAAGATATACCTCAGGTTCACTAAGGAAATACAACATAATTATAAAGACACAACCCCCAGAATTCATAAGGTCAGCTGTCTCCTCAAAAGAGGTGAAACATTACTTGACTATTCAGCTGACATAGCACAAATAATTCACCTTCCAATGACGTTCAATGACAACTGACAGGCTGTATCTGTAATCTCAACCTTCTACTCAAAACAGCTGAAAAAATTACTTGTCTGTCGAGCTGACACAGCATGTCATTGACGTTCCAGTGACGTTAAATGGCGGCTGACATGCTGTATCCATAAGCTCAACTGTCTGCTCAAAAGAGATTAAGAATTACTTGTCTGTTGCACTTACACAGCACCAATCATTCACGTTCCAATGACGCTCACTGACAAGCCTCCAATTATTCATGTTCCAATGGCGATGTCCGCTCACCAAGATGAGGAGTAGCAACCGATACCGTGTTGTCGATAACGGTACACCCTTATTGGTCACAGTCTCTAAATTCCAATGTAATGCGGTATATACTCATTGATGAATTCAGATTTATTCAGCGTAGAATAAGCGACGCCCGTAGTTAACATTGTTGCACTTTGCTTGTAGTTTCTTTTTTGCATCTATTAAAATTTATAGTTATCACATGTTTGTTCAAAATTCGCATATTCCTGGTGAATTATTCGTTGTGTTTACCGTATAAAACCTATAGTAATTGCCATTTCGGAAATAGGCCGACCCATTTGTCTGGCTCCAACAAGCATTTCACTGTCAAACATTGTTAAACCCTATCACCATCCCATATCTGCTACAGCTACACTACTTCTTTACCTATTACATCACATATACACGTTCTGGTTGAGTACATTTCTACAAGAGGTTGAAATCATACAATGTATTGGTGACTATAATTTTCTGAACCAAATATATGTGTGCGTGCGTGCTTGCTTTTATAAATATATATATTAAACAAGTTTTATCAAATTCAGCCGACAGTTTATTATTATACAAATGAAAACATCTCGCGTTATCTTTTTACCATAGGAAACAAAGTTTTAAGAAGTGTAGCAAGTCTTAATACAAATTGTCTCAAGTGAAAACCTGTCGAATTATTTACATACAAAGGAAGCGAGATAAATTCTATTGAAAAGATGTAAAAATTCGCATAGCTAAAGCCCGGGCCGCCTTGAATAAAATGGATGTAATCTGGAAATCTAATCTACCAAACAACCTCAGGCGGAGATTCTTTCAAGCCACTGTAGGGGCGGTGTTAATGTATGGTGCCACTGCCTGGTCATTAACTAAAACCCTACAGGCTAAGATGCTGAGAGCTATACTTAACATCTTGGAGACAACATCCAACTAAATCACAACTCTATGGATCCATGTCTGATATTTCTACAGTCTTACACGAAGGTAGAATACGCTTTTCAGAAGACAGCTGGCGGGCAAAACAAGAATTGGCGAGTGATCTACTGCCCTGGACGCCTATCCATGGCGCTACACGAGTTGGTCGCCTAGCTACATTGACCAACTATGTTATGACACAGTTGGCATCCATAATGACCTTAATGCAGGACCGTCGTGGTTGGCGTGATAGGCTCATGAATGCACGAGCTATCTCGCCCAAATAAAATAAATAAAGTATTTAATGTTTTGGTTTCTGTTGCTGTGAAATCATGTGAAACCGTTCTAAACAAGACATCACTTATACCATACACGTATATTTGAATTTGAAATGTAGAGTTCTAAAAATTGTAAAATGCAACTATCAAAACTTTTGTCTAAAATGCTGACAACACTTAGCTCTTGATAATGACTGAGACAATCCAATGTACTTGAACAAAAAATGAACCATAAATTGCTAATTCACAATTTTGATTCTGATGTACAACAATTTATTCGAAAATAGAAATTGAATTTTATAAAACGTGTTTAAATGAATTCTCGCTGCCTATTTGTAATTTCAGGAGATCATTGATTATGTCCACGAAAGTTACCTCAAGAAATGGCTTATGAGAGAGCCTTCAGGAGTGGATGCTGAAATTAAAGCCATTTACGAAAAGGTTGCTTTACGGTGATTATGCTTTTCTTTCGAAATATTCTTCCAGTGTTTAATACAAAATTGGAATTGGTTGACACAGTGTTTGTTTATTTCATTATTACTTTCCTATTTTACGAAACTTCAATTCCTTCAGGACAAATTAACAAAAAATATCCAAAATGAAGCGCAGAGGCGATTATCAAATGGTTCTTTCATGAACTTGTGATTTTAAACTGACGAAAAATTCAAAATCTTTGTTTTTCTATCTAATATTATGAGCAATATTTTTTTACGAACTGAACCGCTAGAAAATCCTACATGTTGATAACTAAGATTATTCATTATCTCATACTCGTCCTGTATTATCTCATTCTTTCCCTTATCTATTCCACTCTTATTTGCATTTATCTATCTTATGATATACAAAAAATATTGTGGTTCCATAGGCAAAAAAGAATAAGGAATACGTTCCACTTTATCTTTATTTTGCTAAATCTCTTTTAAAAAAAATTAAGCACAATATTTTTTTTTTAATTTTTAGATACAAATATGTGTTATGATTTCCTATGTTTTATTTAATAATACTTTTCATTCTCCCGCCAAAACAATGACCAGCTTTTCTTCTTGGCAAAGTTTGCAAAGGGATTATCCTGTTTTCTAACTATTGAGTCTTTTAATCATTTCCCATTCAATTGATAGGGGGATGTTTTTGCAGCCTTTGATGTCCCATATATATTTTGATAGGGATATACTATTTTCATATTTCCGTACTTCACAGGGGATCTTATGATTGTAATTTGAACAATCTTTCCATGGCATATATATATATATATATATATATATATATATATATATATATATATATATATATGGCTTTAGTTCCGATATATATATATATATAGTATCCACAAAATATATACATGCTTAATCTATATAAGTGTATGTGGGTGGGGGAATGGACCTGACCGGGAACAGTTCAGCATCCCCTCGTAAAGAAATTTAAATTTAATGTTCCTGAAATGAAATATCTATTTTGTTGGTATAGAAAAGGAATATCACTGACTTGGGATAGGGTGATTAAACAGCAAAATATAAGTGAAGTCAGTGGATAGAAATAGGAAAAAAACAATAAGATTGCTTACATACAGTAATTTCAAATGGAGTCGATGCTAAATACAGCTGTACTTTCTCGATTATCCGTACCTCGATTTTCAGAAATTCGACTATCCGGACATGAAAGAAAAAAAAATGAAGAGAAATATTGAAATCATCCGAACATATTTCTCTTATCGGAACTAAAGCCATTCTAATATTTCGTCTCAGACAAGTGTTTTGATAATTTAGAAAACCATACTCTTTTCTTTCTTTCTATGTGCCGTGTCCTTTCAGGACGTAGGCGTTCATGACTCTCCGCCTCCCAATATCCCTTGCAGTTCTCAACAAGTTCCTTCCCTCTGCTTCCTTCTCGAGACCACATTCTGTCATCCACTTGCTTAAAGCCGCTAGGTATGTTATACGTTGTTTTCTCTAGTCTCTCTTTCCCTCTATTCGACCCGTGAGTATCAGATTCTCCATGCCCTCCTTCCTCATTATGTGTCCCATAAGCTTCAGCTACCTCTTCATGATGTTAAGTATAAGCCTCCTCCTTGTTTTCAACCTCTCTAAGACCTCATCGTTGCTCACACGCTCGGTCCATGATATCCTTAGCATCCTTCTGCAAAACTACATCACCCTCGCCTCGAGTTTCTTCTTCATCTTTGAGGAAATCGTCCAACGTTCGCTGCCGTAAAGAAGAACAGAGATGTCCCGTAACAGCTCAGTATTCTTTTCTTCGTTACCAAAGAAATCCTCCTGTCTCTGAACAGATTTTGGAATGCCTCCTTGGCTATCCTAATACGTCTACGGATCTCAGTGTCGTATTTACCGTCCTCTGTCAGAACGCTTCCCAGATATTTAAAATTCCTAGTCTCCTTGATTCTAGAGTTCCCGATCTGCAAATCTCATTTCGAGCTCATCCTTTTACTGATGACCACGCATTCTGTTTTCTTGTAGTTTATGCTTAGTCCTTTCTTCTCGCCCTCTTTCGCTACCTTCTGTAGGAGGTTTTGTAGTTTCTTTTCCGTGTTTGCTATCAGTACTGTGTCGTCTGCGTATCATATGTTGTTAAGATTGTGGCCGCCAATGCTAAATCCCGATAGGGTTTCCAATTCTCTCACTGTATAAGTTGAACAGGTCGGGTGAGAAAACGCATCCTTAACTTATGCCCCTTTCTATTTTTGTATATTCGCTGAACTCGTTCCCTATGCACATGCATGCTGTTTGCTGCCAGTATAGGTTCTTGATTATTCTGATATCTTTCACGAATATATCGAGGTTGCTGAGCAGTTCCAGACTCAGCGTTTGATAAAAATGACATTAGAAAATGTTCAATTAATTCTTGTTAATTTCCTTGTTGTCTTCCTGCAAAGAACATTAATTTGAATTCTCATAGATTGGTCAGACCAGAGATCATGGCTTACGTAAATCTCAGAAGCGCCGATACACGTGAAACATGCTTTACTGGGAATTTTCTTTTAATT
The DNA here is from genome assembly GCA_963932145.1 of Acanthosepion lycidas. Lineage (NCBI taxonomy): Eukaryota > Metazoa > Mollusca > Cephalopoda > Sepiida > Sepiidae > Acanthosepion > Acanthosepion lycidas. Next base: position 129,254,748 of record OZ010579.1, on the reverse strand, counting down.
ATTTGCCCAATACAAATACAAATGCACCTACATTTATCCAATTTCGGTAGTTAGCACCAAAAAATCTCGACTCCAGCAGCAAATAGACGCATTTTTTCATAAATAATAAATTGGAAAAAAAATTGATCAAAGTGTTTGAAATGTTATTTGATGATATAAATGCTAAAATTTATCTCAGAAAATTATATTGTTCTTAACTTTTTTTTTTATAATTTAGTTATTCACTTATCCGCAATTTTGATTTATTTGAACATATTTTTTCAACCTCTGTCCCAAGGTGTCCGGATAATGTGGAAAGTACTTTATTACTTTGTATAAACACCTATCATAGCGATAAAAGCAATCACTTGTCACAATCCTATAAGTAAAAAAAAGAAAAATCAAATGGTAATGTTTTATCTTATTTCCTATTCACAGTGATCATTTTGACCAATTGTACCTCGGTGGAGCAAAGAATATTCCATTAACAGAAGGAATGTAAGTAATAAAATTTATTTTTCTTCTTTAACTTTTTTATTGTTTGAAAATGATATCTTGCTTTCGGTTATTTTCATTTTGTGTTTACTCAGTTTCTGTTTTGATGCTGGTGAGAATATTTTTTATGGGCAAAATGAAACGCTTTTTATAAATTTTGTAAGAAAAAAAATTTCTCGTACAAAATGTCAAATTTCACCATTAATCTCTGCACCGAACTATAATTAATATTCTCACATTCTATTAAATATCGTCGAGCCTATTTTTTAAATATATTTTAAAATAGTTTATATATATATATATATATATATATATATATATATATATGTATATGTATATATATATATATATATATATATATATATATATATATATATATGTATATATATATATATATATATATATATATATATATATATATATATATATAGCCACTCGTGTTCGAGGATTTGCGTCTACTAGGACGGCTAGCTAGCACCACAAAGCCAACCTGTGGTTTATATTGCAACTATGCTGGGAGGACCTTTGTTACAGTTTCTCGGAGAGAGATAGCGTTATCTAGGATGCTCAATAGCTTGAACAAGGCCAGCAGACTCAAACCCTCAGTCACGATGACTTGTGACTTCGTGCTAGCACAACCATCGACGGCTTCCAAATTGTGCTGTCTATCCAATTTCACTGATACGGCTTGAATCAAACCTTGGTATGGCTTTCAGGCAGTTTTCAAAGGTGACGCAGGCTGGAATCATCATCTCCAGACTGATAACATCAAGAGGTCACCTTCCTGATGAATCGATTATTGTGAGATTCTAGCAGATTCTAGCCCCAGTCTAAGCGAACATTCTAACCACTCTGTCGGTGCCCATATATATATATATATATATATATATATATATATATATATATATATATATATATATATATATATATTCGAAAATAACCATTTTGTTTCAACACTTCTGGTGTCTTATCAAATGATGGTGTTGAATCATTACTTGATAAGACACCAGAAGTGTTAAAACAAAATGGCTATTTTGTTTTAACACTTATTTATGTTATAATTTTCGAATAAATAATTGTATTTGCTATACTCTATTGAACACTCTTTTAAGAATAGTACTTTTGGTTATTGGAATTTATTCCGTTTACACTAATCCTATACTTGATTATATATATATATATATATATATATATATATATATATATATATATGTGTGTGTGTGTGTGTGTGTGTGTGTGTGTGAAAAAATCGATTATTTCCACTATCGATGAGAGTTGGGAAATGCAAAGTCAGTATGGGCCTTCCCGCTAACTTGGAGCATGTGCGTGTAAATTTGGGTGCAAATCCGTCGAAAATTGCGGCCGTGCATTCGTTACACACACACACATCCTGCCTTATATATATATATATATATATATATATATATATATATATATATATATATATATATATATATTACAATGAATCATTCATACAAAAAGTAGATTAGTAAAGTTAATGATATAAAATGGTGAAATCCCTTGCAAGCAAAATTTTAAAGGTACATTAACCTACAAATCACTAGATTCTTATGATCCTTGTTTTTAAAAATTATAAACTGTATAAGGTCTTTCTTTAATACGCAAGTACTTTCAACTGTACATTCAGTCCTCTTCAAGCATGAAAATTATTTTGTTTTTGGTAAAATTCAGGTAGCATCCGAGACGAAAATACTAAATTAAATTAATTTTCAAATAAATTCAACCTTAGCGTTGTGACTGCACGCTCCAAAAGTTTGTATCCGTTAACAATAACACATTAAAAAAATATTTTGATTCGCATTTAATATTTCAATGCAGCTTTATAAAAAAGTTTTATTTCATTATTTTCAAAAATCAGTTTCTAATTATTATCTGTCTTTTCTCTCTTTCTTCATTCGTATATACGCATCGAGTGTCTTTTTTAACATTTTGTACATCTGTTTCAGCATTTTCCCATTGGTAGAGTTTCCCCATGGCATCAGGCAAGATGAATTATTATTAGTGATTCGTTTTTCTCTGGTCCTCTCCCAAAATAAAACCCTCAACCCTGTGTCCATTTATCACTTCTTCCCACTCCTATCCACTTTCTTCAAAACAAACAGATGCAGCTATTAAATTACTTTCAAAAACAAAATTATATAAATTTGTACAGACTAACATCCTTATCTTAAGTGGAGATATTATAGCGTCAATAGGTTTGTTACGTCCATGTATCTAGAAACAGTCACTTGAACACGGTCATTACTATCCTAAATATTTGAATCCTCACATAATGCCATCTATTCTTTTGATAGAGTTATCATTTTGCTATATAAGACTAGTTAAGTTCGGTGAAGGAAATTAAATCCGATATTGAGCACACTTCCTCAATAAATATAGAAAATTACAAGTGAAAAATACATATATCGAGAGAGGGAGGGAGACAGACAGACAGACAGATATAAATATAAATAAATATATAGATGATGATGATGATGATGATGATGGGAAAAGCACAACAGAGATCTATGGTATGGAAAAGTTACCCATCTGAACCATTGCTACCAAACGGAAACAGCAAAGCAAAAAACTTCTCTTAGAAGAGTCGTTTATATCCCACAAGACGCGAATCACAGAAGCTATAAATAACAACGATTTCCAAATAACTGTCCTTGTTTTATTACCATAGTTAAATGACTAATGTGTCAGTATTGCAAATCAATGCTAATGAGCTCCACAAATGTGACCTTGTGTCAAACCTAATTTTGTTCAATAGTCGTCTTCATTCATTGTACTGCCCATAAAAGTTAATATTTGGGGGCGTCACCAGAACAACGAACAAATAAGATACACATCCAAATTCGACAATAATTTGTTTATTATCTACACACACGTACGTTTTTTTCGTAATTCCATAAAATTACAAATGACCAGATATTAAATGTAAATCAATTTAAGGCAATAAATTATTTTTATGCAATGCAAACCCACAAATCTATGCAAATCCGTGTTTTAGTTCCGACTTCACAAAGATTTTCCTTGACTTGATACCATTCCTTAATACCATGTCCATCTTGGATGTTGGCGATCTTGGTTCTCCACAGTCTCCTTTTTCTTTATTATCTGTGAATTGACATGACTTCTTGAGAAAGTTAGTTGACTTTTCCACGAATTTTAATTCAGAGTATTACTTCTAGACTGACTACCACCTACCTTTCAGGAGATCCAATTATCCGTACTATTTAATAAATAACAAGAGGAAGGGATAGATTCTTGCCTTTTCCAAGGGCTTTAGTGCGAAAGTGAATAGAACATTCTCAGCCGGAATTCGAACTCGGTTCGACGATTCCACTTTCCGATAACCGTTACACTAACCACACATCCTCATTGATTTTACAAAAAAATACATTCGGCTTCTTCCGCCCCTTCGTTTTTCTCCTTCATATTTAAAATGAAAACTGTCAACAAATACGAAGACATTACTTCAAACAAATTAAATACAATTATAAACAAAAATTAAGATTTTTCTCCTTTTAGAAAAACGAATATCATCGACCGACAACTTTCAAGTTTGTGTTTTAACAGATGGATGGAACAGGATGGTTTCAAATTTATTTATTTGTTACCAGAGTTATTCATTTATTAATACCCTCAGAAAATGCGTATATCCATAAAAAGGTACTAATTTGAAAACGGTGCAAATTAGATACAAAATCCTAATCATCAATCGATTGATGCCTGATTGTAATCAATTAATGCTTGACATCAAAGACCCGTCATATGAAATTAGCTGGAAATGACGACTTCCGCAATGACGACTTCCGCAATGAAGACTTCCGCAATGACGACTTCTTTTTGGTTTGTAAGAAAGTTTTTGTATATTCAGTTTAAATTGTCTCAAAAATTAAACATAGGACAATTATTCAACATAATTATAATTATCAGATCATTCTGATCAATGTTTATGACCGATCTTAATTATTAATATAAAATGAACACAACTTGACACTGGAGTTTGTTTTCGTGTCAATTTTTATCGTGTTCCAGATTGAAACCTTGCGAGTTGTGAATCAGACTTTGTTGAATGTTAATGTTTTGTCCACAAACGAATACCTTAAAGATGGAGGATAAAAAGTTTCTCTTTCATCATATTATGCTCTATGACTTTCGAAAAAGCGTAAGCATCGGAACAGCGACATTCAGCAGGGCTTATTTGAATCGTATACCAGCGCTTCGGATGATCAAAAAGTGGTTTGCCAGATTTCATCAGTGTGATTTCAACCTAAACGATCAACCACGTTCTGGGAACCCTTTCGATATCAATAAAGATACCCTGTTTTCCATCATTGAGAATAAACCGAAAATTTCGACGGAAGAGACTGCTAAGAATTTCAAAAACGATATCTCAACTGCCTTTCGCCATTTAAAGAGACTTGGGTTCAAGAAAAACGGCAGATATTGGAAAATCGAAAAGGTTTCATTTTTCAGGACAACAACGCAAGACTGCATGTTGCAAAAGCGGTCTTGCGGAAGCTTAATGAGTTGAAATTCAAAGCCCTCCAGCACCCACCGTATTCACCTGACTTGGCCCTTTCGGATATTCATTTGTTCCGGTCTCTACAGAACAATGTAAATGACAAAAAAAGGGACTTTGTACACTAAGTCTAAAACTACCTCATAACCTTTTTCCAACAAAAAAAACACGATGTTTCTACGAAAATGGCTTCAAAAAGCTTCTAGAACGACGGGAGATAATTATTAAAACAATGAAGATTATGTACTTGACTAATAAATGATTTATTTTTTGTGATTATGTAAAATTGTATTTTTAATTTTCTAATCGGACACGAACTACTACAATCATGTAATACTTTCTACATATTAATTCTCCGACAGAATTGTCGGATTTTAATTGAAAAATGTTAACGGTACCAACATTCAGAAGTTTCTAGAGAATTCTGAAAAACTTTCAGCCTAGGCGTTGGGATGACAAGCAAATTAAACAGGTGCGCAACAATTCCTAACCTACGTGCAACATTTGTTTTTGTTTTACAAGTCATCCATCCAATGTATAGATTGACTCTGCTGCACTATAAGAGGTTTTCATGCAATTGAATACATTTGATGGTGATTGCATCAGCTACACTTTGCGGGTGCATTTATTACACTTCATCAACCATAGAGTTGTTCAAGTCGAGCAGTTACCAATAAAGAATACTTTGCACGTTGTTCCAACTGCAATGCAACTTCTAATGCAACTTCGACTTTCGCATCGTTACAAAAGCAGCGCATTTGTTTGCTCAATTTCAAGCACCATATTTCAACAACTATGATGGTGGTTCCCAAACACAATGGGGTGTCGTTTTAAACATATCAAAAACACCCAAACATCGTCCATCAATGAATGTGAAATTTCTACAAACATTTTTATCAACTGGTCAATTGTAGATTGGTTTCACCGATGTCAAACATTCCTCCAATAGTTATCCACTTTGAGACTTGCATAATATCCTGAACTCACTGTAATTTGATGAAGCATTGGTTTGATTTATTTTGTTTTATGGCATATCAACACCTCAATGGGTTATTTAATGACGACAAAATTTTTAGGATAGATTCGTATGAATAGAATATGTATTCTTTGTAAGATATCAATTTGTAGATAAATTTTCATTGATGTATATTTTGAAGTTTTTTTTTGTCGAGAGTCAAATGTATTGCTGGTATTATTATTTTTTCAAAAACGTATTGCTGGTATTTTTACTATAAAAATCTATTTTTATATATTCAGAGTGTTTTGACCCCAGTTTGGGTGTTAACTATTTTCCCTTAGTTGGGACTAAGAGAACAACAACAATTACGAAGTGCTTCTATGTTCCTCAAAACCTCCTTATCAGAGGCCTTGCTGTCATAACCCCTTATATTAATGAGACAATAATAAACTATCTTATGATTAATAGGTCTTTGTTCGATCATTTTTCTGATAAGACTGAACTAAAGCTTACTTTGAAGTCATACAACAGTCATTTTGCCAACTGTTCACGATGAATCCCTTCTTCTGGTGTCGTGAATGTTTTGGTACGAAGTTTTGGAGAGCTATGATCGCCCATAGAAAAAGAATGCTTTGATACAAGTGAAGATTGACGAATAAGCAAGAAGAGACAGAGATCAAAATGAACAAGACTAATATTTAAACTCCTAAAGAGGGGGTATATATTGAGATTGCTTTCTTACTCAGTAATTGTCAACCCTAAATTAAAACCTAATAATAAATTTGACAAAGTTTAGTGAAAACTTTGTCAAATTTATTATTAGGTTTTAATAAAATCATACCAAAAGCATTAAAACTTGCTATCAATATCTAGCGATATCGCTACGTAAACCTTTGCTTTATTAGCTTATCTGAGACCGGATTAGAGAGCATTAATTATAACATCTAAAGATGATCAGAGATGCTGTATATCAAGACAATATTATAAAAAAAAAGATAAGGATGTTAGTTTGAATATATTAATAAGTTGCAATAAGCCTTCATTTCAGAAATCTGTAATTTTCATCGCAGTTCACAACAACTGCATTTATTGTCGGTAGAAAAAAAAATCTGTTGTTTTTTAGAATTCATCACCTTTTTCCCTTTCTTGTTACAATTATTTCTCTTTTCGTTTTGCTTTCTATTCAAAGTAAATTATTAATGGATTGTTTTCTGTTCTTAAGAAATGTAAATCAAACTTAAACAATTAAGGCAATAAACAAGTGTTTAGTTTGCAAACGATAAGTAACAAGGAATATCGATAAAGAAGAATAAAAAAGTATTGAACTGACTGAAACTGAGGCTTACCGACCCACCTCTAAAAAACAGCACTGCATGCTTTACCAAAACTTTTGAAATCCTGTCATGACATGTAAACATTAATTCAACATTTTAATGAGAAAATCTTCTTTAAAACGTATCAAACTTCGAAATAAATACTTTTTAATAAAAGAGATTTGATTCCGAAATGAGCATTTTTATTTAATTAGTATTGAAATATTGGGTAAAGGTATGACAATTTCCGATAAGATGATATCGATTGGATAAAGATGATATTGATCAGATAAGATGATATTGATCGGATAAAGATACATTTCTAAAATATCTGATTGACATTGAGAGGCATCATGAAATATCACAAATCCTAAAGATACAAAATATGGTTGAATAGGCAGCTCTTCGCATAATTTAAAAAATGTTATGGAACCGGGTGTACAAAGAGACAAATGTCCATTTGGAGGAAGCCGTCCCCAAAGTTTGTTCCTTCTTCAATTCACTTAATGAGCGAAGATCAGCGATAATTCTTGATTCATGAGGCGTCCCAAAAAGGAAAGTGTTTTGAGGGACTGGATAGTTTCTTGTGGCTTTGTATCAAACTTATCGTGGGAGTGACGAATATTGCTTCCTTTAAGAACATCATGAAAATATGACTATATTGTCTTTTTTTTTCTCTCCAATTTTTGATTCTATCCAATCTTCTGATGCCAAAACTGGTACCCTTGTAAATGTCGTCGTGTTTAAAACGTCTTATTGATACAACCGTCCATACAGTAGAATTAAAACTGTTCACTCTCAATCCTGGAAATTATCTATCAACTGTTGAAAAGCATGCGTGACTGAGGAAAACATAAATATGAACGATGAACCATTGATAGTTAACAATGAAATAATTTGGGAATGACTATTTAACTGGGGAATTACTATTTACAAGTTATAATGAATGCCTTATTGTATATTTTCAAAGAATATACATATAATTATTTAAATACGTTCTGTATTTATTATTTATAGAATATAGCAATGACTGAAATAACAATCATTTTTAAAGAAATTTTAACTATTTAATATCGACTAGTATGGGACATTATTATTGATTACAAAATATTTAATTATAACGGTCAAAGAAAATAACAAATATTATTAAAATAAACACCATTTCAGTTATGTAACAATTTCATAATTTTTAAAAAGTTTAATACATTTTATTCAAAATTTAATATTGAATTTGGATTTTAAAAACAAATAGATAACACGTTTCTTTATGTTGTTGATATATGAGCAGTATAAGTCTCTTAGTTTTCAGATAATTTCAGGATGTCTATTTTTTTTAAAGCTGTCCTGGCACATTGGCTAAAAATATAATTCTTACAGGCTTTAGGATGAAACTAACTATATTCATAATGACGTCATAAACATTCACTAAACTCCGTATAAGTCACACGCAGAATCACATTGAGAAAAACAAATTATATAGTAGCAATCTTACAAGTAGGAGGAAAATCTTTCATGGCCTTTTTACCCCAAGGTTCAAATGTCGACCTCTATTGTTGGCAAATAAGTTTCTTATAATTATTTTGCTATAATAGCTTGTCTATAAAATTTAGAGTGATTTCTGTGAGTTTTTTAAAATCTAGCTTCAAATCGAAGACTCACGCCTATCATCGTGTACAATCTATGTCTGATGAGTTCACCCCTTAGCTATTCCGATATTGAGCCACGTTTAACAATGCAAGTGACCAGGATTGTTCTTATATTGACTGAAACAATATCGATGTACCTTTATCGTTCATTAAGTCTCATTTAGTGACTGAATCCTCAAAGTTAACGATAACTATCTCCTACTGAGTAATATATAACAATTGGCTAATGTGGGCCTAGAGAGGCACGAGTGCCGGTAGTCCTGGGGCAAGTAAACAATTCTCAACGGTTCACGTTAATATACCAGGGTCCACATTTGCCCTGACTTGTGCTACTACTGTCCTGTTGTCCTTGATGATTGTCAGTAATACGTGACCCCTCCAAAATGTGGTCTACAAATTTAAGAATATTCATTTGACCACTGCTGCCAAAACATTTTACGTTTTAATCTTTTAAGTTTCAAGAACTTAAATGAAATGAAAGTTGTATTTTAATCACTTCAAATCTGTTATTGACAAATAAGTTACTTACAATTTTTTGTTTTGTTTTTGATCGGCACCTCCCCAAAAATCTCAATATTACACTGTCGCCATTCATAGAATGTTATCCACTATGTCTAACGTCGATTTTTTAAAATAATCGATACGTTTTTAAATCCCAATAACAGCCTTTAACATCCTGATATCAAGCATGTCAGTAAAACCAAATTCCTTCCCGTGTTTTTTTTTTATTACCTGCTTCTTGTATTAAACGACATATACATTGGCATAATTTGTTTTTAAATGTTTCTGGTCAGAGGAATGATATCAGAAAGTTACGACACAGAAACAAGAGAGAAAACTAATGCCTCTTCTTTAGTTTCCAATAGCTTTCATATTTTCATCCCTTTTAAGTAAACATTAATCAATTTTCGTTTCTTTTATATAAAAATAAATTAATTTTCCTCCATTTTAAATTTAAAAAAAAAAAAAAGAAGTATCTATAAAAGTTAAAATTTCAGCGTTAATCTAATTTTCATCTTAAATCTTCTTTTCTTGCTTTGTGTGCTGCTAATCGAGTCTGACAACTATTTCATCTTTTTCTTTTATTTTTGGTTTGTTTTTACGCTGTCAATTATTTTGGCTTGAGATTCTGCTATCCCTCCTCAAATTTCATTTTCCTTTGCCTTTGTGTCATTTTGTGAATGCTTTGCATCAGGGAGACACGTGTTCGTTTTCAAAAAAAAAAAATAATCAATGACAACAACGATGCTCTCCGCTTTCCTTTTCGTGTGATGATGCAATCGCTTTTTTTTTTCCTCATAATGATGCTTTCCCTGTAATGACTTCATCACTTTGTGATGACTTCATCGCTTTGTGATGACGTCATCGCTTTGTGATGTCGTCGCTGCTTTTTTTTTTTTCAAGTGGTGACGCTTATCGTTATTGTTTTTTTGTTTCAATATTTGAACGAAAATTCTGTCAGTATTGATGCCAATGACATTATTATTATTATTATTGCTGTTGTTATTGATGATGATGATGTGAATTTTTCTTTTATAGTTTCAACAGGTTAGATTAATTCTTTTCTTATTTAACTCAGTTATAATTTATATAAAAATATTTTTACAATTATACTAAAACTGTTTTCATACCTGTTGTCACTGACGGCAATATGATCAAATTTCAAATCCAAATTGTATTTCTATTTAAAACACCAGATTTATTAGCAAATATATACAGTTTACTTACGGTTGTCGTAAAAATGACTCCAAAGAGTCACGCATTTTGGCGTATACTCATTTTCCTTTTATCCAGGGGTTGTTACCAGACAGGAATATGAGCCCCCAGGACACAAATGCCTATTTCAATTTTATCCATGGTTGCGCGTGCGCAATGATTCAATGATTAATAAAAATATTCCTACAAAATTTTATAAAGAATTTTTTTAACAATTCTATTTATTAACGAATAATTTCCGAAAAGTTCAATAAAATTATTTGATTTTTACTGTTTAAAAAATTAACGCTTTTTATCATTCTAATATCTTATTCTAAACTTAATGAAATCGTGTGTGCGCGTGTGCTTGTGTATACATTAAATGGCACAAGTACATGTAAGTCAATCACTCACATCAAAGACACACGCATATACATTACATATGCACGTGTACGGGCCTACGCCGGCGGGGCATAACGGACGGTGAATTAGCTCTTCCTTTATAATACAGATTACAGGGTATCACTCCATATACTTATAAAAGTCCATTTTCTGTAAGAACAATTTAGAAAAAAATGAAAAAAGAAAAATATATATAGAAATGGAGATAAACTTTAAAAGGGAAAAGTAAAAAAAAAAAAATAATTGATTTATTAGCTGCTTATTAATGCCAATAGTTGATGATATTGAAAAAAAAACCTCAGAATGTGTGTTATGTAGTTTTATCACAGGTCTAAGAGATAAGACAGGAACAAAAGAAAGGCTATCACAGAAAGTAAAACAATACAAAAAAATATACCGACCAATACATAGTGTATTTTATAAAGGCACAGAAAATTCCTCCAATGAAAGTTTGGAAGGTGATAGACAATAAACATTGGTTGTGCTTGCTCTAACATCTATAAGAACGAGGAAAAATTATCTCCTGCAAAATGCTTATTAGCTGAATCACTTCCGGCTACTGATAATGTCCATGATGTCTACTCCTTATACTTCTGCGAAAGTTAAAAATTTGTAGTGTTTAAAAGGGAAATGAGAAACTCTGCTAAAGAGGATCGATTAACCGCTGACTGTATGCATGGTAGAAGCAGGGAGGCGGCTTATTATAGATTACCCATCCTGTTATAGAGAAGTAAATGCTGGACAATCTTTCCACGAATGAGGAGAAAACTAGAGGCAGCTCTAATGAAGTTCTACATAAGGATACTGAAAATTTCACGAACGGATCAAGCAGGCAACAAGGAAGTCTTAAAGAAATGGCACCGAAAAGAATTCGGGTAAAGACAGCGGAAATGCATAATGAGAAAGGAGAGCTTGGAAAACTTAACACTTACGAGGCATAACGAGGTCAAGAGGGATAGTTAAAGGCGGCGAAATAATAGAAATAAACTGTTTTTAAAAGTTTTTTTTTTTTTTTAGTATTAATGAGAGTCCAAAGATTGAACAGTTTTGAAACAGCTAAATATCTTCTTTGCGTTGTTGTAGTAGTTATTGGTTGGATCTTCATGATGTCATTTGCGGCTGCGTGCCATTGGAAATTGCTTGGCGTGCCGCTTATGGCACGCGTGCCATATGTTGCCGATCCGAGTTTTAAAAAATGTTTTTTCAATGTCATCAAACTTATTGCCATTATTACACAGTTTCTAAGTTAATTAGTTCATTACTTTTCCTCTTCTTTTTCTTTTACAGTTTCAGCTTCACTCCCAGTGACATTTCCTTTTTAACAGAGTCTTTTTTCTTACACAGTCTTTAAAAACACCACACCTTCAAGACTGAAAAGTCGTGCTGTTCATTGTTATCATAAACAGTAGTGGTAAACATTGCAGTGGTTCAATCTGCAGACGAAATAATAACATGTCTTCAAAAATTTGCTGCACTTGTATCAGATACAATGTCACGAGTGCTGTTTCAATTTTTCTCGGGGCTCAAGATTTCCGATACACAATACAAATACAATCAAAATTAAATTAGCTCTGAATAACCCAGCAACATTTGAAGAGTCGTTAAATACACAAACCAATGTTACATTAATAGTTAAATTTCCACACTTGAGTTCTTTCAATTTTCTTTCTAATTCTAACAACAACCAATCCGCGTAAGTTGTTAAGATTGTGTCTGTCACTAATAAATCCTGGTAGGTTTTCCAATTCTCTTGGAATTGTCTCGCAGAATAGGTTAAATGAATTCGGTAAGAAGACGCGTCCTTGTCTTACTCATTTTCCATTTTTTATGGAGTCATTAAATTCATTCTTTATCCGTATATAAGTTCTTTGTTTCCAGATTACAAATTACTAGATTACCTTCAACATGTTAACCAAGCTTTTCTAGTATTTCAAGTAACTTTTCATGTTGTTCCCTATCGAATGTTTTTTGTGTAATCGATGTAACATTGTTCTGTATTTGTGCTACTCGCTCCAATAGAATTCTAATCATAATGTATTATAAATATATATTCGTATAAATCCATATGTCTGCAGTTATATTTTATACAGTTACATACGCATATATAATAGTTTATATGTAATGTAGAAACCTTACACTGAATAATTCATATTTACAATTATGTTTGTACATAATATATATATCTATATATTATATACAATAAAATATATTTTTTCTTTGTTCCTTATATATCTATAAAAATGAATCAATATGTCCATAACTTCGCACTGGTATTAACTGAAATTTGATCTGAAATTTTCACTGTATAATGCTTAATTTATGGGATTAATGGAGAACCATAGGTTTAAATGCAGTAATAAGAAAGTTGCATTAAAAATAAATATTTGGGTAAAATAAACGCGTTTCATCGTCAGGCTACAAACGTACTGATGTCCATATATATATATATATATATATATATATATATATATATATATATATATATATATATATATCGATTGATAATTAGTAGGGATAATTCCAAGGAGGAAATTAATTCAAAGAGAACTCAATGTAAGTAACATTTAGTTTTTTTTAATAAATCGAGTCAATTTATCCAGACGAAAAGGGAGAGGAAAAAAGAAAAGGAAAGAATTTTAATATTAAAAGATGAAAAAAGAAAAAGAAAAATTTCAATATCAGGTTTTAAAAATCAATCGGGGGTGGGGGAGAGAGGGAAAGAAAGAGGGGGAAGAGAGGCTTAGATTTTTAATAAAGAGTCTGAAGAGATGAATATTTGTATATTCATTAAATAAATTATAACCGAATGGATTTTTAAAGACCGTCTGTACACATTATATATATATATATATATATATATATATATATATATATATATATCAAGACATTTTTATGCTTATACATTCTTTTTATAGATACAAATATTTAAGTAAATGCTTTGTTTATAATAAACAGTATTAAACAACATTTACCGGCCTGAATGTCCGAGAAATTTTCACAGAAAATATTTGTCCTCCGACAGGATTCGAACCTGTATCCTATATGGAACTGTCATTTAGCTTGACGTGCCTTTAACCTTTAACTTGACGTGCCTTTAAAGTTTAAGAGCAGTAAATTCGATCTTGCTAACCGAACGCTCCTCTGTGGCCAAATCGGTTAAAGGCACGTCAAGCTAAATGACGGTTCCGTATAGGATACAGGTTCGAATCCTGTCAGAGGACAAATATTTTCTGTAAAAATTTCTCGGACATTCAGGCGGTAAATGTTGTGTAATACTGTTTATTATAAACAGAGCATTTACTTAAATATTTGTATCTATAAAAAGAATGTATAAATATAAAAATATCTTAAAATAATTGTCGGACTTTGTCCATTTCATAATATATATATATATATATATATATATATATATATATAATGAGTACAGACGATCCTTAAAAATCCATATATATATATATAAATAAAGGTTTTTATATATCCCATGAGGGAAAAAATATAAGAAAAAGTATTTGAAAACGCAACTGGAGTCATTAAGAATATTTATTTACAGTAACATTACCGGTTTCACAGTTCTATGATTTCCAAAAGTTATTCTTAGGATGGAGAGATTTATTCCCGATGCCGTGATGTGTCTTGCATCTGGTGTTCGAGAATTGTTTCCGCTTTATGAAAAATGCGGCACAGATTGTTGGTTGATTGTGATCACATGATCGGGCATAGTCATTTTTTTGTGCCAAAAATTGACGATCATAAATTTTTGTTATCAAGTTCTATCCCCACCCCCCATACCAAAAAAATATTTTAACGAATAAAATTTTGTAGAAATATGTACCGCAATAATTTGATGATCTCTTTTGAATGACACCCCACCCTGGCCCCTTTGTTGATTTTATTACAATGTTTTGATCGATTGATTCTCCAACTTTATTTGCCTTCACATCTAAAACCATCCGGAAAATATCAAGCAACACACAAATCTTTGTTTTAGTCAATGGTCTTTCCAGGGAATGAACTCAGGCTATTGTTAGATGATTAATACAAGAGAGGGGCTTAATAATCGGGGAGTCGGAATTTGTTTTAATATACAAGAAACGAGACGGAAAATCATTTAAAGGGTTCAAATGTGGTTATTAATAAGCTCACAAAGTTGAAATGTTTCCTCAAAACAAACAAAAGTCCCCACCCGATCGATTATTAGGTATCTGTGAGTCGCACACTCTATTGCTTTAAAAGAAATAATCCTTTGGAAACACTGCATATTCTGTCCATAAAGGTTGATAATCCTCTGGCTCTAGAAATGTTTCGAAAAGATAATCGCACATATTTCATTGTTCTTTTTTATAATGTTGACTCATTTGGGGATTTTATTTTTTTTTGTTCCCTTTACTTATTGTATTTACATAATTAACGAGACGTGAGACAACCAAGAATAAATATATCCAAAACTGAATGTGACTGCCATTAAAATTTGAAATTTAAAGTACTATATTGAATTTATGGCAAGCACACATTCTTCTGTAAAAGTGGTCACATGACAATGTCCCCGTTCTACCCGATTTGCCCAAGATCAATGTTTAGCAATCTGATAAACGCTCTTTATTGCTGATGATGTCGGGGCACCTCGAAACGATGCAATGGTTAACAAGCTTGTCTCGCTAGAACAATTACGACTGAATTGTTAGTTCGATACTTATTGAGTGTACTATACTTTCGGCCTTGTGCCACATCTAAGCTACGCTTGGAAAGTCAGGGCACCCTGAGGTCGTGTAATGATTAACCAGCTTGTCTCATTAGAACAATTACGACTGAGTAGTGAGTTCGACCCTCACTGGGTGGCCCTGCTTTCTACCTTGTATCACATCTAAACTACGCTTGGAAAATCACTATTGCTAATGATATTGAATCACATTAAAACTCGATTATGACTTTGTGTCAAATAAAACATCAACATCATGTATACGTGGGTACATCAAAAAGTTTGTAGCTTAATGATTTAAAAACATTTATTTTACATAACAAATATTTATTTTTACAATTTTACTTAACCCAATACTTCGTTACAATAAAGCGAATATTATACAGTGAAAATCTCAGATCAAATTTCAGTTAATAACTATGTCAGGTTACAGATTTATTGATCCACCTACGTATATTTACTTATATATTTAGAAGGTAACTATTACGATACTATTATACGCATATTATTTATTTTATATTGATGTCAGCATTTGTTTTGTTTGTAATATTGAAATAACATTATAAGCACGGAACTGATTTCGCAGATTGTCTTTAAGCCTTTGTTAAATTTCTTTTTCTAGTTTATTACTGGTATCATTATCTTTTAAATAACCTACTTGAATCATAAATGTGTTATTATAAATGATCTACATATTAAACTCATAAATACATGTATATAAGTGTCTCTGTGTGTTTTTCACAGAAATGAAGTCGATTCCAAACTTCTGATGGCAGAATTAGAACCAAGCCAATCGGATTATCCCATCGATTATTTCCCAAGTAAGTACTTCGACTTTTTTTTTTTTTTTTTTTTTCCACTTTCATAGATATGAGGTTAAGGGTTATCAGCGCGGAAAGTGAATTCGGCGTGCCGATTTCAAATTCTGATCAATTCTGTTTCGTTCACTTGGCGCTAATACCCCTGAAAAAGGCATGAATCCATCTTCCTACAGCTATGTATTAAATAGCAGGAAAACTGGGCTATCTTGTCTTGAGTGAAGGCTAGTCTAGAAGAAAAACTCTGAATTCAAACCTGAGGAGGACTTACTCACTGTCTAACCTCATCAAAACGTGCTGGAACTTATCGCCATCAAGAATTGGTTTCGAAAATTGCCTTAGCAGAGTATCTCTCTATATATCTATGCTCATATCTATCTGAATCTGTTCATCTATCTATCTATCTTTCTCGTATATCGCATTGTGCAGCTATATCGTAACAGCAACAGAAACACAATGAATTATAGGAACGAATAACGAACAAACAGATATCTGCTCGGGGTGGACTAATTTCAAATTCAACAGATGTTAACAGCTTCAATGCATAAAAACAACTTTCCAGACTTATTCTCTAATAAGGATTTTTATTATCTGTTGTGGATTCCGAGATGAAATCCGGTCTCAAATAAATGACAAACGCAGGAATGAAATATAGCAAATAAATGTATTGACGTAATAATACAATTGGTAATACGGTTAGTAGATCCAGAAATGCAGTTAGTAGCAATAATATTATATATACAGTCTGGGAAATTCAGTATCGAAGTATGACTTCCCTTTGAGTCTACGTGCTCGCAACTGTGACTCCTACCTCACACTCTCACTGTATCAGTGTATCTCTCTATCAGAGTATCTCTCTCTAACTGTCTGGCTCTCGGGTATACAGCAGTACATGTACACACTGGGCGAGTCCACTAGTATGAAAAAGGGGTGGACTCCTTAACATTATCCGTTCCTCAAAATTCCAACTCTTACACACGGGTTTATCTCTCATCCCGACACGAAGATGCCTGCTATAAAAAGGTGAAACACATTGTCTGGACAACTTTTCAACTTTGTCACATTATCTCCACATTTTATTTTGGTGTTATTCTACACCCTCGGGAATGCCTATTAAAAATTATTTCACTTTTCCATAAACATTGTTTTTCAGATGTCAACGTTCATATAATCCCCTCTCTCTCTCTCTCTCTCTCTCTCTCTCTCTCTCTCTCTCTCTCTCTCTCTCTCTCTCTCTCTGACACACACACACACACACACACTTAATACTTAACCGCCATATGGAAACGTGCTGGAACTCATCGCCATCAAAAACTGGTTTCTAAAAATTGCCTTAGCACAGTAAACACCAAGTTTACCTCGTTACAATTCATGGTGCAAAATCAGATTAACAGATTATGTGGGTTTTAAATTCTCCAAACTTTCTTTCCTCATTATGTGTTCCCAAAATTGTAGCTGTACGATATTCGAACATGACCTGTCTCTCTCAATTACAATTTTGGGGACACATAATGAGGAAAGAAAGCTTGGAGAATTTAACACTCACCGTACACATTGAAAGCAAAAAGAAACAAAGGAAAGCAGCGAATGACATACCTAACAAGTTCAAACAAATCAATGGGTAAACAAGTTCCACAAAAACAAAGAGGTTCGTAAAGGAGCAATGGGGTGTGTTTTGGAGAGCCAATCGCACCCACATCCTGATATAGGATATATATATATATATATATATATATATATATATATATGGAGAGAGAGGGGGTGAGAAAGAGAGAGGGAGGGAGAGAAAGAATCTAGTCCTTCGCAACGGTAATCAAAATTGAAATTTAGCAATCAAAAACCAAAACCTTCTGACAACTATCTTTTTTTTATATTTATATTTGTTTTATTTATGGCTGATTTTAATCTGTTGGACCCTGAAACATAAACCCGCTTGCGAATATGTTATCTATAGACCTTTTCCAGGAATTTTATTAACGCAAAACTGTCTGTAACACCGAACCAGTAGTGAAAAGCAACAAATGGCCAGTACGAAATTGCTCAAATGAGCAGCTCTATTCTACTTGCGCGTTAGTCTGCATAATTGTTTTCAATATTTAAATCGCTGGGCGCTGTACCAATCAGGCTCATTGCCAGACGTAAAAGAATAAACTATTTTTCTATTGTTTTCTTTAAATTAATTTTGAAGAATATGCGCATAACTAACGATATAACATCTACTTATCATTCCGTTAGATCTGTTTATTTTTCATTTGTTACTTTGTGTGAATGTCTGTGTGTGTGTGTGTGTATTGTTTTTTTTTATGAATCCGTAATGGAATCAGTTGATCATTGATATAAAATTAATCTAAAAAAATGCATCAGTGATTATTATTCATTTTTTTTTATTTTAATTTTTGATTTTTTTAATTCATTATTTCCCATTCGTTTTGCTTAATGTCGATCGTAGAGTGATGATCTATGAATTATAATAAATCAATAAAAACATAATGAAAGAAAAGATTAAAAAATCAATAAGAACTTTGGTATTATTATTCATTTTTTTTTAAATTTTCACTTCAGTAATTTGAATAACTTTAAGACTATTATAGCTATTACTACGATGGGCATATTTTGCGGGACTTCTACTCTTTTAACTAAAAGCAGTGACAAACAAAATTTACACACATAAATGACGATTGTTCATTGTTAGTAGAGGTGAAAGGAAATTGAATAAATTTCAACAAGGCCATATTTTCCCGTTTTTTTATATAACATTTGACTGATTAACAAAGGAGAGAAAATACACCTGCAGACGTATATAGCTGAAAGTTAAGACATTAAAAGTTAGCTATTGGGAATTGTGTGTGTGTGTGTGTGTGTGTGTGTGTGTGTGTGTGTGTGTGTGTGTGTGTGTGTGTGTGTGTGTGTGTGTGTGAGAGAGAGAGAGAGAGAGAGAGTGAGAGAGAGAGTGTGTGTGTGTTCCGCCACTCAAGGTAAAGATATCCTTATGCTGGAAACAGGGGTCCCGTGCCTGGTGTTATTACTACTGCATGTTAAAGAGAAAAGAGATAGAACACAAGAACTTTCATAGCTGTTTAACAGCGCCATCTAACTGCATCTTGGCGAATCTGGTAAAGCCATGTGCGTATAACTCACAAAAAAAAACGGGAAAAAATAAAATGAAGTAAAAATAAAAACTATATAAAAATTAATAATAATGACAGTACGCCCCACCAAGAAATGCAGAGAAATTCAACTAACACTTGCGCAATATATCTGAAACTTATTCTTATTATGCTTCATGCGAAACATCTAGTCACGTGGTCTACACAAAGAAAATGGAAGATGTACATTTTTTTTTTTTTTCGTATTTGTTTTCATTGGTCGCAAATGTAGACAGCTTTGAGATTCTTATGTCAGTACGTAAATTTTAAAAACTCTTCAGCTCCCAGAAAAACAAAAAATAACAAAACATAATGATATACTTGTGCATATCATCAACAATGCTGACCTAGTAGACTTATCACATTGTCTGTCACGTGATTAACTCAATGAGAATCGAACTCATTAACAGAATCATTGCACTGTGAAAAGCAACCACATTGAATCAGTCGTTGAAGTTCTGGTTAATAGGAATAATTGCATTTTAGAGTTATCTCCCTTATATTATCACCTATTTGGCATTTTAAATTGGCGCTACTACTAGAGAATTTTTTCTACTAGTTTCATTTAATTTATAATCTTTGCAAAAACAATAAAAGGTAATTTCTTCACAAGTGGACATTATGAAAATAGATTTTTAATTCAATATTATTGTAATATAAAGCCAGTTCTTAATTATTTCCCAATTCGTTCTTTTCTGCTATTCATTGATTTTTTTTTCTTGATACAGGAAACAGAGACGTTCTAAGAAGACGACAAACAGTAGCAAATGTACCCACGACTGCCGAATTAAAAAAGATTCTTGAGCCCACGAACTCAAGAGAGGTGAGTTCATAACTTCACCAAAATAGTAACTTTTTAAACATAGTTCTTTGTTTATGTCAATCACCAATAAGTTCTTCTTCTCTGAAGGTACTTTTGTTTATTACTATATTTCATCCAAAATATAAATTATTCTTCACGTGCAAACAATCTGATTGGTTGGCATCGACCAATCAGCGAGCGAGCTTTGGGGAGACTTAAGAAAGCTGTGAACCGCTTCTCCCAAAAGTGCACAAAATTGACTACATAAAAATGGAGCGATTACAAAATTGTCGCATTACTGCGATTTGTAAATTGTCTATAATAACGTAGTGATGATTAATTAACCAATGAATGCTTGACGTTGTATGTGATTTGAATTTTGTATGTATGTATGTTCGTGCGTAATAGATCCGCACAAGTATCTAATTGTGTTGAAATAGGGTTTATTTCCTATAAATGTATAAGAACTGCACACATTACTTTTCTTTTTTCATAATCTATTTTGCAGATAAGCACATAAATCGCCTTTGCTTCTTTCATATTGTTATAGATAAGCGTATGGTTGCAAGAAAGAAATACGACAACAGCAGAAATAGATTTACGTGATTTATTTCAATAGGAACGTGTGGTTTTGGGACAGCTACCTTGTGGTATAGTTCATAGGCCGGCTGAAGATCTGGGTTGATCTCTCATAGTAGTTCCCGCTGGTTGGCGTGGCGCTACTGCTGCTGACCGCTCAGTCTGACCGTGACAGGTCTCTTCCCTGGCCTCTTGTTGACTGCTGTTGTACTTCCGTGTGACCCCTTTTATGGCGTTTTTTATGGATTAACAAGCTGGAAAAACGACGCGAGTATAATTAGGAGGGAAGCATTTTTATTGGTCGAAAAATAGAAACACTTTAAAATATTATATTATTTTATTTTTCTACTAGAACTCGTGCGTCGGGAACATGCATAAACGAAGATAATGGTCATTTTGTGACGGGGCCTTGTCCCGTTCACATCCGGCTTTCGCTCTTGAGTATGTTAGTTTATTTGCCTGTAAATCAGCCGAGATATGTCTTATTTTATTTTATAACAGCATAAACTGGCTAGTAGTTACTGAAGATTTTTTTTTATTTCTTAATACAAAGGCCGTTCGGTATCGGGATCATTTTGCGAATTTTTCTATAAGAATTAATAGACTGACAACACTAAGAAGTTATAGTAATTAAAACAATTTGATTTGTTTTAAATTTATTGTTATAAACAATTTTACACTATAAAAATTAAATCAGAACTTGTTGACTATTTTTATAATTTATTTTTCATTTATTTAAAGTCAAATGTTTGTGACCAACTGGTTTTAATAACAATAACCGTTTGAAAAAAATATTCATAATTAAAATTCTAAAAAGTCGTCTATTTTTATTCCTTTGAACAATGACTACTAATACTAATAACTAATACCAATGAAAATCGTTACAAAGAAATTTTAAAATAAACAATCAAAAATACGAACTATTTCTAAAGAAAACTTTACAGAAATTTTCTTCTAATTATAAAAATTCAATAACTTTTCGTCTATCCTATATAAATAAATAATAAAGAGAAACAAAAGTTAAAGTATTTATCAGTTTCTTTCTTCTCTTTACTAGCTTTTCCATAGCGCCCATTACGACCGCAATTTAACGCATGATGAATTCACAGATATCCGGCACCATATTCGATTGAAACATCGACGTACCAGCCGAATGCTAGAAGCTCATCACTTCAGTAGCCGGGCTCTCTCTTGGAATGGCGACCGAAATTATCCAGGTCGCTCACCAAGCGAAACAGGTTCTTCTGACCGCATGCGTTACTTCCGTCGACACCGTGGCAGTTCCTTATCCAATAATTCATCCCCGGAACGCGGCTGGTCGGCAGCGACCGATCCGACACCCAATACGAAACATGCATCACCGTTATCGGTAGTCCCAGAGAATCAGAGTATCAATACATCGAGCCAAGGTGGATCAGTGTATCATAATTTCTCTTACGACCATGACATCATAGAGGACAATCGTTCGGTACGCTCAGAGCCACCCATCTTCTCCAAGAATGTCTTCGACAGCATCAAGCCGATACCACCTCTTATCGAGAAAAGTGACAATTCAGAAAGCACTTACGCCATCGACAACTGTACCTTGTCGATGGAGGATGAGACTCAAACTTCTGATTCAAAGTTGACTGATGTAGAGGAACCAGATTCGGAGAAAACAGAAGTAGATGTGGATAATGAAAATAATCCGAAAGACAATAGCACACCACCAGAATAAACATTTTGAAAAGCAAACGTGAAATTGGTGAGCATTTGTGCGAGAGACGCTTATGGGTATGGAGACCAAATTTTGTGAAAAGATCTTTGATATCTGAATTGTGCACTTCTCTGAAAACTGACATCTTATACTCGCCTTATTCTCGACATTAAACAAAAAAATAAAACAAAATAAACATTAAGCACATTCACAGATAGATAGATAGATAGATAGATAGATAGATATGTACAGGCTTAGATACATAAGGTAAAGACTGAGATAGATAGATAGATAGATAGATAGATAGATAGATAGATAGATAGATAGATAGAAACAGACGAAGATAGATAGATAAGTGCACAATAATACACTTACGATCTACAACAAACCTCATTATGAGATCATTTTTATTAAGTTCATTACCACAAAAGAAAACATTAAATGATCAGCCTAGCAATTATATTTAATAATCTAGCATTAAATTCAATGGTCACTTGACCAACAAAGGCAAACTATTTGTATATAAACATTATTCGACATTCTTCTTGCAACTTCAAAAATGTCCAAATTCATGAAGAGTTTAGCAGTCAGAAATATAGGTAATTTAGTTTTGCCTATATTCACGACGTACATACATATAAAGAATCGGGCGAACGCGCACATCTATATAAAGTTTTACATACATAATGTGCGCATTAAAACTGGAAATCACATATATGCTCAAACGAAATCACAGGCATCTCTGTTTATAGTGCTGACTGTAGCTCTTCAGAGGGACAATTAAAACTTGACACATAAAGACTTTTCACGTCCTAATATAGAATTTAATTATTTTACATTTCAAATTCCAGACAGCTGTTTTGTTTATATATATATATATATATATATATATATATATATTAAAAAAAAAGAAGACAAGTAAGATATGAAATCCGGTGTTCTTATTGATATTTTTATTTTTACAAAACAGTGCTCAATGTAAATTTACAGAGCATAAATATTATAAATTAACTGATTTAAAATATGGTTTCATCGCTACACAGGAATTACTATATTACAAAAACAGAAACCAATAACTTCAAATTCAATTATATTAAATTAAAAGCATTAGTTCTGTTTCATCTTCAAGCGAATTTTTGAAAACTTTTCTTAATGCGTTTCGTCCTCGAATGGACTATCAAATCAATTTTTCAAACTAGAATTTAGATTTTTAAAAATTCAATAACCACATTTCCTCATTTTCGTTTATTAGGCATTAAATGACATCACTTAGCATCTTCCATAGTTTACCTTGATTTTCACATCTCGCCTGAAGAATATTTATGAGCGTTCTTAAATTTAAGTTTTGAAAGTCAAACGACATTTTTAAATCTGTTTATAAATACTTGTTTCAAAATAAAATCATTACATTTTCCTTGAAAGAACAACAAAACACTGAAAAGCGTCGGTAAGAAAAAGTTTAACTGTTGTCGTTATAAAACAGTAAAAGTTTTTCTTACCGACGCTTATATATATATATATATATATATATATATATATATATATATATATATATATATATATATATCGATATGCATAGATAGAGACAGAGATAAGAGATAGAAAAATATCAAACAAAATCTATATATGGATAAAATCTTTCTCTCTCAATCTCAATTTAACCGTGACAGCATTCGAAAAATTCATTCTAATTCCGACACGAACTCTATATACCGGAGTTAAAAAAAAAAAAAAAAAAAAAAAAGGACGACGAAGTTTTCGTCGGTTGAAATAGGTCTATACACCAAATTAGGTCATTTTAGACTTGGTAGTTTACTACTACTATATATATATATATATATATATATATATATATATATATATATATACCAGATGATACATATAGAGACAGAGAGAGGTAAGAGATAGAAAAATGTCAGACAAAATCTTTATATAGATTAAAATCTTTTTTTTTGTCTGTCTCTCTCTCTCTCTCTCTCTCATATATATATATATATATAATGTATTATATCCGACAAATATTTTGTGTTTATACATTATTGTTATGGATACAACTTATTTGAGTAAATGCTCTGTTTTAATTAAACAGTATTAATTAGATTTACCGGTCTGAATATTTGAGAAATCTGTTATAAAATATGCGTCCTCCGACAGGAATTGAACCTGTATGCCATACGGTAACCATCATTTGGCCTGACGTGCTGTTAACCAATTCAGACACCGAGGATTTCAGGTTTAGCAAAGTTTAAATTACTGCTAATAATATTATACAGGGAAATAGCTTATATATATATACACACACACACACACACTCCCTCCCTCTCTCGTTCAATCTCTCTCCTCATATAAGATCTCTGTGTTTTATACCACCAAAATCAATTTATTTTCAGAATGAAATGTGTTCTTTCGTTCCTGCTTTTTGGAAAAGTGTACAGTTCAACTAATTTCACTCAATTTGGATGAGCAATCCTGATTCCTCAAAAATAAAAATTAAAAATTAAATTTAAAAAAAATCTACTTTGATCCGCTGTATCGCGTGTATGAAACACAGGAAAAACATTTACTAAGATTTACAAATACATTTAAACAAAATTCCTTTACCATTCGTTCTTGAAAGAAAGAATAAACAATGATGCAACTGAAAAGAAATATATTGAAAAAGAAAAATAATATTGTAAAATAAAATAACATTGTTTATAAGAAGAAAAATAAAGTTGAACAGAAATATAATCGGGCGATTTCCTACTACTTTCTACAAACTGCTATTTTCTAACAACACCGGAATGAAAATACGTGTATATTTGTATAAAAATTCAAATCGTCATATCTATCAATGAGCATTTTATACGAAGGGAGATAACTTCTGTTAATAGGGACTGCACACAAATTTTTTTTGTGTGTGTGTGTCCATATTTTTGCTTGATTGTTTTCGTTTTTTGTTTTGTTTTTTCTTCTTTTCTCATTATTTACATTTTTGTATATAGGTTTCTTTGTTCTTTTATATGAGTTATCAAACATTTATAAATTTGTTTTAAAATCATGCAACCGCTAAAAGTATAAAGAGTTGAAAGGTTTTAAAAGAAGTGTTTTCATAATTTGGTTTACCTGAACTTTTTTGCCACCATTCGCCGAGAAAGAAGAAGCAAAAAACAGTTAAAACAAAAAATAAAACAAAAATAAATATTAAATGTTTTTGTAAGCTCAACAAATGCTTTTTGATATTGCTTTAAAATAAAAATAAAAATAAATGTGAACTAAAATTTATATTTTACGCTGGAATGCTGAAGAAAGAACCAACCAGCCAAAATATTGTGTTAAAAATAATTTTTTAGGAGTTTTTATATGAATGAATAAACTATCAAGCTAATACCTAAGATTTGTTGGTAACAAACAAGTTTACTGAAGCAAGAAACACGATATTTTTGTTGTTTAATTATTATGGCGATGTAAAGAGAATTGTTATAACTTCATGGAAGCAGATATTACATAAAAAAAGGCATGAGCATTCCTGGTTATAAAGCTTGTTTTTCATTGAATAGACAGAATAAGGGAGCAGCAGAGGGTGCGATGGACCGGGCATCCACATCGAGGAGGCATCGGATCAAAGAGTGAAATAAACATTTAGTTATTGAAATTTGAAATAAAGTGTTTATTTCATGTTTCATCGGTTTTTACATATTTAAAAATGTCTTCCTTTCTCATATTTCTCAGTACTAGACTTAATAATCCCCCCCACCTTAAGTCTTGGGGGACATACAATCATTCTTTTACCAATGCTCATATTGCAATTTTTTTGCATTGATAACAGCAAAAATTGCAATATGAGCACTGGTAAAAAATGATTGCTGAAGACATTAGGTTTATAATTCCCAGAAATTCATACACAGATATCCTCAAGGACACATGGCATTAGCGCCAGTGACAGGACCCAAAGAGTGTGAGTTCAATGCCTGGTTAAGGCAGTGGAGAAATTGGAGAGGGGAATTAACAGGAGATAACTGATAACTGACATCCATTAAATATGGCAGGTGGAACTAGAACAGTCTACCCCAGTGAGCGAAATAAAGGGTTCAGTTCGACATTCCAACCACCTGAAGAAGGCCAGAGCGTACAACGGCCAAAACGTTGTAATAAATAAGTACTTGACGATAAGGATTTGTAGCAGAGTGGTGTTACTGTAGCGGGTTTTCACCATTATGTGAGGGTGCGTACTACAGACATTTAACTTTGGCTAGGAAAGGTGGAATTAAGGACAATGCGTGGACGCAATGCAATTTATATTTGACGTAAAATAGCATATAGTATAAAATACAAAACAATGTAATGATTTCAAAACATAACAATTGTATTTACTGGTGTTCGGTGTACAAGCATAAAAGCTGAAGGTGTGATAGAGTCATGTCTTTCAGATTTGGAAATATTTGTACCTAAGCTTATAAAGATGAAGTAATTATTAAACTGTAGTTTAGAAGAATAAAGTTCCTTTAGCATGTTAGGAATTGTGGATTGTAAACCTTGGTAAGTGTTCAGAAGAGATTTTAGAGTTCGTACTTTCCTGAATGTTGGTAATGGTCTTTAACGTCTGACCGCAAAGATTACATCTTGGAAGCAAGGAGAAAGATGAATGAAGAGAAAACACGAGGGAGCTTACACGTGTTTTATTTATATATGGATGTGTATCACGTGGGAGGCTCAGAGCATATTGAGCGGGAAAACAGATTTGTCACGTGCAGACGGTTTGATTGGTCGGAACTGACCAATCAGCGAGCTAGTTTTGAGTAGATTAACCAATGAATGATTGTCGCATGATTATCTATATACTGTGCGTATGTAATGGTGGTGGTGGTGGTGGTTAGCACATTACTATGTAACAAGAAGAGACCTATAACTTTCGACAGAAATGAATTCAAGAAATACGTGAGTTTTCATATACAAGAGCATAACTCCCAAAAGAAGAGGGGGAAAATTATATTTTCGTATATACAACTTATTAAGTTTTTAAGCATTAAGTTTGCAAAATATAGAAAGTTGAAGTGGGCCTCGTGGTGGATGCAGACGTTGTAATAAATAAAGTATAGAACGCGACTGACGTCTGATTTATACAGGTTGTATTAAACAATACTACAAATAAGTTCTTGCAAACTTAATGGTGTCTGCGACCAAACCTATCTGCTGAAGAAGTGTCGATGTTTCGCCATCTACGGATTCTGTGGTAATAACAGTGTAGAGCAGGCTGATTCTGCAAAAGTTCATTTCGTAGGTCTTACCAAAAGTGAGTGTTCTTCAAAAAGAGGTAGAAAAGCGCGTCAACCAGCAACTGTAAGTTGACTGGCTAACCTTAAACAACCAAGGGCAGATAATCATGTCCTTTATTTCTCATAAGCTAACTCAAAAAAAAGAAAACATTCATATACTTAGCCATAGTGTGTGAGTGAGAGAGGTGCCACGTGATTGTGTGAAATTAAGCAGCTAGCCTGCCCTTGAAGTTGCTACTACATCTCAGGGCAAAAAGAGAATGAACACCATGTATTGACATCATGGTAGACAAGGTGGGGTAATCCCCACAAGTTTAATCACCTCTTTTTGCAACCTTTGCCAAAAAAAGACTGCTTTTATTTCTGTGGATGTGTGTTTTGTTGCTTGCAGAAAAAAAGTAGTTATATGTAATGTGGTTCCATCACTAAATTCCATCAAAGATATATTTACAACTAGCTTAAAAAACAGCGCTATCGAATGGCATTTAAACTAGCTCCCGTGTAGGGCTCTTGATTTGGGCCTTCATCAAAAGAGCTAGGGAGGGAGGACTAGATGTGATAGGCAACAATAAACTACAGAAGATCTCAAAATTGATCGCTGCATTTAAGTATTGCATTAAAATTTAAGCTTATCTTTTAAAACTTCAACAATAATTATTCTGCCGCCACTGAATTTAAAGACAATTTGATGTACGTAGGTTCTTCTTTTCCGTACAATTATTTTTATTTCATGGGTAACTTTCACTGGATTTCACAATTAATTCCAAATTTATATGCAAGTTATAAAAGTTGTTATCGTACAAAAAAAATTGTCACAAAAAATTGCCGAAAACAATGGCAGTAATGAAAACTGAGGGAATCCAAAATTTCAGGATTGCGGGACGGTATCCGGCACGGAATGTTTTTAATTTGTTCACGGAGTCGGCCTGATTCCAAAATGGTATATGTTGCTAGCAGCAAACCAAACAAACTGCTAATTTTAGATTGTCTAGACATTGTAGTCACAGAATCGGTTGGGGATGTAAATTCAGGCGATCGAATGAAGGTTAATATAAATTTAAACTACTGAAATAGTTATTCCTTGGAAAGCTTCAGAAGAAAAGCTGAATGACTTAAGTAAAAATTTCCATCACAACATTCAGATTAATGTTTTTCATGACTGTGGAAAATGTCCTGAAAAATGTTCATAATCCTGTAATTCTTCAAAGTGTACAAAAAGTGAAAACTATTATCAATACAAATGCTATCAATTCTCATCCGAGGCAGAAAGAGGTTTTTCAAGAATGAATATTATATATTCATTCAAGGGCTTACACTGAAAAATGCAGCAAACTTGATGACAATTAATCTTATTGGTCTCCCTTTAGATTTATGGGCTGCCGCCTCCTTTCGTTAATACATGGCTTAGAAAAATCACAGTGCTGATGACAACAGAGTGAGGCAAAAAAAAGCTGAAGACTATGATGACAATCAAGTGGATATTTTTTAAAGTGAAAAATCATGAATAAAAGATTTTAAAGCATTTTTTTTAATTATTTTCCTTTCAAAATGATAAGGTGCAATGTAATGCAGATTAATTTTGGTATTTTTGAATAAGTGCAAGAAAAATTTGCTTTATTCCGAAATTATATCCATATAGTAAAATATAAACCAAGGGTCGGCAACCTTTTGGAGTGATAGGGCCAAAAAGTGTCTTCTTATATGAAATATAGTTAAAAATGGCAAATTATTTAATGAGACACTTGTTTCTGCTCGATAACTTTTCCTCGTCAGGTGAAATAATTGTCGGCAACAAGAACAAAATATCATCCAGGTGGTCATCACCCAACCTTGTTCAAAAAACGATTTTAGTATATTTCATATTCGAAAAAAGTTGTTCACAAGCGTATATACTTTCAAATAATGATACCATTCAAAAGGCTTTTATATTTTCCGCTTGGCAAAACATATTTCTTGTAGAAGTCAGCAGTGAATTCGCAATTACATTTAGATTTTAAAAATTCGTTGCATTGTAAGATGATCAACTCCAACAGATATGTTTCTGGCACTTGCTTCACAAGTTAATTAAATAATTTGTGTCCAGGTGTTAAAGTTGGCGGGGCGAACAAAAATCCTTCGCGTGCCGGATGTGGCTGGGGTGCCGACTCCTAATATAGACTATGGAAAAAAGTTGTTGAGTGAATCCGCTCTTGAAATCTTTGAATCCTACACTGGCTACGGCCTCTAGGAGTAAAGTTGAAAAGGTGTGACACAATGACACACTGACATTCACATTTATTATATAGAAAGTTTAGTTTGACACAAAGTCAAATAAAAGTGGTAAATGCACGAAGTGAGACTGTTGTGTCAATCTTTCAAGTTGGAAAAGCTTTCTCAACTTTAAAACAATCATTCAAATATTGGATTTTTTGTATTTGCTCATATGGCCGGATGTCTTAACATTTATCATCACAGAAAGTGAACCTGGCAATTAGAGTTCAAAATCCAGTTTACTTACTTTCAAACTAATTATAACGGAGATTAACCATTTCCATACAGGAAACAATTGATATTTTTTAATGGAACACTTAATGTTACTGTCAATTGAAATTTGCAAAATCTTTCTCTGAAGTCTTTCAATGTTTCTCAAGTTCACTGTTACCACTCTTTCTAGTATTGACGGCAGTTTCCTTCCTAACCCTTTGTTTGAAGTTGTGTGGAATATCAGCATCTTGATTTTATTAGTGTTTTCTCTGCTACTCATTTTTATTGTTGCTGCTGTTGGAAGTGTTCGAGTCAATGTGAATTTTCGTTTTGCTTTTGAGAAAGGTATGAAACCATCTCTTCTTTCACCGCACTCAAACTACGGATTACACACCAGCGTAGACAAGCTCTCTAGCCTTGGCTAGTAGCCAGTTTAGGAAAAGGAAACTTTGAATTCAAAGGAATATCCAGTAAATCATGACAATAAAGAGTTGTGGCGAGACATATCCTGAAAGATCATAGCACTTTAAAAAAAAAAAAAAAAAAGATCCAATGGAAATTAGAAATATTTTCAAAGTCTTCAGTCAATTGCTAATATGTACAATGTCACTTTCAGACCAATTTCCTCATTGGACATGGGATTGGATAAAAAAAAATTAAATTGTGTGTTCAATCAGGCTGTGCAGAAATATGCTCTGGATTAGTAGAGACAAAACAAAGACTTCAGTTATGTACTTGAGATTCTTGATGAAATCCATATAATAATCTGCAATATTATCAGTACTGGAATGGCATCTCAGCTTCAGTCACTTTCCCCACCACCATGACATAGTTTCTCTGTGTGTTTTCTATAAATGTTTACATGGTTCTGATTAGATTTTCTCTTTGATACCTTGACTTTACAAATTCAACCACAGTACTAGATTGGCAGTTAAGTCCCATCGTTATATGGGTGAAATGGCTAGATGTAACCGTAAATCCTATGCCAACAGTTTCTTCTCTCACACTTCTTATTTGTGGAACTCTCTTTCTTGCTTTCCAGTCAATTTTGATCTTCAAAACTTTAAATGCAATGTCAATCATTATCTTCTGTCATCTTAATTCCCATTCTTTTATTGTTCTCACTCCTTAATAATGTTTTTCTTCTTCTCATATTGTTTCATACTCAGTAACCACTTGCATCTTAGTGGCTTTATTGCCTTGCTTGGAGTGAAATGATTAAAAGACAAAAAATGAATGAATATACAATAATGACTTTGTCCTTCTACTTCTATTCAACATCTGCTAACCCTGGAAAAGACTCTTCTTGTATAGGAAATTGTTTTTTGACTTGCTAGTCTGGTTAGCCAATTACTCCTTGTGGCCTTATACCAAACTAAGATAACCTGAATAAACAAACAACTATGGCAAAGGTGAGTAGTAAAATAAAAGCTTCAATGGCAAATATCCCCACTGTAATAGCCATTTTTTTCTTGTCAGTATTTACCAAATTAACGCTTCACCAGATTCACTCAGTGAAAATCAACCTCTCTATGCAAGTGTAATGGTGAGACAAATAATACCAATAGGAAATATGAATAAAGTGTGCTTCATTTTTTGCAGTTTCATTTTCCATGATTCCAATTATCCACAGTCAATCCCTGAAATAAACAATTCATAGATTTTTCATAATAATGGTTCCAAGATACAAGAATATGATTCTGGTAATTTGAAAATACCAAATAGAAATTATAAAAGTGCAAAAAAAAATATCTGGAAGAAAAGAAAGAAAAATATTAAAAAAGATATTGTGTTGAAATTGCAATGGTAACAAGCAGTCTTCTATCAGTTACCTCATTTTTATTGCAGTATTTTCTTCTATTTTAGTTAGTGTTGTAAAATTCTTACTGTGCCAAATAAGATCTATGGCAAGAAATAATCTCCTATATATTGCTTAACTTCAATATCTGCCTATATTTCTGAGATGAGGTATTATGTACAGTATTTACATTATTCGAACTATTGTCCTCATCTTTGTTGCCATATTTATTACAACGTTTCAGCTGTTGTACGCTCCGGCCTTCTTCAGGTGGTTGGAATGTTGAACTGAACACTTTATTTCGCTCATTGGGGTAGACTGTTCTAGTTCCATATGCCATGTTTAATGGATGCCAGTTATCAGTTATCTCCTGTTAATTCTCCTCTCCAAGTTCTCCACTGCCTTAACCAGGTACTGAACTCACACTCTTTGGGTCCTGTCACTGGATCTAACTAACACCTTTATCCACTATGCCATGTGAGCGAAATAAAGGGTTTAGTTCAACATTCCAACTACCTGAAGAAGGCCGGAGATTACAATGGTCGAAACATTGTAATAAATATGGTGACAATGATGAGGACAATAGTTCGAATAATGTAAATAGCGTATTGCTTAACTTATATTACATTATATTGTTTTTATTGTTATATTTTATTAAAAGTTATTGTTGTTGATTATTAGTTATTGTACCTAATTTATAAATTAAGCTAGAAGAGTCATGTTTGTAGACCTTTGACAAATTACAATCCATACTATGTAAGGAATAACTTAACATTCAGAGTATGTCCGACGACATGCAGAAACCCCTGCAGTATCAGCTGTCACATGAACAGAATTTACAAAAAAGGCCAGGCCCTTTACAGAACTTAGTTTGCCATATCTGCAACAAGCATTGCAACTTAGGTGTTGGCTCCAAGATCCATTGTCATTCACATGAGAACTAAAACTACAGATCAAACATGTCAGTGATAGTCTTACTTGTTTAATGAGTTGACAAACATCCTGTATGTATGTATAGAACTTTTTGAGACTTATCAAAATGCAAAAGAAAAACTGAAAAGTGTTATGAAAAGGTCATGCTGGTGCTTTTCTAAATGTAGCTTAGCTGTGGTACAAGGACAGAATTATGGAGCACACTGTGTGGATCGAACTTACTATTGACTTGGGCCTTGTACAGAGTGAAACTTACTGTAAAAAGAAAAATTATCTAGCAAGACAAGCTTGTTAACCATTACACCATTACATCACATGAAAGTGACCAAGAAAAATCATATGGAATAAACTGGACCATATAGGTAACAAAACTGATCACGTCTGTGATAGGGGCATTGCTTGAGTAAAACAGGAAAATTGAGTGATATGCAAAGTCATTGTAGTAGAACATCGACCAATTATGAAATGACTTTAAATATTAACAATTCATGACACATTTGTGGAAGAGTTTGAAAGTCAGATGAAAAAAACATCTACAAAAATATGGCTAATAACAAAATGTCTCTCAATTCTGCCAACATTGTGTCAAAAGTTTTAAAAGTAGGTCATCCGTTTTAAAGTACCATATCCGTTCAAAGCATAAGTAAATCTTACAATATTTTGTGATAGTCGTACCCAACAAGGTGGCAGCCATCTTGCATGTATTAAAAAAAAAAAAATAATAATGTATATAGGGTTCAGTATTATACATTGTTTCTAGCCTCTGTTGAGTAGACTTTGAACATAACCACAGAAATATGGGTTGTATATACAAAATGACTCCAATAAAAAAAGAGTGCTTATCAACTCATTGTAAATGAAGGGATCACTAATCCAAACATTGGGATGGAGTGCAGAGTTGAACCATAATCAGCAAAAATGAATTCAAAATCTGCCTAACGTTCTTAGAAAAGGCATGAACACATTTACTTCATGAAGTCAGGTTCTTGCTGCTGGTATCATGTAACCCAGTACAACCTGTTGCATGTTACTTGGAGAGCAAATAGGGGCAACCCATTTATTCCAAAAAATGCTGCAAAGTAACTTACATTGACATGTATTTAAACTTGAATGGGTATGGTGCTTATCTTATAAGCCATTGTTAGAAAATTCATGTTATCACATTTAATTAAAAGTTTTATGCTTGTTCAATGATAGGAATTCTTTACAAATTTAAAAGCAAAAAGAATCAAAAAAAGTAAGGTAGAAACATTTACAAAGCATGTCCTGATAGTAAGGTTTTAGCATCTACAAGAGAAATATCCAAAAGAAAGAGTTCTTGGCAAGAAGCTGTCTGAGTGAAACTTACATTTTTTTAATTGAATACAAAGGCAATGAAGATAATTCACCCTTGTCATTGAACAAGCATAAAACTTTCAATTAAATGTGATAGTATGAACTTTCTAACAATGGCTTATGAGATAAGCACCATGGCATGGTACATTCCAGTTGCAAAGGTCAGTGTTGGTAGAAACAAGGAATGTAACTCATCAGAATAAATCCAATAGAAATAGCAATAAAGTAGCAAAAACTTGTCTGTGGGAAAGGAGGTTGTAGGGTGGCTACTCTAGAGCAAGTTCAAAACCATGTATGCGTCCTTTGAGGTCCAGTTTAAAATATTTCTTTCAAACTTCCAGAATCAAAATATTTGTATCTGTCATTATAACAGCTGAAATAAAAGGTACAGATAAATGGTAATTATATACAAACCAAGGTCAATAAGGTTTTTCTGCAAGAAAATCTGAGAATGATTAATATCCTTTAACTTCCAATAGTCTCACTTCCCAAACAAATCTGGTAAAAGCACGAACAACTAATAAAAACATTAGGGTGAATCAAAATTATTTTCATTTTTTAATTAACTATATATTTTTTTTAAGCTTATGTAATAAAATATTAAACCTTTCAATGATTTCTGCATTTCCAATGGTTTTCAAACACTAATGGTCATGTCCTCCTCTCCTGTGTTTTAAAGCATCAAAGACAAACTTTATTAAGAGCTACAAAGGACAGGAAATTGTGGAGATCCATCATCGCATACATCCTGAAGAGACACAGCACATAGAAGAAAAAGAATCAATGATTAATACTTCTGGCATTTATACCAAAAGACAAGTCACCACCTTTAAAATGCTTCAGCCAGCTTTGACCAGTATGGTCAGATATTATTTCATTTCCTTCCACTTCCCAAATTCTTTGAATAGTGTCAGTAACTTTGAGGCCCTGTCTAAAATAATGGCTGAAAATTGTAATAATCTCAATATTTGTGTCCACCATCAAAAACAAAAGTTACAGCTGAATAGTATCCATAAAAATATGAATGCTCTGAAGGAATGGCTCTCATGACTTATGCTCTTAATCTATTGGATTCTGAGTTTTATTTCTAGAGGCAAACTTAAACCACTTTTGTTCAGCAGAGTCAGATATTGTTTCATTTTTCCTTCTACTTCCCAAACCCTGCAAACATCTTCACCGTCTTCAAGTCCCAATTTAAAATAATGTTTCAGAATTCCCATAATCTCAATATGTGTATTTACAATTACAATATATGAGGAAGTCATGGAGAGCCATGATCACCTATATTCTGTAAAAACATGGTATATAAAAGAAGAAAAATAGGAGATATATATATTTTACAGTCATAATCTTTAGCTGCAGACATGAAATGAGATTTGAAGTAAAGAAAAAACTTTAAAAGAAATATTTTTGATGGCCACAAAGGGTAAGAATTGATAAAACATAAAACATCAGAGAGAAAAATGATTTATTATAAATAACAATTTTATAATGTAAAATACATTGTGGTTGAAAAATATCAAATCAAAACAAAGAGTTTTTTTTTCCTCTCCTAGACGAGTACTTCTCAAACGTCAGTCATAGATTCACAACTACCTAATCAATTTACTAAGCTAAGCTGAGTACAGTAAAGGAGACAAATACATTTTGGACCACTGTGTTGCACAGTGTAGAAGTCCTGTCTGCATTGAGAATCAGCATTCAAAATATTGGCTTTGCTCTGGGCTGGAGACTTGACCATGAGTAGGAATTACATAACTATCCCAACCATCAAGTGTAATTTAATGTAACTAAATGTAACTTGATACAAATGGCATATAGCCACAATTACAGAACACTCAGTAAGGAACAAACTCACTAGACATGCAAACTGGTCTGCCTGACAAGCAGGCAAACACCCACCCTATGCTAAATGCCTAATCTCGTTAAAGGATTAATATATACCACAATTACATCAAATAATTTTAATCATTGCCTTGAAATTTTTTAATTTCAAATAAATTATTATTATTTAAATCTTTGTTCAGTTATAATTGACCTGTTGGTTAATTAATGTCTTATTAATTAATCAATCACAAGAAATATTCATTTGTAACTACCTCAGCTACAAATCAAATTTTGTCACTTATGATCTTGTACTGACTTGGTTAAATCAATTCTATCTGTGATGATATCAACCAATCTCATGGTTATAATAGTCAGGAATATTCCTACTGATGCCAGTGGTGAAAGCCCAGATTAAAATAGAGTTTTTGAATGATTTTCTATGTAAACAAGCCTTCTCAAATCTATCCTCATAGTCAGTCTTGTACCATACTTAACTCAGCATATTAATTCCTAAATATGGCTAGGCTACTAATTTGTTTTGACTATCACAAGGAGAGTTCAAAGGTTATAGGGATCACCTTGACTAATACCAAATCTCCATAACCTTTTCCTTGTTTTATCAACTTCTAATCAGTTGAAAAGTTAATTTTGCCATTGTTACTAAATGTTCTTTATCATTAGTACTGAGAACACAACAACTAAGACAATTTTTTTTTCTGCATGACTAAAATGTTGGTTACAAACAAAAAGTACTCTACAAATTCTACAAGTTTTAAGGACCCTCAAGATTAATTCTATGTTTTTTTTTAATTTAAAACACAATTTTTATTTTATTTCTACATTTCAACTCCAAGTAATAATGAAAGCTATATTTCAATGATTCATGTAACATGAAAATAAAATTCATTTTTTGATATAAAATGTTAAAGTATTTTGTCACAAGATAAAACAAGATGTCTATCAAACTAGTCATATAAACAATCATTTTAATACAAACAGAATCTAAGCTAGTTTTTTTATCTTTGTACATCATATGGAAAAAAAGTGAACTTCTTTTGTCATCGAATTACACTAAAAGTATAAATAATGTTTCAAATTAATTTTTGTTTTAACTAACATCTTCAAACTTTACGTTTAAATGAATCAAATAACCTATTCAAATTTTTCAAAAGTATGAATTTCTACCAGAAAATAATTTTCTTAATTTTATTGATTCAATTTCTCAAAACAAAATAAAAATTTAAATGAAATTTAACAAATGATATATTTATTTATTTTCCTCCTGCTCTTTGGATCAGGATCTGAAAAGGACCTAAAATTTAATGCAAATGATATCTCTAGAACTGAATTTTGAAATTTAAGAGGAATATCATTAGCTGAGGAATAAACTGAAAATTATATTTAAACACAAATCAAACGTTTTTGCCAATTTCATGATCATATTGAGCTGATGATGACCGCCAACCTGTAATACTAAATCAATTATAAATAATCTGACAACTTACATTAACCTTAATGTATGTGTATGCATACGTGTGCATGTTATTAATATGGGAATATTTATTTATGTAAATAATTCCAGTTATTTGTTAATACTATTCAGAAATTTTTGTCACACCACAAAAAAATTACTTTGCGCTTACCAAAGGTGTCATGGACTAGTAAATATAGAATAAATAATGAAAGTCATTTGTGCAAAAGCTAGAGCAAAATTGTTAAATACCAAATTAACAAGGCATAAATCACCTTTTGTAGAGAAAATGGTTAGTATATTAGTTGCACATGTAATTACTAGTATTCTTGTTATCCACATGCAAGGATCAAAACATCTGATCACACAAAGCTCATCCATTGTAATTCAATAGTTAATATGCTGCTCTCAAAAGCCATTGAGAGTGAGTATAATCCTCATCAAATTCTGTGGAAATTCATTCTTATGCCAAAGTTGGCCTACTCCAGCATACAAATCTTTAAAGCAAAAAAATTCCCCAAATTTACAGTCAATCAAATTTCCAGAACATAATACACAGAGATGGTTCCAAGGTGCATGCATACATGTGTACCTAAAGTATATTATAAGTGACTATATATATATATATATATATATATATATATATATATATATATATGATTGGCTGAGGTTTGAGATATTTTTGTCTGACATCATATCAACAAAATATTATATTAACTACTCCAGGCAATGCATTCACCATCTTCATCATTGTCAAAATAAGAAAATCCAAGACAAAAAAAAAATTATTGTGCAGTCATCCTAACTGTTTTAAAAAATCTGGTCAGGTTAAATCTAAAATAAGATTTTACTTAATGCTTATTTAAACAAAAATCAATTTAAAATCAACAATAAAAATGTATTTCATTTCCTTTTACATTTTTAAGAAAATTTATTTAGTAATTTATATTAAATAAGAATAATTTTAGTTAATTAAAAAATTATCTTGTATGGTTATTTCCAATCAAAATTTATTTTTCAAATACTTGGAATGTTTTTGCAAAAAGAAATAAATTATCCAATAACTTTTTATGTAGTTTTTAAAACATTTGTAAACAACAACAATAAATTTAAAGTTTATGGCATAGTGAGAATATTATAAGGCAAGATATGAACTAAGAAAGGATTTCCACTGTTTGTTCTCATATAATAAAAAAAATAATAATCCTGTTTCTTTCCCACAAATAATTTTAAAACAATGGAATGAATAACACAGAATAAAAATTGTTTTAAGAAAATTAAGTAAAAATAAGACTGAATACAAAGATTGCAAAAAGTTAATAATTATACTTTAATTAAAAATCAAGTGACATATCTCATTTGTGCATAGAAATATTCCACATCTGAGGTGACCTAAGAGTAAAGGGAGATAAATTCGAAGCCTGCAACATCAGATGTAAGGGAGATAAATAATAGTATAATTTTATTTTTAACACTGTTCAAAATATTTATTTTTACTTCAACGTTCGTTTCCTGACAAAGCTACAGACAACAAAAAGTTATTCTGTCAAAAAAACATTTCAAGGTTATTTTGGTGAACTGTTTTTTTTTTTTTTATTGTCAACTACAATTAAAACACAATAAATATCAAAAGTATAGTTCTTTGTAATTAGCAAATATAAAAAAAACTTAAAGAAAATCTTCACTTTCTTAAGACCAAAAACGGAAGAGTAAATCGTAATTTCTGTAGGCATTCATATGTTAACCAGCGGCTTTACACAACGAAAAATACTTGAGACTTGTTGGTTATGAGAACAAGAAAGTTTGGGTATTTTTGATACAATTATTTTTGAATTACCAAGAAATTTCCACAATCATAGCCCATTTGGTCAAAATTTAGGCACTGGTCTTCAGTTCTTGAACTAAACATACAATGTGTTCAGGTTTTTTATTAATTTTTGACTATTTTTGTATGACTCTTATTTTGTTGTTTTTTATTGAAAATTTGTCAAAAATTAAAAATGCTAATGCTTCATCTAAGGAATTTGAGAACTTAAGACTACCACTATTATTATTATTAGCTAGAATACACAAATGACAATAAGAAATTAAAAAAATTTCAAAGTAATATCTTTACAAAATCAGATGATATAATCACAGAAAGTAAAGAGAAAAACTAGAAACAGTTAAGTGGCCTTGATCCAAGTTTTTTATCGACTTCAAGATACAAGTATAGATAAATAGCATAAAGACATGTCGATGACAAAAATTGTGACCAACAATGTTAACAATTTCAATGTACAATGAAAACTTATCATGAAAATATAAATATGCCCAAAAATCCTTTCATATTTAATCATAAAATATAATGAAAAAAATTATATTTTGCATAGATCAGCACTAAATTTGTGGTTATGAGTATGTAACAGTTGTAAACAGAAATCTTAACATCAGATTTATGTTTATGGTTAATATATATATATATATATATATATATATATATATATAGAAATCAAATATAAAATCAAACATTAATAACATTAATTTAAAACAGGGCTCAATACAATTAGATAATAGAACAATATTTTTTATCATAGGATATTACATTGGAACATGTATAAAACCACTACATAACTGCACTCATGTTTCGATGTGTATTATCATATCTCATCAGGCAGTAATTTACTGATGAGATGTGATAATACATATCAAAACATTAGTGCATTTATGTAGCAGTTTTATACATGTTCCAATGTAATATTCTATAATTAAATACATATATATATATATATATATATATATATATATATATAACAAAGATTTTTTTTGCCTAAGAGGATAATACTTTTAAGGCAAGCAGTTTTTAGGTTTTTCACCCAAGAGGACAATGAGAAGCAATTTACATAAAAAAATTTTAAACATAGTCAATGACTAACTATTTATAGTTTCTTGAATCTTAAACAAATTTATATTAACACAATATTCAAAATTACAATGAAATAAAAATAAAAAAAAGGAAATATATATTCAAGTTAATCAATAAACATTCCCTCATAAATATTAGGTTGGTGCAAAAATAATTTCGTTTTTTGACATAGTAACATATGATAGAAAACGAAATTATTTTTGCACCAACCTAATAGTAAATTATCAAAAATTGTTGATAGGAATATTAACTTACAGTTGCATGGAAAACATTGAAAAGTAACAAACAAAACTTTAATGATCAATATAAACGATATTAATTTCAATAATAAACGAAAATAAATGTTTAATTAATAATATAGCTTGTAAAGCTATGGTAACAAAAAATATTAATACAAAAGAAAAAATTATATAGGAACAACAGAAAAAACTCAAAATTATTATAATCATAAAGTGTCTTTTGAAGGAAAAAGATATGCTAACAATACTACATTTTGTAAATATATATGTGAACTAAAAAAAAAAATAGCTTCAGCAACATTAAATGGAATATCATAAAAAAAGGTATCACCTTACAATAAGAATAATAATTACAGACTATGCTTAGAATATAAATAATTAATATCAAAAATCAAAATTGTTAAATAAAAAGAATTACAAGGCAAGTGGAGACATTAATATGCACCTGATTTGTTATAAAAAATCAGAATAAAAAATTATAAAAATCAAGTTTTAAATATTACAATATAATGAAAAATTCTTAATATCTTAAGAAATTAAATGTAAGTAATAATCTATAAATAGTTAGAACCTAATTTATAATTCATAATTTATTTATAAATATTCCTATCCATAACAGTAAAAATATAATAGCAATAATGTAAAAAAATAAAATAAAAAGTTTA
The DNA here is from genome assembly GCA_963932145.1 of Acanthosepion lycidas. NCBI lineage: Eukaryota > Metazoa > Mollusca > Cephalopoda > Sepiida > Sepiidae > Acanthosepion > Acanthosepion lycidas. Next base: position 129,213,098 of record OZ010579.1, on the reverse strand, counting down.
AAAAATAAAAAGAATTTTAAAAATTAAAAAGAATTTTTAAAAATAAAAATTAAATATAAATGATTTAATTTATAAATGTAGATAGCCATTAAGTAATTTTGAATATCATGAAAATAGAAGAATTCCTAAAATTCAATAAACTCTAAATAGAACAATTTACTACATTTAAGATTGTTATCAAAGATGTTTATACAAATTGCTTTTTATAAAGGAAAAATTACCTAAAACACATAATCAAAGTGAATTATGCCATATAATAACATACTTAAGAATAAATTTAAAATTCAAATTAACATACATTTTATGCAATATTTTTTTAAGTCAGATATATGATAGATGTTAATAAATTGAATTGATTTGTCTTGCCCCTGAAGAGCAGAGTTATTTCTTTGAAATTCAGAGTGAGCAGGAGGATTAGTCTTTTTATTTCAATTTATTTACAATATAAGGCTTGAAAGGGAAAAATCTGAATGTTTTTTGGTTATGTAACCTGTGCTATCATGAGTGAGATTTATTAAATAAATATGTGAAAATAAATTACATAATGATAGTAAATTCTTGCAATAGCCATCCAGATAAAGGAAGTCAAGACAACAATAATCACAGTTGTATTTTTATAAACAAGGTTAATGTCTTTTCCTTTTTATATCACTTCCCACTGACTATACTGCTACTCCTGCACTTTCCAACTTGTCTTTGGTCATTTTTTTTTTTTTTTGGTATTATTGAAAAACATTTCTGATAGTGAGGAAAGAAAAAAAAATAATGAATATTGAAAATTGAATTTTGCAATGTTTTTTATCTAAAATTTGTTTCGTGCATTGAAAAAAATCAGGAAGATCAGAATTGTCAGCAATCAAGAATTAATGCAAGTGTTACTAACAGAAATATATATATATATATATATATATATATATTTCTTATTACTTTAAACATTATATTTTGTGGATAGATGTGTTTGAGTAGACATCCATGTTTTTTTAAACAGTGTAAATTTACATCTACTGGCTTGTGCATTTGAGAGTCTTGATAAAGAATAAATTATAAAATATTTTAAAGTAACAAGAAATAATGCTGAATTTAAATAAAATCTATTAATTCATTATACACTCACACACACACACACACATCATAAAATAATTTATACAAAGAATTAATTAGCAACATTAAATTAATTAATGGTGAAATCACTTCACTAACAAGACTTATTGAGACATTAACTTGCTATCAATTCCTTGAATAATATGATCCTTACATTTGAGTTGTTGTATATTTGAGTTGTTGTCAGATGGAATTGACAAGCTGTGTACTTTCAACAATTTCAAATTGTCATCTTCAGGGCACAATTTTTTTTTTTTCATATACAAGCAAAACACCAAGATGAAATATGTGTAGACTTGTCAATTCCATCTGACAACAACTCAAATATAAAGATCGTATTATTCAAGGAATTGATAGTAAGTTAATGTCTTATTAAGTCTTGTTGGCAAAGTGATTTCGCCATTAATCTTATTAACATAGCTAATTAATTCTTTGTATAAATTACTTCTTTATCATATAATATAAAAGCTGCACATTCTTATATATATATATATATATATATACACACACACACACTATATATTTCCATACATAAGAAAACCTTTAGATAAGACGAGGTCAGACAAATATAGCAAATCTTCATGAATTTACCTTATACTTCTGGTATAAGACTGCTTATTGATTATATAAAGATGATGTTATTAGAAATGGTTTACTTACTGTATCCTTAGAAATTCAAAATAAAGGAAATAACAAAACCGATTCTATGTCATATCTTTACTACACACATTCCCTACAAAAGGTAACTATTATTCTTTTTCTTTCATTAGGTGATCTCTTGCAAATACTGATTTTTCTTTTTCCTCTTCTTTTCTTGTAACTAAACAGTTACAAACAGCCTGGTGTACTAATGTCCATTTACATATACTTCATCAACAATCACAAAATACCGCTAATAACAGTACAATAATGTACGATAATAGTACATTCCACTGCTGTGGATGCAATTATAATTCGATGTTTACATTTTTCAGCTGAGATTGAATGGATACAAGTTGATTTCGTTGATATGGAATTATTCTTCAAATAGGCAATTTATTATGAAGTTACACCAGTAATATATAAGGTAGAAATGCTTTTATTACTTTTATTATCAGTTTATTTGATAATATGAATCTTTTCATGTATGTTATTGATTATCACACTGATGCCGAGGTTAGCCTACAGACAAACATAGCTCAGAATTTAAGGTTTCTTTTTTAGAATTGTAATATAAGACAACCCCCAATTTTTAAGGGTGATTTTTGGGATTTAAAGGTCATCTTATACATGGAAATATATGTTAAATAGAAAGACAGACTGATAGGAATTAGCATAAATTAAAGTGGTACCCAAGATTGAGGATAATAATCTTTTCGAGCCATAGACTTATCGAGACTGCTTCCAGGTCGAGGAAAATCTTTGTAATATATGACAGTGCCATTACTGAGATAGCCAGCCCACCAAGAATACGAACCTGATGAGATAATCGTGTGGTTACATAAAGACAATGCAGCCAAATCTACGTAGTCGCTGGCGCTGTCGGAATAGAAAATGTTATCATCATCCAGATATTTCTTGCACCAAATAATCTCATTGCTACAAACAAAGAACATGACATTTGGGTATCTTGTATGAAAATAGTTCATGGCACGGTAGAAATAAGGCAGGGGGGCTGGTACATAACCCTGTGATTGGCTCCGAACAAAATCCCCTCGTCTAACATGGATACCAACCACAACTATATCAACCAGATAACCATTACGGGATTGGACATTCGACTTGTGCGTGGTGATGGCTCTTTGAAGCATCACTTCCGCAAGGTTCCTGTACTTTTCTTTAAAATGGAATTGGTGTTGTAGAATTTCTGATTTCATGAAATCAAAATACTTGAAGGATTGTAGATAGCCATAAATAATAGTGTCCTGATGAGGGAGATTGGTGATGTTTCGACTGTAGACAGCTGCTGAAATTTCTTCATAACTGTAAAAAAATAAATAAATAAATAAATAAAATAAAATAAAATTACAATAGTTTTAGAGAGCAAAATAAATGCATAAAGATGAATAATAAAAATCTGGATATTGTTTGTTATTACATTTAATTATAATTTACAGATTATAGCTGGTTTGGTTTGTTTTGTTTTACGGCATATCAATCTCAGTGGGTTATTTAATGCCGACAAGATTTTTATTGCTGGTAATATTTTTTTTTCCAAAAATGTATTGTTGGTATTAAAACCTATTTTTATACTTTCATAGTGTTTTGGCCCCTTTTTTGGGGGGGTTTACTATTTGCCCATTGTCATATGCCCTACTCGACAAATAATTTATAACACAATCACACGCCAACCAGGAGATATATACGTTATCACGTCTATGGAGAGATACAGGCTAACTCTCCCAGATCATGACAAATGGACAATTAGTAAACAAAATACTTTAAAGAACACTGTTCGATTGAGATCATCAAACAGTAGTCTTTTCCCAGGTTCGCTTCGGTTTCAACACATATACCGATCCACAATTCAAGGATGAACGATAAGGCGTAATTTATTTTGGTATAAGAATTTTAATATATACATATACACAAGATATTATAATAAAAGAAAAATATAAGCATGAGTAAAGCATCTGACGACCAGAACCTCAAGACTTATGTTGGGATACCAAAATATGCCCAAATCCAAGTGGATTCGACTGAACCTGAACGGATAAAAAAAAAAAAAAAATAAGTATGAATAACTACGAATGCAGAAATCAACGCATAACCAAAAAAAAGAGATGGGATAGGATTTACATATTATTATTTTGACATGTGGAAAGGTGTTTGTGAGAAAATAAAATTTATGGATGCATGTGTATCTTTCTAACACGGGTCCAAAATATATAGTTACTTATCTTTATATTCAGTTCTCTCTCTTACTCATTGTCCTTTCTTTTCTCTCTCATGTTTCCTCTTTTCTTTCTTTCTTTTCTTTACACAAATTCAATTTCAAACACGGCCCGGCTGCAACAGAGATATATACTTTCTTCTTCTCTCTTGATTTCTCTTTTCTTTCTTCAAACACAGGCTGTATTCTCAGCGTGCAAATTTCCTTGCGTCTTCTGTGATAAATAACTCGATTTATCTTCAATCTGGAGTTGACGAACAGAAATATACATCCTTATATTTCTTATCCAGAGTTGCTTATAATGAATCAGACAAGTTCCATCATTACCAAAATGAGTCATCTTTCCGTTCATAAGTTATCAGCGCTTTGATTTCGAGTCTTGCTCCTTCAAAGACAAGACAGCAACTGACTTCCAAGTAATTTTCTAATTCCCACGTGTCCTGCATTTTGGCGCGAATTCCAGTTCCTGCTGCTTCATGACCTTACGTCAGTTCCCTGTCTAGATTCGTTCTAGACGTCTGTTGCTACGGGTAACTGGGTCAGTCAACCTCTTGACCTGCTTCCTCAAAATGACTCGAGACTCCCACGTGACTTCTTCTGTTGTCAAGCGGAGATTAACCTTATATGCGTGTATGCGTGTTTGGGCTATCTGCATTTGTAACACCATAGCTGGGACCATAACAAATGCTACCATCCTAGGTCAAGATGGACTTGGGAACACCAGCAATTAAGAGGTGGTTCCACGCTCCTCAAAACCTCCTGATCAGAGGACTTGCTATTGGATGTAGTTTATACTCTTACCCAGGATGCAAATGCAGTTTATCGTCTTACCCACAATGCAGATGTAGTTTATCGTCTTACCCACAATGCAGATGTAGTTTATCGTCTTACCCACAATGCAGATGTAGTTTATCGTCTTACCCGGGATGGGATTATAGCTTGACTTGACACCCTGGAAAATAGCCCCAACTAACACAAAAAAAAGGTGTGAAGTAAACATGATTATAGATTTATAAGAAAGCAATTATTCAACACAGGACAAAAAAATATGTGTACAGAATTGTATAAGAATGAATATATTTGCATATTGTTCTTGTCATAATTACAGTCTTACCACCATATCACACTGAAACACTGGCTCTTGTACAATCACCAAAGTTAAGCAATGCTGAGCCTGGTCATTAACCAGATAATTAACTGCTTGGAGATACCAGGTGCTGTAAGCTTGGATGTGTGAGTGGTGTAATGGATAACAGTTTGGAATTAGAAACCAGAGAGCCAAGTTCCAATTCCAGTCAGGTTCATTATATTCACTTATACATAAATACCCTGAAAAAGGTATAAATCCACTTCTTCTCTCCCCAGTTATGGGTTAATTCGTAAGACTTGTATCAATAAAATCATTATCGCCAAAAAACTCCTACATTCTAAAAATAATTTCTAGCTTTAAATATCCTACAATGAGTTGATAAGCCATAAAAACATCAATCATTGTAATTACTCATATATTATCCTAATGCAATTTCATCATCTAATGAATTATGCTAAAAAGGTTAGCGTTGGAAATGACCTCTCATATTATGCATATGTGTTGTCTTTTAACCATCATGTCTCCTGCAGTCCTGGATTTTTCATTAAATGTTCATGTTGATAAGCAATCATACAGTGTTACTCTCTCTAATGTGCCATCCTGGGTATGACGATAAACTACATCTGTATCCTGGATAAAACAATAAACTACGTCCAGCAACAAAGCCTCTGATCAGGTTTTGAGGAGTGTGGAACCACCTCTTAATTGTTGGTGTTCCCAGGTCCACCCTGACCCGGGGTGGTAGCAGAAGTTAGGGCCCCAGCTATGGGCAAATAGTTAACCCTGAAACTGAGGTAAAAACACCAAGTATAAAAATAGGTTTTAATACCAGAAATACTTTGTAAAAAATTATTAACAGCAATAAATTTTTGAAGAAAAATAACTATTACCAGCAATACATTTCTGAAAAAAAAAAAATATTACCAACAATATGTTTTTGAAAAAAAAATATTACTAGCAATACATTTTTGAAGGAAAATATTACCAGAAATAGATTTTTGACAAAACAAAATATTAGCAGCAATAAAAATTTTTGTTGGCATTAAATAACCCATTGCATTAGGATAATATAGGAGTAACACATGCCATAAAATCAAACCAAATCTCTAATGTGATAGCTGACTGACCTGTTCAAGTTACAGGATGAAACGGGCTTGGGCCTGTCATAAAAAAAACATTTTTTAATGATGGTAATGAAAGTAACAGGTAATAGAACTAAATGGTTTCAGTGATTCAAAGTTTCACAGCCTGTCAGGATCAGTCTTCAGTCTTGTGATTTTGTTAAAGCAAATATTTTTTTAAAGGGAAATAATCGAGAAAATGTTAAGTTATTTCCCTTGATGGTTAGAAAATAAATGTAATATAGAAGCATACTTCAGCGTTATCTCCAAGACGTTCCGGGGTAGGGGAGGAAAAAGAAAAGAAGAATCATAATAAATAGATTGAAAAAAATCCCTGGAAAGTTTGTGGTTTGTTTCTATTGTTTAGACTGGCATTTAATTAACTAGCTTTCACTCTCAGGAAACTTACAAATAAATTTTGCTTCTAGGATCATCATTATATCTCTTTTTGTGTTCATTTATCTTTTAGACATTCCCTAATGTATGCAGTTCCCTCTAGTGTAGTACATTGTATTTTTTCAATTCCCAAACAAAAAAATATATATTTCGTCACTTTTTGGAATGTCAAAATACAGAGGATATGCTGTATAAAAATTAAAAACCTCTATTATTTTTGAAGACCTCTCTTTTGTTAATAAAATTGGAAAAAGTAATATATAGGCAGCAAGTATCTATCCAGGCATGTTTAGTTAAATTCATCTGACAAGGTATATGCTGGTTTCATTTTTTTTTTTTTTTGTATTTTTCCATCTTTCAAATAAAATGTTGAAACAAAATTGTTACTTCAAGTACTTTCAAATGTTTCAGTCATTTTCAAGAATCAATGTGATATCTGTGATATTCCTTTCTAGATTTTGAATATTGCATATGAGGGCTGTAGAGTATTTTGGTATTATCCAATGATATTTGCCTTATGTTAATAGTTGTGTTTTAGGTGGTTGATATTGTTGCGGGGCCGATAAGGATGTCGCCCCCGCAAGCTTTATGAAGAAAGGTGTGAACAGCTAAGACAATGAGGGGACAAAGGCAAAGGTTTAAGAAACAATAACGTTGATTTTATTTATCCAAAATGTACAAGAGTGTACTCTGGAGAAATGTGTTTGTATCAGTGTCGGGTCCAGTATGATTGGTTTTGTTTAGGGGTAGTTGATTTCGGTCGTATCAGCGAAACGAATGTAGAGTTGGTCGGCGGCAGTAGCTGGTCGACTGCCGGATGGGAAGATTGTCAGGAACAGCAGCAGGTTGATCGATGTTGCACAAAGATTCGTTGTATCGGTTAGGACGAGTCCCTAAACAGGGCCAAGTCAGAATTGTGATACGACTTCACAGGGCAGATCGACCATGGAGACATGATCGCGCCAAAGTGTAACACTTGACGAGGACGAAGTCCCTTAAACAGGGTCAAGTCAGGATAGCGATACGACTTCACAGGGCAGATCAACTGCGAAAACGGGATCGCACCGAAGTGTAACACTTGGCGAAGCTGGTCAGAGAGGTGATACGTCTTCCAGGGCAGATCGACCGCAGAGACGGGATCGCACCAAAGAGTATTCTCTTAACAAAGCACCGGAAGCTCACAAAGGTAGCGTACTACACTTTGATCCAGGCCCCCAGGCCAAGCAGCTCAGAATTGGACGAAAAAAGGGGCTAACAATATGTGGAGCGATTTATTCAAGTACTCCCTGGCTAGAGGGAGTAGAAAACCGTAGATATTAAATCTCAATGTTGTTCGATGTTTGAAAAAGCGCTGCATAATCCGATGCTACGAGGTACGTTTTGGACTCAACCATATTGGACTAGTCGTCCAGTTTCTCGCATATTGCTTGACTTAAATCTGCGAGATCAGGGGTCGTGAAGGTCAAGGTCGTCTTTCTAAGGAACGGCTAATGGCGGCCATGACAATATGTACATGAATTGCACTGAGTTTTAATAGGTGACAGGACAACCTACAAGAGAGTGTGGTGTATGTGTGCCCAATGTAAAAATTTAATGCTGTTTTTTTTATTATGCATATTGGATATGCAATCTCCAAGAGGGTATCAGAATTCATAAACAACATTATTTTTACATAGTGGGGATTTTTGTGATCTTGTTATTGGAAATGTTTAGATTAGAAGTTTTAAACTTTTTACAGTAGATAAATCTAAGGTGTTTTTTAGGATTATTTATTGATATGTATTGGCAAATTATCTCTTTAATTGATTTTCCATCCTGTTTATAATTAGGGTGCACCTGGTTATAATAGAATAAGTTAATGGCGTGATTATTTTTATTAGCTTCAAGGTGATGTCTTATTTTACTTTTCTAAATTTCATCAGGGTTAATTTTACTTGTTCATTGACAATGTGTTTAGGGAATTTATTGGTGATTAGAGTTTGTTTAATATTGATTAGTTCTTTACAGAATAAGAAGAAAAGATTATTTTTCTCCTGTAAATCATGTTTTTTATAAAAGCTATTTTGTATCTGTGAGGACATTTGCTTTTATTGTTGTGGAGACATGTTTGTGCTAGTGTTTTTTTTTTTATAAAGAGAAGTAGCAAAGATATTAATGTTGGCACCAACTAAGACATCAAGTAAAGGGATTTTGTTATTAATAGTGTGTTCTTAAGTAAGTGCAGTACACAGTTATTCTTAAAGGTTTCTTTAATGCTTTTTATTTCATCTAAACTTTTTGCTAATATGATGATGTGATCAATATAAGGATGTAGTGTGGGGTTTGGTGGAATTATTGAAGATTTCATTTTCTACATGTTTCATGTAGAATTTAGAGTAATTCCAAGAGGTGAACCCATCAATTTGTAAATGTTGCTATAAGGTCATAAAAAGTTACTTGTCCATGCAAAATAGAATTTTATACAGAGTAGTTGGTTTAAGGGTCTAGATCAAAATGTTTTTCAACCTTTTTGAGCCACAGTACAACTAGGAGATAATGAAAATATCATGACACATTTAGCAAAATTTTTAAAGGGTAAACATTTAAATGTTATGAAATAAAACTATAGATTTTAAAAAATTTAAATAAACAGGGATTTACTTTATTCTAATGTTTCTATTCAACTATTTGTGCAGCTTATTTAGTGTAAAACCTGTGCCTGATGTTTTTTCACAATTTCTTCAATGTTTGGTCAAATGTATGATAAGCAGACCCCTCATTTAATCAGTGGAGCGTAGTCTTTTACGCTTCTTAATTTTTATGTTATTTAAGGTCAAGAAGCCTAATTCAGATAAATAAGGAGAAAATTGCAATAAAACTGTTAAACCATTTTTGCTTTCCTTTTATATTGAAATACAAAATGTATCAATAAGTACCATTGAATGTTTAAAATAACATAATCAAAGAATAGTGAAATGAATTATTTGAAAGAAAACTTTAATACTGATTCATTTATTCAAATACTAATGCTGTACCATTACTACTTCCACACACACACACACTTATATACAGAGTGTGATGTATAAATTGTCATCTAAATTACACAAAAATAACACTGACATCTTATTTTAACAGATATATTTACCAAAATTACACAAAAATATCTTCAAATACTAAAGAGTAAATTTATTCAATAAAATCGCCATTGGCTTCAACCATGGCCTCCAGACGACTTCAGTATCTACTGCAACTCTTCTGGATGGTTTCTTTGTTTTAGTTGGTGAACACTGTTATAATCCTTGCCTTCAGTTCATCTTTGGTATCACAAGGAGTTTTGTTGTTTTCTCACACAACTGCGCCCCATACATAATAATCAAGGAGGTTACAGTCTGGGGAGTTAGGTGGCCAGATGTCAGGGGTGATATGATCACAAAAATTGTCTAACATCTATGACTGGGTTCTCCTGCTTGTGTGGCATGGTGTAAAGTCCTGTTGTCAGAAATAGGGTCTTCCAACAGCCACCCTCTTGACCCAGGGTAGCACAACCTCCTCAAGGCACTCTGTGCTGAGTTTGAGGCTCTCACCAACAAATTCAAGAGTTCTTTTCTTATCAGAAAAGATCAGAAAGAGTTTTCAAAGCTGTTGTACCTTTATAATCACCATTAGACTTATCCAACTCTTTCTAAATCCTCTGCATTGTCCTCAGATTGACACCCAAACACTGAATTTGTATTCAGTATCATATTGGAGCTTCTGGCATGAATGCCAAGCAGTACAACATGCCGTTTCCAAATTTGTGGCAGTGAATTGCGTCATGGTGCTCTTTTTTTCACATGTGCAAAATTAAAAATATAAAATGGTGACAATTTACCCATCATACCCTGTATGTATGCCATGACAATATTTCACATCACACTAGTATACTGTGGGATGGCGGCTAAGAATCATTGATCTAGATAGAGATAAACAAAGTGACCTTGATATGTATACTTTCTTTATATTCTTCATTGTTGTAAAGTATCAGATTTTCATCACTTGTTACAATGTCTTTCTAAAACAGAGTATTTTTCAATATTTATATAATGAGTTACAGCCAGAAATTCAATTCAGGGGTATTTTCTTTTTAACTTATATGGAAACTATACATCAATGTGACTAACGAAGCTGATGCAACTGTTTTGAACAGATAATATGGGTATGTTGAATTTGCTGGCTATCTGTAGTGATTTTCCAAGTGTAGCTTAGATGTGGCGCAAGGCCAAAAGTATGGGGCACCCAGTGAGGATCAAACTCACTACTCAGTTGTAATTGATCTAGCGAGACAAGCTTGCTAACCATTACACCACCTCAGGTTGCCCTCAAGTGATTTTCTAAGCATAGCTTAGATGTGGCACAAGGCCGAAAGTATGGGGCACCCAGTGAGGATCAAAAACACTATTCAGTCAAAAATGTTCTAGCAAGACAAACTTGCTCACCATTACACCACCTTGAGGTGCCCTTGCTGGCTATCTATAGCATCAAATAACATTGATTATTTGAAACTAATATATTGTGTTGATTACTATCAAACCAGCTGGTTTTACCAACTATGATACACCATACAGTAAATCACAAATATAAATCTTCACAAACCATTTTTAATGCATTTGATAATACACAGAATTTTCTCCATCAAATTCAACAATGATTTTTTCATCTGATCATATTTTTACCTTTCTTAAAATAATAAAAGCATTACATGTTGAAAATATTGCTTTTTTTTTATTTTCAGTGCTAGACTCATGTAAAAGGACAAATAGGAGGTTTTAAAAAGTTATAAGGTTCAATCCACTCACTCACAGCCACCCAAAGGAAAATCACTACTAACTCATTACAGAAAAAAAACAAAAAAAAAACAGTTTTTACAGACGTCTATTCAACTTATGATGCTTACAAATGGTCAGGAGATGAAAGGGATTTGCATGTTCAATATTCTACAATACCAGCCTCATCCATTTTTTTTTTTTTATTGATTAATTCATTTTCTACAGTTTATCAACCCTCTGCAGGCTATCTAAACCAGAAAATAATTTTAGGGTGTAAGAATTTTTTGTGGGGAGATAATAATGGTTTAGTGATACAAGTCTTACTAATTAACCCATAGCTGAAGGAGAAGAGGTAGAGTTATACCTTTCCCAAAGGTACACTATTTACATTATAGAAATATAGACAGATACTTTCCCAAAGGTATTTGCACATAAGTGAATATAATGAACCCAAATGGAATTAGAACACTGCTCTCCAGTTAACAATTCCAAGCCATATTTCATTGCATCACCTGCAAGTCCAAGCTTATGACACTTGGTATTTCTAAGTTGTCACCCATCTAGGTACTGACAAACTTCAATATTGCTTGGCTTCAGTGATTATATGAGAACTAGTGTTTCAACAATTTATCTGTAAGCCTCTCTCATCATTCTTTTGTTTTTTTGTCCACAAGAACAGCATTTTGGTTGATGTGGTAAGTCATAATTTTTTCTCTACAACCCAGTAAACAAAAACGGGCATTTTTTGACAAATGCACATTCAATTAACTACTGTTATAATTAAAAGTTTTTTTTTTTTTAGCATTTATATTACAGTTATCTATCTATATATAAAACTCTGTGACTTCCCTTAGTCTGTCTGTCTGTCTGTCCCACCCTTTAAAATAGCCATACCCTGACCAATCAAAACCAAATTTTGGGGAGAAGTGCAAACAGGTAAGAGAGTACAAAGTACAGACGGTTTTACTAGGGTGTGTAACTTAGGACAATAAATTTTCATAAATCTTTTTGGAAAAATTAAAAGTTTTATTATTTAACATACTGCCACTATTTTAAAAACAATTTAATGATTAAAATAACAATATTTATTTAATAAAAATGCATTATTGTTATTTGCATATCTTTTAACTTATATATATATATATATATATATATATATAAGAATCCAGTTTCCAGTTCACTCTGCATTTGTGAGAACTATAAACAAGGCTTCAAATAGTTGGAATTTGGCTCCAGAAAGAATTTATGCATGGCCAGTTTTATGTTGCATGCTCAAGAGTAAGAAATCCTAAGAATTTATTCTTTGCTGTTAAAAAAGGAAAAAAATAAATTTCCGTAAAAAAATATTGTTTACTATGAAGTCCGATAAAAATTAAATTAAATTACAGAAATTATTAAACTACAAAGTAGGGTTTTTATCAAAGCATTTTCCCAAACAAATCAGCTTATTCAAGTTTCAATGACTGGTTTGTGAAATTAAATGAAATGTAGAGTTTGTAAAACTCAACAAAAAATGTTAGTGATAACTTCAACAATACTAAATATTGTGAGGATTTCAACACGTGTCAAAATATTGCAAAAAAAATTTGAGTTTACTAAAACTGACAGTCTAGACATGTTGTGGTGAGGAAAATTGAATTGTGTGAATTTTCCAAGCAGAGATAGCCTGCCATCCTTGAAAATTAACATGTCCTGGTTTTACAAGGAAGGAATTGAACACTAATTACTTATACTAGTGTAAAGTAAGAAACTAATCCAGCTACCAAGTCAGTCATCTTGCAAATTACATTAAAAGCATGAAGTAAAAAACAACTATTTCTCACCTGTTAAAATTCCTGAGACTTTCCACTCCACCAACATAACTGTCCACCTCAAACAAAGTCCAAAGTTCAAGATCATCAGGAATAAATGTGACCATTCTGTTCTTTTGAGCAATACCCAAAATGGATGCATACTGAAACATGTGGTTTCCAAGACGCCCCCAGAAAGGGACTGTGATACCTACTTTGCCAAGATTCCTGGCAATTTGTGAAGGACGTTGTCGTTTCCCAAACCATGGCAGGTTGCTATAGAATTTGCAAAAAAATACAAAGAACACAACAACAGCGAAAGCCGTAGAAGGTTTACGTCGTATCCACATTACTGCATCCCTAAAGCAACCAGCAATCGTCATCTTTGTGGGTAGATCATTATCAGCTGAAAAAAGAAAAAACATTGGAATAAATTTTAAGACAAGCTTTGAAGTGGAGAAAAAATAATGATTATTTATTGCAATTCAACTGTTCAAATATGGTTAGATTTTAGGTGACATGTGAGACACACTGATAGCATTATAACAATTACAATTGAGACAAAAAAGAATTTGTCAATTTGCAAAGTTATCCACGTAGCCTGTCATAAAAAAATTTCAGTCCTTTATTCCCAGGTTAAAGGTCATTAACTCATCAAAATGTTCCCCTGACTTTGCAACTAATTAACATGGATAAATGTTCAACATTAAAGACTGAAAAGAAATCTAGTGAATTTATAATCTCAAGTAACTCAAGTCAAGTATAGTTCACGCATTTGATGAATCAGCCAATAAGTATTACTGTATTTTCTTGTGTGTAAGACAAGAAATTTTGAATGAAAATTAAGGATGAAAAGTTTGGTGTTGTATTATACATAAGTACACAACCCCCCCCCCAAAAAAAAGCATTTTATAAAAAGAAAACACACACAAAAACTGTTTTATAACTTATGGAATTTCAATAAAACACAGGCAAGAATTATTGCAAATCACACCACTTTTTTCTAACTGCCCCCCACTCATCTCAACCACCTTTGAAACATAATATCTCAAATATAAAGATTATATTTTCAGTTTGAAACATTTATAAATTTTATTGTTTTCATTCAATACACTTGGTGAAAAAACTGCTTTAATTTTCAAAAACGTCATAAAATACAAATTACTTCTTTGCTCAACTTTCTTAATTTAATCTCTGACATTTTTCAATTTTCTGTTGATGCAGCAAAAAACATTTAAGTCAACTATTTCATTTTGGACTGGGCTTTATTTACTGTTTAATGCTAAACAACGTAGACAATGTTGTACGTGCTGCAGGTACGTAAGTAAATAGATCAATATATTGATTATATTCAAATGAAGAAATTTAGCACTTATATTCAAGAGTACTTCTTTACAAATGGCCAGGAGTCCAGTCAATACATCAATAAGCCTGCAGATTAATGAACAAAAGCATTTATTGCAGAAAACAAATATTTGTTTTAATATCATCTCCTTTGTCAATGAAGTGGTACACATTCATTACAAAGATTAAATATTATAAAGTGGAATTTTCTGATGAAAGTTCAGCTAATAACTTTATACCAGTCAAGACTTATTGATCCACTCTCATAGACTCAAGAAAAAAACATTTCTGAACTACATTGAGAATATGAATATAACTACTATAATATATATCCAATGGAAATTGTAACAATAGACATTTGGGGGGGGGGGAATTGATTGTTTTCTATGGCTTATCAAGCCTTTGGGGATTATTTAAAGTCAAAGCATATTTTGGATTGTAAAAATAATTTTTTTTTTTTCTGCAAATGAATATTACATTAAGAATTTTTTGGAGATAACAATAATTTTTCTAGATACAAGTCCTACTATTTAACCCATATTTGGGGGGGAACATTAACCAAACAGCCAGTTCACCCTGTCAGCTGAAATCTATAAAATCTTTTTATTAAATTATTTTACAGGAAGATAGGTGCCTCAAGTCCAGTAACGGTTATAGCTCTTTCCAGATAATTTTAATTGAAGAAAAATTAAATGATCAGTTATAATCTACAGGAGATTTATAAGCACAATTTATTAGTACCATATTATCCATTAAAATCTCAGTGTCTCTCTCTCTCTCTCTATATATATATATATATATATATATATATATATATATTTGAAACAGTACAGAAACGTATTATGGCATAAAAAGCAAGAAATTTTATATTATAGGCCATGATAGATTTAAAATAAAAAAAAAAAAATAAAAACAAAAACAAAAACACACACACCAGTCGACCGGTTTTGTCCCCTCTCATCAGAACTGTTAACGGGGAACACAAATTATGAAGAGAGAAAAAAAAAAAGAGAAAGTCTGTCATGGATGACGTGAATGAATGGACAGGGAGAAGAAAAAAAAATAAAAATCATACCAACAAAGATGCTAGAAGCGCTGCACAGCAAGTCCAAGCAAACAATCTTTTTGTTTACAAAGAGCAGGTCGCCTGGCCCTGATGTACAGCGTCTCCAACACCTTAAGATGGAATAATGAGTGTGCTCTGGCCAAAACGGAAAACCAGTTCACACTGAAATCCATCGCACAAGTGGGATTCTTTATAAAGTGATCCGCAATCAAAGAACCATACGTGTTACGAATGGTATCGGCCAACGAAAAATTTTTATTCAGTATTATAGCAGGTACGTGTTGTTTAATTCTAACGTCCAACCGCTGTGTCGTTCTACCTATGTAGTCGCATCCACAACTACATTTGAAATGGTAAATAACAGAATTAATATGGTGGAGGGGGGTAGAACATCTTTACACATAGATGAAAGGACGGACTTAGTTTGAAAGACAACACGAACGTTCGCTGCAAAATAACATTCAAGTGAACTACATGAAATACGCTTGGCGAAGGATTCACTAATCCTACCCAACCACGCTAAACGAAGACAGACCGGACATTTACCCACTATAGCAGGTTTGATTTTATTGAACCTAGCAGTCTTATCCTGAATAACTGATTGTTCAATGGATAATCATTGTTCACAAAGATCTCAGTTAAACAACTGATTTCATCTTTCAAGGTGTTATTTGAACAAATCATTAACGCCCTATGGGTCAAGGTCCTAATCAAATTGATCTTTGTCATTTGGGACAAAAAGAGTCCCACCATGAACTATTTATTTTATTTTCACTAAATTATTTAAGAATACGAATGAACCGGGTTTTTAACCTGCTTCAAAACTTATTTTTGATTTTTTTTTTTTTTTGCTGAGAGTATTTACAATCTTGCTGTTTCAAATAAGATGATTCTTAAGCTGAGTAAAAATTGACAAAAATGTGTATTTATGCATAATACGACCCCCCCCCACACACACACACTTTTACCTTTAAGTTTTGTTTAAAATTTCTCTAATTATACACAAGAAAATGCAGTACATTTTAAAGTTCTGTGTATCATTTGATTAATCTACTGAGACAAGGAAAAATCTAAAATGATCAACATACAGAAAGTTAAATTTTTTTTTAAATTACTTTGGTTTGGGGTACATTGCTTGTGTACTTAATTTACTTAAAATTGGAAGGTGAGTTTTATTCATATTTCATCCGCCACTTCAAAACGAAAAAATTTCTTGTGACATCTCATTAGCCAGTTCCAAAGAATTAAGTAATATTGAAACACACAAATTAACCCTTATTTATAATGAAATATTAAATTCATATGATTTCTTGTATATTTAAGATCATTTACTTGAGAGTTTTATTTTTTATTTTGATGCTATCTTTATTTTTTTTTAAAAGGTAAATTTGATTTGCTGAAAACATAAGTTGATCAGAAAAGCCCAAGTGTTTAAACATCAACAAGAACGATATATTTGGCTGGTCAGATTAGCAACTTGGTTCTTCAGCTCCTTTTCACTTTTGATTAGTTATGCTACAGAGAAATAATGAATTTTACCTCAAATATCAATAAAAATTTGGCAAATGTTCAGGCCTTAATGGTCAACATGTCAAGAAAGTCACTATAGTTTTTAAGGTAAGGTGATTTTTTTTCAGATGAAGATGGTCTTTTGCTTAATTTTTACATTTATAACTTTTCTAGAGAAAGTGTATTCAGGCAGTAACTCTTCATTGATACATGCTTGATTATTGACCTTATTTTATCCATAAAATGTTTAATTTCAGAAGGAAGACATTTAACTTCATTTTTGGCTAATATTATTTGCTGTTTGGTCCAAATTTGTCAGTAATAAAGTTCCTATATGGTTGTCAGATGCAAGACACAAAAGGTATACAAAAAAAAAAAAAATCAGCAGAATCAATCTTACACATTTATAAGTCTACCATTCATCCATGCATTGAATATTGCTGCAACATCAGGTCTGGTGCTTCTGTTATGGATTTAGACATTCTTGATAAATCCAAAGAAAAATCTGCAATGTTATCAATCCTGACCTAGCATCTCAACTTCAGTCATTTTCCCCACCAACATAACAGAGCTTTTTGTTATGTCTTTCAATATTTTCATGGTAATTTTTCTGATGAGCTTCCCTCTTTGATCTATGCTAACCATTTCTTCTCTCACACTTCTCACTTGTGAAACTCTTTTCTCTTGCTTTCCAGTCAACTTTGATCTTCAAAAGTTTAAATGCAATGTCAATCATTATTTTCTGTCCTCTTACTTTCCATTCCTCTTTCCTTAATGATGTTTTTCTTTTTCTCATATTTCTTCACACTCAGTAACACCTTGCATCTTAGTGGCTTTATTGCCTTGTTTGAGATTAAAATAAATCTGCTTGTGGAATATAGAAACTATGATGATGAAGATCCTGTTGAATTTTCTCAATCAGTTTCTACCTGATATTATATTAACAGCTATTATTATCACTATAGCATAGTCCACTAAAATACTTTAGTAAATTGCTGCTTTTTTTTCATAAGAATCAAGAAATACTTGGACAAAAATGGTTTACCATTCCAAGTTCTCTTTCTGCTAGGCAATTATCTCTAATACTCAAAGGATGCACAAGGCTATGCAAATAGAAACACAAAAAATTGATGTCTTTACAAATTCATCACCAAAAGCAGCGTTGCCTATTTTCGAGATATTGGCAAATTTTATACAATTTATTATGAATGAGAAAAACAATAAAAGATTAAAGAATTTACTTTAAAATATAAAAATGAGTTTAAGATTAGGCTGTCTAATTTTTTTTTTTTAAATATCGACCCATCTATGATATCTACTTCTTGAATTAACACACGAGCTCATGGAAAAAAAAAAAAATGTCAAACCTGCTCAGACTTGCATAATGGAAAACTTTTATGTCTCATTTTTGTAATAAATATCTTTCCAGCACTACTGCATTAAGCTTTTGCCAAAAATTTCCATGAGGAATTTCTGGCACACATTGAAATGATTGATTTTTTTTTCCTTCCAGACAGTATTTTTGACATGTGATTATTGTTTCATTTTCACCTTTAAACCATTTAACACATTTAATCTTTTAATTGAAAAGGTAGAGAAAACATTTGCAGCTATTTGAATGAGTAAGACACTAGAAAGTCAGATAATTTTAACAGGGAGACTAATAATGAACAAGATTAAAAACTTTCTAAAAAAAAAAAAAAAAAAAAAAAAAACTATTCTAAGCAAACCACTTTTCAAGAGTTTATTTTTTACTCAAAAAATGCTTTCACAGAATTTCTGAAATTTTTATCGAATATTTACTAACTTAGAAATTGTATTAATATGTAATACAGTAACACCTATAGAATAGAAGTAGAAACTTATGAATCTTTATTTGATTTATTCTGCTTTAGTGTTGAAAAACATTTGATTTATTGTGATGGAGGGTTACAAACGCAAAGAAAGATGGGATATGCTTATTTTATTACCACAGCTGTTTCATAAAAACTATTTAATGCTGACTAGACAATGTTTTAATTTGTGAAAATATTCTGATACTTATGCTGGCTTTTAATTTGAAAATTGTATGTATTATGATGATAGATGCAGCTCAACAGTTGTCCATTTTTCTCTTTACTTTTCACCAGAAGAAAGCCAAAAATGGGAAAGAAAATATAAAATTATTTTCTTTTTTTTTTTGTTAATCAATATCTTGGAAGAATAAATAACAAATCAAAGTACAACAGGTCTTTTCAAAATATTTTATTCAGGTATACATTTGCAAAAAATTGTGGCATCTATCCCATTCAAACATTGGATATGATAGCAGTTATCACAAAAATACACAACCTTCCCAAGAAATTTCTTCATTTCCAGGAGGGCAATCATTCTTAGAAATCAAGCAGACATCTCCCTCTTCCTCACATTCTTCATGAAAGGAAATATCCGATGGATAATTTTTTAAATAAAACCCTTTTAATGGTTTTCCAACTTTAGGTCCACACCTTCTTTTTGCAGAAACTTTGCTTTCTCCAAAATGTTCTTTCAGAAGTTTAATGAAGCTCTTTCCAAATCTTTCTGAAACACTTTGATCAGCATCTTCAGTTCTTAAGCATTTCAAAACTTCTTGACTGTCCAACAAAAATAAACCAGTTGCTCTAAATTTCACAGTTAAGTTTTCTTTCTTCAGACCATTGACTAAACATTTAAGTAATAACGGACACATTTCTTTCGGTACAGTTCCTCTGTATCTAATTTCCTTGTACCATTCTGCCAAGATGTTTTGCCAAAGATATCTAGCAGGACCAAAAAGAGCTACATCAAGCGGTTACAACAGATGTATTGCAAAGAACATCAAATTCACAAATTTGATGTCATTCTCTTCACAGGCTTTGATCGTGTCCAGATTAAAATATGAACTGAAACTGTTACAAATAAGTGCCTTTCAACCCAGTAAAGTTTTTGCGTGAGGAAAAAATATCTCAAAAAACCATTCTTCAAATGTTATTTAGTTGAACCAGCTAGATTTGAAATAGTCATAAAATGTCCCTGTAGGCCCATTTACTGTTCACTCTCTGTACAAACATTGGGCTTTATAAACAACAAATGCAGGTAAGCATTTACCATCTGTTGAGCCACAAAACACAGTACTTGTGGAGGATTTTAAGCAGTCAATTTTCCTTTCCATTTTGCGAATACCACACTTGATGATTACAGTTTGGCTTCATGGGTCATCAGTAACACATATCTCATTGTAATTAAAAATTGTCCAGTAAAATATTGTCCCCTAATGTCTTTGTTAACATATCAAAAATTCCTTGAATCTACTCTCTTGTAATTTTTGTTCTTCCTAATTTAACAGTCACAGATTCTTTGGGCCAGTTTGTTTCTTTTAATAGAGGAGTTGGTCCAATTTTTTCTTGACCAGTTATCATGAAAGCATGGCTCTTTTGTTCCTTTCTTATTTAAGTAAGACTGCACAAGAACTTTAAGTTGATATTTATCGATTGGAAATCTTCATGCAGTTAAATGATTAACTCAACAATGGTGGTTTCTTCCTCAGTAGAAAGAACTGTATTGTCCATTTCATGATTGGGTTTGAAGCATTTGGTAGCGGCATGGTTCCACAAGGTCCCATATGGAATGTCAAATTGTTATGCAACTTGGCATATACTCCATCCATTTTTTACTTCCAAATACTGCCACCTGAATGAACTCTTGGCCGTACTTTGCCAAATAAGTGCACAAACCAAGTTTTCTTTTGTAATTTGAAGTCATGATACAAAAAAGCATGTTATGTGTACTTCCAATGATTTTCAACAAAGAATATGGTTATTAAATAGAAAGGAGAAATGAAGAAAAGCAAGTGTCTGCCGAAAATGTGCACCTGCAGACTTAGCTTAAGAGAAAAGACATCTGAGTATCTTGACAACAATACTTGTTGAAGAAATTGTCCTTTCAATCGACAGCTAGCTTCTGTAGGTAATAGTAATGTCTCTTAAGGTTGTCAGCTCTATTTTTCCATAACCTAATGCCACTGTCTAGAATTAGCAGTGGAGGGAGCAGCTTTAATTGGTGCAATTTGTATAAATGTTGTGAAAGAAAAAGTGGATAAATTTGACACTTATATTGACAGTGTCACATTTTCTTTAGCCATATTCTGTGCTTGATTAATCTGGCTTTCCAACTAATTATTCTAAATTCCAATAAAAATGTTGGTCAAAAAAACACATTTAAAATATTATCAAAAATTGGCCTTAAACAACTTACTTGTCTTAACACATTGAAAATTTATATTTAATTTTAAATCAATGTTATCAAAGTTACCTGCAATTTCAGGTAACTGATAACGGGGAAAAATATAGTCTATGATGCAATCGAAGTAATTATTATTACAATACATACAATATGGTGGCAGACAAGGTGTTATTGAAACAAAATTGGTGGATATGGAACATATTGTTCTCTAAAAAAGTTAGTAAGTGTTGAAAACCTATCAAAGTTACCAGACTTTCCGGTAATCATCAAAACTGAATTATGAAAGTGTCAGTGATATACGAAAAAGAAAAAAGAAAACACACACAATCACATGTAAACAAGCTGAACATTCATTATTTACATTATTCAAACTATTGTCCTCATCTATGTCGCCATATTTATTACAGTGTTTCGGCTGTTGTACACTCCGGCCTTCTAATTCAGTCTACCCCAGTGAGGGAAATAAAGGGTTCAGTTCAACATTCCAACCACCTGAAGAAGGCCGAAACGTTGTAATAAATATGGCGACATAGATGAGGACAATAGTCCGAATAATGTAAATAATGTACATAATACCTCATCTCAGAAATATAGACAGATACTGAAGCTGAACGTTGGAAAAAAAAAATCTTCGAATCCTCAATTCGAACTTCTAAAAAGACTGATTTACTTAGCCTTAAAATTTGAAAGTACTATAAGAAAGAAAAAAAATGACTTTCTTTATTTTAGTTTGGTTTAAGGCTGCAACTATGAAGCACCTTGTGAGGATCGAACTTATGGTCTACACTTTGTAGCTCGCAAACGATTACCTCACGACGAGGTACCTTAAAGGCTTAAAACTGTTTTTTGTCTCAGAGTCTGACACAAGGCCACAGTAGTTGGGGACCTATAAGAATTAAAACTTGTAAAAAAATAAAAAATAAAAATAAAAAAAATAAAAAATAAAGGACACATGCCAGACAGGTGTGCTGTTAAGTGCTTAGCTATCGCTCCATCAATTTAACACAGAGTTTTAAAGAAACTGAAACCAAAACAACCATTCTCTCCCTAACAAACGAATATAAGAAGAATTTAGATTTCCTCAGAACAAACATCGTTAAAGAGAAGAAAATAATTATTCGTTCAATAAGCGAAGATATGATTTTATTTTTATTTTTCATTTAAATAAACATTATTGTAAGGGACATATTTCATACAACGTTCTATCTCCTTGAACTTTTATTTGCATTTTTTTTAAAAACTACGGAAATTAAAACTTCAAATGTTCTTGTAAAATAAATAAAAATAAAATTCCACAAACAAAAATATTTCTTTATTTTCATGACATCAATACAAATTTAAATTTAAAAGAAAAAAAATATATGCCAATGTTGTTCGAATATTTTTTGTAATTCTTAATAAAGTTTAATTTTCATCATGAAGTGTTATTAAATTTAAATAAAAGTTTGCTTGATATTTCTACGTTAACATGGCGTTTTTTTATTGACTTTCGTCTCCTCCTGTAACCTTAAATTATCACATCTAACCCTGAATACCTCTGACTATTTGATTCTTCCTTGGTAGGAAACGTAAAAAAAATAATATCCATTTAATTAATACCACCAATTTTTAGTTAATTGATATTCGTCAATTAACAGTGATTATTGTAATCTTATTAAGGATTATTTTTAACACTAGCTTAAAACAACGCACGTAAAAAATAATGTCATTTACAAAAAAACTAAAAAAGCTCATAATTGCAACAAAAAGAAATATTTTGATTCTAGAGTTTTAATTTAAATTATTTTATTTAAAAAATAAAGATAATCTTCGTTTGTGCTTGAATTCGTGCATTCAAGGCAGTGCGATGTATTTTATTTTTAAATGATGAAACAAAATTTCAAAATGATTTTAAAACATTAAAAAAATAATTAAAAAATACTTTGATCTTTCCTCTTTTTAATAATAAACATGTTGACAATAAAACTTTGTTTTTATTAAGTTTGAGGCTTTTTTTCATCATGTTATGCTGTTTTTCAGCGAAAAACTGGAGGGAGTTTACATTACAACTACTTATTTACTTTTTTCTTGTGTTAATCTTTAATGTTTAAAAATGTTTTCTTTAGTCAATCACGTGGATATCGTAAACATAGAATAAAAACAAGGTGAATGGAAGATGATTTTTAAGTTTTGTTTTTTCTTTTTGAAATTCGGACCATTTTTAAATCTCTTCTTCACTGACATTCCAGACAAATTTAACCTTCGTAATTCGAATGCTTCCACTGTTCACCTTTATCGTTTTAGACTAGAAAATGGTTAGTCATCTTCTTCTTTAATTAAAAATCAAAAATATTTTACAACAACCATTTATAATATGAATGTAAGAATTTAATGATAAATAAAATAACAATTGAATTCAAAGATTTTCATTCCAGTTTTTAAAGGATGCTATCAAATTGTATTACTTTTTTTTTTTTAAATATCTTTAAATTAAATAATTACATACAAACAAGATTCCCTAAAAACTAAATTCAGGATTTAAAAAAGAAAATATTCAAAATATAAATTTAAATATTTCTTCAGGGTTGTGGAGGAAACATCACGACAAAAAAAGAAACAAATTTAAACTACCAAAAAACGATCGAGTGAAAAAGACAATTCTAGAGTTTATTGATGAGGATGAGATTTTTTGGGGTTTTTTTTAAGCTTTAAATTCGGATTTAAGAAAAACCCAACCGAAAAAAATAAAAAGTTATTAGATCCTTTAAAGATATTTCGTGCCAATTATTTGATAAAAATCTACAATTAATAAAGTTATTAAAAATATTCTTACCTTTGTCTGCATTCTATCTTCAGTTTTAAAGCCACTTGTGATTTGTAAACAGAACAACGGCGACAAGTCAAAACGTTCACCGTTTCTTTTTTTCTTTTCTTTTTTCTTTCGTTTCTTTTTTCTTTTCTTTTTCGTTTCTTTTTTTTTTTTTTTCTCTCTCTTTCTCCTTTTCGTTTTTGGCTCTCCACTTAATTGCGCTTGTAATAGTGCTTTTTTTTTAGATTTCAATATTTTGGGTCGAGAGATCGAATCCTGAAAATGCTTAATTTATCTTTTTATTTAAATTAATTATTCAATTTATCTTCAATAACTGAAGTATTCGAACTATTGCATATTTTAAATTTTTGTTTGTTTATTTTTTTAATTAGCAGATTTGAAATATCTTTTCTAGTGTATAAAAAACTGTATCGTTAAAAAATAAAGTAAACCAAATGTTATTTTCATTCAAGAAGACTAAGAGCTTTTTTAATCTGAATTTAAAATTGTGTCAATATTTTTTTTTTTTTTGTTTCTTACTTAAAGTGTTCGTACTATTATTCAGTTATATAGTCTTTTTTCTTAATTCTTCAAGATTTTTTAGATAGAGTAGGCAAAAGAAGCAACTTTGATAAATAAAATTAAATTTAATCATACAAAAATCTTAAACTAAACACTATACAATCAAAATTCAAAGTAATATTCCGGTTGTATTCTGAAAATATAAAACCAGAATATTGTTTAGAAATGTGTTCTTTTAAGTTGGAGAGGATTTCATGATTCATTTAGCATTTAGGTGCACTGTAATTTTAAGTTTCACAAATTATATTTTTAAAAAGGTTTTGCAAGCAAAGCATGTAAAAACAAAAATTAACACACCTGTTCATATGCATAGTGCCCATCATATACTGTCTGTATGTGACTTTGCATAAAAGTTTTATGCAAAGTCACACACGTATACTATATAATGTATGCTTTTATGATAAAAGCATACATTATACGTGTGTGTGTGCTGCATGTAATTGATTTACATATGCTTGTGTCATTTAATGTAACCACAAACAGGCACACACACACACACACACACACACACACACACACACAATTTGCATGGGTTCGAAATAAGGAGATTTACTTGACTTCCCACAGAGTCAGGTTGTGACACAAGGTCAGTTTTTATTGGGGATCGAGTGTTTTCACTCGGGTCGCTGGGCCAAGCGGGTCTTAGCTGGTCATAGCTTGTCCAAGCTGGTCTAAGCTAGTCATAGCTGGTCCAAGTACTTTGGAAAAAAAAACACCACAGAAATGGTTATGCAATGTATTAAAATTAAACAAGTGAACTTTTGAATGAATCTGAAAGACATATATTTTTTTAATAACAAATAACCATTTATTTATTTGATGTTTTCTACACTGTGGTGTGTTTAATAAATCTCTTGAGAAGAAAGGAAAAGTTCACTTACACACATTGAGGCGTATTTAATAAAAAATACTTGAAATCTTCACTATTTATAGTTTTCAGACTGCAGGCTCAAAAATGAAGCACTTCAAAAAGTGAGCTAAACACTGTCAGTGGTCAAATAATAATCTGAATTTTATTTTTGAATATTTTAAAATGATGCCTGAAGTACCACTCAAGTCTATGCATAAATGTCTGATTTTGGTCATTCGACTCCTGACTTTGAAATGGCAACTTTCTGGTCAACCCGACAAAGATTATATAGATAGACACGATTTTATATATAGAAAAAATAAAAATAGATAAAAATAATTTTTTAATCTTCACACTTCGGTGACATTGATGCTGGATGCATGTGTCCAAAAATATAATTAAAATTATTTTTGTGTTCATGTTCAGTGAAATAATCAGGGACACACATGGTTCAAAATAAAATTTTTTAAATTTATATGAAAGAAAATATTTCCAAGTATGTTGTCTTTTGTTATGATGTTGATTTGGGGTTAGAGACAAACGCCAAATAACACGTAACAATAAAAAGGATTTTAATAGGCTGGTAAAAAGGTACAGAAATCGCCTGAGTAGTCAATAACTAGCTCAGCTAAAAGAACTTCTCTGTCTCTCAGTCTCGGTATTTATCAATCCACCCACGAGGATCGAATGTGGCACAAGGCCGGTTTAATGTGGGTATCCCCGAGCCCGTAGGCTCGGACAAAAATATGGCCTTTCTGAACCCGCCTAGACGGGTTCAGGCCCTGTCAACCTCCCCGGACGAAACCTTGCCCTTCGTCAAAGCCTCGTCCGGGTTCCCCTCTGCTAATGCAGAGAGTTCGACAGTCGCCGAGAGTCTGTCTCTCGGTCTCTGTATTTATCTATCCACCCACGAGGTTAAAATGTGGCACAAGGCCGGTTTAATGTGGGTATCTCTGAGCCTGTAGGCTCGGCCAAAAATATAGCCTTTTTTGACCCGCCTAGACGGGTTCAAGGCCTGTGTACCTCCCCGGACGAAACCTTGCCCTTTGGCAAAGCCTCATCCGGGTTCCTCTCTGCTAATGCATAGAGTTCGACAGTCGCCGAGAGTCTGTCTCTCGGTCTCTCTCATGTCAACTGACATGCCACTATTTAAAGTCTTTGTTTACAGACGTAGATAAGTTCATCTTCAAGAGGGGGGGTAGGTTTCCGACACAACATCTTTTTTGTTGTTATTTATCTGAAATTGTGACCAAAAATATATATGTAAATGCCTCCACCATTCAGGGAACTAACCTGAACACAAAATGTAAAAAAAAAAATAATTTTGCCTTTGCAGATAAATGAGATAGATCTGGATACATGGCATCCAAAAAAAAAACTACATATAAAATAATTTTGCTCATCTTCACTGTTCAGTGAAAATATTTGAACAAGTGGAATCAAAAAAAATAATTAAAAAAAATAATTTTAATTCTTTGTTTAATTCAAGATGAATAACTTCTTCAAATTAAATGAAGTTAATGCTCTTATTGACTCTAAGAATAATTTAAAAAGTAATATTGATTTTAATTTGGAATTGCTGGAGCAAAATAAGAATTCAAAAGAAAAATCTTTTAAAAAGAAAAAAGTCATTATAGAAAATCTTCAAGAAGAAATTCAAGCTTTGGATGACATTGTTTCCTATAAACAATGTTCATCTAAGAGACACATAATGCTACTATGTAATAATCATAAGAAGAGGATAATTTCTTTTTACTCATGTAGGCACAAGTACAAATAAAGAAAGCAATTTAGTGCTATCTATAGTAGAAATCACATCATATTGAGACACTAAGAAAGTCTATAAACTGCCTGTTGGACACAAGTAGCCAGAGAACATATTTCTCTAAAGGAATATTAATAAAGTTAAAATGTCCACAGTGGAGACTAACTCCTGGCAATTACCAAGTAAAAACTTATACAAATTATTCCAATAAAAATCATGCAATAGCCAGACCATTCTGGAAGGTTGGCAGGATGGCTGAGCTTTTCTATGGAAATGTATGATCAATATGCATAACTAAAGGAACTGCATCCTATGAAAATCATACAACATGTTTACAATGATACATTATGAACACTTTAGTCCTGGTTAAGACTTTAAACTACATCCATCCAACTGTCCAAGTTCATTCATGATCAGTCCTGACCTGGGTAAGACTTTAAATCACATCAGTCCAGTACTGGGTAAGACTTTAAATTGTGACCATTTCTTAATGACTATTCATACATCAGTCCAGTTCTGGGTAAGAATTTAGTTTGCATCCATTTCTTGATCACTTTCTGACCACTTATTGGCCATTTCAATCATAGCCAACTTGACCCAAAGTATGACTGAATTACAGCCACATCCTGACCAATTTTATCTGGTTCAATTTGTCTATGATCAAGACTTTAAACTGTATCCATGGTAGTGATAATAATAATTACAGGCGAATAAAGATTTAATACAAGTGCTATCATGCACGTAGAATACTGCTTGAATGAGTACAATATTTAAAACAACTTCAAAACACAAGTGTTAAATTTAAAATAATACATATTCACAAAATGTAAGGGATCACATGAAATAATGCAAGATCTACTGTTCATAGAGGTACAACTCAACCAGTATTGTCAGTAACAGACAGTTTTTTCTGTTCATCAGTACTTTCAAGCCAAGGATTCTATCTGGAATTCATCTATAAAGTCCTGACCAATCATGTCCTTGATAAGACATTAAATTGTTTATATGAAATCCACTGGAGAATTCAACACAACTTCTTCACCATGCTGTATTTATTGTCACAGCTGAAGTTTACCAATACATTAAGGAAATGATCCAGCAAGATGTATGAATAACATCACCATGGCATAAACCAATTAATAATTCCGGTTGAAGAAAACTCTTCTTAAAAGAAAAGCCAACCAAAGTACACCTCAATCTACCATTGAACATTTGATCCACTAAAAAGTTAATTGTCAAGTGAGCACCAACTATCATGTTTGCATCAATATATTGAGGGTGACACATCAATATATTGAGGGTGATGATTTCTCTTTTATTTGGTTGATCTGTTGAACTGATGAAAATGCTTATTATTTATAAAGAATTTATTTATGTTTACATAACATATATTGTATTAATAAAAGAAATGTATATTGAAATGCTCTTTATATTAATAAAGAATTGATCTGTTTATGTAACAAACATTGTATTAATAAAGGAGATGTTTATTCAAATGATTATTATATAATAAAAAAGAAGTGTATCATGATCATATGAACTGTATTACTGGCAACATGCAATGGAATTCTGAATTGCATGTTTTCCCATATGCTAGGAGATTATAAAAAATATAGGTTATTTTCCTTTGATGGCTTCTGCTGATAACAAGAAGAGTCTATTAAACTAATAATGGGTATAACCCAAATTAGGCACAATTTGAATGAAATTGAAATGAAATTCTGTGTTGTAAGAACTCATTTCCTTTTCTGTCTAGCAACAAACCCCAAGTAACAGGAAAAAAGTATAAGACAAATTGTGCAGGCCTTGGAAGTCACTTTTATGATGCCAGTATTTAAACTGAGTATATTTTCTAATGAATGTTGTATTAAAAATGAATAGGCAATTTTGATTTTAAATTTGATCATTTTGTCAACAGCAAAACAACAGGTACTGGTCAGTTGGTGTTCAGAAGAGAAATATATGACCTGTGACCAGTGCTAGAATAATATTTTGCTAGATCTTGGATTACAGGTACTTGGAAGATATCCAGTTACTTTCTTTTTTGTAATCAATTCACCATAAGCATGGCATTAAAGCCACTAAGATGCAAGCGGTTACTGAGTGTGAAAGAAACTGAGAAAAATGAAACATTAAGGAAAGAAGACAATAAAAGAACAGAAATTAAGAAAACAAAAGATAACAATTGACTCTAACTTTAAATTTTTGAAGATCAAAGTTGACTGGGAAGCAAGAAGCTGGAAGCTTAAATTAATAAGTAGCAAAGAGGAAAGCTCATCAGAACAATTCCCATGAAAATATTTACAGAAGAGGCACAGGAAAGCTACATTAGAGCCATAGTGACTAAAGCCTAGATGCCAGGTCAGGAGCAACAACATTGTAGATTCTTCTTTAAATTTTATCAAGAATCTCTAAATGTATAGCAGAATCACCAGACCAGATTTATTAGAAATATTCAATGCTTGGACAAATGGTAGACTTATAAATCTACAAGATAGATTCTGACAAAAAAAAATTGTCTAGCATGACACAGTGAACCAACTTTCCTAGCAGCAGTCCTAGCAATAGATTCAATATAATCTTTCCACTTCATGCCAGTAGAAAATGTTGGGCCAAGAAGGCACAATGAGTCACTTTTCTGGAGGTTAGTATCAGCTACACTGATGGAAAGTAAAAAAGGGTTCTATCAGGTGACTAAAGAAGAGTAGTTTCATTTTGGAGGCATTAAAATTAACAAGACATTTTTTAAATCAGCTGCCTATTTAACCTTATTAAACCAATCGCACTTACCATTAAGACAAGAGTAAATAGTTGTGCAATCAACATAGATACTGAATTGAGAACTGATGACATCAAGAAGGTCTTTTACAGGATAATTGTATGTTTGGGTAGATATTTTATAGTAAATATTTATGGGCTCTTGGAACATTTATCCCACAAATAAGTGTAAGTCCAGGAAAAAATTAGAAACACAAAACAATGAATATAAATCAAATGACAATGCATGTTATTAGCAAAAGGAATTACATTTTATTACAGCTAGTTATAAGAAGAATGTGATTGTGTGTGTGTGTGTGTGAAATAAGCGTGTGTGACAGACAAGTGTGTGTATGTGCATGTATAATAGAGTTCAAATGTCAACAGAGGAACAAAGAAGCAAACACGCCTAGTCAGCAGTGATCTTTATCAACATCTGACTACATCTGTAAGCAAGAGTTAAAAAATGCTAAAAAAAAGAAACAATACAATTGCCTTTTTATAGGCTTAAAAAGTGCCCCCTAGCACGCAATTTGACAAAGTCAAGTATGATGACCCACAGATCGTTGATGAAAATTAGGAACATTCTATGTCCAAGGATAGAACTCTGAGGGACACCAAATAGATCTAGACGAGCAGCCATTCAAGACAACTTTTATTTGATAAGAAATATTGAATTAAACCCAAAGTTTGTCCAGAATTAGAATAACCTTTCAACTTGTAAAGAAGTCCAGCATGCCACACCTTTTATTTATATTTTCAAAAGGGAAAAATATCAAGAAAAATTAAATTTATTTTAAGCTAACAACTATTAAAATTCAAACATTTGCTTTATGTCATTTCTTGAAGACAAGTTTATTTCAAACATCAATGAATTCTAACTTCTTTAGAACAACATTTACAATTGCCATAATGTTAAGTCTGTTTTGTCATTCTATTTATGTTTTGTTTTTTTTTTAAGCATTTCACCCCAAGGGATTACAAGGAGTGAAACAGAATTATAAGACTTTAGTGTGGAAAAAGAACAATAAAAGAACAGGATTCAGGAAGTTGGAAGATGGCAATTGGCATTGCACTTAAATGTTTGAAGCTTGTAGGTGGCAGGGAAGTAAGAAATTGGAAGAGAGTTCCACAGGCGAGAAGTGCGAGAGAAAAAAATAAAATTAATAAAACATGGTTGCATCTAGCGAGTTCAACAGTCAGATGGTGAAACTTAGTTGTCGATCTAGTAGCATGCTTAAAAATTCATGCAATTGAAGCACTAAGGAGGGAAGCTCATCTGAACAATTGCCATGAAAATATTTGTAGAAAAGACAGAGGGAAGCCACATCACATTGGCGAGAAAGTCAATGAAGTGAAGATGCCAGGTCAAGATCGATTATATTACAGACCCATTTTTGAATTTTGTCAGGAATCTCGAGATATACAGCAGGAACACCAGACCAGATATGGCTACAGTATCCAATGCACGGACGAATGGCAGATTTATAAATGTGCAAGATGGATTCTGACGAGAAAAATTGTTTGGCGTGACACAATGAACCAACTTTCCTAGCAGTATATCTAAGAATTGATTCAATATAACCACTTCACTTTATAGAAGAGTTATAACTCTGAGTAAGTAATTATTAACCTCCTAGTATTTATATAAACATAAATACTTGTTAAAAGTAGAAACAGCAAGATGTGGAAAAAAAACAAAGAACAAAACGTGTATCATTTATTATCTGGTTGTTATATGGTGTTGGCGACAAGAGAGAGAGAGAGAGAGCACAATACTGAGTAAAATTATGAGCTTGGGGTCAAATGTAGAATAAATATGGATTGGAATACGACAGAATGATAATGTCGGAGTTATCTCCTCCTTAATTGTCTAAATTGTTCACTAGGGGTCGCTCTCCCTACACTATAAATACTCGGCGACTTCTTGCCTCGTTCTCTTCTTTTTACTTTACATTTAAAAATGTGATCTCTCGCAGAGATCTGCGTTTTTGCCCACTTGTGGGAAAACGTCATGAAACACACATCCACGTACGTACGAACATTCACCAAAATACAAACGCTTTACGTTCACACACAAACACAAATGTTGATGTCTTTGTCCATTATAATTTTTTTTGTTTAATACACACACATATATATATATATATATATATATATATATATATATATATATATATATATCGGCCTTGTTTGTTTTCTTTACATCTTCGTTTGGACTCAACTTGAGTCCGCCATGTTCTTGTAGTGAACTTTCTAGCAGGAAAAAACGCATGTTGCTGTGGATAAAAATACCTGACTTGTCACAATATTGACCAGGTAAATTTAATGATGTGCCAAAATCCATATGAGCTGGTGTACAGCTCAAGTCATCTTTTACAATGCTCCTGATGGATAAACATGCCAATAGTAAATTTCCTGCCCAGTCAGTTTTGTTTGGTCTCATAGCCAGTGTTGCTTTTAGCTGCCTGTAGAAATGTTCCACCATCCCATTTGCATAAGAGTGATAGGCTGTAGTTTTTATGTGTTTAGTGCCAAGTAGGAAAGTGAACTCTTTAAATAGGATAGACTGAAACTGAGTTCTTCTGTCCGTTATGAGCATTAAAGCTACTCCAAAAACTGATATCTAATCAGTAAGGTTAGTTCTAGCAATTGTCGCAGCTGAAATACAGAGCCTATGAGATGAGGGGGGGGGTCCAGCCAGTACTTTGTTTCAGGTCCCAATAGCAACCATGCAGCACTCACCCAACCTCGAGAACAAGCACTTTCTACTACTCCCAACCCGACATACACTTATATTCATATACTCAAACATCACTCTAGTTATCACACCACAATTCTTTTTATTAGTATTTATTAGTAAATATTATTGTAAGCCTAAATGTATAAATATATGATAACCCCAAGAGTATCTACCTCCGGCCCGAGGTAGATGCACAGATGTGTCACTTAGCGTCATGATGGGACTAGCCCACACCAGAATTTTCGCATCATCATCTGTCTGTCTGTATGATTATTTTATTTCGCAAGGACTTTATGTATTGTAATTTGTATATTGAGCTCAAGATCTTATTATCATAAATGTTGAAAAATCATTTCTCTATGATAGAACCTAAAAGGCAATTGGTGAACGTTACCGTAAATAACTGGTTAGTGTTGCTGCATTTATTGAATGTTTCTTACATTATGTTATATCTGATCATACAAATAAAGCATTTAGGAGAGTTTACACATAGATTTACTGGACATCAAATCCTCAATTTTGAGAAAGATCTTTACCTGCTTCGAGGCCTCAAATGGGTTTTGTACTATCTTGCAAAATTTCTCTTGGAGGCCCTACTGAAATATCTTTGATTGCTATTGTGGCAGGACAGTGAATAAACATATCTATGATAGTCAGGATATATGTGTATCCCTGAGAACAAAGTAGACATCCGACAATGTCGACAGATATATTAGTGAATCTTACATCAGGTGTGCTGAATCCCTACATGCAAGCCACTAGTGGCCCAGCGGTAAACACTAGTGGCATGCGCCCAGTGTCAGATTGTTGGCTTGCATGTAGGGATGTCCCTGCAGGTGTTATTTTTTTTTTGTGTGTGTGTGTGTGTGTGTGTGTGTGTCTTGTTTTTTTAGCATTTTAAACAAGTTTTTGTCCAATCTGTTATGCTAACTAACATGACTGGTCAGACAAAACATTTAGTAATCAGCTTAACAGTTGCACCTTTGCTTAGATGAGATAATTCATGAAAGTGTCGAAATATTTGTCATCTCAACATTGGTGGGGTATGTAGGACTGTGGTTCTGTTTGTGAAATGTCACAATAAAATTTGGTATCACTCAAAGGGACTGGTAACTTAGCGATGTGCTTTGTTTAAATTATTTTAGTGAGTGATACATAATTTTCTCTTTTGCAATTAATGTAAAGATGCAATTGTGGTGCATGAAAGTGTGTTGTCTGATGCTTGCTGAAAATTGAGAAATATAATCCAGATGTCTAATTTCTCATGAACCACATTTATCAGTGTGTGTATGCAATGCATAGATCAGTGGTTTGGGGTCTATGTATATAATGAAATCGCTGCCTTCAAGGAGGTGCTGAAAATGCTTAATTGAATAGTAGATTGCTAATTCCCTTGAGAAGGAGCTATACTTGGTTTGTGCCTTGCATAGTTTAGTGTAAAAGAAAAATATTGGCGTGATTTGTAGTCGATAAAGCATCCGTTGTAAGAGTAAGTTTAATTCTATCATCATCATCTTGATGTAATTAAGCTTAGTAAAGTTTATTAACGCTGTCTTAGCATTGTTGAATGATTCCAGTGTCTCGTCTTGCAATGTAATAATTTTTGTTTTTGCTTGCAAGTAAATTTGTCAAGGGTAAAAATACAGTAGGGTAATTTGGTACAAATCGCCTGTACTAATTTATAAGGCCTATAAATCTTTGCAACTGCCAGAGTGAAGTTGGTTGCAGGAAACTTGGGATTGCTTCTACCTTATCTGTCAAAGGTGAAATACCTTCTTGGTCGATTTCATGGCCAAGGAAATTCAGTTTGGGTTCTCCAAAAATATATTTGTGTTCATACATTTTTAGTCCAAAGCGTGAATGTCTTTGGAAGGTTTGTTCTAAATGTATTTTGTGATCTTCAATATCTCTGCTGGCGATTTAAACATCATCAATGTAGGCGTAAACAAAAGGTAAATCTTTGAATACTTCATCTAACAGACGTTGAAATGTTTGAGGCGCATTTCGCCATCCAAAAGGATCCATACATATAACCAAAATGGTGGGGATAATAGCGACATTGTGGATGTTTTCTCCAGTCCCTGGTACTTGATGATAAACCTTTACAATATATAACTGTGAAAATGCAGGGACCTTGGGGACCGATGTCAAAATCGTGTATATGAGGAATGGGATATCTGCCTGGTGTTGTCATAGTATTCAATCTACGGAAATTGCTACAAGAACTCTATGCTGTTGCGTTTGGTGTGAGAATCATGTGTAATGGGGATGACCATGCACTCTTTGATGGGCTTATAATTCCCATCGGATTTGTTGAAACTCTGCTTTGGCAATCTTGTACTTGTCAGGTTTCAATCGTTTTGGTGTAGAATGTACCGGTGATCCCGTTATTTTCATGTGGTGTTTAGTATAGTGTTTGATACTGTCCGTGTGCTTAAATGAATGTGTTATTTCTGTTTATTTTTTGTAGCAATTCTTTTATGCCTTTATCTTGTGGTAAGGCAGCGTAAATTCTAGTTGATTGTTATCAAGAGCAAGTTTAACATTGGCTATGCCTTGATTGAATGAGATAATAAGTAATCACATTCCAAACACTGCAAAACTGTAATACATCCTTACACACACACGCGCGTGCGCGCATATATATATATATATATATATATATATATATATATATTAGGATATTACACCGAAAACATGTAAAAATCGCTACACAATTGCACCTTTATAAATTACATTTATTTAATCTCATCATACCTAATATATATATATATATATATATATATATATATATATATATATATGAAGAAATATAGTTTTAAGGTGTGATATATTTATGGGATAAAGTGCTCAATATCAGAGATAGAGCGTATGTAAATATAAATATAAAAGTGAACATTGAAGTCAACACTCAGAGGCGACAGGCTGTTTCATGCTAGGCGCAATCGTGACGATTGCGCCTCGCATTAAACACCCTGTCGCCTCTGAGTGTTGACTTCAATGTTCACTTTTATATATATATATATATATATAATGGCAGGCTACTCGTTTTCTGAGAACACCTGTCTGCTTGGGTAGCTAGCTAATCCCTGTTGTTGACGCATGCTTAGGCACATTTGTACTTGTTCAAAAACCACAGAGCTTACCTGTGGTTCATATTACAAACCTTAGTTACGGTTCCTGGAACATATTCTGGTATTGATCAGTAGTTTGAACGATGTCAGTATGCTGAAACCCTCAGTCATGATAACTTGTGTCTTCAAGCTAACACAGATATCAATAGCTTCCAAAAATTCCTGTCTACCCAATTTCTCTCACAATGTTTAGGTCACCATATGATATGACTTTCAGAAACTTTTCTAAGTACTGCATGCTAGAATTACACACACATTCACACACGCACAATATATATATATATATATATATATATATATATATATATATATTATTGATATTTCACCTGTTTAAGTCTGTTCGAAAAGATAAGTAATTACCACTGTAGAAAAAAAGGATGATTCGGTGACATGACACAATGTGAGAAAAAAAGAACGAAACCAAAACCCTTTTCAGATTAGAACCTTTTTATGATTAAACAGAAGAAAAAAGAAAGGAGAAAGGAAGAAGGTGTACAATAATGGTATTGCAAAAAAAATGGTATTTTAAGGACTTATCTTGTCGCAGAAAGGAATCGTCCCGCTAACAGTTCTTTGAGGTATTGTGATTTCTTCTTCTTCTTGTGGTGGTGCAGCAATGTTTCGGAGTCCGGTCTTACTGAGAATTGAGAAGATATTTCTTCACGTGGAGTGGCCACTACAATCCCAGGTCCCACAGATCTGTTGGTAAATTTTTTCCAAGAGCACTGTTTTTTGTACGTGCTACTCGTTGAAAGTCAACGTAGGAAAAAGGAAGAAAGATTAAAAAATGATGCGCAGATCAAGAAGAAAGCAGCCTTCTGAATGCTTCCTTTTCAGCCAGTCACAAGGATTATTGTAACAATTCTAAGGGGCCCATTCAAAAGGGGTTACTCCGAAAGACTTGTAATAATTTCAATAATATTTCTAAAGAAGTGGTGAATTTTTACTTATTAATCAAACAGATTTTAATAAGAATTCTCAAACATTCAGGCCGGTAGACGAAAATAAATTCATATACTGCTTAATAAATAAACGCAGTGTCTATTCAAATATGTGTATCCGTTTTAAAAATAACGTTTAAGTAATATATATATATATAAAAATAATTATTTATTCAAAAATTATAACATAAATATGTTATAAAATCACTACAAACATAGGCATTTTGTTTCAACACTTCTGGTGTCTTATTAAGTGATGGTGTTGAATGTATAATAAAGGGTTTATATATATATATATAATGAAATGGACTAAGTCCAACAATTATTTTAATATATTTTATTTTTATTGATACAAATATTTAAGCAAATGCTCTGTTTATAATAAACAGTATTAACAACATTTACCGACCTGAATGTCCAAGAAATATCATAGAAAATGTGCGTCCTCCCACAGGAATCGAACCTGTATCATACAAGGAGCCGTCATGTCACCTGACGTGCTATACCATTTAGCCACAGAGCAAGCGCTTGATTAGCAAAGTAAAATTACTGTTTTTGCACTACAAGTTTACCATGATTTCTCTGAAATGCTCATATCTGCTCGAAGCGTATTTTAATGCAAACAAATTAATGCAGACAAATGATATCATATATTATGAAATTGACTTAGAGCAAATATATCTATAAAAATAACGTGAATATTTCTAAAGATTTCATTTTTTTTATTTATTAATCCGACAGATTTTTATCACTTGAACGTTATTTTTAGTGGATACACATATTTGAGTTTTGCTTGATCAGCAATGCCCTTCGTGGTTGAGTCGATATAAGCACGTCAGATCTAAAAATGGTTTCTCCTGCCGAGGAAGTCACAGGTTTGAATCCAGCCGGAGGTCGCCTATTTTTCCTTAATACGATTTCTCAAATATAATAAATATAAATGAATATATAACTGATAAAAAATATGTATGCGTGTGGGACTATATATGTTTGTGTAGTTGTGCGTGCGTATGTAGGTGTGTACGTGGGTGTATGCGATCGCGCATATGTGTGTGTATGTGTGCATGAAAACCTTAATTACGAACTAATACTACAATAAAAATAAAATAAAAATGAATACCTGAGAGATACTTTGATGTAAAACATAAATAATAATACACAACATTAACTTCAAAACGATTACAAATATTTCTAGTAATAATTATAAGAAAACAAACAACGAACACTGTAAACAAAATGCCATTCAGTATAGGACCTAATATTTGAAATAATTGTTAACAAAACAAAACAAAAAAAAGTTAAAAAAAAAAAAGAAGAAACACTTTTGTGAAACTATTCAAACATTTGCTGCTAAAAATTTAAACCCAAATTCTGACGCCACAACACCTGACAAGATAAAAATTAAAATATTTCAATATAAAACACTAGATTTTTAGGTAGAAGCAACTTTTTGGTTGTAACCAGCTTCATTTTATAATATGTAAATGACATTTATCTACTTAATAATACCAGTGAGTAAGTGGAACAAGATTTTGATTAATTTTAAAATATTTTACAACTTTAAGCTATACACATAAATTTTAACAATAAAATAACTTAAGAAAAAACAAATAATTGTTGTAAAAATTTATTTTTCATCGAAAACGTTTTTTGCTTTCAGAAAATATTATCCATAGTCATACAAATAAGTAAAAGCAATTAAAACTTTTTTAGATTAAATAATATCTTTGTTTTTTTGAGTTTTGTATGTTACAATTCAGTGCTGATTTTAAGGTCAACGGGTGTCAGCTCAAAAAAAAAGAAAAGATGATTTACTTTCCTCAAAGCCTTGTGCTTTTAACTAATTAATCGCTATAAGGGAACAAATTAAAATTTAATGAGTCTTCATTAAATTAATTATGGGTGTGGCAATAAATATAAAAAAAAAAATTACCAGGACTTAAAAAAAATTAAACATATTTATAATAATTTCCATCATTTGTGAATAGTTTCTGAAAGTTTCATGAAAATCCGACAATTATTGTTATTTTTGCAAGATTTTCAAAATTAATGACTGCCATTAACAAAAAAATCCACAAAAATCCGCAATGTTATTTAGTCGGACACCTGCTGATGCTGAGAAACGAGATTTTTCAATCAAAAGTTAGAATGCTCTAAAAAAAACAGAAAAATTTTGAAAAATAATTAAAAATTACTTTGTTCTTTCCTCTTAATGAAGAAATAAACATTTTGACGATAAAAGTTTGTTTTCATCAAGTTTAAGGACTTTTATTATTCTGCTATGCTCATTTTCCGGGGGTTTCGTGTTGGTACCTACAAAAGCAATCAAAATAAGAGACCAGGGAAAGCAAATACCCCAATTAAAAACAACTTTACCCTTTGAAGATGGTAAAGTGATTTGAATGTGATCAAAGTGGCTTAAAGCACTTGCAGAAATAGTATCAAGACATTCTATAACCTTCAACCATCTGTAAAATCACGGAGGAGAAAGCATATTTATACATATACATATGTGTGTGTGTGTGTGTGTGTGTGTGTGTGTGTGTGTGTGTGTGTGTGGACTCTCTTGTCGTCTTCGATGTTTGAGGATACAAAACTTCAGCTCCTAGAACTAAACAGCCAGACTATCCGCACATATGATTTTTTCTAGTGGCAAAAGGTTTGGGCAGAACCGTGCACACTTAATCGAAGAATTGATGCATATAGTGTGTCACAAGGTTGACAAATAGCTCTCTTCAGGTTTTAAATTCACAGCTGCCCTACTCCTAGACTGTTTGCCAATCAAGGCTAAAGAACCCAGTCTACTCTACTATTTAACCTATTCCATTGAGAAGATTCATAACTTTCGCCAGTAAAATTGGATTAAAATAATAATAATACAAAAGACAATTTGTAAAATTTCTACTTTGACATGTTTCACTGATGGACTGGTGGGGGTGATGAATTTCTACTTTGACATGTGTTCACTGATGGACCTGGTGGGGGTGATGAATTTCTACTTTGACATGTGTTCACTGATGGACCTGGTGGGGGTGATGAATTTCTACTTTGACATGTGTTCACTGATGGACCTGGTGGGGGTGATGAATTTCTACTTTGACATGTGTTCACTGATGGACCTGGTGGGGTGATGAATTTCTACTTTGACATGTGTTCACTGATGGACCTGGTGGGGTGATGAATTTCTACTTTGACATGTGTTCACTGATGGACTGGTGGGGTGATGAATTTCTACTTTGACATGTGTTCACTGATGGACCTGGTGGGGTGATGAATTTCTACTTTGACATGTGTTCACTGATGGACCTGGTGGGGGTGATGAATTTCTACTTTGACATGTGTTCACTGATGGACCTGGTGGGGTGATGAATTTCTACTTTGACATGTGTTCACTGATGGACCTGGTGGGGGTGATGAATTTCTACTTTGACATGTGTTCACTGATGGACCTGGTGGGGTGATGAATTTCTACTTTGACATGTGTTCACTGATGGACCTGGTGGGGTGATGAATTTCTACTTTGACATGTGTTCACTGATGGACCTGGTGGGGGTGATGAATTTCTACTTTGACATGTGTTCACTGATGGACCTGGTGGGGTGATGAATTTCTACTTTGACATGTGTTCACTGATGGACCTGGTGGGTTGTGATGAAGCTGGTCCAGTGACAATACATGTCAAATACATGTCAATTTTAAAAATTGTCATATATTTATCTGATATATATATATATATATATATATAAGTGAACATTGAAGTCAACACTCAGAGGCGACATTGTGTTTGTGTGTGAACGCAAAGAGTTTGTATTTTGGTGAATGTTCATACGTACGTGTATGTCTGCTTCATGGCGTTTTCCCACAAGTGGGCAAAAACGCTGATCTCTATGAGAGATCACATTTTTAAATGTGTCCGCTGAAATGCAAAGTAAAAAGAGAAAGAGGCAAAAAGTCACCCAGTATTTATAGTGTAGGGAGAGCGACCCCTAGTGAACAATTAGGGAATTAAGGAAAAGCTAATTCTGACAAGACAAACCCCACAATATTTTCATTCAGTTATCATATAGTTACATTCAGACTTTTGCATTCTTTAAGATAACGCATTTTAGGAGTACCTGCTGCGCCTCTAACTGCATTAGTTCTAAAAATTAATTTAAAAAAAATATCTATGCTTTCATATTTATTATCCAATCACACTCCTTGTTAAAATGCAAATCAATCTTTATTAATCTTCTCATCATTTTTTGGAGCCTCCATTAAACTGCACTTAAACGATCTTTAGTTATGCAAGCATAAATAAGCATTCCACATGACAAGACACAGTTTTTGATCAATGAGAACACACTAAACATGTTCAATTTCAGAGCCTAACTGAACGCAAAAAGCA
This sequence comes from Acanthosepion lycidas, assembly GCA_963932145.1. Taxonomy (NCBI): domain Eukaryota; kingdom Metazoa; phylum Mollusca; class Cephalopoda; order Sepiida; family Sepiidae; genus Acanthosepion; species Acanthosepion lycidas. The sequence continues at coordinate 129,171,839 of OZ010579.1, read as the reverse complement.
AAATGTGATCTAATAAAGTCAGTACAGAAAAGCTCTCTTAAAGTGGATACAGCACAGGAAGGTCATTACCACTCCTTTACTCCTAGTCTTTGGATATAAAATTACTTTTGGCACCATTGACTGTAAGTTGTAAAATTCTCATCAATTAGTGGCAGTTGGTTGCTGTGAGACACACACATAAGCAGGAAGTTAACAGCCCCGAGTACCATTCCTGTCAAGCCCATATTATTACCCTTTTATCACTTCCGTAAAAAATCCAACATGTCCACCTCGTGTTCCTTGTTTATTAGATGTGATTGAATATATTAATTCCATCCTCCCTCAGTATGTTAGGGGGTGCGTGTTCATTGGCGCATATATTTTTTGTATTATTAATGATTCAAGAAAACAACGAAACTCCAAATGTGAATCAACAAGTATATATTGAAATAACATACAAGAACAAAATATACAACACTTTGTATTCAATGTATAGATTAAGGGAAAATAAGTTGCTTCCCTTTTACCGTATTTTGATTTCTATTTGATTTTTCGAAAGAAAGTTCTCGCGAGAGAAATATGTTCAGGAATCAATATTAAAACAAAGGACTGTTTGTTAGAATAGATAACACAAGAATACAATTGATCAGAAAGTGTGTTGTGTTAGAGTCCTGGTTGATTGAACGTGGTTGAGTCACAGAGAGATATGTATATATGTATTACAAAATCTGTGTCTGTGTGTGCGTTCGGAATGTTGTGAGTAAAGTCATAGGTTTGTGTTGACAGGCGAAATTTGCTGGACTCTACTGACGAATTGCGAAAAAGTCGTTAAGAGTTGTTAACAATGTTTTTTAACGTCTGACCACACGGTTAAGACGGGAGCTCTTGAAGACTACATCTTCGCAGCAAGGAAAAAGATGACCGAAGAGAACGAGAGAGGCTTATTCGTGTTTCGTTTATATAAGGTTGTGTCTCACGTGACCGGCTCCCAGCCTTGTGCACGCGAAATGTTATTCCTCGCGTGCAGGTGATCTGGTTGTTCGGAATTGACTAATCAGCGAGCTATTTTTTAGGAGATTAGCCAATGAATGTTTGTATGATCTGTATGTATGTATGTGTGTGTGATGGCGATGATGATCGCTACAAGTACATCACAAATGGTGACGAGTTTTCATAACTTTTAGAGGTAAACCTTTAACAACCTTACCAAATATTCTGATTGATAACAATAAGTTTAACTGTAGTTATATCCAACAGAGATAAACATACCTGGACCCGACACGTTCGACGAACTAACGAAAAACTTTTAGAATTATAAAGAAAGGCTAGACGCATATATCGTCGCAAAGTACATTTCAGAACACACACATATGTCAGTTCTTCTCTATTCTATTGGTCCCAAAACATATACGACTCTACAAGTTTTATTAGCCACCGACTTGCCCTCAAATAAAACATATGATGACTTGTGCACGTCACTGCTTCAACACTTGAATCCAAAGCCGCTTGAAATCATATAGACTCCATGTTAGGAGACAGGAAAATTTCGACACTGTATCAGACTTGTGGGAAATTTAACGACTCCCCAAATTCACTGGCCTGTGAAGGAAAAATTACATTTATATTTTTTTCACATACACAAAATAAAGACAGCAGACTAAGAGATATTTACTCTCTTGATGCCTTTATGTTCAAATCTGTCTTGATTTTTTTTGATTTTTTTAAAAATTTCTTTATGCGTTCAGCAAAATTACTCACACACACACACATATATATATATATATATTGCAAATACTTATTTGTTTAGCGAAATTGCGTATATGTTTGACAAAATTGCTTATTTGCAAATACGTTTTTAGCAAAATGTAGCAAATTTAACAACTCCCCGAATTGAAAACAGATGAACAAAGATGAGACAATTGAACAGTTTAAAAGCATACTTTATATAAGAAATACATCATGCAACAAAAATGAGAATAGAATTACTGAAAATGTATTTTTTTAGTGGTTAAAAGTATGGCATAGAGGACGAAATCCAAATACATTTATCTGTATTAAAATGATAGAACACTTATCTGATACTGTTCATTCTTCTTCCAATAGTTGCTTGTCCTTGCATTACTCAGGTTTTCTCGTGGCCAGCATCGCCTGTTCTTGGAGTAGGCAAATTATGTCTGTTCTATTCATGGTCGTCTCTGCCTCTCAGCTTTGACGCCTCAATTCTCTTTGGTATGTAATTTTGGGTCTTACCCATTATTATTAGATAAATGGACTCAACTTAATATCAGCAGATACTATCAAACCAGGGGAGATAACATATATTTTTATATTATCGCAGCTATAAAACAATTATCATGTTATTGTAACTCTAGGTAATTATTTAAAGGACGCCTTATGGGACAGACTAGTGTGTGGTCTAAGGTGTGAAATGACCCAAAAGCTATTTCTTCAAGAAAACCCTCTATCATTTGATAAGGCTTGCTCCATTGCTACCTCCATGGAAACGGCCCAAAAGGACACCACCAAAATCCATGCGGACAGTAAGGAGGATATACACGTCCTCAGGAAATCAGAGACTGATGGAACAAATCAAGAACAACAAAAGGGGAAAGTTCTTAATTTTCCACCTTGCAATTCTTGTGGAAAGACAAACCACAAACAGACAAACTGCTACTTTAAGGAGTGGGGATTGCCTAGTACGCCACAAAAGAGGTCACATCCAGCCAATGTGTAGATCTAAGCAAGTTTACAGTAAAAAAGAGACAGCAATAGAAATCTCCACAAACTACAAACAAATGAACAGGCAGTGAATTCAAACTCTTTTATATAGATGCTTCAGGCAAAATATTTGTCACTGTAACTTTGGATTCTAAGTCTGTGAGGATGGAACTTGATACTGGAGCAGCAATTTCAGTGATGACACTAAAGGATTATAAACAGATATTTTCCACGAGTCCCATCCTTAAAAAAAAACACAGTCCAACTGAAGGCATATAATCTTAGGGAGAGACTAGATGTATAAACTTGAAGTATACAAATCCCTCCACAATTTCAGCAGAGCAGAAGAAAATGGTCTGATTGCAAAACAGAGTGGGATTCCCATGAGTCTTCACGGAAGGTATAGGTACAATTAAGGACATGAGAGGATAGTTGAGAGTCAACCCCGACACAGTACCCAGGTACATAGAAGCAAGAACTGTCCCATATGCCTTAAGAACAAATGTTGGGTAAGAATTTGACAAACTAACCAAAGAAGGTATCCAAGTGAATGGGCCATACCTACAGTGCCTGTAATAAAGCAGAATGGTTGTATCTACATTTGTGGTGACTATAAAACAACAGTCAACCCAAATTTAGAAGTTGAACCCTCTCAAGAATAGAAGACATGCTAAAAAAACTCAAGATGGGGGAAAAATTCACCAAAATAGATCTAAGGCAGGCATACCTACAATTAATGCTTGATGAAGAATCAAAGCAACTGACAACCATAAACACCCACAAATGATTATATCAATATAATCATCTAGTTTATGGCATCACATCAGCACCTTCGATATGGCAAAAGACCATGGATCAAATTCTACAAAGTCTAGAAGTTATAGTTTGGAATATAGATGATATGTTAATCACTGGCAAATCTGACAATATAAATTTTTAAAACCTCAAAAAGAATTTGATCTCAAGGCAAATTTAGATAAGTGCACCTTCTTTCAGGACTCTGTGATCTGTGAAATAAAAATATTCAAAAAAGGGTTCCACAATACCAAAGACAAAATTGAAGCTGTCACTAATGCTCCAGCTCCAAGTGATAAAACACAAGTATGCTTATTTCTAGGGTATATAAATTTTTACCACAAATGACTTTAAAACATTGCCCATGTTGCAAAATCACTCTACATTTCCTTCATATGGTTTAGAGAATGTGATAGAATATTCAGCAAAATCAAGAGGATGATCACATCAGACATGATCCTGGTACAGTTCGATCCCAACCTCCCTATACTTATGGCATGGAATGCAAGTCCATATGGCATCGGTTCTGTCTTGTCACATATCATCAATGGAGAAAAGAGACCCATAGCATACACATTCCACACCCTCAACTTAATCCTGTTATTCCCAACTCAACAAGGAAACCCTCACAATTGTATGATAAGTGAAAAGAATTTTTCAACTATTTATGCAACAACAAATTCATTCTTGTTACAGTTCACAACTCATTGAAATTCATCTTTGGCCTAAAGAAAGGCATTCCAACAATGTCTGTAATGAGACTACAAAGATATGCTGTTTTTCTCACTGGCTTTGATTACAATATTGAGTTTTGTAGAGGTAAATCCAATGCAAATGCAGATAGTTTATCATGACTGCCACTTCCAGAGTCAAGTAAAGACATAGATGAAGAAGGGACACACTCTTCTAGAAAGTATTAGTGGAACAATGTCTAATTAAGGCAGCCACAATTGCCAGGGCATCAAGAACTGATCCAGTCCTATCCCATTTTATTTTGTACAAAATGGCCGGCCAGAATACAATGTGCCAGAAATATTTCATGCCTTCCATCAGAAATGATATCCACAACAACTGTTTACTGTGGGGAACAAGGGTAGTTATATCAGAAAAAGTACACAAACAAGTCATGCAAGAATTGCATGAAGGTCATCTTGGGGCTGTGAAAATGAAAGGCCTAGACAGAGGAATCTTCTGGTGATCTAATCTTGACAAGAACATCAAAGCTGCTGAGAAGGCATATGTGATGGGCTCCATGACTCAACCAGGCCCACCAAAAGCTCCACTACATCATTAGAAGTGGCATGATAGGCCCTGGCAGAGAGTACATGTGGACTTCCATGGATCAATGTTCCTTGTAAAAGTTGATGCCCATTCAAAATGGATAGAGGTAATTCCTACATCTAATGCTACAGTGACTACAACTGTGGAAATCTTAATGACAAAGTTCACAAGATATGGTGTCCCAGAACAATTTGTTTCAGATAATGCACCAATGTGATGAGTTTAAATGCTTCTCCACATGTAACAGCATTAGACACATAAAAAATGCCATATACCATCCTGCAAACCAAACAAATTAATGATTAACCAAACGAATGGTGCAATTTCTGAAATCAGCCATAAAATCAGCAAAGCATGAACATGGCACCATCCTTACAAAGCTCTCCAAATTCTTAATTTCTTATAGAAATTCACCCTATACTACCAGATTTCTGCCCACTCTCAGCAAACCCACCATTATTAAAGGTGGGGGAAATCATCTTTGCTCGCGATTACTGTGAACAGCAATGCTGGCAACATTCAAAGATTAGCTCCCAATAAGGTCCAAGATCATATACAGTGGAAATCAACCCCAACAACCATTGGAAACGACATTCCTATCAACTGGTACCTATAGTAACAGAAGAGTTACCTGCAAAAACCCAGGCAAATCTATTGCCACTCCCAGCACCAATCTCCCTTGGTGACCAGATGACAGGCCTCTATCACCAGAGTCAGCACTTCCCCCTCATGACACACCACCACTTTCACATAACCAACTACCATTAGGAGTGGAAGGCTAAGCAAAAGACTGGAATGTTTTAAGGGCTATGTATAAAGCTGGAAAAAACATTTGCATAATGTTTTTTCCCCAAAAAGGGATTAATTATATTTTTAACTATTATGTATCAGCTCTTAATATATAAGATTATTTTCAGAAAATTCAACAACTGCTTTGCTAAGCTTTTATAATTTTAAGAATTGGTTCACACAAACCGATGTAAACCTGTAGGATGCCACCAACTTTTTCAGTGAGAATTATAAATTTTAAATTTTATTTGTATGGAACTTAAAGCTTTCAGAACGCATATTTTATTTTTATTCGCTTTAACAACAAAGACATTTTTTTCATTTCAGAAGTATACAAAAACTATTTTCTTCTATACATGTTACTTGTGAATATAAAATTTCATTGTTTATTACATTCATATTATTTCTTTTTTTTTTTTTTTTTCATTACTGCTCAAAGATAAAAAATAAACTGAATGCTATTTACTCCACTTTTATGTGCCATGTCCCTTCAGGATATGGGTGATCATGGCTCTCCACAACTTTTTATCCCTTGTAGCTCTTAGTAATGTTTGTCTTTTTACTACCCTTCCCAGTTCCTGTTCTGAGGTGGCCCCCTGCTTCCTCCCTCATCCCTTTTGCTTTCAATCTGTTTTATGAGTGTCAAATTCTCCAAACTCTCCTTCCTCATTATGTGTCCAAGAAATTTCAATTGTGCCTTTCTGATTCTGAGTATAAATATCCTTCTACTGCTTATGGTATTCTCAGCATCCTTCTGTAGAACTATATTTATGTTGCATCAAATCTCTTCTTCATCTGTGATGAGATTGTTCAGCATTTGCTGCCATATAGGAGAACTGATATCACATAACAATTCAGTACACTTTTCTTTGTCTCTAACAAAATGTTCTTGTTTCTTAATATTTTGCTTAGCTTTTGAAAGGCATTTTTAGCCACTTAACCTTAATTCAATACCTTTAGCTACAATGTATCTTTGAAAAAAAACTCATTTTGCCCAGTTTAAATCTGTTGTATCCTTAAAGAGGTTACAAACAGACAAAGGTGGTACTCAAGTGAAGGAACTGCAACATGTGTATATGAAAGAAGAAAGGTTTATTGTAAAAGAGAATACACTACTGAAAGACAGGGAATCAAGTGGCAGGCTAGCAATTCCCAAAGCAAGACCCCAGTTATATCCTATATATAGCTATTGATATAGTCAGTCCACATAGTTGATAGGGAGTGTGGGACGTTCCATTACAACACCTCCCCCTGAACTAATTTTCACATGAAATTTTGCTCAATACTTCTTTTTGAGGTCAGGACATAATTGTTTGACTTTTTTCCTCTTCATAGTACTTTTTCGTCTCACCAGCACAAAAAAATCAAACCCCATAATATTAATTTGCAAATCACCCAGATTTAAAAGAGGAGCTAGCATATTTTAGGGGTATCTTTTTCAATGCCTCTAACTACAATGCACTATTTTAGGTATTTAGAGGTTACAAATATACAATATCAGAATTTTAGTATTATATAGGTATTTTAACACTTTGCATAAGAGTAGCAATTAAAAAGCATTACTACTGCAGTAAGTTCAGTCTTCAGAAGGTGCTCCACATTTGTAGCCTTGTGCCAAACACAGTTAATCTTATTAAATAACCAGTAATAAAATGTCTATGACTATTAGCCCAAACAAAAATTTGTCATCTAATACAAAAAGCTAAAATACATTCAATGGATAAGGAGTAAAATAATAAGAAAAACAGTTATACAAATATTTTTGGAGGTTGAGATTTTTGTAGATCAGTGTTACCCTAATGTTTTTTGCCACTAAATCTATTTTATTTATTATCCTTGTGACCGTTGGAGCAGAAATATAATTTCACTGTTTCTTCATTTAGTTTTACCCAATAAATTTGATTGAATTTTACTTTAATTTGACATTTTTATTATGCTGTCGTCCCCAAGTCTTTAACTCAAATAATAGTGCTCACTTTGACAATTCACAAGCAATATGACAAAAACAGATTGTAATTTTGTTCAGCTCAGTGCACACACTTCTGGAATACCATCCAGAAATATCTGAATTATAAAAGAACCTTATCCAAACAATCAGAAATAGCACACACATTTCTTAGCCACTGACTGACTATAAAGTCTGGTTTCACCCATGAAGGCAGAGCCAACTCAACTGGCTTTAACAATGGACCCCACAGCAGGCAAGCTTAACCAGGCCATCAGCAGTGACACCAAGGTGCTTCCATCATTAGCAGCCAATGACAAAACCAGCTGCAGCAGCAGAGACTAACTCTCGACTACTACAATGTGATAATTCATGTTGATATGCCTCCCACAAGTATATCTCACTCAATTACATATGCCTGTTGATTTTCTCCACATGTTTATCTCAACTACTACCTTGTGTTATGCCCTAAACAAATTCTCAGTCACTCATGACTGATATACAACATCCCAGAATGAGCACATGATTCAACTTTGTAAATCACAGAAAATAAAAACTGTTTTACTTATATCAACCACATCTTATTGTCATTTGTAGTTTTGTCACTTCCACTTTTTTTCTTGTGAATGATAAGGCCACCATTACAATGTTGATCAAAGAAACTGAAAGACACATCACATAAAACATATTTGTCAGGTTGCCTCCTCCTAATTTTCAAAACCGCTACTAGGGGATGCTCTCCAGACTAAATACTCAGCAATATATTTTCTTGTTTTCTTCTCACTTTTTCCACTTACTCATCAACATGTAAATCTTTTGCAGTGAACATGTTCCCTTTGGGTAATGTATGAACAATATACACATGCACATGTAAGTACACACATTCACTCACTACACATACTTTGCACCCAAACAATTTCCACATTCATTTGTTATACACATTATTGTCCTTGTTGCTTATCTACCTTTCTTGTTATCATTTGTTATTAGATGTGTATTGGTTCTAGTCATTTCTTCCATTTATTTAGATGAACTCACATTCTGAATCTGCCATATTTGTTGTGGGTATTTCAGGAGACACACATGTTTATCTCTCAACACATAAACCAGTCCACAACATATTGCATTCATCTCACAGTATGATCAAAAATAGCAATGCCAAAAGTGAATAAGAAAAAATACAGCAATTGGATCAGGCTCTAGCCTCCTCAGCAAGTATCACATACAAACAGATTAGAATACATCAAGAATTTTCAAATATTTTTTGATATTTAATTATTTACAACTATTTCTCTGTTCCACAGTCATCAAAATTGTGATGAAAATATATTTAACCTTTTTTTATTTTTAATGTTTTGTTTTTAATTTTCTTACCTTTATTATTATTATTTTATTATTGTTACCCTCATGAGCACATTTATGATCCATGTTACAGGCTTAATTCAACCTAATAAAAGCTAATTTAATAAAACAAAAAAAACAAAAAAACATGTTCTTCTCCAGGGGTCGGCAACCTTTTGCTATGTGCCAACTTAGGGTTTTAAAATCATTCAGTGTGCAAACAGCATACATATTTTTATACAAGTCAAGGTCAATATATATAGTAATATATAGTAGATATACTTTAGTATATATTAAAATTGAAACAGATAAATATCTTCTTTGCATTGTAGTAGTTATTGGTTTGAACTTTGTGATGTCATTTGCGGCTGCATGCCATTGGATGCTATAGGTTGCCAACCCCTGTTCTACTCAATACAGCAAGCCCAAATTTACACACCTTGTAGAATGTATGCAAAGCTGATCTTAGATAAATTTATAATGAGCTAGTCAGATAAGTAAGCCTTTACAAGTCTGAACAAAGTTTTTAAGAAACTCAAATTTTCTTGTCCCTCAGCCAAATTTTTCTGCATGTCTATTTGCTTAAATCTTGACATAAATAAGAAACCAAAACCCAGTCACAGCATTTATGACTCACCAAAAAAAAAAGGAAGAATGGCTGAAAGGATTCTTTGAGAATAATCAACATGTGTGACATTAAAATTCTTCATCACTTTGACATGTCTCTACCAGTATTGATTAAATGAAGCCACCACATAATTCTATAAAAAGACTTTTGCATCTTTGAATATATCTTTGCTTATACCTCATTTGGCAAGTATCACAACACCCTCAGGAGACCCTTCTGACCTTCAGAAGTACCCTTGTGATCCTCAGGAGCATCCTCCCGAATATCAGGATTGTCCTGATATTCAGGAGTCATTGTGAATATCAGGAGTATCTTTGTGATCTCCAGGAGCACCCTTCTAACTTTCAGGAGTATCCTCATGACTCTTGGGAGTATCCTTGTAATCCTTTTGCGTTACCGCTATTTGTTTGGAAAGTACAAATAGAAATGAATTTGCTCAGGTTAGAGTACAAGGCCTAATTTTTGTAAACAAAGTAAGTAAATCTGTCAAACAGTGAGTGTAGCCATTCCAACAGGCAACAATCAAAACTGTATAATATTAAGAGAATGTTCATGGTTATAATTAACTCAAGGGACAGTCACCAAAACTTATATGAGAGCCAAGGAAAGAATGTGACAATTCAGACCACAACCTGAAGAGGTTGGTTCTAAAGATTAGAAAAGGAAGATTTGCTGCAATTTGGTTATCAGGTAATAATTCAGATTAGTAGCAGAAGAAGAAGAAGAAGAAGAGGAATAAGAGCAAGAACAAGAAGAGCAGATGGCGGTGATAGTGGTGTCTGGTATACCCTTATCAAACTGGGTGTGATAATGAGTATATTGGATATTGTATATTGTACCCCAACATCACATTCTTAGCATGATGTGCTCCTACTAAAGAAGAAGAAGAAGAAGAAGAAGGAGGAAAAGGAGGAGGAGAAGAAGAAGAATCTATAAAATATAATATTATCAAACTTTGCATGAGGAATATCATTATTATGATAAAATTATGAAGACAGTATTAGATTATGACGATAGTGGTAATGGTAGCAGTGGTGCCAACAGTGATGATGATGATGATGATGATGATTTCATTATCATTATTATTATCATTATTTATTTATTTATCTTTTATTTATTTATTTTGCTATAGTAATATCTAAGAATAATGGTAATGACATAATAAGGAGTTGCTGATAATGATACCGTAGATAATTATCTGGTGAGTGTAATTAAAATGGTGATCATCATAATCAGAATGATAATTATGATAATTTTCATGTGTAAAAATTACGAAACACGTTATTAATGAGCATTTCCGCCGCCATCTTTTTTTTTAATCCGGTTTCGTCAAGAAGGTCGACAACGTCACCGGATACTTCCGGAAACTTTCCTCCTCCACATTTTTCTTCTGTCTGTGTAAATCTTTCTCTTAGTTACAGTTTATACGACCCAGTGCCGGCTTTCTTATCTCATTAGACTGGAATCACGGCTTTTTTTCTCCCGTCACTTGCTGTATTACCGCTTTATCCTTCTTTGACTGGCCCTGGGTCTTTTTAAAAAGTGATTTTTCTTCTCTTTTCTGCCTTTTTATACCCGCTGAAGAAAAAAATACCAATTTTTTTAAAACTTTAAAAGATAAAATCGTCTTTCTTTACTTTGAAATCTTCTCAAAGGTAAGGATTAATTCATTCTTTTTTAATGTTTCTTTTTCTGTGTGTTTTTTAATTGATATTTACTTCTCTTTTTTCCGACTTTTTACGTAAAAAAAAACGTTTTCGTTAATTTAAAAAATGTTCATCAAAATAATGACAACAGTTTCTTTTTAAAATTATGTCTAACTCTACATTTTATTTTCTTTAGTAAGTTTAAATTTTATTTATTAAGAATTTAGAAAAAATAGTAAAAAGAACAGAATTACCCTCTTGTTCCGATTAAAATATGAATCTTATAGTGAAACTGCTTTCACAATATCTTAAACAAAAAAAAACTGATTTTATTTGTGGGGTGTGTTTTGTTTTGCTTTCTTCTTTATTAATAAATAGAGAATGAATAGAAAAAAATAAAATAATATGAATAAAAAATCAGACAAATTCATAACTTCTGAACAGAATGATTTATGAAACCATTTAAAAAAAAAAACAAAAAAAAAACTTTCTGTTGCATAATTGAGTCATTTTGGGGAGAAAAAAATTCTTTAAAAAGAAGTCTGTCCAGACACGATAAACAGATTTTAAGACATTTTGGTGGAAAATGCTGTCAAGACATTAAAAAAAAACAAAAACAGATGGGAAAATGCAATTAAAAAAGAAAAAAAACACCAGTGTAGACAAAATTAAAATAAAAGTTTAACTTCAATCCTAGAAGAAAGTAATTAAAACAATGTTTATCTCTGGAAAATGTTTTATTTAAAACTGTCTTTTTTTTTTTTCTTTTTTTTTACCAACCACGTTGACGTGGATTGCAAACAAATTTCTAAGTTTTTTTTTTTTTGTTTTTTTTAATAATGTAAAAATAATCTTCATTAAGAAGAAAAAGGTTTTTGTTTTGTTTTTTTTTAAATAGCTTTTTTAGTTTTAAAATATCTAATTTAAAAATCCTTTCATAATTTTCTTGTACATTATTTGTTTACAAAAGTAAACAATTTTATTTCTAAATCTTTTTTTTGTTTGTCTTGTTCAGTGATTTGCAAAATTCGTCTGCATTTTTTTTTTGTCATTTAATTTGTCAATTGTTTAAAAAAAAATACTGAATCCTTTTTTTTTTATATATATATAAAAAAATGATTTGTCATAATTATTTATCAATATCATCAATGAATTTTGCCACTTCAAATTTTAATTTTTAAAATTTCTTTATCCTTTCTAAAATCTTTTTTTTTAAAACAAACTGAGCAAGAAACTATTAAAAAAACAGTTTGGGTTTTTTTTTTTTGTTTTTTTTTAAGTCGAATGTTTTTTTTTATTTCATAAGAAATCAATTTGTTTCACTTTCATTTTTTTTTTTTTTTTTTTTTTTTTTTTAATACAAATTTATTTAATTCTGAATAAATTTTGATTTTTCTCTCCACTCTCCGATCGTGTCTTTGTTACAAAATAATGAAACATTTGCGAATATTGAACATATTTTTTTTTTTTTGTCTTTCTTTTTGCAATGTTCTGGAATATTGTCAGTTTTTTTTTTTTTTTTTTGTTTTGTTTTGTTTTTTTTTCCTCACAATCTTATTCTTAAATCATAAATGTGTGTAATGAATCATAATTTCCGTAATTATGTTGTGGGTGAGGAATAAAACTGGCAAAATTCTTGAATGTCGAAGTTTCTCTCTTGGAATCATAATTTGCAAGAACAGATTTTTTTTTACCATTTTATTTTACGAAGCGTTTTTTCATTGTAGAAGATTATGAAAAAAAAAAACGGATTAGACATGAAAATAATCTTTTTCTACTACAATATCCTGTTTTGTTTTGGTCTTTTTTTTTTCTTTTTACGTATTTTGACTTTATGATTTTTAAACAACCTTTTTTTTAAAACTTAAATCTTTTACTTCGTTTGATTTCTAAAAAAACAAAAAGTAGTTTAAAAACATCAAGGAATGGCTGTCTTCTTTCTAGTTTGCTAACTTTTAGTTGTGCTATAATTCCATTTTGATCACATTTTAAAAAGTAAAAGAATTTAGAAATGTCAAATGAAGTCAACAACAATGACCCGCACCTTCCCCCCCACCCCCCGTTTGAATGAACATCCTCTCATTTATTCCACGTGTTCGATGCACTTCTTGGGTGTGAGAAGGAAAGTGTGGTTACCTTTCATGATCTGCTCAACTTATTCTTTTAATTGGAATGTATATTGTATTGACTATTGATTATTAAAAATTCCATGTCACCAATTCTGGAAAGGTTATAATTTTTTTTCCTTTCAACAAAGTACACTCAATTTCTTAGTAACCAATTCTTTATTTTCCGTATTTAGAAAGAATTACCAATTTGAAGACTAAAAAAAAAAAAAAAAAAGGAAGATATTGGAATAATTTTTAATTGGGGTGAGGAGAAATGATAAATTTGTTTTCATTTTTTTTTTATGAATCCTGTGCTGTCAGGTATAATTTTTCAAAAATGTTTATTTCTCAAACGCGTCAGAAACAGAATGACCTTAAAAAGTAAAAAAAAAAAAAAAAACAATATAGTTGGCAAATTTATCAATCGTAAGTAGTAGTGGTGGCCATATTGTCATTTATTGAAACTTTTTCTGTTTGTGTGTATAAAAAAAGATAAATACAATATAAAGTTTTCCTTTTTGTCTTTATTCAGAGAGAGAAAGATTGGATGTGGCGTTGAGGTGTGTTTGGGGGGGGGGGGTGCAATACTATTCTCCAGACACACCCATTCTGCCAAAAATCACTTTTTTTGGGGGGGGGGGGTTCTGAAAGAATTCAAAAGAAAATAGATAGAATATAGAATTATTAATTTAATGATATAAAATAAAAAGTAAAGCGTTATGCATGCATTTTCCAAAAAAATCTGAGGTAGCTGCAAATAGTCTCCCTTATCATGCTGGGTGCTGCTAGGTCATCCAGTAGTCGTGAAGTTAGTGTACTTTTTTAGTAGTTTATTGGTTGACTCCCTCGCCCTCTTTCAAAATGTTCCCAAAAATATCAATTTATTTTTACTCTTCTTTTCTAAGAAACGAAAAGTAAAAAAATTTGACGAGGATCTGATGGTTTGCTAAACTGAGTAGGAAGTGTCTTTTAGTTGATAATTAAACATCCGAAAAGTGTAGTTTTACTTAGCTTTAGCAATATTTCGATCTTTATTTAGACCCTTAGAATGTTGAAAACCAAGTTGTAGGGATGATAATTAGTTTTCATCTTTTAACATTTACCAAACAATTCTCAACGGACAAAGAATAAGTAAACTAAGAAAATGTCGTAAATAAATCTAACAATGATAAGATTAAGAAAAATATTTTCTTTTAATTCATTGAATTAACAAAGAGAAATATTATTTGATAAATTTTACTTGTTAGATTGTATCTGGTGGTCCGAAAGTCTTGTCATCCCCTAGCAAGACAATAATAGAACAAGTAATAGTACAAAGCACATGTACTAGATTCAGTTTAATTACTTTCATTGATGCTGTCACACATCGAGAAAGTCTGTAAGAACACTCATTTTTGTGTAGGAGGTTTTGTTGGCCAACTGCAATAAAAAATTATATTATGTATGGGGGTGACAATACTTTATTGTACATTATTTGTTTTGTACAAAACTTGCCTTGACAATTTCTGTGAACATGAGACTAAATACTAATTGATACAAAAGATGTTGTTTTTGGGACCCAACTCTGTAGACTAGCCATTACCATTTTTTGAAATTTAAAGGGTTTTATTCTAGCTGCTGTACATTTTTTTTTTTTTTTTTTTTCTTTTTTACATTAAGAAATGAGGAAAGAATGGGTAAATTATCAACTTAACATAACTTCCCATGAATCTGCTGATGCGTAATTAGACCAGCTTGTTAACTTTTCTTCTACCATAATGAGACAGACCCAGAAAATTTAATAAAATTTGTGAATAATTTAATAACAAAGTTGACATCTCCCGTTTCTATTTCAGTATACAATATGCATGTATTATGAACTTAATGTTTTCTGCATAAATGTAAAATAAAAAATAAAAAAAAAAGTTAAAGCAAACCTATTATAGACCTCATCATGTTACAAGTTCAAGTTGCAGTTAATCATGGAGTAACAGGTTTATTATTGGCATGTATGTCATGCTTAAAAATGCATCTTAACATTAAAATGTGAAAATGTTTTTCATTTTTTGCCTTACCATTTCATTTTATTCCTGATTTGTATTGACTTTCTATAGTTATTTGAAATTCTTCTACAATAAAATTATGCATATAAATACGCTACTAATAATAGCCTTAATCTCTCATTAACACCTGTCTTATAACTGACATATAAGTTTCTATAATAAATTTATTTACTATACATTTCTGTATTTAATCTAAATATTTATTCATCTCATCTTGTTCAGATCAAAATTGCTTTAGTCTTTTCATATTGAAAAGAAATTGGTATTTCATTACACAGAATAATTCTATTCTTTTAGTAAAATAATCTTTGGTCATTAACAGATTTTCCTCGATTGTCTCTGTTGTGAATTGAAAATAGTTGCATATGCCTTGAAAGAACAGGATTATCAAAAAACCAAAAATACTTTGTGACATTGAGGAAAAGCAGTGTTCTTTCATGAAGTATTTAAATTGATATCCTCATTTTTAATTTTGGTCGCTATATTTTGGCTTATACGACTTTTGTCTCTTTTCTCGGATACATCACACACCCAATAAAAATCTAAACAACAAAGATCGAGATGTCTGTCCAAATAAAGTGTAGAATAATGACAGAACTTCAGAAGATCTTTTTTGGAATTTGTAAATACAAACAGGTCTTGTATAAAAGATAATTTAAATAATCACAAAAAATCAGTATAATACTAAAATGGTCACAGGTATGAGATATGTATCAGTATCATTATTTTCTAAATTAGTCATGCCTAGTATTTTTTTCTTCTTTTATCAACACAATATTTTCAACCAGTGTGTATTTGTTTGCCTTACTTGCATTTTGTTAAAAATCCTTTTGTGGTATGTTATACAGAAATTTTAAATAATTTCAGTCAAAATCTTTTGTTCAAAACAAAAATTAGGATATCAGACCGAATAAACAAATTAGTAATCACAACTTCTGACCAACTCATAACAACAATTCTTTTCCTATTTTTACAGTCATTTTAAATCTGCTATCTAGGATATAATAATAATGTAAAACTGGGATATAATTTATTTGATGTCTGCAAATTCTCATCCACCACTTCTAATGGTTTAATAATACCCAACAAGACAAAACTAGAATCTTGTACTCTGTCATTACAATTCATGATTCCAGATTGACCGAATCTCTCTCTTGCTGAAAACATTAAAAGCAATGAAAAAGATTCTATGAACTGACCCTAATTGGGCAAATAATTTTGCTTCAGTTTTGCAAGTACTTCCCCTTTTAAATTACAAATAATAACTAGCAATAATATCCAGTATTGCCTGGATTACATCCATTTCCTTTACTTAGCTGTGTTAAGCAGTCATTTCTTTGAAAGATTAACCTATGTGAAAAAAATGTTTAACAAAATTGTCATAATTAAAGCAGTTTGATAAGTTTAAATATTTTCGTAATTGTTTATTTCATATACAGTATATTGGATTTTCAAAACAAAATATGCAATTAAAAAAAAAATTTAACATTTCTTACACTCACATCTTGAATAGATGGGCCTGTCCAGCCATTTCAGTTTTGATCCTCACTCTCTTTTTCAAAACCTATGCACTGTTATCTAAGTAATTTATATTATTTTCCACTTTTTTTTTCCCAATATATTCAGTCATTCATTCATTCCATCTGTATTCCTTCCTTTTTTTTTTCTTTTTTACAGTTCACAAAACAAATTCATTTAAAATCATTTTCCCAACCTATCCAATTTCAAACTTTAGAGTACTTCCTTTTACTCTCAAACTGTAATTTAAATGCTCAAATAGTAAGCATTTATAGAGTAGAAAATTTTGAAATAAGTAAACACTTATGAAAACGTTATAA
Source organism: Acanthosepion lycidas (assembly GCA_963932145.1). Taxonomy (NCBI): domain Eukaryota; kingdom Metazoa; phylum Mollusca; class Cephalopoda; order Sepiida; family Sepiidae; genus Acanthosepion; species Acanthosepion lycidas. Next base: position 129,154,729 of record OZ010579.1, on the reverse strand, counting down.
CAAGGATTAAAATTTAAGTATGTATTGGTCAAAATTCAGAATCTATTCATATTTGGGTGAAAGGTGGCAAAAATTGTTCATATGCGGTTCCTTGGTTGCAGTTGGTAAGGAAATCAGTTAGGTGTAAGTGTTGTCGCTAAGGTCAGGAGTTGACCAATTTCTTGGTTTGGTTTGGTTGGTTTGTCCAGGGTCATGTTTGGTGTCAAGAGACAGGTCTGGAGCACATTTAGTGAAGCCAAGTGTAGTGTTGTTGGTGGGGTTTGATGTACCCCTTTCTTCAGGGTTGAAATCAACATCAGTGGTGTTTGATGGGTTAGCAGTTGTGTGGTGCCAAGATGTTGAAGCCAAACTGCCTGGCAAGGTGTATTGGTTGGTTTGGGGGGGGGGGTGATGTAAATTAGTTATTTGACGTTAATTAGTTATCATCATTAAGCAACAATGGAAGATATAAATAATAGAACTGTATTTATTTGATGTGACAACTTTGCCTAATATTTGCATACAGAAACTGTATTATATGTGGACAAACACAAATTTTGAGTCAACTTCAAACCCCTAATTCAGTGATCGTATTTTAAAGAGGCTCACTCGTCATTTTCTTACATTGTTTTAACAGATAAAGTCTCTGTAGAACAACAATAAAACTGTCAACATCTTTATCAGCACTTTTTACATAATTGATGAGCAATGACAGCTACGTAATCACCACTACTGTTTGTTTTAAAAATCCATTTCTCTGTTATTTTAAACTTTAAAGAATTTTTTTTTTTTTAAATCAGATTAATTATAATATTCCTCAAATAAAGTTTCAGAAAAGTATATTTTTGGAAGAATTTTAATACAGAGAATTACACTGATGAAAGATGACTAAAAATGGGTGCTAATTAGCTATTTTAGAAAAAATCCCTCCAAAATCAATTCCAATTAATATAATTTCTGTTTGAAATACACCAGATTACTTTTACTGGAAATAGTAAATTTAATCATTTTTAGCTTTCAATTGAAGCTAAAATGAAAGTTTCAAAAAAGCTTTTTCATTTATAAAAAATCAATTTAAACCAAGGTATCCAAGATTAGTGGCGGTACTTTATTTTCATAGGAAGGAACATAATACATATGTACACACAATAATTTAGACTAATGCAAAATCAGTTTGTTTAAATACTTTATAAATCTTTTGCTATCTATTGTGCTAATCTGTCAAACATGTGTCATGCTTTAAAATATTCTGTATAATTAATTTTGCTACAAAACTAGATTTTCTTTTTAAAGTATTTTCATAAAAAGCATGTGAACTTTTCAAGCCTCCTGATATGTAAGACAACTTTGGAAAAAGATTTTTTTTTCTTTAGCAATATGGAAGGATCTTAACACTATACTTGCAGACTATAAGAGGGTCTAACACAATTGTTACAGTTTTGCTTCAGCTGAATTGATTTCTTAATGCATAGTGATGTGTGTGTACAAATATTAGTTTTCTGAGTGAATAAAGTACAGTTTTCTCCCAAGAGATAGTAATAAATTAGTTTCATTAGAGTTGTAACAAATGTCTTCGGGTTTTTTTTGGGGGGGGGTTCTTAAATTATCAACCCTAAAGTAAAATTATATTTTAAATATCAGGAAAATGAAATAAAGCTGAACATAGTTGAACTAATGAATAACATTCTTTAAATTAAAATATATTTGGGTTTTGTTAGATAAAGTAATTTTTATCCTATAATTAACACTGTTTTTATTTCTCTGAAGTTATTCTAAATTCAATAACCTTTTCATGATTATGGATGTTTATAACTGAAACAAAATGGTAACAAAATAATTATTTCACAATCGGCCTTTACTTATTACAGATTTACTATATGTGAAATCTTGTGATAATGTAATTATCTGATTCCCCCCACCCACACACACACAGGCGCACACCCATTCATTGAAGCTGTCAATAGGAAACACCATTTTTTATTTATTTATATACTGAACTGAACCATGTCTGGCTTCTGTCTGACTTTGTTATTTTATTAATGTGATGGTAACAGAAATTGACTGGTGTGAGGTTGGGGAGATGAAAATGTTGCTATAAATTGCTCTTTCTTTTTGTTTTTTAAACACAAGCTAACAACACTGTACGTATACACGTGCAGTTATCTTTAGAGCCACAAAAATATGTTAATCTTGCTACAATTCACAAAACCTCTTGCCTATTTGTAATAAGTTTAGTGGTCAGAGCTATGCCCACCAAGTTTTGGTTACTAATGAGACCCATTCCTCCCCCCCCCCCAACCCCGATAGCATATTAGTTCTTGAAAATTCAAAAATGTTTTTATTTAGCAGGTGGACTTACAATGTATTATCTAATGCTAGACTGGGACCGTTTGTGTCTGTCAGGTTAGTTAAACTGAATTTCTGTTTTTTTAACTTAAAATGGACATCTTACTGAAAATTTTCTAGCAAGAAAATTTTTTATTTTACTCCCCAAAATGTCAATACTTGAAAAAATTATTTACATTTGTAGTTTGATATTCAATCCAAAGGCCCTATTTACCCTCTGACTCTTCAGTATCAAAGCTTAATCCCTACTGATGGGATGGGTCTTTCAGCCTAATTAATATAAAAGGCTGAAATATAAAAAATATGAGAATAGTAGCCCAAATATTCATTAAAAAAAAAAGCTATTTTTTGAACAAAGCTTATTTTAGTTGGGTGCGGAATGCTAGAGGGACTGATTTAATTAAAACCAAATTCTACTACTACTACTGCTGCTTTTGTCCACTTATTAGAGTCAGTTTGACAGCAACTAATATGCAAATAGAAATACTGGAATAGAAGTGGGAATAAAAAAAATCAGTCTACTAAAGAAAATCTGTCTATTCATTACTATGAGGAATTTTGGCCTCTCTATTGGTTGGTTTTGTTCTTACTATAAAGATCCATGAATAATGAGTAGAAATTATAGGAAATCTTACAAGAATTTCAGATTCATTATATCATTCACTCTCTTATCACACTAATCATAAACCTTTTTCCTCCTTTATTTTTTTTTTTATAATCCAAGCAGAATACTAAAAACATTTTCAGTATATCAGTAAGTCTGTAGCTTAATTGAACTGTAAAAAAAAAAAATCATCTCTTGTTGCAATGTAATTCTCATTAAAAAAAATCTTGCAAAAATAAAATGTACTTTTCTGAAACTTTATTTGAGGAATATTAGCTGATTTAAAGTATAATTAATCTGATTTTAAATATGTTATTTACTTTAAGCTTTAAATATTACAGAAATGCATTTTTTAACATGGCAGTAGCTGTGTTGACATTGAGATGACAGAATGTTGTTCTATGGATACTTTATAAGTAAAACATAATTGAAGAAAATGAGTGCTTTTTTTTATTTAATTTTTAAGTACGTTGTAATCTTAAAAATTTAGGAAAATATTCTCTGTAATCTGTTATATTGAATTTTAGAAATTTTGGCTTTAAATTTACTATAGACATCACTTATTTTCTGATAATATGTATAGTTGCCCATACTCACAAAAATCAGCACGTTTATATACATACAAAAAAAATCAATTCTTTTAAAAATATTAGTGTTTGATGATTTATATGCAGTGTTTCCATTTAGGATTAGTAAATATAGCTTTCACTTAATATTATCTAAGAATACATAATTTTAAGATTTAAAACTTAATTTTTCTATTTATTTTTTTATAAATTAAAACAGTTCCTGTAAAATTTCATTATTCATCAAAAAAATCTTTTCTTAAGACAAGTGTCCTTGACATATTTAATTTATAAAAACAATTAAAAGCTTTTCTAATAAAATAATGTCAGTTTTATTGTATTTTTTATTTTACAGTTCAAAGCAGATATTCAGTAAATTTTAATTTCTTGAAATTTCATAAAATTAAGTAATTTGGGGGTGGAGGGGGTTAAAGGATGTTAAAAAAATCATCTTTTTGTGAATAAGTCCTGAAAATTGCATTAAAATTTGACAATTATTTGATATTTGCAAGAATTTCCATAATGTGTTTTAGCACCAAAAAAAGACTAAAATTTCCAATACTAATCTTTGGTTTACTCACTGATGCAAGGAATACAAAATTTTGAATTTGCTAGAAAGGATTAAGAAATTTAATAAAAAAAAAAAAAAAAAAAAAATAATAATCAAAATCCTTTGGTCTTTCCTCTTAATGGCAAACATTTTGACAATAAAACTTTGTTTTTTCTCACATTTGGGGCCTTTTTTCATCATGGTATGCTCCTTTTTAGAAAATGTTTGGAAGCACCTAGTTTTATGCAACAAATACTTTTTCAATATAATCTCTAGCTTTTCATGTACTTTTCATGTATAAGTGATAAATATTAATTATATACATGTGATGAATTCACCTAATAACTTAAGCTACATCTTAACAGCTACATATTCTCTTCCTCTCTTAACATTTCTTATAATCGGTGTCTATTGCTATCAAAAGATTTGCATGATAAAACTAAAATTTTGTATTTATCTCTATCTGCTTGTCTCATTTTATGTGGAGAGAATTGAAGACTGACTGAACATAATTTAATTCCCATTGCCATGACAACCAACAAGGCACTTTGTTTTCCTCCTTTCGCTAACTCTGTTCTAGGGTTTCAACCTAAAACAATGGAGGAAGGACTTCAAATTAAAATAAATTATTTTTTTCAATAACTACTTTTGCATGTGTGTGGGGGGGGGAAGTAACATTTAAGAACAGTTTTTCTTTTTTTGTGTGTGTGTGTTATTCTTAAAGTTATTTTTCTTCTGGCATCACCAGGTATTTTTGCCAGTCAACTTAGGACAAATTAAACGAAAAGACAATTATAAAAAAAAAAATAATAATAAAGCCAGTTATTCATCATATATTAGTGGTGTTTATCATGACAAGATTTTTGACAAGAGAAATAATTTTCAGAATGAGCTTTTTATATCTCGTCAATGTATGATATCTATAGTTTTGTATGAATTTCAGATGAAAAGAAAAACACTTTCATAGGAAAATATATAAAGTATTAAAAAATAAATCATATTTTAACCTTCAGTTAAACAGTCAATAACCAAGTGTCAAAATAATGCAGAATCAATTGTCATTTGATCAGTGAGATCAAGCAAAGTTGAATGTGATCAGTACTTAAGTGATTGCCTGATTGTGTCACTAAAGTAACTTGTAGCTTTGTACCAAAGTAAAATATAGTCAATAAAGAATTGAGCTGTTAAGATTAAGAATTAATTTTGATATAAACATTTTCAATTTTTTTTTTTTTTTTTTTTTTTTTTTTTTTTACATTCTTATAGGAACCAACAACATATGAAGTCTGTATGTTTATCAGCTTAAAATATTGCTATATTCATGGGAAAGTGTACAATATCAGTGTTTGTAGATATAGACTATGGATATTGCTTGAGGCATGAAACTAAGCCACTATACAGTGTTGATTCCTCTGTGTGTGTGTTCATGTGAAGTGATGCTGAAAACTTCTCAGCTCAGTCAAAAATAAAAATTTAATATTTGGTGTTTTGGTCAGATTTGTAGAAGGTTGAGAATTATTTTTATCTTAAAATCCATAAACAAAATTCTTAGCCAAATTTAGCAGATAGTTTTATGTTTGCTATAAGTATAACATCTTAGTAAATCATCTGTTTATATATTTTGTGATGTCACAGGTAGTATTTATTAAATATTTGCATCAAAATTCTGTTCTAATGATTGCATATGCATTGAGTTATGATTGTTCATGTCCTGAAGGAACATGGCATTAAACATAATATATCAACAAGATTTTGTTTTTTCTTATTGTTACCTCCTGACTTTATCACCACTTCATTTTGGTCATTTACTATACTAACAATTTTTAGTCATAAAATAAGGAAGCTATCAAACTTTGCAACTTGTTAAATAAGTTGTAATACCAATCTATAGTGTGATACCAATCCATAGTGATTTGTAATACCAATCTATAGCGTACATTGAAAATTAGAAAAGGATTATCATTAAACAGAAACTGACATAATGAGGTTATAGGTATATCTGTGTTTAATTTTATTACCTGCATTAATGGCTAATTAGTAAAACGTGTATATGGGATTCAGATATATGAAGCTTAATAGATCCATTGTGACATCCAGTTTGATACCAGAGTATACCAGGCCCATACATATCAGCCAAATATATGTAACATAGTGACTGCTTTAAATAAAAAACATTGCAGTTCTCAGATATGACTCCCAAGTTGCCTTGGCTGCCTCATCCTTTGAACTTAAATGATCTCAACACCCGACCAGATGTTGCCCTACTGCTCTCACTTGGCAAATCTGTGGTATTGAACTGTAGCCCATCTTAATTCATGCTAAGACAATAAATGTACATATGTTAACACCTCCAATCAAGACAAGAAACTTCCTGCTGTAGCATCAAAGCATTTATTTTCATATACAGTTAAAAGGAATGATTTATTTAAAACCCTATTTATTGTTTTTCAATTTCTGTTCAATTATTCAATAATTACTGTGGTTAGGTAAGCAGTGTGTGGCTCAAAATACTCAAAAGCCTCCAATTTGAACTTGCACCCCTTATCCCTCTTTCAAAATGACACCATACCAATTATATACAGTAACAGCTGACATTAAAATTTATGCAGATTACTTCTATGTGCTGTATCCCTTCAGGACATTGATGATCATGGTTCTCCACAATTTCCTTTCTTTTGTAGCTTTTAATAAGTTCTGTCTGTTTGTTCTCTCTTATAAACCCTGTTTTGCCATCCATTTACTCAAGCTAAGTAGGCTATGCATTATTTTCCCCCTGTCCCTCCTACTTTCAATCTGTCCTGTGAGTAGCAAATTTTCTAAGCCCTATTTTCTCATTAGGCCCCTTAGAAATTTCAACTCTTTCTTTTTTTGTTTTTCTTTTGTTTCCATTTTCTCTAAAACTTTGTCATTGCTCACATGTTCACTCCATGATATTCTCAGCATCCTTCTGTAGAACCATATTTCTTGCTTCAACTCTCTTCATCGGGACATTGTTCAGCATCCACAGCCATATAGAAGGACTTGTATTATGTAACAGTTCAGTACTCTTCTCTTTGTTTCTAACAAATTTTCCTGTTTCTTAATATTTTGCTTAGCTTTTGGAAGGCATCTTTTGCTATCCCAATCCACCTTTGGATTTCGGTGTCACATTTCCAGTCCCCTGTTAAAGCACTTCCAGATATTTAAATTTTTGTACTTGCTTCATTTTGCTATCTCCAGTAATTTACATGTTGGGCTGTTCTTTTTGCTAACAACCATGGATCCTATCTTCTTGTAATTGAGGTTTAGTCCTTTCTTCTTGCTTTCCTTCACTCTCTTCTGTAGAATTCTTGTTTCCTTTATTATCTGCTATTAACACTGTATCATCTGCATATCTTATATTCTTAAAATTATGGCTGCCAATAATGAATAGGCCTTCTAATTCTCTCAGAATCCCCTCACTGTATAGGTTGAATAAGTCCAGTGAGAAGACACATCCTTGTCTTAAACCCCTTTCTATTCTTTAGTGAATTCATTTTCTGTCTGTATGCAGCCAGTTTACTGCCAGTATAGATTCTGGATTATACAAATATCCTTTCCAAAAATATCATGGTTACCTAACAGTTCATTGTTAAAAATTTGTGTAAACCTTACTCCCATAATTATCTTACCCACATTATAGTGACAGAATTTACACCCTGTAATGTTGATTCCCAACTGTTTTACTTATGAGGTGCCCTCTGGCCTCCTATTTATTTCCATGGAAGTAGTGAAAAAATATAGCCACAAGGATACCAGAGCAAATTTCAGCTACAAAACATTATTTTACCATATAGTCACCACAACTGATGATGTATTTTTGGTAAGGATGAGTATTTTACATGTTGATAGATGTACAAACCTGATTTGAACATGGTTTGTTGTAATTATGGCTAAAACATATTACAACCTCCATCATCAGTGTATGACTGTGTTCACATCCACTATTTGGTCTCTGTAAACATCAGATACTATAGACACCCACATATGTGGTTTTATCTCAATCTCAAGTGTTTGATAAACCAGCAGATAATTCCTTTAGAAGTTGTCTTCTAAGTGGCATTCACTCTGACTGAAGGGTAACACATGTGTAAAGGGGTATATGCAGGATTTTTGATGATCAAGTGGCAAAAAAACCCCCCAAAATTGGCAATATCTGGGTGCTGGTCTATATTAAGTCATGCTTGGGATTGGGGAGAGTGCAGGTCCACATTTGGTGAGAGACTGATGTGTCTGTGTTGCAGTTCTGAAGCCTCCATTTTGTATTTGTCTGCCACCACATCAGGATGAGTTGATTGGCAAGGAGTTGGTAGGTGGAAGTGCTCACTTATTTGTCCCAAGTATCACCTACCTACCCCATCTGGACAAGCGGGCAAAACCCTGAAATAAAACACATACATGTAATCTGAAAAACAAGGTTTGTGTTCTCATTCTTTAATATAGTTTTTCTTTCATTGTGTGACTGTATAAGCATGCATCATGCCCTTCCCTGATTTTCAGCAAACACTGACGAGATTGAAATACATGGGGTGTGATCATTGGCTGGTTGGTGGGAAGCTTGTTTACAAATATTCAGCAAGTGTCTATGAATGTTAATGTGTAATATTTTCTCTCTATAGAGGAATTCAATCACGCACACCTCTACTTTGTATGTACTTTCATATCGGACTTGATTTTGCCAGGCTAACACTTGGCTACAAACTGTAAAAGGTAAAAAAAAAAATGTGTTATTGAAGAGAACATTCAACTTCTATTGCCTTATCATCAGTCTCTACCCCAGACATTGTGGCTTCTATATAATAAAAGAGAAGGCATTACTTTTGAAACAACCTTTTGTACATAGTTTTATTCAATGAATATTGAATCAGAAGTATTGGGTTAGTAAAATTATCTGATTGCAAAGATTTTCATTGTGAACATTTCTTTAATATAGCCAGATATTCATTAAACCGAAACCTTTGCTATTTTTTAAAATTTTTATTTCATGGCTCAGTTGCTTAGTATTTTATTTACAGCAGCTTGCTTTCCATGATATAAAGCTGCTTTTTTAAATACCCAGCTAAATAAACAGTTAAATTTTCCTTTTAATCTGATAATAAAATAAAAACACCTTTTCAAAAAAACACTCTCCAGCAATGTTTTTTGCAATTTTGCCTATATTTTTTTTTTTTTTTTTAACTCTCTTTGGTTTAGTAATGTTTGCAATAATTTCTCATTTTTGACAAATTGACTTTCCATCATACAAATTTCTTAAATTTTTCATTTGTGGTTGGGGAATTAAAAACTCAGTGATACAATTCTATTTTCTCTAGACAGAAATAATTTGTTTATGCAAACAATGAGTGATAGTCGAAGTGACCAGGTATACCTAATTAGAACAAATACATTTTTTTTTTTTTTTTTTTTTTTTTTTAAATCCCTCAACTCATTGCTTGAAATTTTATATGCCAGGTCAGGACCAATAATATAGCTGATCCTTTTTGGAATTTATCAAGTCTCTAAATATTTAGATTCTGGAGAGAAAAATTATCTCATCCAACATGGTGAACTGACTTTCTTAGCAGCTAACCTAGCAATGGATTCGGTATAGTCTTTCCACTTCATATCAGCAGAGAAGATGCAACAAGTTACTTTCCAGGAGGTTAGCATCAGCCATGATGATGAAAAGCAGTGAGGGGTCTCTCAAATGATTAATGAAGAGGAGTTTAGTTTTTGAGGTGTAAAATTAACAAGCCATCTTATTCCCAAGTTAACAATGAACTTGAGGTCGTTTTGGACATGGGCTGCCATTTTGACCTTGTCAAACTGATAAGCCTTACTATCAAGGCAGGAATAAATTGTGTTGTCAGCGTAGATGCCAAATTGAGAACAGATGTCATTGGGAAGGTCATTAATGAAAATTAAAGACAGAGAAGTACAAAGGATAGAGCCCTGGGGTCACCTGTGTTAGTATGAAAGGATCTAGATGAGTGGTTGTTCCGGATAACTGATTTTATGATAGGAAAAACTGGATCAGTTCAAAAAGTGTTTGGAGACACCGTAACTTTTCAGCTTGTAGAGAAGACTTGAATGCCAAACCCTGTCAAAGACTTTGGAGATGTCCAGGCTTCACCATTTTTTTCTAGAGCATGATAAACTCTTTCTGCAATTATCATGAGTACATCAGCAGTTGATCAGGAGAAATGAAAGTTGTATTGCTTGTTTGAGAAAAGGCATTGATTAGGGCCTGTAGGAGTTTCCCCAAAAGTGATAGAAGGCTGACAGGCCAATATTTGGAAAGGTCATATGGCTCACCAGACTTCTTAAAAACTAGGACAACAGATGATGACTTCCAGGAGGCAGCAAGGCATTTATAATACAGTTTAGAGAGGACAGGAACCAGTTCAGGAGCACACTTTTTATGACTATTACAGGGATACCATCAGATCCACATGCTTCATGGAAATCAAGGTTAGAGATGATAGAGACCATGCAAAGGGTTATATGCATATCACTCAACAGAGACTCAGTTCTAGGAAGGAAGTTAGGCAAGGATATTCAGGATGAGTCTAGTAGAGTTTGATGAGAATTTACAGGCAATACATTTAGCCTCATCAGCAGAGGATGATAACACTTCATATTGATTGAAGAGAGGGAGGAATAGAGAACTTAGAGTTATTTAATGCTCTATTACAAAACTGCCAATAATCACAAGAGCCAAAGTTGTTAGAAGCTATGCAGTGCCTCATTCTCTTAGCAAACAGGGTCTTTGCTCCTTCGAGAACTTGCTTACATATTGTGAGCAGCAACAAATAGGCATTGTTGAATTGAGAGTTTAAAGATGTCAGTCCAAGGGGTGTCATGGAGTGAGTCCCAATCAGCATGCTGATGGCAGAAAGATGTCTTGCGGATAGAGGGTCCTATTTCATAGAGGATTGGAATGAAATATCAATAGCTACCACAGAGTGGTCAGAATTTTTTGAAGCTCCAGCAAGAGCAAGGAGAGGAGATAAGAAATAAATCAAATAAAGAAGATTGGTTTGCTTGGTTTTGCTATGGAAAACAAGTAGGGAAGTTCACAATTTGTATAATGGATTGGGCAATGGAGAAATTTAATTTCTGAACATTGGCAAATGTAACAACCTTTAAATTTAGAACCAATTTAAATGTTCAGGTATATACTATTAAATATAACACACAGTGAATGTCTGTTTGATCATGAGCCGTTCTAAGCTTTGTATAGGTCCTTTAATTTCAGGATAAAATAAGGACAAAAACTGTCCAACATTTGGATATTTTTTTTTATTATGCTGTTCCACGATCTAAGCTTTCAGTTCACATGAGCCATCTTCAGAGTGGTTACATGGATATTTAAACAAAGATATTCACCATGAAAGATGATATTTTGTTATTTTGACATAGAAGAAAGCTATGTGATGATAACAGTTGCAGAATGGAAGCTTAGATGAAGGAACAGCATAATAAACAAAATATCCAAATGTTGGACAGTTATATATATATATATATATATATATATATATATATATATATATATACACACACACAAACTTTTTATATATAAATATGTAATTTCATCACTTGCAAATTTTCTTTGTAATATTCAAATTTATTATTTTGACAAATAAAATATCACATAGTTTAGTATTGTTTCAGTTAACATGGTTGTTTTAATTATAGAATATTGTAATGAGATTTTTTAGTCATTATTCTTGCATTTTGAGGTTTAAAATTTTCATCAACCAATGTATTCATTGACTGTAAAGACACATAATGAATATGTATAAATAGTTTTGACCTAATTTGATCAAATCTTCCCGTAAAGAAAATGTATTCCTAAACTGTTTTTTATCGCTCTGATCATTACTTTAATTTTCAACCACTTGACCTCTTGAAACCTGACCTTTTGCCAAGGGTTTTAGATAATTATTACATTAGTATTTTCTATAGTGACAGATAAAGGCACACAACATTTCAGATTTGTTTGTTTGGCGGGGAAACACTTGACCTTGCTCACACAGTTCAATGGGAGAAGGAATTGTCTTGTGACATTCATTACCATTATCTTTAAAACCAAGCTAATCACATTTCATTGTCACACAGCAGACTCTGAGATTTGTCCAGTCATTATGAACAGTTGTACTCTCAATAAGGCTCCTTGTGTGGGAACATTTATTGAGTCTCCAGTGGAACTTGTATCGTCAATGTATTATATAATAATAGCTGAATCTCTTCCTGGTGTGGCCAGAGTATGAAAGTGTCATCTACATATTTCCAACATAGGGTTGGCATTAGTGATGTGGATTCTAATGCTATTTCTACTATTGGACCATGTGAACTCAAGATCATCAATATAGTTTACAATGAAGAGAGAAAACAACAGCTAGCATTCCTGGATGTACTAATTTCTCGAATAGAGAATGGGTTCAAGACATACGTGTACCAGAAGCCAACATTCACTGGATAGTATGTCAACTTCAACTCTCACCCCACCCATACAGTGTAAAGAAAGTGATTGACTGCTGCTTACAACATCAAACAAAAATCATAAGTGGAGACTCAGAGACATAGGAACAAGAAATAGTCAGTATAAGCAGTACTCTACAACATAACAACTACCCTGAGTACATGGCAGCAGCTCTGACAAACTATAATAAAAGGGTACAAGAGGATCGTAACCATCAGAAAACAGCTTCAGTCTGCCTACCCTATGTGAAGGGATTCTTGGAGAAAATAAAAATGATCTGTGATCCATATAACATCAGGAAAACCTTCAGAAGTGGTTCAACCCTTTGCAGACACCTCTTCTGAGTAAGACACCCTGTAAAGGGGAACATGACTAAGGACTGTGTGTATGCCATCCCATGCAGCTGTTGTAAGAAATATAAAAGAGAAACAGGCCACCCCCTTAAGGTAAGACTAGAAGAATATCGTAAAGCTGTAACATGAGGGGATATAGAAAAATCAGGCATAGCTGACCACATATGAAGGGAAAAGGGAGATTACTGTCCCCTGTGGGATGAGGTTGAATTAATAGACAGAACATCACTGGAAAATACAAAAACTTAAGAAATCAGCACATATGCTAGGCCACAAAAATATCCTAAGCCAGCCAAGCATAGAAATGAATACAATATGGGAACCAGTAATAAGGAGTGCTAGAGAAAAGCAATAACAAAAATTGCAATATGATCCAGTGACTTGACCCAAAGAGTTGTGAGTTCAATACTACTGCCCTAGTGAACAGAAACTTGAAGAGTTGAGTTAAAGGGAGATAACTGAGACATCCAGAAGAGGCATGGCATGTGAAAATAGAACAATCTACCCTGGTGGATGAAATAAAGGGTTCAGTTCAAAATTCTAATCACCTGAAGAAGCTTGGAGTGTACAACAGCCGAAATGTCATGAATATGGCAAACATTAAATTTTCATTTAAATTACACTTTAAAAATATTTTAAATTCTGCTTTGTTTAAATATTGATCAGAAAATCGAAATCTAACACCCAACTAAATCCTAAATTTAAAATTTATTTATTTTAATATTCTGAATTTCACCCAAGCTACGTGGCATCTAAGCATTTACTTCCATGCTACATGTGCTTTTTTTTTTTTTTTTTTCCTACTATCCCAAGCAAGGCAGTAATGCTACTAAAACACAAGAGGAACCCGTGGAAGAATTAGGAACAGAAAACCTTAATGATGAGCAGAAAGAGAAGAGTCATCAGGTGGACAGTAGATAGCAATTGACATTACATTTAAATTTTTGCAGATTAAAGTTGGCTGGAAAGTATGGAACCAGAGGGAGTTCTAAAAGCAAGAAGTGTTAGAAAAGAATCTGTTATCATAGAATTTACAGTTATATCTCACCAGTTTAACTTTAAATCACTGTGCTTAAATTAAAAAAGACTAGGTACCATAGCGAAGAGTTCATCTGAACAATTACCATGAAAGTATTTATAGAAAAGACAACCTTACAGCAATGGGAAAGTGACTGGAGCCAAGCTGCCAGATCAGATCATATTGCTGATTCTTCTTTGGATCTTATCAAGGAGCTCAAGGTAAATAGTAAGGGCACCAGACCATATGTAGCAGCAACATTCTAAGCATGGCTATAGTGAACCTACTTTCATAGCTACTGACCTAGCAACAGATTCAATAATATTATAGTATCCTGTGCATTAAGATATTGAAAGATTTTAAAGAAAGCTTACCATATGAATAAAGGACATGAATAACTTCATTATAGATTATATCAAAATTTACAGAATCTAATTTCTTCATAGGTTCAAGAATTAAAGAAATCAAATGTAAATATGAACATTCTAATTTTTCCAATTCTGCCAAAGAGTAAGTTTGTAAGTTAAAACAAAAAGAAATAATGCACTTGGGGAAGAACTCATTGTTTTTTGTGCGAGATTTTATCATGTATTAAAAAATGTTGTCACCCTCACTGCCTCATTTTACAAATTCGTGAAAGTCAGAAAGGATTTTTTTTTTTTTTCACCTATTCTCTCATGAAACTATTTATGATTCTAACTTAAAAAAATTTGTTGGTCATTAATTTCTCACTCTATACATGTTTGATGTACATTTTCAAAATTCTCCTTACAGTTGTATACAAGAAGTTGTTGCATTTTTACTAAGCTTAGTAGTAAATAATAGAAACTATGATGGATTCCAAGTTAGTATGTCTATTGGCAGAACATTACATCTCTTCTTAGCAGAAAGAAATCAATAAAAACTTCTGTGAATGGTAGGGTGTTGAGGAGGGGGTTATTCATCAATGTGTGATATTGATATTTACGGGCCAGGTTTATGAGGTTCATGATATTGAGATAGGTTTAGTGATGTTCGTTTTAACTTAGTGTTTAATTAAAGACTGAATTTAACTTTTTTTATCAACAAGTGTTTTTAAATTTCTTTCAGGAGACAAAAATAAAGTAATTTCCTATTGTACTGGTATATCTATGAATGTTTATAACATTAAAATGGAAAAATTATAACAGAAAAATTGCTTGCTAGCAAAAGCTACAAAACTGGCAGTATTTTTTTTTCTCTTGCATAAATGCCAAATTTGGTCACATTAAATAAAAATTGAGAGATAATAATTGAAAAAAAAATTTTGCCTATAATATGAATCATTTCAAATTTAACTATTCTAAGAATGTTAGTAAATGTTAAAATATAAACAGTGTAATTTAATCTATTGTTTTAAAATCAATGTGTAAGGTTTTGCAGCATGTGTGTATGTATGTATGTATATCACATTTCAGTAATATTAGTCACATTAAAGTGTACAAGGAGTACTGAAAAGTTCTCATCCTGACTAAGAAGTGATTTCAAACTTGTGATGCTTGGTTTCCTTACTCATTTTTGTATTTGTAAAATCTATAGAAATATAAATATTAACTGCTAGCAAACAAATATGGATCTTGATTTTTAAGTTCTTGAATAAATTTATTAAAAAAAATTTACTGTGTAAATAAAAATTGAATGCCTGAATTCCTACTTGAACCTGTGCTTCTGATTAAAAGCTGAAATCAATCTGGAGTTATCATTATTTATATTATTTACAAAGTTGCTTTGTGAATTTAGTCGCACAATAATTGTGAGTTCAATCCCTGGTCTGGATAGAACCGATTTAAATTCAGTGGAAATAGGGGCAAACAATAATTGAGCAGTACTAAATCAGAACAAGATATTCTAACACCTGGACAGCAGAATGAGAAATAAAGGATTCAATTTGAAATTCCCTGAATTTTGTCTAGAGCATCAGACACACCCAAAGAAAAATAGTGGGGGGCACACAATAGTCGAAAGGTAATTTTTTTTTTTTTTTTAATTTAAATCTAAAAGTAACTCTCAGCTAACAATCTCTTTGATGCTTAAGACAGGTCTGTATAGAAATTGCTTAAGACAAATTCATGGCATGCATTTTTCGATTTGATTATGTAAATAAGTTTTCCAGTTTTAAACAATTTCACAACTCCACATTAAATTACTTTGTTTTTGTAGAGATTTTTTTTTTCTGAAATTTATGGTAAGTGTGAGTATTGATGGTTATGTCTCAGTGTTAGATTAAAATGTAGCACCTGTAAAGAAAACATAACTTGGTATTGATCTATAAACAGAATAACAGGAATAGTTTGATATTTTATTCTATTAGCTGACAATGTACCAATGTAATCTAATGTAGAAACTGAATACCATATAGAAAAACAAAATATTCAATATTTTAAATATAGCTTGGCAATTTATTCTTACCTGAACAAAAAAAACTTGTCTTTTAATTTATCAAGAATCTCCTGAAAATCAATATTCTCTGTTAAAAATATTCTTCTTTGCTGAAAAAGCAATGGAAGGTTGATGATGAATAAATATTAGTTTTGCCATGTGCCAAATATAATACAGCCTTATAAAAAGTTTGACATTGGGCTTTATTTATTGTTGTTGAAATATGTAATGATTCTATTAAGATGGAAAGTAATGGATGTAATATGTGACATGTTTTGTAAGTGGAAGAAATCTTATCTTGCCTACAGCAGACATAGGTTTACTTAGCTGCAAGCAAGTATATCACCAGTATATTGATTTGGCTCTTGATAATTAAATGATTGCAGATATTAAATGAACTGAAATTTTTTTTTTTTTTTTTTACATTTCTTTCTTTCATAGATCTATGTTAGGAACAACAAAATTTGGTTTGAAACATTTTTCTTTCACTTATAATCATTTTCTGATTAACATTTACATATCAATTTTTTTTTCTGTAGCTCTTTCATAATTTTTTTTCTACAACTTCAAAATGTTGCCACCTTTTTATATTTAACTATTATAAGAATTTAATTGTTCAACTAATGATAGGAAATGGTTAATTTCTTTATAAATATTACAGTCACATTAAAAAATTCATCTTACCACACCAAATATTCTCAAGCAATTGATACTAACAATTCACACAGATCCTGTTGTCAGAACTTGTGTGTGTCTAACAGTTTTTAGATGTTTCTTATTATCTTTTATGTTTTTATTCCTCTCATGTTTTGTGTGTGTGTGTGTGTGTGTATATAATATATATATATATATATATATATATATATATATATATATATATATATATATATATATATATATATTCTGGACTTGTTGTTTTTCAACGTATGACAGTTAAGCAACTCATTTCCTAGGATCTGACAGCCAGAGATCCTGCACATAATGATTTGATTATAGTGGTGAAAGCTTTGTGCAAAATCAACAACACTTTTTGAAGAATCAAATACAGAGACTTGGTGCACTGTTTACCACAAGGTCCCCAAACGATCCTCCATAGGTTTTGAATTCAGAGTTGTCCTTCTCCTAGACCAGTTGCCATCCAAGATGATAAAATCCAGTCTGTCCTGCTATTTACCCATAGCTGGGGGGAGAAGAGAATTCATACATTTCTCAAGGGTATTAGCATGTAAGTGAATTTAATGCATTTGACTGGAATTTGAACATGGCTATCTGATTCCTCAATCCAAGCTGTGATCCATTACTCTACCGTGCCTCCAGTGTGTATATATATATATATATATATAAATGAATCAAAGACAAGAGGAAAACTTTTTGATCAGATGAGTAATTATTGATAGAGCAAAAGGATCCTGTTTTAAATTGTTCCTTGTTTTATAAGCTCTCATCGTTGATGCTGCACTCATGAATCCTGATAGAAAAGTTTTAAACCACAAAGACACTGCATGATATTCCTTCAAGTGGGAGGCATTCCTTAGAAGCTGAGCACATACCTCAAGTTATGGATACTCTGTCAATAATTTGATCAGACATGAAACATTGGTTATACAACAAAATGGAGGAACAATTGAAGATTTTTTGCAATTTTATAAACCCCATTTCATACCCATTTGTTTCAAAATATGTTGTTGTTTTCACAATTGCTTACTTTGTATTATAATGGTTTTAAAACTTGTGTTCATTTATTTTCACTCTGTACTAACAAATCAATCTGACTCTTGGAGAGTTGGATCAAATTGTTTTTCTCCCTGGTTGAAATGCCTTAAAAAAGAGGCAATAAAAAACAATGATTAAGTATTCAAAATAATACAATGTGACAATGCTTTACAATCTTGACTTGCACTTTTTTTTTTTTTTTTTTTTTAAAGATAAAAACACTAAAAACAAATTAACAGAAGTTAATGAAATACATTCATTTTCCTCTGTTAGATACAAGGATAGGTTGAAAATTTCATAGGCTAAGTATGAAGGAATGATGCTAGAGTTGTGAAATCTTGCATGCATTAATTTCATCTTTTATTAATAACTGCACTATTTATATCCAGGTAAACTGACTGTTTAAGGAAGACTTCAAAAGTAACTAGTAGTGACTTCTCATGAAAATGAACAAAATTTGGCATTATGGTATTTTCAAGTACCTGCAGAAAAAAGGGTTTAGCTGCCAAGAATATTCATGTTTACATGGTTATTAAATTAGGGCAGTGATTTACCAAACTACGGTTCGTGGGCCAGATCCAGCCACCGACATCAGTTCATCCAGCCCGCCACTTCACTGTGCCACAAGTGAGATAAAATATAATTATTTATTTACATGGAATTATCTTGTAGATTGTAGTTAAACTTGTATGTAGAAAAAATTAAAATAAATGTAAGTAAAATGCCAAAATTTGTCCAATCTGATTTTTTTGCATCTGACTGTAATGTAAGTTTTAGGAAAATCAGTGAAATAAAAAATTTGGCAACTTTTCATATCCGAGTGCTTTTTGTATATGTACCTGCAATGTTTAAACCAGTTTGAAGATTGCTGTCTTTATAAAAAGGGCTGACTTTAGCGAATTATGTCATACATTTTGCCTGAACTTATAAAATCTAAAGTATGTAAAGTCAGCACATGTAACAAGGTTTACTGATGAACATTTGAAAGCATTTCTCTTGGTTGGATGCAGCAATATCATAATAAATGTTAATTATATCTTAAAAGGTAAATTCCAGTTTCACAAACCTCACTAACCTTTTGGTACTGCTTAGCGTGTGAGATTTGGATATATGCGCGCTTGGTGTGATTATAAATATTTTATTACTATTGTTACCTTCTTAGATAACTTTTTAGTATGTTTGTTGTCTTTTATTTTTTTTTTATGCATTCAGTGTATTGTATTGAACAAAATGGTTATCCAGTCCGTGCTCATAATTCTCTCAGTTATCTGACCCTCTGTGAAAAAAAGTTTGACCCCTGCATTAGGGGATGATAGTCCAGCTTTATCAACAGTGCAAATGTGAGCAACTGAATTTAGGCAGGGAAACGAGCCTTGAAGATGACCTATGGTCTGGGCATCTTGCAACTGCCACCAGATTTGAGTATTGTACGCAATGAACTTGTCATGATGAATGTTTCTACTTGGTGGGTGGCATATCTTTTGACACCTTATCAAGTGCACCAGCCTGATCATATCATGGGAAAATCTGACATTGTTTGAGATGGTTCCACCTTGTTTGCTTGAACATTTCCTACTCCGGGATGAGTGTTGGCTTCATCACTTTGAGCCAGAGACAAATACAGGCAATCCATGCAGTGGACACCACTCTCCTCACCTATTCCAAAGAAGGCCAAGGTTTTCATTTGCAGGGAAGGTGACCGCTTCAGTTTTGTGAGATGCAAGGGCATTGTGTTTATTGACTATCTTGAGAAGGGCTACACCATCAATGGAGAGTACTATGCCAACTTGCTGAGGCAGTTATGAAAGGATATCAAGATCAAATGCCCAGGAAAACTGACAAAAGGGGTCTTGTTTCATCAGGATCACAAGTCTTTGGTTTCAATGGTTGCTGTGTATGGCTGTAGTTTGTACTCTTCTGATTTGGCTATCATCTGTTCCCTAACAAGAAACCCTGGTAACCAGTACTGTAGTGATGATAGCATAATATCTGTGACCAATGACTTTTTTGACAAACAGGATGAACATTTTTTCAATAGTCAGATGTCAGTTTAACTGGAAAGAAACAATGCAGTTATTAAGAGTTGAAATAATGCATGCAAGATTTCACAGCTCCAACACCACTCCTTCATAGTCAGCCTATGAACTTTTAGCCCACCCTTATATCTTTGGTTTTTTGGGGGGAATTAAAGTAATCTATAATTTTTATCAATTTAAGATTTTTTATTCTTATGAAATCTTGATTGCATTAAGCACAGATGATGACTGATTTTTTTTTTTGTTTGTTTTTTTTTTTTGTTAAATGCTAGCATATTAACCAATGAGGTCAATAAAACCAAATTCATGGGCCAAGAAAGAAGTTCAATCAAAAGTTCATGTTCAAAAAGTTCAAAAGGCAAAGCATTTGTAAACAATCCAGCAAGCAAATTAATACTGAAAATGGGGTAAAAAAATCCAACCTTCTACTTGCGACAAAGGAAATGCACCAAGCTCAAAACTTGTTCTCCCCACTTTAATCAAAGCAACAGTTTTTATTCACAGAGCAATTTTTCCGATTGACCACGCCAGTCAGGAAGGAAAGAACATTAGCATAGTTCTTCTGATAGTTAGTGGGACGTTTTTATTAAGTTTTCTTTAATTTTCCTTCAGCAGACCATGCACAAAACCCAAACTGTTTTTCGAGATAGGTGATTTTCTCTTTTGTTATACAAAACAATGACTAATTCCTATATAAACTATGTGATTAACAACTATTAGTTCTTACTCTTATTTTCCTAATTTAATCTTTTGGTATTTCTCTGTTATTGATATATTGGGTTGTCCAGAAAGTTCATGCCAATTGTTAAGGGAAATTAAAATACAAAAACAAAATTATGCCATTAATAATTATTCAACTAAATATGAACCATTTTGTTGCACAACTTTTCTCCATTTTTTTTTCTTCCCTTTAAAGGTTCCATCTTCCCAGAATTTTGGTGGTTTCTCAAGGAAAGAACTCATTAAACTGTTTTTTTTTATGTCAACCAAAAAATTTAAATTTTTACCATAGATTATTAGTTTATTTTACAAGGACTTGAATAAATCAAGAACTCAAGGAGAATGTCTGGTGAATATAGTGGTTGGGGTAACACATCTCAGCCAAATTTTTGTCAGGTTGCCAAAGAAACGTGAGGTCTGGCATTATCCTGATGGAAAATTATACCTTTCCTGTTTGCCAATTCTGGGCATTTTTCTTGAATTACTGCCTTTTTAATTCATCCAGTTGCAAGCAGCACTTTTCAGAATCAATTGACTGGTTACTTGGCAGAAGCTCATAGTACAGGATTCCTTTCCAATCCCACCAAATGCACAGCATTACTTTCTCAGGATGAAGACCTACTTTTGAGATGGCTGAAATTAGGTCATGTCACTTACCCCAGGACCTTCTTTGTTGAACATTATTGAAAAGATTCATTTTTCATCACCCATTACAATCTGCTTAAAAAAGAGTGCATTTTCATTGTGTTTATACAATAAATCACAGATGAAATGCAGTCCAAAAGTTTTTCATTCAGATCATGTGGTACCCAAATATCATAGCGATTTGAGTACCCAAGCTTCACTACGTGCTCATGGATAGTGGAATTTGATAAATTTAGTGTTTCTGCCATTTGCCGTGTTGTGTAGTGTGGGTTATTCTCAATCAATGTCTTGATTTGGTTGTCATCTGTATTGGATGGTCTGCCTTAGTGTTTTTTATCAACAAGGCTTACAATCACTAACTCTAAACTTACGGAAGTGGCTTGCTATCAGGTAAAATACCTTCACTGTACACAGCACATACCTTTTTTTTGTTGGTTGCAAGATATTTTTGCCTTTACAGTAAAAAAACAAAAAACCCAAAAAAAACAAGTTTTTAAAATGCACCTTTATGATCTTCCATTTCCATAGGGATGCAAAATTGATACGAATCAAGTAATTTTAAACTTTCTTTCTCAAGAGGTAGTTTGAAGTGTGCTCTAATCAGAGATGTAAGCATATTATATTTGTCAATAAAGTTGACATTTTCTAACATGTTGGAACATGAATGACTAAAAATAGACATGAACTTTCCGGACAACTTGATAGCATCAATGCCTTTAAAAGTACTACAGTTTGCCCAAATGTGATCTTAATGCAGTGCAAAAAATCTGTATTCATTCAGCTTTTTTGTTCTTGTCATAGCCACTTTGAGTATAAAAATCAAGATGAGAATAAACTGGACATCAAATTCTTAATGAAAATATATTTTTGTCATGGTATACATACTTGTATGCCAATTAAACATGCATACTTTGTGAATATAAGGATGATATATAGAAATGTAGTTATCTGGGTGGAAAAAGGGAACTTTAGTTACAATGAAAAACATTGGAGAGAAAATAGTTTGTACGGTAAATGTTCATCTAGGTAAGCAGGAAAGGTATCCTGCTCATGTACACCTCACTCTTAGAGAGATAAAGAAAATCCTAAAACTCTTAAAATAGAATTGTTCTACTCTAATAGATTTACTGTAATCTTTTTGTTTCATTTTGAAATTTTTATATTGTGAGAACTGCCTTGCAAAATGGGTAGTCGTCTTTGGGCTGCTGCTGAAGGATTTTATTACTTACTGCATTAAATCTCAAGTGTACTGAGGACAATTTCAATGGAAAGAAATTATAAGAAGGAAGGCAAAAACAAATTAAAAAAATGCAACAGCTTTCAATGTTTGTGGAAAATGTTCCACGTGAAGCTTTTTTCCTTTTTTTTTTTTTTTTTTTTTTTTAAATAATTTTTGTGATAGTATTGTCAATAATGGATGCAACATCTGTATTTCAGAAAAGCATTGTATATGCTTTAATATACCAGATTTCCATATGTATAATTTTAACTTTAACACTATCATGTGTTGTGCCACATGAATTTTCAGTTAAAACTGAAATTTTGTAAGTCATTCTTTGTGTTGTTTTGATAATGTTTCAAGTTGTTTGTTCTGTAACCACCTTCAGATATATAATCTTTATGCAAAGAGGGTTTCTTTTTGTCCTTGTGTAAATCAGAAACAGTGTTGCAAAATTCAACAAGGTTTATTTACAAGATTCTAAAAATATGTGAACCATGTACAATTCAATATTTATTTACTTTTTATAAAGATTATTTACCATTTTTATGAAGAAATAAATTTGAAAAATCTTTTTATTCAAAAATTTACAAAATTGTCAATATGTAAGAGGAAGAGATGCTCTCAACCGATTTTAATGTATTTATGTAGCAAGAGCAAATGAAAGGAATGCCTGGAAAATCTTTCTTTTTTTTTCTTTTTTTTAAATTTTGTAATTAGTTACTTGTGCTTATGTGTTTATTTAAATATTCTCCAGACATATTTTTATAAATTTATGAATAAAAAATTCATAATTCTTTCTTTAAAATGGTAAATAATAAATATTTCATTATATTTGGTTCACATATTTTTATAATCTTGTAAATATAAATTTATTCTTGTAAATAAGCTAATAGTCTTTAACATCTTTGTTGTCATTTCTCAATAATAAAGAAAAATGTATAAATCCACTTTCATATGTCTGGATTTTATTAAAATAATAATAATCACTTTTAAAACAATATACAAGGTGGTCTGAACAGCTTGTCACCCTAACCCTCTCTTCTAAACTGCAGGAGCTCATGCTAGCCATCTGAAATAGAAAATTATATTATGTAGAAGTGACAAGACTTTTGGACCACCCTGTACATTGCTAAGGGGAGTCAAAAGTGAATACAGTAAATAAAGGGAATAACCATCCTTTTGACTAAGTGATTCTATAATAGGGATGTTTTCCAATCTTTTCTTTGCTAACAATTATATAGAAATGAGAGCTACACCTCCTTGAAATATACATAAATCTAACCTCAGCATTTAAATTTATATATGCCAATTCTTTCTGTTTTCTTATTTTTCAGTAATGTTTGCTTTTATTTGAACCTTTTCTCTGAAAAGGTAATGCATGCCCTCCTCCTTCCAGATAGGATCTGTTACATCAGATTTTTCCACTTTCTCTCTGGATATTTCTATAGTTTTGTAAATTCAATGTTCTTATTCTTTTTTAAGAAGTTATAAAAAGTTTGTGTTTTCGAAAACCATCCAGAAAGCAACTGGAGAATGAGAAAATTGTAAGAAACTGCATACATTGTAGACTAGATGAAGAAGTCAAATTAATGTTGATTTCGAGGTGTAGCACCTTTCATTGTTCAACAGGGACACAGTATAGAATTCATTATTTAGAAAAAAAAAAAGAATTTGAGATAACCTTCTACTAATTATGAAACAAGATTTAATGATCAATAAATCTATAGCCTGATATGTTTAATGCAAGTGATTAATATTCACCACTGAATTAAGTGCATTGTCAAGGGAGAAAGAAATATTGTTTAAAATGTTTTGGGTTTTTTTTTTTTTTTCATTTTAGGTTATGGGTTTATTGATGTATATAGTCATTTATTTACTTAGCAAATATAAGAGGCAAAAAACAACTTTTGTAAATGACCTTTATTTTTCTGCTACACATTTGTTTGTTCAGAACTTATTGATATTCAATTGTCAATGTCATTTCTAAGATTACTAATAGCAACAAAAGTTAACAGGTGGAGGCAGAAATGCATTTTTGTAATGGTGATATCTTTTGTGAAAAATTCTTTAAGATCTTGTTAGTTTCTCTCTGAATTTCTGGGATGAGGAGTTAACATTATTTATATGAAGACTGTTGTCCTCATTTTTGTTATCACAATGTTTTGGCTGTTGTGCCGTCTTGCCTTCACCAGGTATCTATCAAGCTGAACCCTTCATTTAATCTACAGGGGTAGATTGTTCTCATTTCACTATCTAGTTTTTATTTTAGTACTTCTCAGTTATTTTCTAGTCCAGGGAATGAACTCATGATTACTATATCACCAAGTTCATAAACCAATTCACAATAGAAGAAAATAATCAAGTAGCCTTCCTGGATATACTAATAACTTTCCCAGAGACTAGATTAAAAGCATCCATATATCACAAGCCAACCTTCACTGAACAGTACCTCAACTTCAATTCCCACCATCTAAACAGTATGAAGAAAAGCATCGTCTGATACCTACAATAATGTACGAAAATCATAAGAAGCAACCCAGATACATACCAACAGGAGATGATTAGCATCAAGTGCACCATTCACAATAAGAACTACCCTGCAATCAATCTCGGCATATGGAAACAGGAGGACTCAGTAGGAGGACCAAAAACTTTGCCATTTTGGTCAATTTATCAATGGCTTATAAGAAAAGACTCAGAAGATCTGCAGTCTATAGAATATCGGTACAATATTCAGAAATAGCTCCACTCTATGGAGAAACCTCTACTGAATCAAGTATAACACTAGGGAGATCATGACCAAGAACTCTGTATACGTCATTCCGTGCAGTTGTGGCAAAGAATATAAACATGAAACAAGGTACCACCTAAAAGTAACACTGGAGGGACATAGACAAACCAGAGTGAGAGGAAATAATGAAATCGGGCATGGTTGATCATGTATAGAGGGAAAAGGGTAATCATCAGCTGCTGTGGAATAGTGAAAATACTGGGCAAGGAAGAACACTGAAGAGTTAGAGATCTGAAAGATTCAGCATATATGCTAGGTTATGAGGACCTATTAGGTTGGTGCAAAAATAATGACGTAATAATGTCGTTTTTTGACCCATTTTTAACGTTAAAAAACGACATTATTACATCATTATTTTTGCACCAACCTAATACTTAGTCAGCCTATAAGAAAAATATAATATGGGAGTTGCTAATAAAGAAAAACAAATGACAGCGGGTCTTCAGCAGCACTGTAGCAAAAACAAAGCTTCCATGAGTGCAGTCAATAATGACAAGCAGCAGCAGCAATGATCAGCAGGCAGGTTATATTTAAGGCTTAAAGTTCTCTACACAAAATTGTCTCGCATGACAGTAGCCTAGTGGATTAAAATGTTGGTTTGTGACTTTGGTGATATAATAGAGTTCAATTCCTCGACCAGGTAGTATGTACTTAGAATCAGGAACAATAACTGAGTAATACTAAAATATGAACTACCATATCTGTTTGTGTATAAGCAGACTTCATGTATAGTGTGACCATTGAAATTTCTTGCATGAATTTTAAACTTTCCAGGAAAAAAAAATTACCTGTGTATAGTTCACCCCTCCCCCTATTTTTACTTAAAAAAAAAACAAACCCTGATTATAACAATCTCACTATACTAGTGTATATAAAGTAGATGAGATATCTCTAGAGAATAATCAATAAAGGGTTGAGTTCAAAATTACCTGTAGGTTACCTGGATCAACAGATACTTGATAAAGGCTGGAGGGCAAAACAACAAAGATGAGGACACTAGTCTACATGTAAATAGATGGGAGGTATTTACATCTGAAGATTTTGCTATACAGACTTAAAATCCCTGTGAACTTGTCAACAAAGCTAAAAGACAAATATTATCAATAAACGCATGCCGAGTTTAGACATCAAATCCATTACTTTAATGTAGGTACCTCTACAGATTTGTGATACCTAAGGTTTAAAATTAATTTCTAAAATAAAAAAAGATCTTTCTTGAAGCTTTTATTTTATTTTTAATTTCAAGCTAATAGATTACATTTAATATTTCCAATAAGCAAAATATTTTACTATATTTCAAAAGCTAATTTAAATTGACGGAAGAATTTTTTTTATTTTGAAATTATTAACCATAACTGATTTTAATGCCATTTTTAGTCAGCTAAATATATTTCTCTTTATTAAAAAATCTTTCAAAAATAAATTTCTGTAACTTTGAGGAATATTAGTTGATTTTAAAATTTAATTAATCTGATTTGAAACAAATATTACTTACTTCAAATTTAGAATATCACAGAAATGCATTTTTCAATATGGCAGTAGCTGTTTATTTTAGATAGTATATTTAATATATTTATATATTTAAATTATTATAATTAGAAAATTATTAAAAATGAAAATTTGTAAAAATTCATTATTTATGGAAAAAATATATTCTTAAGACAGTAGCATCCATAATATTTAACTTTTTCATAAAAGCTTTTCTAATTAATGTCTTCATTTTATGGCATTTTTTATTTTATGCTTCAGAGCAGATTTTTGATAAATGGGGTTCCTGTTTTACAAAAATGACTATTTAAATCCTACAAATAGTCTTGCTTTTAAATAATATAAACATTAAGCTGTACAAAATTGAATTTCTTTTAATTTCATAAAATTAAATAACAGATATAAAAAAAAAAAAAAAAATAATAATAATAATAATAATTTAACAGATGTAACAATATTTTTACCAAGATTTTCTAAAACAAAACATTCTTAAAATAATTTAATTCATTTGTGAATAAGTCCTAAAAATTTCATTAAAATCTGACAATTTTATTGCAAGAATTTCCAAATCACTATTTTTTTTTTTTTCTTTGCAAGAAAGCTGCTATACTTTCTTACTAGTCTTTGACTACCATACTGGCAAAAAAAAATTTTTTTTTTTTTTTTTTTTAACCAAAATTTTGAATGTTGTAAAAAGAATTTAAAAAAAAAGTATAACATTATCAAATCTTTTGGTCTTTCCTCTTACTAATAACAATGATTTTGACAAAACTTTTTTTATTTTATTAAGTTTGGAACATTTTTTTTTTTTTTTTTTTCATCATCAATGTATGCTAAGTTTTTAGCAAATCTGGAGGTACCTTTTTTAAGAAATGTTTAAATCCTTTAAATAAAAAATCTATTAGTCAAAAACTAACATCTCTCTACTAATAGATAAAATAATAAAAAAATTGTCAACTTAATACAAAAGAATGTTGTTTCACTTTTTATCATTTGGATTACAAATGGAATTGCCACTTAACAGTGTTTTGGCTTGGCTTATCTTAGAATTCCTTGAAAATGGTCACTTCTAAAATATTCTACCTAAGCAATATAATTCTAATATATTGATGAGACTTTAATATATCCCTACAAAAGAATATTACCTGATCTTGTAAATAAACTCAACATTGAATGTACAGTAGAATTTATTTATGAAATGAACAATATCATTTGAAGCCATATGAGAAATTGATCTTTAAATTAAATGCCTATCAAATCTAACGCTAAAAATAATCTCAAATTTCTATTCAAACCATAACAAAATAAAATCCAGATTATTGGTTTCTACTTAAAAGCACTTAAAAATTGTAGGCTTCAATATTTACATGGAAAGAAATACATTGAAAACACTTTTAAACTTTTCCAATATCCAAATTTTCATATACAATGCAAAACATAAAGCTTACAAAATTCCTAAAATTAAAAGAAAAATAATCCTAAAAGAAAATAGCATAAATAATCTTCATAGCACAAATACAAATCTACCAACTCAATATGGACTGTAATTGAAAAGAATTCATCTAGACTTAAATAAAATGTTACTATTTCAAAAAACAAGAATTTTAATATAAAATGAGATAACAATCTAAAGCAGAAATTTATAAAGCTTTAAGAATGCAGATTTAATTAAAAGAAATTTTATTATTGAAAATTTTGGAGTCTGTTAAATTTATATCCAAGATCATACAACTCATTTCCTACTAAAATTATTGTAATGTGTAATGTTTAAAAACAATTGTTAAAAATAAAACCATAATCAGTAGAAAGCTGTTCATTAAATGCCAAAATTGAAAGCTAAATATCCTTGTATCTTCATTAATTTCTTGATGTAGAATGATAACTGTTATTTGTTGTATTTTGTCTGCCCCCCACCAAATGTATAAGATTCCATTTATAAAACCATTAGCTTTGATGAGATCATTTTGAAGAACATTTTTAACATTGTGTTTTTTTTTTTTTTTCTCCAACCCACTGCAGTGTTTGAAAATCCCTCAAATCTTCTATTAAATGAAAATATCATCAGATATAAGTTTTTGCTTGAATTCTATTTGGACATGTATGCTCATTTTGATTGTTATACTCACAATATTTTGGCCATTCTTCAGGTGTCTGTCATACTTGATAGGCGCCTTGGAATTTGGAACCAAATGGGAATGCATTCTGTTTTCTATGCTTAGCTCTCATATATCTGAATTTTATCTAATATATTCATCTTTTGTATTACTTGGGCACTTCTTCACTGAACCGTAATATGACTAACCCAGAGATTGAACTTACAACTGCCAGGAAACTGCAGATATGCATTTAGCCAAGACTTTAATAATCCCCTATGCAATGACTCTCTCTTTTTTTTTTTTTTTTTTTTTTTTTGTTAAGTGGTGTAATTTTGGTAGTTTGAAGCCTAATGTCTGTATTCAAGTGGTGAAACAGTGAGTGTTTCTTTGTTAATCAGAAGCTCCATGATGTTATTATATACTTGGTCTACTGAGGGAGGTTGTAATGTGTATGTTTTTTCGGGGGGGGGGTGTCCTCTTCTCCAGTTTTGTTAGGACTATTTTCTTGACTTCTGACAACCTCCTTCAATAGACTTAGCATAAAGATGAACATCATCTGGGAAACTCTGATTAAGAAAGGACACTTAAGGATAAAAACAAAAAATGGCAACACTCTTTTGTCCAAGAGAAACTCGGTATATAGAGAAATAAAGTGTTGATTAAAAGTATATATGGTTTCCTGATAGTTGTTAGCTCAATTCTTAGTTTGGTTAGTGCTGAAAAGTTATCTACTTTGGATCAGTAGCAGAAAATGGATGACTGACTAAATAGATGAGAAAGAATTACCGAATTGATAAAAGATATCTGCTCAGAATGGGAAGTGGAATGAGAAATATCTACCCGACTGTGTGTTGAATAAAGCACTAGATTCTAAGAGACTTCATGTACTCCCCCACACCCACCACCACCACCATTTGAGAATATCTAAATTGGCTTGCATTACATTCGCATTGATAGCTTCATTGGTACAATTAACTGACTGAAAGTTTAAATAATAATGCATTTTTACTGATGTATATACATTTATGAAGCTTTTCACTCATTCAAATTTAGGACCAAATGTAAAAAGAACAAAACTATTTCTATGTGCAAAAGATCTCCAACAAATATATTTTTTTTTTTTTTTGTCTGTTAATGAAATTAATTAGAAACCTTTAATTTTCTTTTCTTTTTTATATACTTTTTTTTTTGTTTGTTTGTTTATGCATTCCTGCAACTTATTTTTACATTGACTTTATTTTTTTTTCCTTGTTGCCATCTGCTGGTTAATTTTAAACAACTCCGCCAGACAGAATTATCCCTTGTTAGTAATTGCACTTTCTTAGTTACTTCCTAGTCAACAACAAAAAATGGGTTAATTATAGGAAAAGTTTTTACAACTGTTTCTCCTAGAAAATGAATGCATTCTGCATATTTTATTAGATGTCTACAAAAGTTACTATAACTTTTTTTTTTTTAAAGTAGACTGAATAAACAGTCGATAACTATTTTTTTTTTTTTTTTTTTCTTATGGGCACCTGCACACACCTAATATGAAAATTAAAAAAATTAAAATCTAACACCTTGGGTTAGGACAAAATTCATGATTTTTGTTTGTTTTTTTTTTTGTTTTTTTAATGGATTTCAAAAACATTATTTAAACATGGATTTATTCAGCCCCATATATGCAATTTTGTTTAATTCCCTTTCACCATCTTTGAGACAGCTTCATGATTCCATCCTCTCAGAACTTAGACTAGTTCATCACCCAGAAAGATGCTAAGTGGTTTTTACAGGCTTGCAGAGAAGTTGTTTCCATCAAGAAAATTTTGTAAGAATGAAAATAAGTATTAATCAGAAGATACAGTGTCAGTTGAGTACAGCAAATGTACAAGGTCATCTCAACCAAGCTGTGCTAATTTCTGCCAGCTCTGCAAAAAGACATGACAAAGCTTTTCATCAATTGCTGCCATTTAAACAGTTCAATTCAGAACAGTCCTTGTCTAATTTAACATCTGACTTTGTGGAAGGATCTTGTCATATACAATTCCTTTCCAAACCCACCAGATACACATCATCACTTTCTTTGGATGCAGACTAGCTATTGGAATAGCTACAAGTGGTTCATTTTGCTTTCCCCAAGACCTTTTTCACTCTACATTGTTGTAAACAAGCCATTTTTCATTGCCTGTGATTGTTCTTTTCAAAAATGGATCATTTTGTTGTTTTTGCAGAGGATTGCAGATAGAAGTATCCAAGTATTTCTCATATGAGATGGTGTTGACTATCTCTGCAATGTCCTATGTGATTAGGATTATTTCTATTTCTGTTTCAATTTGGGCATCGACCACTACAGGCCCATCAGATCAAAAATGTTCATTTATGAACAGTCTTCTCAGCTATGGCACCATCTCCATAAATAGCATATATCTTTTTGCTGTTTATACATTGTTTTTCTTTTCCATTTTCACTTTAAATATAAAAACACAATTTGCAATATTCACACTAACCTTAGAGAAAGACCTGTTGATATGCCATCAATTTTTGCCATTTGTGAAACAAAATCACATGTTCAAACAGCACCTAATAAAAAAAAAAAACACTGTCAGCTTTTATTCCAATGTAATATAAATGATATTTTTCAAATATTTGTAAATCTAGAAATTGGAAAATGATATAAATTTTTATATATCAAGAACAATTTTTAGAACTTATTTGGACTAAAAAAATGTTTAAGTTGATGCAGCTACACATGCACACAAAGGAGAGGGGGATAAGATTTACCTACTTAGCCCCTGACTGGAGTAAAGATGGTATGGGATTTTTACTCCAGTCAGGGGCTAAGCAGGTAACTCATTTGACTTCTACAGGAGCGTATACAAACATTACTTTAGTTCGATAAAATCCTAAAGAATGAAGTATGTCACACAAAACCTTTTTCCACTTTGACATAGTTTTCCCTAAAATTTACAATAAAAATAGATTATTTATTAATCTCGGATTATTCAAGTTGTATTTATAACATAGTCATAAAAGAAAGATGTTACCTGATGAGTGAACCTTAAATTATCAACAATTTAATGTATTTGACTATATTCAAGTACAAATATCCAGATTGTTTAATAGGACACCGTGAACATTCAGTGATCCCTATTTTCAGTTGCATAGCTTTTCTTTTAATTACCCCTTATTTACACCAAGCATTTCTATTCATTCAATTAAACTTGGCTTCATGAACTATCAATGCTGTTTTTTTTTTTTTAAATTATCTATATTGGTGCATTAAGTTTGTAGCATACTGATGAAAAATATATATTTATTTTTCAATATATTCTCCTCCTTTGTCAAAATTCTTGATTAAATTGTGAATATTAATCCTATAACTCCAATATCATGCTGTGAACATTCTAGATAAAGCAGGACATGACAGATTTATTGATCTGACTTTACACATGTTAGTATATTTGTTCTCAAAACTCACTTTCTCGTTAAAATCTGTTCAGCTTTCATATGCACAATGTGAGGGAAACTAATGTAAAACAAACAATTTTTCCTGCAGAAAAAAAGTAAAATGCACTTTTATATCTTTTAAATAAATCATATGACAAGCTCCATTCTTATGTAGATTTCCACAATTAGTCAAAGTGTTTTGTCTTTGCTTTTGAAATTAGTTATAAATTCCAAATAAGTGATGTCCTTTCTAGTTTTGCAGATTTTATTTTAAAATATTAGGACCATGAATAAATTCTTGCTCATTTTTCATGAAAAGTAATATTTTATTTACAAATATTGGTAAGAAACATGTCACAGAAAGTATTGTTCATTGCTAACCACTACTTTTTCCCATCTTTCTCGCAGCATTTGAATTTCACGTCGGAAAAACATGTCCTTTGGGGTTAACCACAAGTGTATCCGTTTTTTTTTTTGTTTTTTTTTTTTTTCATCTTCATAAGAATAAAAGTGCTGCTCAGCCAGACCATGTGCCATCAATCTGAACAAGTGATAATCGGATGGTGCAATGCCTGGTGAATATGGTGGGTGGGGTAGGACTTCCCATTTAAGCATTTCCAAGTAGGTTTTCACCTGTTTTGCAACCTGTGACCTAGTGTTGTCATGTTGCAAAATCACTTTGTTGTGTCTCTGCTCATATAGTAGCTGTTTTTTCTTCAATGCTCAGCTCAAATGCATCATTTGTAGTCAATAGCAACCTCTCATGATGATTTTGGTCAGTTTAAGCAGCTCATAATAAACTACACCCAGTTGATCCCACCAAATGCAGAGCAAAAAGCTTTGAACCATGCATATTTGCCATATTGCCTCTGATGTTGATGCATGGCTGGACTTGTCCCACGATCTTCTACACTTAGGGGTTATTGTAATGAATTCACCGGTCATGATACAATGCAAAAAACCTTTCCTTTTCTGTCGAAGCAGCTGTTCACACATGACAAGACACCATTCAATGTCTCTTGCCGTCAACTTGTATGGCTTCCTTTTGAATCCTTTGTAATGCTTTCAAATGTTTTGAAACTGTTGCGTGATCAACTCCTAATGATTCTGCGGATTCAGCTTGCACCTGGCATGAGTCTTCATGAAGTAATGCCTCCAATTTCAGTGCACCAGAGCATTCTTTACCTTTAACATCAAAATCATTATTTTTGAGGTATCTCAACCAATATCTGTATGTTGTTTCCAACAGAGCATGTAAGTCTCAACAAACATTCTGTGTGCTTCAGCTGCAGATTTCTTTTGAATAAAGTAGTGCAGTAAAAGTCCCCACAAATGCTCTTTCTTTGGCATGAAATCCAACATGTTTAATGCTTTGAAAAACAAAATTGTTTACACTTTGGCAAAATGACACACACTGAATTTCAAGCTTGCTTATAGTACTTCCTTATAGAGGTGTTACCATCTGAAACTACATGCATGCAGTTCAGGGAACACCATCTGTTGGAAAACAGCAAGAACTTATTCAATGTCTTAATATTACAGTTAAAAGGAAATAATTTCTACATGAAGATTTTGAAGGCTTTTTTGAATACTATAAATAATACACACAACAGTAGTACTGAATCGTTATAAAAGATTTTGTTTAGTGAATCTTGAATATTTAAACTTCTCAAGGTATTATAAGTGGATTGATATATCAATGAAAGAAATTGAGTTCATAAGGAAATAAGAATAAATCTTTCTCCTTTATCATTAGTGAAAGAAAAAAATGGTCCCATGCATTGTATGACACCTGTTGATAGCCCACATCTTTTTTTCTCTCTCTCTCTCTCTTTTGAACATTGAAGTATATTAAAGATATAACTGTTAAGCAACACATTCTTTCAGACTTATATTTACTGTATTGTCTTCTGAAGGGAATCGTATTTTTGTCTACGAGGAGGATTAGTGTAAATTTTATAAGTAGGTATAAGTTTAGCACATTCCTAGGTTTGCTATTAAGACTAAAAGGGTAGGTTTAATTCTTTAAAATGTTCAAATCTATCATTGAATTTAAATTAGGATTATTTGTTGAGATTGAATCTATAAAACATTTACTGAGTTTGTAATTTAAAAGATTTTTTTTTATATATTTAGAGAGAAATATTCTTATCGTCTTTTTTTTTCTCTCTCACTCTATTAACATTTAATCCAACTTTTTGGATATATAAAAAAAAATACATGATTATGGTTCTGTTAGAAAAATAAAAATTGCACATTTTTGCTCCTCAATACACTTTATTATTAATTCTTGTTTTATAATTAGTGAATCTTAAAATAAGTATTTAGATATAAATACATTAGTAAGCTTCAACTGAAAAGACATCATGCAGTTGACTGTATGTGTAGATATCTTTTTATCTTTCTTTACACTATCTTTCATACACATACACAGATATATTTCAGAATATTATTAGTGTTTCATTCTACATGTGTATGTGAATATTTTGAATTCTATTTGGGTAAAGATTTTACATTGGTCAAGTTGGAGGCTGAAGGAAGTTATGATAGTTTGAAGAAATCAATCTGCATTTATGATGAGATTTCTTTCCAGATCAATGCACAGTCCGTTTTTTTTTTTTTTTTTTTTTTTTTTTTTTTTTTTTTTAATCTTTTTTCACTTTATTTGGTATTGTTTTGAAGAATCTATAAAGCTAACAATTTTTTTTTCTTTCTTTTTCACAGTTGTCTATCAAGATATTTTACCTTTTTTGCTTCTGCATCCAAAAAAAGGAATAACAGAAGCAAGAGGGTTCTTGCCTGGCACAGAATGAATGATTGGAGACCTTTTGTATATGGAGGTTTAGCATCTGTCACTGCTGAGTGTGGTAAGTTTCTCTCCTTGCCTCTTTTACTTTGTGGTTTTAGGCTTAGTTAACTCTTCAACTTCTGTCTATATTTCTGAGATGAGGTATTGTAATTATTTACGTTATTTACATTGTTCAAATTGTTATCCTCATCTTTATTACCAAATTCACAATGTTTTGGCCATTGTACACTCTGGCCTTCTTCAAGTGATTAGAATTTCAAACGGAACCCCTTATTTTATCCACCAAGATAGATTGTTCTTGATCCATGTGCCATGCCTCTTCTGGATATCTCGGTTATCTCCCTTTAACTCAACTCTCCAAGTTGTTGTTCACTCTTGTTTTTAGTTAACTCTTGTTAGCCCTGATATAACAGAAAATATATTTGTTCTGACATCTTTTCACTGGTTCACATCAAAGATCTTATTATGAAGGGATGTTAAAAATACTTCCATAATATGTACTTCTGAAATATTATATCTGATCTCAGATATTGTAGTATGGGGACTCGTACCAGGAAATACTAGATGGCCTGAATTGAATTTAATGCCGATAAGGAACCTTTGTTCCAACAAAACTTGAGTTCTGATAATATTTCTGTTTCTAGTATGTAATGGGCTCCCCTAAGAGATACTAAAGTATACTTTGCACCGTGTCATATTACAGTAGCCAGGTGAACAGAAGGTTCACCTGAAAGGAGTCCTTATAGCCACCAAGTGCAGATTTGCACATTACCAGAAGTCTCTGGCTGGCCCTTGGTAGTCGACCCAGCGTGAAACAAACAGATCGTATTCTTATTAGTCTTTCTAATGGTAATGTTTCGTCATGCTTATAATGTACAAATGGTCATAGCAGTGATGGAATATATATATATATATATATATTAGGTTGGTGCAAAAATAATATCGTTTTTTGACATATTTTTTAATGTCAAAAAACGACATTATTTTTGCACCAACCTAATATATATATATATATATATATATATATATATGTATTGGGGCAGCAGATTATTATTCAAACATATTGTTAAATATAAAAGACAGCGAATGTCTGTTATGTTTGATTATGAGCCGTTATAGATTTTGTATAGTGGCTTTAGTTTCAGTAGAAAATAAAGACAAAAACTGTCCAACATTTAGATAATTTTTTTTATTATGCTGTCCCTCAGTCTAAACTTTTGGCTTAATGTCCATATAACAACTCTGATGATGGCTCATGTGAGCTAAAAGCTTAGATCAAGGAACAGCATAATAAAAAAATATCTAAATGTTGGATGGTTTTTGTCTTTATTTTCTCCCGAAACTAAAGCCACCATACGAAGCTTAGAACGGCTCATGATCAAACATAAGACATTCATTGTCTGTTATATTTAACAATATATGTTTGAACATTAAAGTAAAACTTTGTTACAAATCAAATTAAAAGGATGTGACGTTTAGATAATTATCTGACTTAAAATGAAATAGCTTGCCATAAAAGTGAAATAAGTATAAATTACCATCTGGATATCAGGGATGAGTAATTATTATTTGCATTATTGTCCTCATCTTTATTGTTATCACGGTGTTTCAGCCATTGTGCTCTCTGGCCTTCATCAGGTGTATATTGATCCCGGGAATTCCAGACGGAATCTTTTTATTTAATCTACTGGAAGAGACTGTTCTCGTTCCACTTCTCATGTCTATGGATATCTTGTCCAGTTCTTATTTTTTAGCACTGCTCAGTTATTGCTAACCCTGTTTCCACCAAGTCAAAGTACACACTATCTAGCCCAGGGATTGAACTCATAATTACTATCTCACTAATTTCACAAACTAATATTTTAATCCACTAGGACAATTCTCTGTGGAGCATATGGAGCCTTAAACCTTACCTGCTTGCCTGCTGATGAGTGCTGCTCCTATTTGTCATGTTTGACTACACTCATTGAAAGAGAAAAACTTCAGTGAGTGTAGTCAAGCATCACAAGCAGCACTCATCAGCTGGCAGATTAGGCTTAAGGCTCCAAGTTCTCTACAGAGAAACCTAACCTGCCTGTTGCAGAGTGCCGCTCTACTTGTCATACTTGACTGCACTCACCTAAGCTTTTCTCTTTCAATGAATGCAGTCAAGTATGACAAACAAGAGCAGTACTTCATCAGCAGGCAGGTAAATTAGGTTTAAGTCTCCATATTCTCCACAGTGAATTGTCTTATTGGACAATAGCAGTGGATTAAAGTATTGGTTCATGAATTAGGTGACATAATAGTTCAATTCCTGGGCTGGGTTGTATGTACTTGTGATAACAACAACAAAGATGAGGAAAATTGTCCAAATATAAATAGTGTAAATATAGATAAATTACATTATCCCAATTTATATTATAAAGTGTTCAGATTTTATTAATTCTGAAGCAATATTCACAAATATATAATTTGTTTGGTCACGTTGAAGGCAGGAAAAAGTAATCTCATTCTTCTCATTTCATTCCGATAGTGCTTAGCTTATGTTCAACTTTTGAAAATCATTTTTGTATTTGCAGTTAATAAAACATCAAGCTATTAATTTCAAACCACTTCTGATTTTAAGGTTAGTTGTAAAAGGACAGTGCTGAAAAGTTATCAGCCTGACTCATTTCCCAAAATTTGACTAAACACCAAAATAAAAAAACCTTTTTTTCAGCACCCACTTCATATGAAATCTGAAATTGTGGATAATTATTTTTCACCATTAGCTTCTCTTTAGAAATATCATTACCCCACTCAAAATGTGCAAGGTCATATTTAATTTTAATTTAAAGTTTTCAAAATAGATATTTGACTCAGCTTGATTTAGTTTAACAGAAGGTGGGGTACTTAATGAGAAACTTAGTAGCCATAACAGGTGCTGTCAAAGATCTTAAAATACTAATTTACAAAAAAACAAAAAAGTAACCTATTTGCTGAAAGGATTTTATAAAAAGTAGCCTAATAGCTGATTTTATACAATGAACACTATACCAGGTTATTGTTCTTTTGTAAATGTAGAATTTCATCATGCATAATTTTAGCTTGATATTTTTCTTAGACAAAACATGATTAACTGAAGCTTAGAAGCCATATTCAAACCAAGAACGTTGACATGCAGTGGTGATTTGTTAATGTTTTGCTAAGGAGATTTTATCTCAAAAGTAATTGACCTCTGGACACAGTACAAGAAAAACAATGCACACAGTCCTTAATATTTCATTGTAAAACTGAAATAAGAAAAAAAATATTGCATAATAAAATTTTGTAAATTCTGCAGTCCTCATACAAATGCCCAGCAACAAACAATGCAATATAAGTGCATTCAGTGAGTGTCACACACAGCATAAATTATTGCTCCATTTTGAACTTAGTGGTGTCAGATTCTTACAATTTTTCCTTTTGAAAATATTTGTCTTGATATAATATATATATATAGTAGCTAAACATGTTGTCTACATCCCTGAATACAAAACAGTGACTTAACTAAAAACTAGTGTCATGGAAATTCAATTAAGGACTGTAACCAGTAGACATTGTAAGAGCTCTCAATCACTAACCAACAACATCAACAATTGTGATTAATTTAAAAAATAGAAGCTTTTGCTCAATGTGACACATTTATCTTCTACAAAATAAATTAGGAATAGCAACAGCATTATATAATTGAACCTATGATGAAATCTGGTTATTACTTTCTTTCACTTGAAGTAAGGATTTGCTGTTTGAGGTTTACTCTAATGACTTTAGTAAAACTTGTCAGTTGCCAGGAGTAAAATATTATTCTCAACACTTTTATTAGGTTGGTGCAAAAAATAATGTCGTTTTCTCACATAGTAACATATGTGAGAAAACAACATTATTTTTTGCACCAACCTAATAATTTGAAATTTGCAATAGAATCTAATTGTACATAGACAAATAAACTGTGTGTATATAACTTGCTACTACTACAGGAGAACTTTCAGTGAAAATAAAATTTATTATACTCATTATGTTATCCCCCCTCCCCAAACAAATTTAACATATTGTTACGCATTACATAACTACCCTTGGATCTGTTAATGATTTTTATTGACTAAAGGAGGGAAAAAATATTATCTATACTATTCAGTGATAATGAGGTACAATATTGCCAAAACCAGTATTTTGCTTTGGAAGATAGCCAGGGCATTGCAGAGTATAAGTATTGTACAATGTACAGATAAAAATGTTTTTATATATATATATATATATATATATAATCATTAAAAACGACAGACAAGGTACTATGATTAAGCTTTTTATTTAATTTTTCTTGTGTTCAAACAAGTGTTTTCTTTTTTGGACATTAGAAAAATTTAAATAAAAAGCTTAATCATAGAACCTTGTCTGTCGTTTTTAATGCAACATGCATAAATAAAGGATTGCTGTCTAAATACACAAGATGTATACAAACACTGCATGGTGAATGTCAGTTTCATGCCTCCAATAATCTCAGACATGAAACTGACAGTCACCATGCAGTGTTGAGTCATATGTCTATATCTACAAATGCTGTCACCAATATTGAGCATTATTCCCCAATAAATATAGCCAACTTTATTTTTAGGAAATGGATTAAATCTGACATATTGTTATCAATTTACTTTGTCAAAATTTTATTTTTGATGGATACTTATCTTTGAGTAGAAGCTCTGTTTTTTAATTAAATAGTATTTTATTATTTTTTTTTTCTATCCAATTACATTTTCTGTCCAGAATATTCAAGAAATCTTGTCCAAGAAATATA
This sequence comes from Acanthosepion lycidas, assembly GCA_963932145.1. Lineage (NCBI taxonomy): Eukaryota > Metazoa > Mollusca > Cephalopoda > Sepiida > Sepiidae > Acanthosepion > Acanthosepion lycidas. The sequence continues at coordinate 129,114,690 of OZ010579.1, read as the reverse complement.
CTGGAAGATGCATATTTTTCTGATAAGATTTCTCAAATATTTGGGTTGGTAGATGTAGTTGGATAAAAAAAATACTGTTTAATTGAAAAAAAAAAAACTAGAAAACTTTATATACATGGTACTATGGATAAATCATCATCTAAATTATACAAAAATGAAAATAACACTGACGTCTCATTTTAACAGATATATTTATCAAAATTACACAAAAATATTTTGAAATACTAAAGAGTAAATTTAAGAAAATCATCATTGTCTTCAACCATGGCCTCCAGACAATTTTGAAATCTCTTGCAACTTTTTTGGATGGTCTCCTTGTTTAAGTTGGTGAATGCTGACATAATCCTTACTTCTTTATCTTTGGTGTTAAAAGGAGCTTTGTTGGTCTCTCATTCAACTACATTCAATGCATAATAATCACTGTGGTTACAGTCTGGGGAGTTAGGAGGCCAGATGTAAGAGGTGATGTGGTTGCAGAAATTGTCTGACAGCCATGACTGGATTCTCCTGCTTGTATGACATGTTGCCAGACATAGTCTTCCAGCAGCCACCCTCTTGATCCAGAGCAGCATTACCTCCTCAAGGTACTTGACATAGGCCCCTGTAGGAAGATGAGTGGAAGCATAACATCACCATTACTAATGATCACTCCAAAACCCTTCATAATCGCCATTACACTCATTCAACTGTTTCTGAATACTCTGCACTTTGACATACCAAACACTCTGAAATCTTCATATTTGAGATTCTGGCACAAACAGTACAATATGCTGTTTCCAAATTTCTGGCAAATTGTGTCATGGTGCTTTTTTTCTCACACTATGGTGCCCAACTGACTCTACTGTACATTTGACAAAATAAAAAACGAACAATGTAAATGCATAAAATTAAAAATATAAATTGGCGACAATTTACCCATCGCACCTAGTATAATCCATCACGTAGGAGGGGATGCTGAAAAGTTTTCTGCCTGGGCACTTAAAATCAATTGTTCAATGACCAGATTTTATAGAAGGTTTAAAGAAAATTGAAAAATGATGTCCTATATGTGATGAACCTTAAAGTTAGTTATGTAGAATACAGTGTATGTTTCATCACTCAAGGTTTGGGCTGATGAGAATTTTTCAGCAACCTCCTTTTTTCTTTTTTTTTTTTTTTTTTTTGTGTTTGAGATTTTTTATATATATATATATATATATATATACACACACACACACACAAATAAACTGCTATTTAAAAAGAAAACACCTTTATATTAAAATATCAGTTACCATGTTTTATTAGCTTGAAAGAATTCACTCTAATAAATGTTAGTTTTATCTTCAGGTGTGTTAAAGACAATCAAAGGGGGCAAACTTATATTCTAAGAATTCTTTTTAAACAATTATACCAACACCGTATGGAAGAAAAAATAATGTGATATATTGTTAGTGATTGATATTGTATTAGAATTTGAGTAATTTGTACTTTCTCTTGTTTTGCCTGTCAACCAAATCCTAAAATTAGTTAATTTTTTTTTTTTAGCTTGTTTTGTTTGTCTCTACAATTTAGACAATCCTTCTTTGTCTGTGAATGGTCATTTTTATATATTCACTACCAAAATGTTTAGAGATTATGCAGTTTTCATTTTTATTTCTTGTTTCCAATAAAAATGATTGCATTAAAATAAAACATTATTTCAAAATATCAAAATTGCTGTACTTATTTTTGCTTGTGCTTGTATTTATCTTGTCTAAAACCACACTTAACCCTAACAAGCAAGTTATAACAGAAACTTATTGTAGTTTTTACTTGCATACAGTTTTTAATTTTCTATATTTTCTTGAATTATTTACTTACAATTAATCACATGATCAACTTATATAGACATTTTTTTAACTTCATGATTTTATAAATTTTGTTTGTAAGCTTTATTGAAATTCATTATTAATTTAATTACTCCTTAAAGACAAAATTCAATGAGTACTGTATGTATAATCCATATAGATTTATATATCTGTTCACTTTCTTAAAATATTGGAAAATGTATAAAACCTTAATTTGGTGCAGTTTGTGCCAATTTCTAGGTGCAGACATTGGCAAAGGCAGCAGTTCAAAGTTTATTGCTGTGTAGATAGTCTTAAATTGTACGGATGCACTTTGTGTGTTGTTGCTGCCAATTTGGAACATTTCATTGTCCTCTGGCAGCATATAGAAATGCTTCCAAGGTTTCTGTACATCAGTACTTGATTGACTTTTTAAACTTCTCTAAAACAGTGTTTGCAAACCAAAATCAATATGTAAGATTTTACAAGTATTTAAATTAACCACTACAAAGAAAATATTGATTTGACTTGCTATCACATTTCTCTAAAATTGAAATTAATATTTTGCAGCTCTATACATTCCCAAATGGTAATTTCTTGTCTAAATAGGCTGAACAATATTCACGCTTTCTTGAATTTATTTATTCGAGAGGTATTTGTAATGAATATCATCAACTTGGCATCAAGAATTGAACATGAGATTTAATGAATAATATTCCAGTGTATATTTTGGAATAATATAAGAGTACTGCTCACTAATGTATTTTATTATTTTTAAAGAAAATGATTTGGCTTGATCTTTCATTAAAGTAAATATTATGGAATTTTGTTTCTAGTTGTACATGAAAGAATCAACATTCATTAAAGTATTACACTAGGTTTATGGCAAAAATAGCTTTTAATCAATTTTAAGTTTTATAGAATCCATTTTTACATCATCTTGCCTCATGATCAAGAAATAATTTTATTGTGCAAATAAAGCACAGATCAAACTTCATAGCATCAGGCTTTTACCCAGTTTATACACTTCTCATCTTTTAAGCTTTTTTTTTTTTTTTTTTTAGATTAATTTGTGGTGCAAATGTTGGGCAATTTTTAAGTGATTAACATTTAGTTCTGCAATCTCTAAGAGTTGTTTTCATAATAGCCTTAAATTGGTTGTCATCAATCACAGGAGGATATCTGCAATCCTCTTCATCTTTAAGACTCTTGTCTCTGTAAGGAAACATTTTGAACCAATGTTAAGCTGTACATTTGTTGACAATTCTCTGACCAAATGCTTGATTGCATGTTGCGGGCAGTGTCTGTTGATTGCCTTTTAGTCTTGTACAATAAATCTCTTACTCCATCACTGACAGACAAAAGTAAACAATTTAAAAAAAAAAATCAAAAGCAAAATTTGTGCTTTCAATTCATATATTACACAAACAGTAGTATCAAAACGTAATAGAAAATTATTTTTGCACCAACTAAAATTTTATATAATATATATATATATATATATATAATACACACTATTTTTAGTGGGTGCATATGTCCCAATGAGGAATGTACATTTCTTAAATAAGTAAATTGAACTTTGCTCTATTATGATCTCCTGTAGCCAAATTGGTAGTAGCACATTTTGGAGCAGTTTCCCTGATTAGAAAAATTCCTGTTTTTTTTTTTTTTTTTTTTTTTTTTTTTTTAAGTAACTTCTCTATCTACATTGGTTGTTATTAGTATCATGGTTTAAGAAAAAGAAAGAAAGAAAGAAACGGTGATAATGTGTAAATAAATGACAAGATGTAGAAATTTAAAAGTTATGAATTTTGTTCTATGTTAACTTAGCCTATCACATCCAGCTTATCAGTTTTATTCATTTATAGAACAGAATGAGACATAGATGAGGGTTTTTTTTGGGGGGGGGTTCCCTGTTCCTTACCCTGATCTTGTCATTCATTTACTCACTATGATCCTTATGAATATGAAAATTATAAAAAAAAATGTCTGCAATAGAACATACATTATCAGTATATACATGGTACAATGGATAAATTGTCATCTAAATTGTACAAAAATGAAAATAACACTGACATATCATTTTAACAGATATATTTACCAAAATTACACAAAATATCTTTAAATACTAAAGAGTTAATTTATTCAATAAAATTGCCATTGGCTTCAATCATGGTCTCCAGAGAACTTTGTGCAGAAGAGTTTAGGAGATTCCAATCTCCTTAGTTAAGTAGGTGAATGCTGCCATAATCCTTGCCTTCAGTTCATCTTTGGTGTTACAAGGAATTTTGTTGGTCTCTTGCTCAACTGCACCCCACATATAGTAATCAAGGGGGTTTGCAGTGGAGTTAGATGGTCAGATGGAAGGGGGTGATATGGTTGTAGAAATTGTCTGGTAGCCATGACTGGTTTCTCCTGTTTATGTGGCATGCTACAGAGTCCTGTTGTTAGACATAGGGTCTTCCAGCAGCCACCCTCTTGACCCAAGGCAGTACTACCTCCTCAAGGCACTTGGTGTAGGCCTCCGTGTTGAGTCTGAGGCCCTGTGGGAAGATGAATGGAGACATAACGTTGTAATCACTCGAAACACCATGATGTTGACTGGATATATCATCCAACTCTTTCCGAATCCTCTGCACTGTCACCAGATTGGCACCCAAACACTCTGAAATGTTCATATTAGTGCTTCTGGCACAAATGCCAAGCAGTACAGGATGCCATTGCCAAATTTCTGGTGAAGTATATTGCGTCATTGTGCTCTTTTTCTCACAGATGGTGCCCAACTGATCCTACTATACTGTGCAGTCAACAAAAATCAAAAACAATGCATATGTGTGAAATTAAAAATATAAAATGGTGACAATTTACCCACCATACACTGTATGATTGTTAAAATTATATACATAATGCTGTTTTTCTTTTTCTAATTGACTTTGCCACAATGAATTTGACAATTATTTAAAGTATTGTCCATTTAACACTTATCCTTTCTGTTTTTAATTTCAAAAACTTGTTTTAAAACATTCTGCTGATTTTTTTTTTTTTTTTTTTTTTTTTTTTTTTTAATCATTGAATGTCATCGGCAAAAAGTTTTTAGAGGAAATTTTTCTCCTGATGCCATCTCACTGATTGTTATAATCAAATGATCTTTTGATATCTCAATATATGACTATGACAATGTTACCTTGTTCCCTAAAGCCAGTCCTTTTATTTCTGTCATAATTCTAAAGACTACAAGCGGTCATATTTAGGTATTCCTCACCCTGCAGTTGTACACCAAGTTGAGCAACACTTGTTAGTTTGCTGACTGACTTGTTTCAGAACCTGATATGCGTTTATAGAAAATTTTCTATTCTATGTATTAGTTTCCTCCATGAAAAAAAAAAAAAAAAAAAAAAATCAATTTTTCAACATAATCTCTTTTTGTCACTGCACTTGATTCACTTTTAAATATTAATCACATATATTGAATATTTATATCATGAAAAATTAAAATTCACCTAATGACCTTCAGGCTGTGGAATTACTGATCCACTCTCATATCTACAATTTAATCCTAATAGAAAAAAATACAATTCTAATAATAAAAAAAAAAAAAAAATACAAGGCAGTCATACCCAGGTTTTCTTGCTTTTCTAATACACCACATTTCTTCAGCTGTTGAAGAGTTGGGGGTACTGCAAAATTCAAATTGTAGAAAGTAGTCAGATGATTTGAAATAAAAAAAAAAATAATAAAAAGCCTTGGCTCTTGTTTGTTTGTTGTTTTTATTTATTTTTTTTTTTTGTTTCTCTCTATTCTATTTACATCTCTCTTGCCATGTTCACAATGTTTTGGCTGTTGTACTTCAGTAATTGAAATTTTGAACTGAACCCTTTATTTCATTGTTCTAGTTCTACATGCCATGCCTCTTCCAGATGTCTCAGTTATCTCCAAGCTTTTGTTCACCAATGCCAGGTATTGAACTCATGACTCTTTAGGTCAAGTCACTGGATCCAATCAACATTTTTATCCACTGGGCCATGTGTCCTTGAGGCCAAAGCATACAATAGACGAAAACATCATAAACATGGCAATAAAGATGAGGACAACAGTTTAATTACAGAACTCTCTATTCTATATCAGATAGAATTGAGAACGGCTATTTCACTATGAGAACATGGCTGTATATTTCTGAGATGAAGTATTATGTACACTATTTACATTATTTGGACTATCCTCATCTTTGTTGCCATATTTATTACAACATTTTGATTGTTGTATGCTCTGGCCTTGTTCAGGTGTTTGGAATGTCAAACTGAACCATTTATTTCACTCACTGGGGTAGACTGTTCTAGTTCCACGTGCCATGTCAGTTAGCAGTTCTCCTGTTAATTTCCCTCTGCAAGTTCTCCACTGCCTTAACTGAGTATTGAACTCTCACTCTTTGAGCAAGGATACATGGCACAGTGGATAAAGGCGTTGGTTAGATACAGGACAGGAGATGACTGATAACTGACAGCCATTAAACATGGCACATGCAACTAGAACAGTCTACTCCAGTGAGTGAAATGAAGGGTTCAGTTCGACCTTCCAACCACCTGAAGAAGACCTGGGTGTACAATGGCTGAAACGTAATAAATATGACGACAAAGATGAGGACAATAGTCCAAATAATGTAAATAGTGTAGAGAACATGACTGTGCATGTTTTTTGTTTGTTGTTTCTTTTAACCTCTGCTGCCACTATTCAAAGTTCATCCCATTTTTGCTGTTAGTTTTCTTTCTTTCTTTCTTTTTTTTTCTTGTCTTCTATCATGACCAATTTTTTACTATATTTAGGGCCATATTAAAACTGTTACTGTAACGGCTAATAAATTTATACTCTGATGGTTAGCAATTCTCTGATATATAATATAAATCTTATTTTGGTAGCTGTTATTCAGGTTTTAGACAAAAAGGCAATAACTTCATTTTTGGTCACCTTTAATACCCAGTAGAGTGAATCTTGTAAAATAATTGTTACTGTATTGGGGAAAACTGTTTTGTGAACAAAATAAACCTAAAAATTATTACATCTTGCAGACTAAAAGTTATATTGATTTATTTATCTAAACTTTAGCCAATTAAATGTGGAGGATTTCAAATTAATAATATACTGAAATAGATTTCTCACTACTCCCTCTTCATTATTGCCAAACCAATCTAAAATTAATTTTTTCTTTGAAGTTTTCTTCAATCATCATGAAATTAACAGAAAATTATTTTATTGATTTTTTTTTTTTTTTTTTTTTTTTTTTTTTTTTTTTTCACCCTCATAAGTTATTAATTTAGGTGGGGGAAGTTTGTTCTAACAACATTGTATTGTCTGAAATAATTTACAATGAAATAGAAGTCAATGAATTTTTTCTTTATAAATCAATAAATTGGATGTCATTGCCAGGAATTTTATTTATTTTTTTTCCCAAAAGATTGTTGGCTCATTCATATTTTGGCTTTAGATTGATTGCTTTAGAACCCAATATTTTATGAGATTCTGATTTTCAGGTTGCACTTATATTTTATTATAAATAAATTTTCACCAGTGGTGAATATTGAAAATTGTTTTTCCAAATGTTATTAAATTTAATTTTCTTTCTCACCCTCTCTCTTTACCCCCCCCCTATCTGAATTTAGTTTTCTGAGGCTGCAAAAATGGAATGTGAATATCATTAATCTGAATTAAAAAGGGGAGTGCTGAAACAAAAAAAAACAACTCCTTTCCCACAAATATAACTCACCAGATAAGCAAAAAATACTTAACTACTCCCAAATCTATCTCCCAGTATATAATACTTTCTCTAGATCTCTGAAATGTGAATTATATCTAATATGGTTTCAACTTACTATCTATGCAACTATTAATAATTTTATTATATTGAGAGCAAAAATAAAAAACATCTGTCTATATCTCTGAGATGAGGTATTATGATTACTTAATAATGTATGACTGTTATCCTCATCTTTATTGCCATATTCACGTTTCAGCCATTGTACGCTCAGGCCTTCTTCAGGTGATTGAAATTTCAAACCAAACCCCATTATTTCATCCACCAGGGTAGATTGTTCTAGTTCCACATGCTATGCCTCATTTATTTCCCTTTAACTCAACTCTCCAAGTTTTCATTCACCACTGCTGTAGCCTGTTATTGAACTCATGACTCTTTGGGTCTAGTCACTGGATCTAACCAATGCCTTTTTCCACTGGGCTATATATATATATCCTTGAGGATAAAGGCCATCATTGGCCAAACTTATGAAAAGCTTGAAATACTTATAAATGAATGGTTGTATTCTCAAGGAGTCTCCTTACTTTGAGTCTATTGTGACTCACTCCAGATGTCATGATATGCAATCAATCACTGGAGATACTGGTAAAATGGTCTATTCCTTGTAGCACTCCACACAATATCTGACTCTCTTGCTATACTCTCTTTACAAGAGACAGGTCAGATCAAAAATGCAGTACTGATATTATATTTGAACTGGAGCTGCCCACTCCTCACTTTCCTGGCTTGATCAGAGTTTAAAACCATCTACATGGTCCTTTCCACCTTGCTATTTCCAGGCTATAAATTCTGATAAGCTGCATTCATTAGTTCTACCAGTTCAGACCATCACAACTAAGACCCGACATACCACATGCATGGAGACAAATCATCACCTTCCTTTTATATTCAATTAATAAGAATGAAATTCCATTTGGAAAGGTTCTTTCCAAGAACTACATTATGCAACTGACTACCAATTGGATGCCAATTGAATCACTATAATCTTAAGATCTTAAAGTCTAGGATCAACCATTATCTATCCTACATATCCTCATAATATGCACTTACCTCCTCCTTTTGTACTCTTATGGCAGATTCATTTCTTGTTGGTAAAATTTGTGAAAAATGAACTATTAGCTTTTCTCTTTTAATTAAGTGCATATTTATACATGATTAAGTCACATCATAAGTCATTCTTTTTTACTTAATATTAGAATATATTTTTGAGAAATGTTATTAAATTTAGATTGTTTTGTTTTTGGTTTTTTTTTTTAATGGAAATTATTAGTAATTTCTAAGGGAAACAAGATTTTATCAGTTCAAAAATTGTCACCATAGTCCATGAATGGATTAATTTGTATATTAAAGTATTTTTCAAGTGCAATGGATTCCGTCTGACAAAGCAAAAAGGTTGAAGACAGAAAGATTCAAAGAGAAGTGTTTTGCTGATAAAACAGAAAAGAGGAAACCATTTCTTTAGATTTCTTTAGATTGCATTTGTTTAAATGAAAATTTAAAAATTATTTTTGGATATTTAATGCTAAAATATATAGAGAAATTATCTCAAAGAGAATTTGAGTGACTTTTTTAGCTTCTAAACCTAGATACAAAAAATATATTTTTCTCCTCACACACCTCTATCTCAAGATATATTTTTTAATTGTTTTGTTTTTATTGCAGGTACATTTCCAATAGACACAACCAAAACACGGCTTCAGATCCAAGGGCAAGTGATAGACGCTCAGTTAACAGAATGCAAGTACAGGGGAATGTTTCATGCCTTTGTAAGGATCTTTCACGAGGAAGGATTCCATGCCCTATACTCAGGGTAAGTTCACATTAAGCAATCTCATTCTGGCAAAATGAAAATATTGCATATAAAGAGGGAAGGAAGATAGTCTTCATATTAACTGCAACAGGTAGATCTAAATTGAATTACTAAAATTGATGACCTGTATTAATATTCACATAGTTTATCTTATTTGAATTTTTTTAATAATTTTATACTCTAAATTATTAATTCTATACAATAATGATGTTATACATGATGTGTGTCTTGTTAAATATCAGGTCATCCTATAAGTTCTGTCCAAATTTTGAATGAAGAAAACAAGTGACCAAATGTTACATTTAATTACAGATTCAATCAACAATGTATTTTCCCTGATTATCTATGACTTCCTTCCATCTATTAACAAGCTTACTAACTCTATTATTGTAAAATTCTTTTGGCTTTGATTCGAAGAACTCACAAATGTCAGTTTTAACCTCTTCCTGTGTTACAAAAGCTGTTTCTTCCAAATGATTCCGTAAGCTACGAAACAAATGGTAGTCTGAAGGAGCAAGATCGGGAGAATAAGGTGGATGAGGAATTTTTTCCCAACCAAGTTCTTCGATCTTTTGTGACATGATTCTTGCTGTGTGGGGTCGCGCATTGTCCTGATGGAACATCACGTCTTTTCAATTCACTAGAGCAGGTCTTTTTTTCCTCAAAGCTTGGTTCAAACACTCTAATTGCTGACAGTATATTTGAGCATTAATTGTTGCATTAGGTGCTAAGAATTCAAAGTGGATTATTCCTTGGCGATACCACCAGATTGAAAGAAGAACATTTTGCCCATGAAGTTCCCTTCTCGGCTATGGCTGGGGTCCTTCCCCATTACCAAACCACTGTCTACGAACATTCGATAAAAGATCTATTTTTCGTCGCCAGTCACAAGTCTATCCAAAAAAGGTGAAACAAGTTGGCGAGAATGGAGAGAAGAGCAGATGTCAACTTGGGATTTGAGGTTGTTTTCAGACAATTCATGAGGCACCTATTTTCCAAGTTTAGGAACTTTTCCAAGTTGTTGTATGGTTTGAACTGAGAACCACTGCCAATTCCTCAACTGATAAAGCAGGATTTTCTTCAAGGGCTGCTTCAAGAAGCTTTTCATCAAACTCGACTGGACGTCCGGTTCGATCTTCATCTTCAAGGGTGAAATCTTCACCTCTGAATTTTGCAAACCATCTTCTGCAAGTTCTTTCATTAACACATTTCTCTCCATAAACCAAGTGAATGTTTCTAGCCGCTTCAGCTGCTGAGTTTCCTTTCTTGAACTCATAAAGCATTGTGCCTCAAATGATTCTTGGGTACTTCCATGTTAGCAGGGTTTTAATCAAACAAAATTTAATTTTATTGTTCTCTGAAATAGAATTTGATCAGTTTAAATGCATCTAAACATAAAAATAATGTCCAGCTCCATTAGATATTATAAAATACTCTTTAAATTTCGTTCATTTTAACAAAAAGGTGAAATTCGGACAGAACTTATGGGATGATCTGATACATTTATGATTTTCTACATTAGTTTAACCCTAAGTTGTCATTGCCACAGAAGTTGTCAATATTTGGCTTTAGTTGCAGGTTGCTTAGTTAGGAATTGAGTCATATAGCAAGATATCGCTGCCTTATAAATAGATGCAGTACTGAGTCTAACAAATAAACCTCCCTATCAAATAAAATGTTTGATCATTTACTCATATCATTTAGTAACTCAAATTTTTGTGACCAGGTATTGAACTCTTTTGGGTCAAGTGACTGGACTACTTCAACCAACATTTTTATCCATTGGTCCATTTGTCTGAACAATGTAAACCTCATTGCAGAAATATAGACAAATGTTGAAGGTGAATATGACAGTAAAGATGAAGACAACAGTTTGAACTATGTAAATAGTTACAATATTACAGAAATATAGACAGATTTTTTTTTAAAGGCAACCTATCAAGGCATTTTTGTGTGTGTTTTGTTTGTGTGTGTGGTTTTTGTGGGGGTGTGTGGTTTTTGTGTGTTTTTTTTTTTTTTTTTTTTTGTGGTGGTGGGGGGTTGTGTGGTTTTTTGTGGGGTTTTGTGGGGTTTTTTTTTTTGTGTGTGTGTGTTTTTTTTTTTTTTTTTTTTTTTTGTGTTTGGTTGGTGGGTTGTCTGTTCTGTTTTTTTTTTTTGTTGTTGTTTTTTACAGAACCTGTTTAAGTACATTTTGTTTTTTCTTATGGATAGTCTCTGCCTTGACATGTTTCCTGACAGTGTTCATATTTAATTCTACTTGAATGTTTTCATTAGTTTCAATCATTTACACTCTCTGTCTCCACTTCTTAATCCAAACACAGTTTATTAGAAATAGATGCAAGTTTCAAAGATTTACTTAAGCATTGTCCTGTCTATTCTGCGTCTTCATAGAAAACTAAGTGTTATTAATTAGGTTTTCATCACAGTGTATTTAATGATTGCTAATGATGAAAACCACCTACATGTAATTGCACAATAGCTAATTACAAATGTATAGCCTGGCATTTAAGAGAGCTTGAATATACAAAAACTGATTTGCCAGTTTATTCATTAAACTTCAACATTACTTGTTATATTATTTTCAGATTTGAGATTTTGTTTTTAGTAAACTTCTAGACATCTGCTTGTCCAGAACTAGGAAATACTAAACTGACCATTATGAAAAGTTATAGTATTTTAGTTTTTATTTCTCTTTATGGTAATAAATGGGTTTACATGATGAATAGAGGCTGGATACAGTCAACTTGTACAGAACATTTTACAAACAAAATTCTTGGCTGTCAGCAATTAGGTATCAGGTTTTTTAAGAAAGAACATATTCAGGCTTACAGCCACATCACATTGAAGCATTGGTTCCCATAGAATCACAGAAGTTGAGCAATTTCAAACCTAGTCAGTCCCTAGATGGGTGACAGCTTTGGAGTATCAGTTGCTGTAAGCTTGGATGTGCAGGTGGTGTAATTCCCATTGGGTTCTTTATATTCACTTACACACAAATACCCCTGGGAAAGATATGAATATACATCTACTTACCTCGGGTATGGGTTAATTAAAAATATTTTCTGGCTTTAAATAACCTTTAAAAGATTGATAAGCCTTAAAAAAATGAATGAATCAATCAATCAATCAACCAGTCAATATAAAAATAAGAACATATTCAGAACCCAGTGAAATTTATGACTAATTTTATTTAATACATCATTTTGATATCTATTTAATATTTTTGAAAACATAAACAGGCAAAGATTCAGTTTGGGCAGTTTCAGGGTTAAATGCCTGTTAAGGGCAGTTTGTAAAGAGATTATAATCACTGCCTATTGACACATTATTGCTTTTTGTATGTGTACTCTTGGTGGGTGTGTCACAAAGAAATTTGCAACACACACATAAGCAATACTTACAAAGAAAATATTAACAAATTTAAGAGTGACACAGTTTTCTCTGCTCACACTTTTATTCCTGAATAAAGCATAATTTTTTGCACTGCCCCAAATGTTGGTTGCCTCAGAAAATCTTTTTCAGTGAATTTAACAATCCCAAATGTAGATACAGTAAATTAAATTATTGATAGAAATATTAAATACAGTAGCTTGGTTGAGAAAAAAAAAAAAAACTTTTCAGACTTATGTTTTTTGTGAGAGAGAGCTCCTCATTTAACCAGTTTCACTGGAGGATGTTTCGACTGGAGCTGAGAGACTTCATTTGATGAATCAGAAAACAATTTGGAACAATATTTGTCTCAAGTATTCCATATCAAATCGAACATTAGGAGGAACCTTTTACTTCCAATGACCCAAACAAAAGTCAGTGAGATTAAGCATAATATCACAGCTGATGTTGATAACCAGGAAGTTTCACTTTAGATAATAAACAGCCAAATAATTGGTCATAGGATTTTGATGTGATTACAATCTTTTCAAATAGTACTCTCGGTCGTTCACTAAGAATATTACACTAAAATAAACTTTAAAGTATTTATAAATGATTCATGATTTAAAATAAGCTCCTCTTAATTAAAGGAAAGGTTTTTTTTTTGGGGGGGGGTTATGGATATGTCAGCAATATTGATTTTTTAAAAAAATACTTAAAAGATAATTTAAAGTCACATAATTTCTTAGGCTATGTGTGGTGAACGTGCATCAGTACAGATGCAGAAGAGTTCCCTGGATTGCATGCAAACATATTTGACAACACCGTGTTTTACCATTTAGCAGCAGGACAGTTTAGCATGTCTAGATACGGGTCTTTCTGCAAATGGTCAAGATCAGGGACTTTGTAAGATGCCTCAAGCCAATAAAAAGCAAGGAGAAAACCAGCTGTTGGCAAGACGTTATGTCTTGTGAAGTCGGCCCTATGGGTATTTTTGTCACTCAAGTTGCCGTGGTTTCCAAGGCAGTGTTATTTTGTTACCTCCCATCTCTTTCTCCTCTCTGCATGTTACTAAACCTCGTAGTTGCTTGGAGAGCAGTGGTTTAGGTGTCCCCCCACCCAAACTCAGCAAATATACCATACCTTACAACACTGTCATAAACTATAGACAAAGGAAATTCCTTTGTGTATTTAGAAAAGATGTTAGCAAGCAATATTGAGATTTATTTTTTGAGAATTACCAAACAAAGAACAAATTTCAAATGTCTCCTCTCCCCCCCACCCCTTAATTTTTCTGTTGTGTTCTGTGAAACACAGGTTATAAATTTTCAAATATGGATACTTTGGATTTATATTTTAAAAATCAATTTTTTCTGAAGTTTTATTTATGTGAAGCGTGGTTTAATTGAAACTGTTTCATGTAACCCAAGGTTACAATACAACAGCCTGCTGAAGAGGGTCTTGGACTGACCAAGAAGTTATTTTATGATTGGTTACATTTTGGGAAGTCGGTTAAGCCAATAACTTTTCAACACCCCCACTTGTAAATCATGTGCATATTTTTAATAAATGATATGATATTCAGTAAATATATCTTGTATTTAATCTAACCAAAACAATATCCATAAAGCTGTATTAATGTACGTAATCTCTTCCATTTAAAAAAAATATGTACAAAGGTGTGGCTAAGAAATATTGAACATATTTAAGCTTTTAATATTAATTAGGTGGGAAATTACTTCCTCACAAAATGACTGATATTCAAGCCTAGATAAAATAATTATCATACTTAATTAATATTAAAAATACATCAGGTGTGTTTACTTGAATAAAGTACACTATTTACATTATTCGGACTATTGTCCTCATCTTTGTTGCCATATTTATTACAACATTTCAGCTGTTGTACACTCTGACCTTCTTCAGGTGGTTGGAATGTCAAACTGAACCCTTTATTTCGCTCGCTGGCTCTAACCAACGCCTTTATCCACCGTGCCATGTGTCCTTGACAGATATTGAATAAAGTAATATGTTGGTTGTCATCTTAGAAATAAGAATTCTATTGTTTCTTTCTGGATTATTCTGTAGCCATTTGTCAAAGCTCTTACTGGATTATTTCCCTTCTCTGCAGAAAATACAGTATATTAAAAAGTTAATATTGGATAATAGTTGTAATGCAGCCATAAGTGTGATGTTGCCAAAGATCATGGAAACAAATAGATTTTAAAAACAGTAAGATTGGAATTTTACAAGCTGCTGCTGAAAAATTCCCAACTCACCAGGAAGGGATTAAAAAACAATTCTGTTTGACCATTTGATTAGATTATAGGAAGTATGCCAACCAAGAACTTTTCAGTACCCTCTGAGAATGTCTGTGTCTACAACCTGAATAAAAATATACTGTTGTTGTTGTTATTGTTTAAATAAAGGAGTGCCTCAACAGAAACCTTTTGTGTGTTTTGTCATCATTTAGTCTCCACTGATTCTCAAAGGATAGTAGCAAAATTCCATACTACATTCAGTTTGAATATATTCAGATTTCCTGAACTTTTGGGCAGCATTTCATATGTGTGTTTGTTAGAATATATTCACTCTCTCTCTCTCTCATGCGCACTCACTTTCTCATGCACTTGCATGCTTTCACATCTCTCTCACTCACTCTATCTAACGTTTATACATTCTGTGGTTACACTTGAAAACTCTTAATAGAATTTAACTCCTAAATAAGGCCAGTTTTTCAACATGCCTTGTAGATGACAAGTTTTGTGTGAGTAAATAGGCTAGAAATAACTGAATAAATAGAATAAGACATTTTCAGCCTAATTTTTTTTTTCCTCCTCCTTACTTGCCTTGTTCCAAAACATTTATTATGATGCATACCTATTTATACTTTGTGCTACATTTGTTTTTTTTATTAGTTCTTATGACACACAGTAGTGACAACCACTACAGTGTCATAAGAAGACTTGAGAATTTATTCCAAAAGTAATTGATGAGTTTTACACTAAGAGCATTCTCTGTAGAGTTTTTCACTTAAAAGCAATTCTAATTCAACTTACAGAAATTAAAATCTGTTTATTGGTGGAAAAAAAATTAAAATAAGACAAGCTTTAGCTTTCAAAACCTTTTAATTTTTGTTTTTCTTTCTTCTTTTACAGTAACTGTCTGTTTATACCAGAGTTCCATACAAAGAATAAAACCTATTTACCAATGCCTTGCATTATTTCAAGTTTACTTGAGCATGAATTAATGAAGTATTATGGTTTGGTTTTCTACAGATATTCTATTGTTTTGACAAGGCAAGGTGATCTTTAGAAAGGCATGCACATATTGTGCATTGTGTTGGGAATTCTACATAGGTTGTCATTTTGAAGGCAGCACAAGGTCATAGCTTACATGTATGTATGTATGTATCTTTTATGTGTCAAGTCTTTCAGGATGTAGGCACTCCTTGCTATCCACAACTTGCTGTCTTTTGTTGCTCCTAGAAACTTTTGACACTTTACCATTCTTCTCCTTTGTTCTGTCATCCATTCATCTTTTACTCACTCTCCCCCTCTTCAATTCTCTTGCTTTCAATATATCCTGTGAGTATAAGATTCTTCATGTCTTTTTTTTTTCTTCCTTATGTGTTCTAAAACTTTTATTTACCTCTTTCTGATTATAAGAATAAATTTCCTCATTGTTCCTATTTTTCTTAAGATTTCCTCATCACTTGTATATTCTGTCCCTGATTTTTTTAGCATTTATCAGTAGATCTATCTGTCACTTCAAGCCGCCTCTTAATCTGTGGAGAGATTGTCCGGTACTCACTGCCATTAAGGAGATTAGATATTTCACAATAATCCACTCTTTTTATTTATTTATTTTTTTTGTTTCTAACAATATTCTCCCTTGTTTTCTCTTTGCTTATTTTTTTGGAAGACATCTAATTATTTTTTTATATACACTACAGTTCAAAAGTTTGACACAACTCCTGTTAATTTTTTAAATTTGTCCCTAAAGTAGTTGTTTTGTACTTCAAATAACAGAAAATTATGATACATGGTTAAAAAAAAAAAAGTGAGACATGATTTTTATCAAAAATTTTATTTTGACAAAAAGAAAAAAAGCATTTTATGATTAAATTTTGCTCTCATCAAAATATCCTTCTTTAGTCTTGATTACTGCAGCACAAATTTTAGGCATTCATTGCAAAAGTTTCTCAAAGTATAAATTTGACAATTGATTCCATTCTTTTTTCAATGACTCTAAGCGCCCTTTTTTTTCTTTTTTTTTTTTTTTTCTTTTCACTCTTCTGTCAATTTCATACCATGCTAATTCAGGGGGTTACTTCAAACTTTTGAACTTTAGTGTACATTCTGTTTTTCAAAGTCTATGCCCTATCAAAGTTTATACATTTGTGCAAATATTGATGAGGGGGAAACAAGAGAGATAAAAAAGATAAGTATAAATATATTAAAAATTAAATTTGATAGAATGTTGGTTACTATGAGCTTAACCTTAGTATAGTTGGGAATTTTTGCTCTCAACAAGAAAGTTGTTTTTATTCATTATCTTAAAACTTTTTGTAAACATTGTTATTTGAATCAGTTGTTATTAATTTTGACAAATGGCCATTGAATTACTAAGAATGAATCTGTATCTATATTCTTAGCCGAGACCACACCCAACTGATTACTTTAAATAAATAAAAGCAATGACTCTACTTTTTTTTTTTTTTTTCTATATGAGCTACTTGATGATTGCTCATTTAGTCAAATGACCTTTTAATCTATTTTGGTAAAATATGAACCTTCCTGACACTTTATCTCTGTGCCAAGCATATGTACAATCCCAAATAAAACATCCAACACAAAAAATTTTGCCATAACTTCAACTTTCATACTATCTAGTGATGCTCAGGCAGTTCAGTGAAAATTGCCATTTCATGTCTGACTTTTGAAAATTGGATTCCAGCTCTTACTGGAAATTTCTAGATTATAGAATATTTTTTATTTAATTTAATTTAATTTTCAGCTTTTTTTCTCTGGTAGTGATATATATGTAGATATATAGATAGTGAAACATGTTAAATTGATGAATGTTTCTTATTTGTTCGTTATCCTATCATTCTGTCAGGTCCCAATTCACACATATATATATATATATATATATATATATATCAGCATTTAGCAACCCGCCCATCCTTCACCAAACTGCTATCAACAAGCACTATTGTTTCACTGTCGCCTTTTTGCTTCATGTCTATTTTTTTCTCAAACAAATGGGGAAAAAGGTAGTGATGTTTCATGTACAGCTTGCCCACAAGCAGAATTATTCATAACTATTTTTGGTTCCCACCTGTCGAGGTGGAATTGAAATGCACCAAAACGAAGTTGCATCTTTGTAGTGAGTAAACCTTTTTTGTCTATATGATAAAATTATAATCATCGCTCTACTATCGGTATCGAGCTCTCTTTTGGATTAATGCTGTGAACGTTAGAATTTATATATTACTTTCATTCTCATTGCATTGGGTGTGTATATATATATATATATATATATATATATACACACACACACACACATCCTAAACTTCTATTTAAATTTAGATACAGAAAAATAAAGAAGTATTATTTTTTTTTTTTTATAGAATCCATCATTTAAATAAAGTCCATTCTAGTTTTTGATTGCAATTCTATTTGAGTGTAAGAAAGCTCAGCTAGTATTGTTATGAAAGCAAATCTTCTGCCAAGATATGAAGTGTTGTTGTTTCCTTTTTGGTCCATAATAATCTATATTAACCCCAATCACTCTTCCATTAACTGGTTGTTTATACAAGTATACTTCCTGCCCATTTGTGTACACAAATAATAAAAAAAGAAGCCTTGCTACTCAAACAAGTAGCAACATCTGTTTATAGAAGCATTAAGTCTATTATTGAACATATATTTAATGTGGCATTCTAAGACCACACAAAATGTTATTAAGTGTCTCTTCAATGTCTTGGAGCAGATTTTGTTAACCTCGATTGAGACCAATAACTTATAAAGTTGTAACTTATAAAGTTAAACAGAAAGAGTTTTTTTTTTTTTTTTTTTTTTTTTTTATGCTGTCAAATATTTATGGGAAAAAAAATTAATGTTGAAATGATTGTTACATCATGTTTAGTTACTTCACAATCGACTTTTGAAAAAGATTAAATTTAATAAAACTTTGTCAATTCATTTATTTTTCAAAGTAGCTATTGCATATAAAATCTTGAATTTACAAAATATTATGTTCTTAAAAATTTATAGCTTTTGAAATGGATTTTCATCTTTATTCATTTAAAAAAATAAACAAACTTTCATTTAAAGTTTCTTGAAAAAAAAGCTTTTTCACACAAAAGTTTGTACTGAAAAACCTAAAATTTAATTTCCATCAAAAATTGTATATAATTTTATTAATTTTTTTTTCTGTGACATAATTGAACTTGCCTGTGTTAAGTTATGCCATTTAAAATATTTTGAACATGTTCTTTTCTCATTTATTCCTCCTCAAATTAGAAGTGTATAAAAAAAAAAGTTAATAACTGGTATTTTTATCCATTTTTATCTGACGTGATTAAGCTAATTTTTTTTTTTTTTTTTTTTTCACTTTTAACATGATTTGTTTTAATATTTCTAAAAATAAAACTCATAAAATTTCATATTCTAATAA
This sequence comes from Acanthosepion lycidas, assembly GCA_963932145.1. NCBI lineage: Eukaryota > Metazoa > Mollusca > Cephalopoda > Sepiida > Sepiidae > Acanthosepion > Acanthosepion lycidas. Next base: position 129,095,216 of record OZ010579.1, on the reverse strand, counting down.
TCTAATAAATAACTGAAAAAAAAAAATCTATCCCATGGATAAAATACCTTTACAGTTGTTCTCATCGTAATGAAGATTTTAAACATTTTTAATCTTATTTAAGAAAATGATGGGTGTGTGCCCCTGTAAAATTGACTTTAAATTTATTATAGTCATGTTATATACCATACCTATGAACACTAATGGGTATGTCCCAATCCTCATAAATATGTTGGACACTATTGTTAGTGGGAGTAATATACTGTCTAATTAGTCCACCACTAGCAGTGGTTTACCTACTTCATGCCGCTGGCAAGTATTGCATTTTGTTGATGTTGTAAAGATAACCATTTCATTTCCAACCTCTGTTTTAATTATTCCTCATCTCGGTAACCCTCTCTAGGTTACAAGAAGGCATCACTCATTTTCTGATAATGTTGTGTGTTGTCAACCATACTTTCAAACAGGGGCACATTACAAAATATTATATAAACATAAAAAAAATAAATTTTAATTATTTTAAAAATCTTGGTTCAAAATACTTTGAAGTTTTCAATTTTTGATTAGTACATATAGTTTTCACTCAATAACAATATAATCTAAAAGACGGAAATTAATACAGAATTTTAAGAGTTAAAGCTTTATTATTATAATTAAAATATTTAAAAAATGAAAACAATTCTTATAAAAATTCATTATTCATTGGAAAAATTTTTTTCTTAAGGCAATAGTGTCCTTAATAAATCTTATTTATAAAAACATGTAACACTATTTGGGTTGCTGGTAATTAATAACCAAAATGGTGACTTGAAAACGAGATAATAATGAATAACTTAGAATGAAAAGGGTTAACCAATACTGGAAAAATAGTCCTATAGTAAGAATTGTTCCCAGAGAATCGAAATATGTACAATGGACCAAATGACCACCTAAAAGCAATTCCCAGTTTGTGCAAACAAATCAGCTGTTGACAGTCGGTGACAACCAACACCTGATTCATTTCATGAGATATCAGAATGAAAAACAATGAATTGAACACCTGCGGCTGAGTGCTAAAGTTTCCCTGGGAAAGTTTCTCTTGGGTCATAGGTAAGAGAGCCAAATGTGGTGTCGATTCATTTATGAGAAAAGTACATTTGAAACCTTTTTTTTTTTTTTTTTTAATAATCAATTTCCGACCGAATGTTGGAGGTGACAGCCACAGAAGAGCCATCAAGGAAGGATGAGGGGATAGTCTGCACCCATTGAAAGGTAGCAGGCACAGAGGAGACATTAAGGAGGTTGAAGGAGCTGCTCATGTCCACTGGAGAGCAATAGTGAGAGATGGTACTAAGAGAAAGTGGGGGCAGCCAGGCAGAGCAATTTCTGCAAAACCCTCTTCCCCACAGACTCACCAGTGCCACAAGAGAGGGAGATCCCCTAAAATTATGAAACTAATTTGATTTCTCAAAACCAAAAATAGACTTTTGTTGGAAATCAGGGGGATTCACTTAAACCCAGCCTACATCTTGCCCCACACTGGTTTCTAGTTGGAGTCCATAAAAATGAATGCACGAAAGCCATTCAGACAGTACAGCGTTGAGTTGAGAAGTCAGTTGTGAACTGACAGTTGAGAAGGGAAGCGACAGAGGTTGCTGAGAGATTCCACACTTCTTGCCAAACACAAGAACCTCCGACTTCAGTCTTGAGCCAAATTTACCATACAGTAAAACAAATTTTGATAACTCTGGAAGCCAAAAATTTACCAGCTTACCCAAGTGTTTTGTCCGATTTAGGAACAGGTTGGGTCAGCAAACACCTGTATACAAACACAACTACTAATGAACCCTTGTACACAGAATTGATAAAAAAGTAGTAATTATTTTTTTATATATATTTCAAGTGCTGTTCTTTTTTTCTTTTCTTTTTTTTTTTAATTGTATGACCTTGCTCAACTTGGACCAGCCCAACACAAAAATACCTGCGACAAATCGATCTTGGCCTCCTTATAATCAAAATAATCACAATGTTGGGTAAGGCAGATCAGGATGAAAGGGATCAAACCAGGATCAGACTGAAGTGTTGTGAGCCAGGATCAACCCTGGGCTGACCACGATGAAGTATTACAAGCAATTAAAAGTTTTTCTATTTAAATAATGTCACAGTTTCATTGCATTTTTATTTTACAATTCAGAGCCGATTTTTGGGAAATGAGTGGTTGTCGCTTCATAGTTTTCCTGTGACATTGGTTTCACACAAAAAATTACAAAAAACTCTGAAAATTGTGTTTTTTGCATACTTAAAATAAAAACTTGAATAACTTCATTTTGTATCTGATTTTCTTGAAACCTCTTGACAAAAATTTGCCATCATCCAACAAATAAGATAGTGTGGTTTTAGTCCTGCTCATTTTCCACATATAGCAAAAACCATGAAAATTGTCTTGCATGAATTTTAGTTAATTGAGCGAAACCATTTCTCTAGAGACTGCCAGAGCCAAAGTGACATAGGAGGCAGGAGTAGCCGACGGGCATGAGCACGACTATGCTGCTATCGCTGCAACGAGTTAGGCCATGCAGCACAGGATTGCTAGGGAAACGAATCTGGGGACAAGGTGCTGTTGCAACCCTTGCCCCCTCTCGGTCAGTAAATGCGGCATTGCCTGTTGTCAACGTGAGCATTGAGGGTAAACAATTTTCGGCGTTCTTTGACACTGGATGTTCCCGATCGATCGTGAGTGCAGATCGATGCGTGACATGGAGCAGTCAGCAAATCGAGATTCGGATGATTGACGGAGTGTCCCGGACCTGTTGTGGTGTCGAAACTGTGTCAATCCTCACAGACGGAGGGAATCATGCCAAGGTTGACGTTTTGGTGGCACATCAAAGGCCCCTCAGTTACAACCTGCTGCTTGGAATCGATGCGATCCGAGCATTAGGAGGCATGATAATCATGCCAGCCAGAAATGTGGAACTGGGTAAAGGAAGAAATGTGCGTGCAGCCCTTTGCATTAGTGAGCCGGATTTCGACGTCTTCTTCAATTCCGATGAGAGGGTGTGTGCCGCCAGGTGGAAATGGGCCCAAAAAGACCCACCAGTTCAGCTTCACAAGGTCGCAGAGTACAAAGTTCCCGACAGCATCAGAGGAAAATACGAGAAAGAGCTTCAACAGTGGATTGTGAATGGCTGGTTGATTCTGTTCCCCCCAGGAAAGACTGGGACCCCCAAAGGGTCTGATTCCCTTGATGGCAGTCATGCAGAAACAGAAGGTACGTACGGTACTCGATTACCACGAATTGAACAACTTTGTGGATGCTTTTACTGCCGATGCAGAAGCGTGTGCACAGAAGCTGAGAGCATGGCAGTGGCAGGGAGTCGATGTGTTGCTTCTGGATCTGCGAAACGCATATCTTCAGATTCACATCGACGAAGCGCTGTGGCAATTTCAAACGGTTATTTTCAAAGGCCAACGCTTCTGTCTTACGTGGCTACGATTTGGGCTAAATGTGGCGCCACTCATTATGAAATCTGTTATAGACGCCATCACATCGCAAGAACGCACAATTGAAAGTGCCACATCAGCATACGTTGATGACATTTTCATTAATGAAAGTCTGGTCTCTGCATCGCGTGTACGACAACACTTTTCAGATTACAGTTTGGTGTGCAAGGATCCAGTTTGACTAAGAAATGGAGCAAGAGTTCCCTCCAATGGAAACTAGAAAGTCAGATTCCGGAAATCCCTGACGTGTTGATCCGTCGGCGTGTATTTTCATTGTGTGGGAAACGTGTTAGACATTTGTGTGGATGGCTCAGGGTGGCAGTTGCATTCGTCAAATGCCTGGCAACCACAGCAAACAATGGATGGGATGATAACATCAAAGATCCCTCTCTCTGTTGCATACTAGCGGAGATGCTAAGTAGAGTACGGGAACTGGATCCCGTTGGACGAGACTGGTGCATGGGTGGTGATGAGATCACAGTCTGGGTGGATGCAAGTTCAGTGGCGATAGGAGTGGCATTGGAAGCGAATGGAAATGTCATTGAAGATGCGTGTTGGCTGCATCTGACTAATGATGCCAGGCATATTAATTTAGCTGAACTCGATGCAGCACTTACAGGAGTCAATCTAGCCCTCCAGTGGGAGGCAATAACATTGCACTTGGTTACTGATTCGGCGTTTGTGCACCGGTGGATTTCCGACTCCTTGATCAGGAAGGCACGGGTGAACACAAGGGTGGCTGGCGAGATGCTAGTTAGGCGACAACTGGGCGTTATGCGATCACTGATGGAAGAATATAGATTGACCATGGATGTGACATGCGTACAGTCCTGTCAGAACCGTGTAGATTGCCTCACCAGAGTACCGCACGGGAGGCTGGATCTGCTCAAGAGAGGAGAACAGGCACTCGAGTGCTGTGCAGTGGTAGGAAGATGACTGGATGAGGACCAGGTGGCCAATACCCATCATCAAAGCGGACATCCGGGTGTGAAACGAACTCTGTACTTCGCCAGGTTAGTCGACCCGCAAGTGTCCAGAAAAAGTGTTGAATCCATTGTGAAGGCCTGCACGACCTGTCAGTCGATCGATCTGGAACCTGTTTACTGGGGAAGAGGAGAACTGAGCATGAAGAGCAACTGGAGCAGACAAGCAATGGACATAACTCACGACAATGGTGAGAATTTTCTAACGCTTATTAATTGTGGTCCCTCTAGGTTTGCAGTATGGCGGTCGCTGCGCCGACAAGATGCTAGCACCGTCATTTGACTGTTGGAGAATGTTTTCCTAGAGCAAGGCCCACCCATGGAAATACTGACTGACAACGATACTGCATTCACCAGTAAAGACTTTAAAAAATTTGCGAACAATTGGGACGTGCATCTGCGGTTTCGATGTACCTACTCGCTGAGTGGAAATGGCATCGTAGAGCGAAACCACAGAACCATCAAGACCATCGCAGCCAGGAAGGGCTGTACAGTATTGGAGGCAGTTTACTGGTATAATGTCACCCGAAAGATAACATTTCACCATCCACAGTGCCGGCTGATGCACTGCACAAATATTATGTCCGAGTGAAATGTATTGAAGCCAACCCGCTGCCTGAACTACAAGTGACCGGACGGAGATTGAAAAAAGGAGATGTTGTTTGGGTCAAAAACCCACGCGGCAAGTGTACGACAAAATACTGCATTGGACGTGTTACAGAGGTGATTAGCCCGCAATCTGTGAGAGTTGATAGGGATGCCTTGTCACATTGAAGACTTGCGACCGGTGATACAACCGCTACCGTTACTGAGCGATGAAAGCAATTCCGAGTCTGATAGTGAGCGTTCGATCTGCTTCAAGTTAGACCTGCAGGGTGGTGATTCCGATATCAGCAGCCTCCCAGTGGACACAGTATTTACCGACACTCAAACCACAAACGAGAGCACGCATGAGGATGAAGCTTGTGTTGTCCCTCTTTGGAGGGGGACTCGACGGCGATGATCGCCACCTCCTTGCCCTGTTTGTGATCAGGGGGGAGTGTGGGAAAAATTGTGAAAATGGCCTACCTCGGAAATGCCTGCGAATCTGTGCGTCATGCAAACTCCAGTTGCTCAACAGATAAAAAGAACCAAAATGGCGGCACCCATGTTTTATGCCAGGCGGTCTTGGACAGTTAACGCGAAATCTCGTTGTCTCGTCATTTGCATGCAAATCATGGTCGGTCCTTGGCTGTATAAAGCAGGCGTGTTTTTGTTTGAGCACTGGGGTTTTTTGGGCTTTTTTTTTTTTTTTTTTCTTGCTCGTGAGAAGGTTGGACACATGACACTATTTTGTCGGTTACCTTCCTCGTGTTTCCTATCTGCTACTATCAGTTGAGTCGTTGCTTTACCACAACAACTTCCAAGCTACATGAAGCAGCTCTTTCATGCCTCTTCAATGTATCACACATTAACTATTGACAAAGTGCTTGATTAAGCCCGAACAATTATGAAAGACAAGACTGTAGCAGAGAGACCAGTCATAACAGTTGTGCAACCAATACAAGATGGCTGCAGAGAGGCCTCTTCATCATCTAAGCTCTTGTTGCTTGTTAGAGTATTAACCAATGGGGTCAGTAAAACCAAATTCATGGACCAAGAAATATGTTCAATCACCAATCCATGTTCAAAAATTCCAAAAGGCAAAGTGGTCATAAACAGTCCAACAGGCAAATTAATACCGAAAACAAAGTAAAAAAAAAAAAAATCCAACCTTCCATTTGCAACAGAGGAAACACACTTTCACTCACTAAGATCAAAACATTCTCCCCACTTTGATCAAAGCGACAGCTTTTATTCACAGAGCAATTTTTCTGATTGGCCATGCCAGTCAAGGAGGAAAGAACATTAGCATAGTTCTTCTGATACTTAAAGTAGCAGGTTTTTGCTAACAGTTTTTTTTTTTTAAATTTTTCTTCAGACCATGCACAAAACCCAAACTGTTTTTCGACGTAGGTGATTTTCTCTTTAATTAGATTGCTCAAACTAGATTTTAAGCATAAGACATTACTAGTTACAGACAAAGAACACAATAAATGATGCAATGTAAGCATATTGTTAATTTGGGATGGGTCCCTTGACCACAGCTGAGATCAATGTCCTGAAAAGCTGTTCTACCTGCTATCCTGGATTAATGTACTAGTTGTTGCTCACGTTATACACTGGAGTAATTCAGTTTGACAAAGAATCATTTCTTTGGGCACTACTTTGTATTAACAAATCTTCTGTACTTTGAATTCAATTGGCAGTGACACAGGTGGATTGCATCATGGAAAAGACTGGAGGACAAGGCATTTGGTCAAACAGTAAAACCCCATGATAGACATTCCTGTGTACATCCAAGTTAGTGATTCATATGAACAGGAGCTCTAAATACAGATTGAAAATAGCCGGTTGATTCTAAAACAAAAACTTGCGGACTACCACCCTTAGCATCAACTTTTTTCTAAAATCCCATATTTTCGAGATATGTTTACTCAAGTAATTTTCCAAATTCAGGCCTTGTCTAGTCCCCTTTTGAGAGTGGTCAGAGAAAACAAGCCATCCCCTTAACTCCAACTTCCTTCACTTTTTATCTCAGAGCATCACTCTATATCGGTGTTGCTGACTCTCCCTTCTCCCACCTTCTCAGCATTCAACCTCACTCCATTTCCCAAGGCTTGAACTTATGACATATCTAAACTTCTAGAATGCATAGGCAAACAGGGGATATCCAGTAATTAATCTTTATCATGCTGGTTGTTTTAAGTGATTTCCCAAAGCCAGGGACTTGACTATAAGATAATCAAAGGCCATCTGGATGGCCCCTTGCCAGGCAATCTCAAAAATAGTTTTGTTCATCTACAGTCATGATGGGTGGGAAAGAAAAATATTCCTAACATCTTTAATAATAATAATAAAAAATAATTATCTTTTTTCTCCTTATGTGTTTCTCAGTCAGCAAAACTACACAGCCTGTTGCATATAGTTACTCCAAGCTCGTAATTAATCTTTCTTTATCAGCTTGTCTCCATAAATCCAAAATAATGTGCACAATAAAAATTTTGAACATCACAGAAATTAAAATAAATGAACCTGTCCCTAATCTTAGGCACTAATCTATTTTTTTTTTTTTTTTTTTTTTTTTTTTTTTTTTTTTTTGAGGTGGGGGGTATTTTTCATCTGTGTAGCCAACACAAACCAGATGTTTTTGTGGTTCTTTGTCCAGAACAAATTAGATATTATTTCAGTGACCACCTGTTTTCTTTATTGACATTTTTCTATTTTCCAAAACCCGACATCTTCGATGATACATTAATTGTCTCTTTCTTATCAATAGGAATTGGTGAAGGACTGGTAGTCTTGACTTTGCAGAATCTTACTGAATTCTGTCTCATTAAATTTGATTCTCCTTACAACTGTTCTTGATTTCAATTTATTATTTTAAAAAATAATTTTTAATGCATTTCATTTTTAATTTTCTTAACTTTTCAATTTACTTTCCTAAGAATTTCAACAATTATCACCTAATTAATAGTCTCTTTCTTCTTCTCCTTTTTCTCTCTTTTTCTCTTTTTTTTTTTTATATATTTTTATTAACTCCCTGTGTCACACTTGTATATAATCATTTTCAATGTGTGATGCCATATCATTGTAATATCTTGACAATTACTCCAGTACACTCCTCACAGTCTTCATTGCTATCTATGAATTGTCTTTAATCACTATATGGTTCGCTAAAAAGATCACTGTTTTAGGGAGAGTTGACACCTCTATTCACTGAACAGGCTTCAGGGAATTACTGTACTATTAAATAACAAACTGAAACAAAAATTACCTACTTTTTTTTTTTTTTTTATATACTCCTGTTCTAACTTCTATGACAATATAATTTGAAGATTAATGTTGATATTGCAAACTTTTTTGATAGAAGCAAAGCTTGTCATTTGTTTTGTATTTTTTTTATTTTAAAATTGACCATTTTTAATACTTCAGCCTTGGTCCAGCTGTTTTACGGCAAGCTACTTACGGTACTATCAAAATCGGTGTTTACCAGTCTATGAAAAGAATGTTTGTGTCCGACCCAATGGGTAAGTATTTAAATAACATTTATGCATTATACAGGGACTATTAGCTGCCTTAACTGTATTTTTTTTCTTTTATGTTGATCACTTTAACTATAATTGTCACTAATTGCATTCATAGATGGTAAAACATTTTGTCTAGCATATAGTTTCAGGGTATTTGAATCTAAAAAGCCAGTGTCAGACAAATTAAAAATAGGATGTTCTCAACTTGTCTATAAATAAATCATAATCTGCACAGATGTCTAATAGTTGCATTGTGTTGAATTGAGTCCCTTTGGAGGTTTGGGGGGGTTGAAGGGAAGTGAGGGGGTAGATAAATTGTTTCTCTTTCTTTTTTCTTTATCAAAAATATAATGGGTTCAACAAGGAGTGTATGCATTTGAAATTCCATTTAATTTAAATTACCTGATTACTTCTATTTACTGGTGAAAACATAACTATTAAAATATACATACATACATATATATATATATATATATATATATATATATATATTTACCAATTTTGCCACAGATGAGCATTCTGGTTATATATATATATAATCATAAAAATCCTCAAAAACTAAAAAATTAGCATAATAAAGTATGTTCATCAGATGTTCCTATTTCAAATTTCTGCTGACAGACAGCACTTGTGCATTGTTTTTCGCTCCAACACCAATTTTGAATTCAAACTTGTTTACATCTGTACTTTGCTGTTTGTTCTTTCAGTTACATTTCAATTGTGATTTAGAATACATTTTATCCATGGCTCCAAAGAAAAGTCCCAGTGTTAATGCTAAGCATAAGGTTATATTACTGGAAGATAGGTGGAAATTAATTATTTTATTCAGAATACTGTACGGACATATCATAAATATGGTAATAGGCAATAGGCAGTGCATATTTGCGTTTTATAGTGTGGTTATTTTAACTTAAATCATTTTTTTTACCTAAGTTGTGACTTCAGGAACCAATTAACAATGTAAGGTGAAGTATACCTGTAATTTGTTTGGTTAGAGAAAGAAGAGATAAATTCCTGCCTTTTCCATGAAGATTGTGAAATGACTGAAACAGCTTCAGTTGGAATCTGAATTGCTTATTCTATATTATGTATAATTACTATGTCACCCATGCATTTACAACAATGGCACATTGCTGAAAGAAATCTATATGAAGAGTAATGTAATTGGCCAATTGGTCAACATTATTAAAAAGGATTTAATTTATCTCTTAAATTTAGCAAGAGATTAATTAGCTATTTAGTGGATGTATTTTCCTGGTTCATCATAAGATAATTTTGAAATAATAGCAGTATTGATACATTTATAACAACTTCCTATATGCTAGATGTGTGCTTAAAATTATCAGTGTTTTGGAAACAGGTGATTTATAAAATTTTGAAAAATATAGACCTCCCCTTTCAAAAAGGAAAAAATTTTTCATTCAGATAGTTGAGAAGATGCAAAGTGTTTTAAATCAGATTTGAGCAGTGTTTGATGCACTGTTATTTTTTCCTCATTCGTTATGGAATATGCACCCTGACAATGGATTGGTTGAAGTATTGTGTTGCAACTATATCAAAAGATGAGGTTCAATTGACAAAATGGAATGTTAATGATTTTCAAAGTTAAACAATGAAATTCAACTTGAAAATGTGTTTTTTATTGGGTAACCATATAAGTTCCCTCTCCTTAAATTCTCACATTTTATCAAATATATATACGCATAAGCACATCATATTTACACTTCTATGTGTTTATTGCATCAATGTTATACATTCGAGTGACCTTCAGAGAACTCTGAACTGAACCCTTTATTTAAGATTGTTTTCATTCTGTTGTCCATATCTATGGATATCTTGACATTTTTTTTTTAATTTTTAATATTTATTGCTTATGTTTCCACAGACTCTTTGTCAGTACTGCCCACCCCAGGGATTGAACACACAATTACATACCACCAAATTCACAAACTCTTTAATCCAGTAGGTGATATATTTATATTAGGAAGTATTCATGGTATTTGACTAGATTTTTATTGTTTTTGAATGTGGTGATTTTTTTTTTTTTTTTTTTTTTCTTCATCCTGAGTAATATCATTTATAGATCCGGGGATAGTAAGATGACTTATAGAAGTCAATATTTCTTGATAATATAAAAAAACTGTAGATATATACAAACAAGTGTGTGTACACACACACACACAGTAATTATTCACTTCAAATGTTTTTTTTTTCTTTTGATTTTTTTTTTGGGGGGGGGTAGTTTTTTGTTTTTTGGGGGTTTGTTTTAGTTTTTTTTTTGGTGAAGGGGGGGGGGTCACCCTGTAGTAGGTGCCTTTTATTAAGGCAGTTAAAATTTTATACAAAATGAAAGAACATGGAATAGGTAAGATGCCTAGTTTAAGATTCCAGTAGCTTGGAATTGTTTGAATAACAGTCTTTCTATTACAATGCACTTTTTGATTCAGATAATCTTGGCAACGTGGAGAATGGCATTCTGAAATAGAGTAAAAAGCTGTAACAACAACAAAAAAGATAAGGTTGCAAGCCATTGTACTATATTTATTATGTATATGTATGTTTTTTTTTTAGTTTATTTGCAACCTTTTATCCACAAGAGGTTGCCAAGTAGATAAGCACATGAACACACATTTCAGAGTGACTTAGCAGAAAGGGCGATGGATGAATTTTTCAATGTTTTCTCTCTTCTAATGACTTTCATTCTATAACAATGAATCTCCAAGGTAGTCCAGCAGAAGAAAATCTCTATATAAGATGGATTATTTTTCACATTAAGTTGATAAGTCTATTTCCAATTATACTGCAGTAAGCAGGTTTTTTTTTGTTTTTGTTTTTTTTTGCTCCTAAAGAAAAACAGCATCAGTATGTAAAACTCTGCTGTAAGCAATAGGATATAAATAATTAAAAATGTAAAAGACAAAAAAAAAGAACAAATTAGAAAAATAATTATTGGACATCTTAATTATAATTTTATTTTTAAATAATATATTAGAGAGACAGACATTTTTTTTCAAACTTGCCTATAGTTTTAAAAAAAAAAAAAAAGATGAGCACATTTGTTTAGGAACAAGTGAATATTAACTGACTTTTATTAATAAACATGTTTTTACATACCTACAGTATGCATAAAGCATTCTATACTGCTTCAAAGGACGTCAATTTCTACAAGTCACTTTCTCATCTACAGATCTATAAATGAATTTACTTGCTACTTTTAAAATCTGCTCACTTTTACCAGCGGTGTCAACTTCTCAGCTTTTATTTGGTTAGTGCTTAAGAGGTTTTGATTTCACTTGCATTATTCCTTTTCAACCCAATAAGATTATAACATCAAGAGAAGCTGAAACACAGTGTTATATCCGAATGTGATATATTCTTCTTTTCTTTTTAAAAAGAAATTCTTGTGAGAAATGTATCAAATTGAGGCTGCGGTTCTCTTCTCGCATTCTCTTCTCAAATTGGAATGGTTGATTTAATATAAATTTAAGTTCTGTTGTTTTAAAAAAAAAAACAAGACCTGAACCAACCAAATGATGATCCTTTGACAGTGCAGGAGAAAATGTGAATGTTTTAAAAGTGGCAAATCATTTATAGATCAGTGGATAGTATGAGTTGTAGAAATAGGTCCTTTGAAACCATGTAGGAAGACTTATACATAACGTAGCCTTGTACAAACATCTTCCATTAATAAAAGTATTCACTTATTTAACTTAGACTGAGGTGAGCCACTTCATTCTTTTTGTATTCCTTTTAATAAGGAGTAAGTTCTGCTCAGATAGCTTCTTCCCAGGAACTGTTGCTGTAGTGATATGCAAATTAGTATAATTTGCATATGAGCAGGTAGCTCATATGATAAACGGACACCAACTAGAACAGATGTTGAACGCTTACTTAGCAAGATACACAACACAACAATGGCGTCACCGATAGGATACTCTCTGGTCCTTGAAGACCCAGAATACGTAGATACGTGGATTTGTTGCTTTGCTGCTAATGCAAGATGTAAAAAGTTGAAAGACAACAAAAACAGAGGAGGGGAAAATGAAATCACCGACTTGTTTATGGCTACCGCTGGTTGTGAAGCGATTATGAAGGTTGCTACAATGGTTTACCCTCGAGAACTAGAAAAAATGACTTTCGAAGAAATAAGTCAGGTTATTAAGGGAAACATGAGGCCAAAGAAAAGACTGGTGATTGCAGAAAGGACCAAGTTTATGGCAATGAAGCAGGAAGTGGATGAACCGATAGTAAAATATTTACACCGGTTAAGAAGTGCAAGTAAATACTGTGAATTCGAAAAACTAGGAACAGGAGAGCAGACAATGGAAGAAGAATTAATCCAACTAAGATTAATTGAAGGTATGCATAATTCAGCACATAGATATAAGTTAATGGAACAGTTACAACTTACAAACATGCCTTTGAATATGTGTATAGAATTTATACAACAGCAGGAATTAATACATACCTACAACCAAAATAAAAATAAATAATGGCTGAAACATATATGGTACAAACAAAAAGAAAAAATTGTGCGTACTGTGGAAAAATTCATGAAATGAAAAAAGAAAAACGCCCAGCCTTTGGAAAAACATGTTCAAAGTGTTATAAAAAAAATCACTTCAAAGAAGTATGTAAAACGAAAAATGTGGAAAGAGTAGAGGATGAAAATAGACAGATTTTTAATGTAAAAAAGGATAATATACAAAATACTGGATCTAAGAACAGAGATACAAAAATAAAAGTGAAAATCAACGACTGTATTGTCGAAATGCAAATTGACACAGGTAGTGAGGTCACGATAGTACCCAGAAATTTGTGGGAAAAAATGGGAAAACCATTTTTAAAAAAAAACAACGTACAATTACGTCAGTTTGATGGCTCGATTATAGCAATTATGGGTTACTTTGAAGGTTCAATAGAACTAAAAGAAAAATATGAAATAGTACCCATTATAGTTACAAATTGCCAAAAAACGCATGGACTACTGGGGAATGACGTGTTAAAAATAAATTCAACGAAGTTGATTAATGAGATAGAAATGGAAAAAACAGGAAAATTAAAAAATTATGAAGCTAGCCTGAAATTAAAAGAAAATGTTTCCCCCTCCTACTACGAAGCGAGAAAAATACCAGTGCATTTATTACTGTTGGTAATAGCTAAATTGCGAAAGCTAATAAAGGAAGACTTATTAGAACCTGCCCCTCCAGGAGGAAGTAAATGGGCATCACCCATTGTGGTATTGAAAAAAAAAGATGGTGACTTGAGAATTTGTGGAGATTATAAAATAGGGGTGAACCATAAAGTTTGTGCTGACTCGTACCCTATTCCGAATGTGGAAGTAGCTTTACATAAACTTGCTGGAATGAAAGTATTTTCGAAGATAGACCTAAAATAAGCTTACCACCAAATACCGATAAATGAAAATTTTAAAGAAGTAACGACCATAAACACACCTATAGGCCTGTTAAGGTGGAAAAGAATGCCGTATGGCATAAAAACGGCAAGTGCAATTTTTCAAAAAGCTATTGAAAAAGTAATAGGAAATGTTGAAAATACCATCTGTTATCAAGACGATATATGTGTTGGAGATTTAAATGAAGATGATTTAAAGAAAAAAACTGAAAATATACTGAACCGGCTAAGAGATGCTGGTATGACAATAAATACAAAAAAGTGTGTAACCAACAGTAATGAAATATCATTTTTGGGTTACTCAATATCAAAGGAAGGGATCTCTCCAGATAAAGTACTAATAGAGAAAATTCTAAAAGTTGCTACACCGAAAAATAAAAAAGAGTTGGAGTCCTTCTTAGGTTTGGTAAATTTTTATAGAAAATATGTACCAAAATATGAGTTGACAGAACCATTTGCTAAGTTAAGAAAAAAAAATGTGGAATTCATTTGGTTAGAACACCAACAGAAAGCCTTTGAAAACTTAAAACAGATTCTGGCAAAAAAGCCAATAGTACAAATTTTTGACCCTAAGAAGGACATAACTCTAACTACTGATGCTAGTGAGCAGTCCATATATGGTATTTTGTCACAAGATGGGCATCCCATAATGTACTTATCGAGGAAATTAACAACGACTGAACACAATTATTCGAATATAGAAAGGGAGGCACTAGCCATAGTGTGGACAACGGATAGTGCAAGACAGTTCTTGATGGGGAAAAAAATTCTTGTTGAAAAGTGATCACAGACCACTGGAATTTATTTTCAACCCAAGAAAAGAGCTACCGAAAGTTACAACGTCCAGAATATTACGTTGGGCGATTAGACTGATGGCGTTCGAATTTGACATTGAATATGTTAAAAGGAATACGATACCGCACGTTGATGCCTTATCTAGATTGAGGTTTTATAGAGAGGAGAAGGACAAAAACGATGAGGAATTTGAAGACACATTCTTGCACCTTGTAGAAACCGATGTAATATCTGTAGATAAAATGGCTACTGAAACTACAAATGACCCAGTGTTAAATAGAATAATGTCGAGGATAAAACAGAATCGCTGGGGAAATTGTTCAATGGCTGAAAGACCATTCAAAGAAATCAGACATAAAATGACTATAGAAAACGGGATAATATGTAATGGAGACTTGGTAGTTCCCCCAGAAACACAGAGGAGACAGGTTATAAAAAGTGTACACGATGACGTACATTGTGGAGTGGCAGCTACGCAAAGAAGATTAAAATTGGAAGCGGGGTGGCCGGGGTACTCAAGAGACGTAGAAGACTACGTAAAAAAATGCACAGAACTCAGGAATTTTATGCAAAAGAAAATACATGTATGGCCCCGAGAAGTAGAACCATGGAGCAGAGTACACATGGACCATGCCTATGTCAATGGGATAGAACTATTATTAATATTAGTAGACACATATTCAGTTTGGCCTGAAGTGGTGAGAGTACCTGATAAAAAAAAGTACCACTGTAAAACAAATATTAAGAGTAATATTTTCGAGGAATGGGACACCGAGAACATTGGTGACTGATAACGCACCATAATTTGTGGATGCTGATTTGCATGAATGGCTAAGAAAAATAGGATGCAGACCTTACAAGACCCCTCCCTACCACCCTCAAAGTAATGGGACAGCGGAAAGGATGGTCCAGTCGGTAAAGAAGGGCATAAAAGCATGCTTGCAACAGAAGGAGGAAATCGATGCTTTCCTACCAGGACTATTATTAAGTTACAGAACAATTCCACATGCAGGCAGGCCGGAAAGTCCATCTGCCTTAATGGGCAGACAATTAAGGTCCCCTTTGACTATGTCATATGCCACAAATCAAAAGATGTGGTACAAAAGAAATAGGAATATGCAACCTGAGTCAGCCGAATTTATTATGCAGAAAGGACATAATACTGCAATATTAAATAAAAAAAATGGGAACAGTGTTCTAGCTCATGCTGACCAAATAAGATCCCAAGGAGAAGAATCAGATGAGGAAATGCCTTCAGAGATGCCCATTATTGACGTAACAGAAGAGTTAATGCAGAATGAATCTGCGGAGGAAGAAGTAGAGAGGGATGAGTTAGAAGAGGAAGAAGTAGAATGGGACAAGTTAGAAGAGAAAGACCAGAGTATGCAAGAGGAACAGTTCGATTATAGGGAAAGACATGATAGATCTAGATCTCCAAGGGAAAGGAGAGAGAGATAAAGGAAGATGTTAAGGAGGGCACAAGAAGAAGTACAAGAAGTACTCGCGGCATAAGGCCCCTCTGTTATAGGGAGATGTAGTGATATGCAAATTAGTATAATTTGCATATGAGCAGGTAGCTCATATGATAAACGGACACCAACTAGAACAGAGGTCGAACGACGACACAACAGTTGCTTTGTGAGATGGAAATTCCCAAGAGGTGGGGGGGATCAGTTCCTAACCACTACAATCTTAATTCTCTTTAAATCTCTCGAGTTAAACATTATCTTTCATATATATCCTCATAAATGGCACCCATTATTCTTATTGCTCAAACAATTACCTCCAGTAACTCTCTCTCTCTCTCTCTCTCTCGAGTGGCCCTTAGGCCTTGTATAGGGTGAATATTAGTAAAAGAAAAAATAAAAAACATTTTAATACAGTAGTTCATTCTTATGAACAAGGAGATTGAAAATAAGAAAAAAGTGGGGGAATTAAAAACAAGCTATGTAACCTTTTAAAGGCTTAAACAAATTCCTTGACAAAATTGAATCTAGAATAATTAATATCTAGTCCTTAATAAAGTGTATGCAGATATATTTAGAAAGCCATACAAATGAACACTGCATTGATGACCACCAGTTTCACTCTTTAGACAATCATCAGATGACACTGTTATATATACTCTGGTATTAAGAATATTTTTATCCATAAATCTAGCAAATTTTAAATTGTGTGTGTGTGTATATATATATATATATATATATATATATATATATATATATATATATATATATATATATATATATTCTCAGAATTAATCTGTAGAAAAAGACTATGTATAAAATAAAAAAGACAATAGGAAAACTGTGTGTAGGTTTAGCCAATATATTTCATCCAATGTGGACTTTTTCAAAGTAAAAAAAAAACATTAATGAGGTCTCTTATTTTTTGTTGATAAATGTGTTTATCCATGATTACAATTCCCCCAGTCTTATCAGAAGTAGATATGTGGATGTTTTTATTGCTAGCTAATTCTTTCAAGGCTTTTATGTACCTTTTGAGGAAGTGCAGTGTCATTCGTTTATATATATATATATATATATATATATATATATATATATTATTATATTTTTTTTTTTTTTTTTTTTTTTTTTAAGCATTTCACCCCAAGCAAGGCAGGAAGCCACTAGGATGCAAGGGGTTACAGAAAATCAGATCAGATAGGAGTAATAGAAGAAAGGATGAGGAGAAGGGTAGTGGATAGATCAAGGCAACTGGAGATGTCGATTGACATTACACTTGAATAGCTGGAGATTATAGCTCTCAGGGAAACTGGAATAGGGAAGGGAGTTCCACAGGCAAGAGGTGCGAGACATGAAGCTATTGGAGTAGAAGAGACGGCTACATTTAGGAGTTTCGACAGTGAAAGGGTGAGAGTGGGATGCCAGCCTCGTAGGGTGCTTGAACTCATGAAGTCTGGGAACCATCGAATGCCATCCAAAAACACCCACATTATACGAACTACCAAAAACATAACCAAACATACCAATGAGACCAATTATATCAGAGATAGGCAGCACCCCACATAAACTAGCTGGCACACTAAACAAAATGTTAACCTCACACCTTGGCACTATTAGTCCATCACTCATAAAAAATTCAGATGACCTCCTAAACAAATTAAAAAAAAAAAAAATACATAAAATCTCTATACACAAATGTCCCCTATAGAGAAATGCCTAAATCTACTAAAAACACACCTAACAAAAACAAAAATTACCTCTACCTACATATAAAATCATAAAAGTATGCCAACTAATCAACAAGGAATGTTTCTTTACTTTCGATAAACCAAATTTTTGTCTGTAGAGTTGGTTAACTATAGGATCTCCTCTCAGTGGCATTTTTCCTTGTCTATTTTTTAGGTTTCTAGAAAGTAACCCATTCAAAAACATTCTATCTTCAAACTCTTACTATTTCAGATGCATAGATGACTCACTACTAATATATCCACAAAATACTAATTTAACAGATCTTCTCAACCAGCTTATCAACATTGAACCTACTTCCTTTGAAAATGAAACCAACTACATTCTTCCCTTCCTAGATATCATGTTACACAAAAACAAGAACAAACTTAATTTTGACATTTATAGAAAAGCTACAAACAAAAACGACCTGGTCAGTTTCTATTCAAAGCACTCCTCTAAAATTAAATCTGGAATAATTATAGGTTTCTATTTAAGAGCATTAAGAATTTGCATCCTCCAATACTTACCCAAAGAAACATACATAAAAAACATATTCAAAACCCTACAGTGTTCATATAATTTCATCCATGAGAAGAAAGGCATACAAAATATACAACTGCAACAAAAATATCATCTATAATAATAAATTATACAAGAACAGATACATAATACTACCGACCAATTCCATCACATCCACTTATCCAGTATAACCTTTCCCATTTAAATAATCTCAAAATAATGACACTTCCAAAACCAT
The DNA here is from genome assembly GCA_963932145.1 of Acanthosepion lycidas. Taxonomy (NCBI): domain Eukaryota; kingdom Metazoa; phylum Mollusca; class Cephalopoda; order Sepiida; family Sepiidae; genus Acanthosepion; species Acanthosepion lycidas. Next base: position 129,076,504 of record OZ010579.1, on the reverse strand, counting down.
CATGGATATAATCAGATCCTCAAATACCCATAGCAATAATATTTCTGAAGCAGGCATTTTATAAAATAAATTGCCAAAACTCTTTCTCACAATACATTGGAGAAACAAGCAGAAATTTAAAAAAAACTCCTGAGCATGAAAGAGACCTCATAAATAACAAATTGACAAATGCATTAGTCATACATAGAAATAAATTCAACCATAATTTTGATTTTAAAAATGCTACACTCATAAAAAAGAATAATTCAGTCAGAAAGACAATCCTCAAGAGTGCCGCTATTGAATTTTATCCAAATATTAATTTACGGCCATGTTTTTTTTTTTTTTTTTTTTTTTCCCCCCCCAATCTCACCTTTCCTAACATAATCACTACTCTCCCAAGCCAATGTACAAAACAAATATATCAAGAAATCAAAAGAAAAGTTTTGAATCCATCTTCACAGCAACCCAAACAATATTTTACATATGAAAAATTCTCTTTAAACATAAAATGTAAATGATGTAATTTTTCAGTTAATCCAATGAATATATAATAGCGTTTCTAAATTCTTCTAATTCCTAACGGCATTTTGTTTTTGGCTTATAAATACTTTGTTTCAATGTCCACATTGGACAAAGTGTGTTGCTAAAACTACACACAGTTTTCCTATTGTCTTTTTTTTTTTTTTTTTCCTTTATATATTTGTGTGTGTGGAAATGTTCTCTAACTAGTTAACTTCACAAAATCCTCTTTAGCTCTGGCTGATAACTTTTCAGCAAGTATCTCATATTTCTAACATTTTGAAAGGTAGTGAAAAATATTTTTCTCAGAATTTATTGAAAACCTAAAACATTGAAATGTTTAGCAAAAACTTCCTGTCCATCCACAGTTTGTTCATACTCTTCTCTTTTTTCAAGTCTTGTCTACATTTTCTTTTTCAGATGAAACAATGGTGATCAATGTGTTTAGTGGTGTGTTGGCAGGAGTTGTCTCCAGTTCCATAGCCAATCCAACTGATGTACTTAAGGTAAGTAAAACCTACAATTACTATTTATCACTAAGTTTTAAAAAGTTTATTTATATAAGCATTAGTGTGCATTTTATTGCATGTGAATAATTAATATTTTTTGATAACATCAACTTTCTCTTTGTTAGTGTAGGAAATTCAGTTTTTATATTAAATACCCAAACATCTGAATTACAAACAATAATAAAATAAAAATAAAGAAAACATGATTGTCTGTCAAAGAAATTTTGGAATCACATACATAAAGAAATTCAAAAAGATCAAAAAGGAGTAAAAAATAGTCTTAATGAAGTTGGTCTTTGGGTAGTTGTTTCACAGAAAAGTTTGTGGTTTTAAATAGTTGGTTCTCCATAAAAAACAGTGGTTGAGAGAAGGTGTTTATTGCTAGCAAAAATTCACTGGTCATCTTCATTGTGGGAGATAATTCATTTGAAGTTGCCAACTGGTTATCAGTGAAGATTCACTGACCATCCAAGATGTTTTTGTAGCTGATTCATTTGAAATTGATAGCACATTTTTTTTTCTTCAGCACATGCTGTGGGAGAAAGAAAAAAAACTCAGTAATCATGTCTTCTCTTGTGTACAAACAATCCGGAGACAGCTGCATCTCTGCTCTTTGAAAATCGTAATCTGAGTTTTCATAAGAAATTTTTCCTGAAAGTAGGCTTGAAAAAAAATAGGGTTTTAGTTTTCACTGATTGGCCACATATTTTACATGGGGATGTTAATTTCTACCCAATAAACACTTTGATTTAAATGGTGTGTGTAGTATTTTGGAATCTTCATGGCATGTTTGTAATATTGTCTGTTATTGGGTAGAAAATAATGTTTGGGCATGTTTTAATATGGTATGCATATGGGTATGTAATTGTGTTGGAAATAAGGGTTTATTTCGTATAACAGTTCCAAAGGTCTTAATGCAAGTAGTATATTCTGGGAAATATTTTAAAAACTTGGATAATTGAAAAGATTTTTCTTTTTAGTTTTTTTAGAAAAAATATTTCTTCTAACAATGATCAAAATGCTTACAGTTGCACTTTAAGCTAAGGATATTAACTTTTTTTTCTCTGCTTACTATTGATAAAGAAAATCTGATAAAAAACATTTATAGTACTCTAATATTCCATTTTTGACCCACAACAAGTAATGGTATATTAATGGACCATTTTGATTTTTTTCCCTCTTGTTTTGTGAGCTATCATCCATTAGCTTTGATTGTGAACTGGAACCCATAAATGGCTACAGGTCAAGAAATAGTCAAGTGATTATATACATACAGAGCTGCTAAAGAATCTGTTGATTCTGATGGTATCTGGGATTTGGTTGAATGGCTTAGAAAATCATAGCAAATAAATTCCCCTTAATCAATATCCTTTATTGATCAGCTTTACATTATCAAAACTGCTGTACACCAAAAGCAAGAAATCGATTAACCAACTGAAAAGGCATCAGAATAATTTCTTGAGTGATAATGATGCTGTTTAATGCTGGACCACAGTCTAATTAATCCTCCCTTATCTCCTCTACCCACCCACCCCACTAGCTAGGGAGATAAGAGATGGAGAAATGCTTTTCCCACTGAGTATTAGTACTAAAGTGGGCATAACAGATTAGCTCAGAATTTAAATGGATTTCACTTTACATTATATTATTACTCATTACTCTTATATTTACATATTTAGCAAATATCCTGTTTTACAAATCTGTTCTCTTACCTGGAATCATTTTCTTTCAGTACAAAAAAATATTCTACCTTAATTCTGTTGACAAAAAAGTCTCATATGTGAAATCTTAAACTGTTCAGGAAAAACCAAATTAATTATTTAGAATTTAAAGAAAATCTGTATTGTTTATTTTTTGTTTTAGGTTTCAGTTTCAGCTTTTTGTTTTCGGTTTCTGCTTTTTGAATTCTGTCCTGTCTACTAATGATTATAGAAATGGTGATCTGATATTTACAATGAAAAGAATAAGATTAAATATTAAAAAGAAATAAATTTAGTTGTAAGTCTAATATTTAGCCAATTTTAACATGAGTGTGTATGGTAATGAGGAGATAGTAATGTTGAATTATTTTTTCTCTCTTTATTTGTCAGGTGCGGATGCAAGCATGTACAGCAGCTGGGCAGACATCCATGTTCAAATCTTTCATACATATCTATCAAAATGAAGGAATACCTGGACTTTGGAGAGTAAGTGGTTTCTTTAACACCCCCCCCAACACTCATCTCTTCCCCACCAGCACCCTTTCAAGTAGCAGAATAACATTATAGATAGACCAATAGAACAGGAACCGCCTTGAAGTCCAATTTAACCTAAGAAGAAAAATGAAATTGCAATAATTTGAGATCACAAATCCATCTATTTCCATCTTGATTTAAAATCTTTTTCATAACCAAGACAATTACAAAATCTGATTCTTTTTCTTTCATGTATCATGTACCTTCAGAATATAGGCTGTTATGGCCCTCCACATCCTCCTGTCCTTTATAGCACTTAATAAGTTTTGCCTTTTTGTTATTTCTTCCAAACCCTGTTCTGCCATCCAATTGCTTGAACCCATTAAGTATATCCCGTCCCTCTTTTCCTCTATCCATCCTGTGAGTATCAGATTTTCCAAGCCCTCCTTCCTCATTACGTGTCCCAGAAATTTCAACTGCCTCTTCCTAAGGTTGAGTATAAGTTTCCTGTTTGTTTCCATTTTCTCTAAAACCTTGGCGTCATTGCTTAAATGTTCAGCCAATGGCATCCTTCTGTAGAAACATATTTTTGTGGCTTTGAGTCTCTTCCTTTCATCTTTGAGGAAATTGTCCAGCATTCACTGTCATACAGGTGGACAGATATCACATAACAGTTCAGTATTCTTTTCTTTTTTTCTAACAAAATATTTTCTGTCTCTTAATACTCTGCTTAGCTTTTGGAATGTGTCTTTGGATCTCAGTGTCACACTTTCCATCCACTTCCCAAATATTTAAATTTCTATACCTGCTTGATTTTAGTATCCCCAGCCTGTAATTTGCATTTTGGACGCATCTTTTTACTAATGACAATGCATTCTGTCTTCTTGTAGTTTATGCATAGTCCCTTCTTCTCTCTCTCCTTCGCTACCTTCTTTAGGAAGTTTTGTAATCTCCTTTCCGTGTCTGCTATCATCATCACTGCGTCATCTGCAGATCTTATGTTGTTAAGATTGTGGCCGTGGTAGGATTTATAGTAGTTTCAGAATTTCCTCACTGTATAGGTTGAATAAGTCTAGTGAGAAGACACATCCTTGTTGTTTGTTTTTATATATATATATATATATATATATATATATATATATGTGCTGAATTTTTTTTATCTATATGCAGGCAGTTTGCTGCCAGTAGAGGTTTTTGTTATTTTAATGTCTTTTGTGAATATGTTGAGGTTGCTGAGCATCTCTAACAGTTCTTTGGACACCTAATTTCACATACACTTAAAATGTTGACATTTAACCTTCTCATCTCATGTTTCACATTTTCCAACCCAGACACAGTTGTTTAGCATTTTAATGCTTTATGTCCCAAGAGTTTATTTTTTTTCTTTGATGCAAATATTTGCTGGATGACAGTCCAGTGACACCTGTTACTCCTTTCCAAGCAATGGATCAGTTCTGAGGAATTTTATCACCTTTAGGCCATTTAACAGTTGCTGGATGGCAGTCAAATAACCACCTGTTGCACATGTTGGTCCTTACCCAGTGAGGAGTTAATTCCCATAGATTTAACCCCTTTCACATTGTCAGGTTTCATATTGTGTTTGTGAATTGCCATGATATTTCTTGGGATTAATAGTAGAGTGGTTTCCCGTTGCTTTCTCCACTCTGGTTCATTGAGACACTGCCTCTTGTTAGCCGACTGTTGACGCCTCAAGTTCTTCCGCCCTTTTATAAAATTGAATTATTGATTTATTTCATGTTTGAATCATATAAATGTCTGATTTTTTTTTTATTCAAGAATTTATTCCAATCTATTTCTTTTTTTTTTTTTTTTTTTTTTTGCATCACATTAGCCAGCAAATACACTAAATATAGAAAATATAAGAAGCAAAGATTTTTATTCATAAAATATTAAAATTGCTACATTCTACAGAGTCTATTTATTAGAAGATATTATAGGTAAATATGTATATCAGACTGGAGTGAATGGAGTGGCAAAAAAGGAATCCTACATTGAAAAAGACTTTCTGACTAATAATGTTTTTCTTTATCAATGTGATCTTGTATGGAGAAGTGATAAAATACAAGAAATGCTGATAATTCTACAAGAAAAGCTAAATATGGTAGGGATGCTTAGCTTTAAATTTTTGGTGTCTGTGTATCTTGAGAACCAACCTTGTCTGGCTTTCTACTGCTTATGCATTTATTTATTATTTTTTTTTTTTACCACTATTGCTGTTAAATATCCCACATTGTAATAGCAGTAGTTTTGTTAGGAAAAAGAGATGTTGGATGATCCTGGATTTTTGAAAAGATCATGTTGGATGATCCTGGATATAAATTTACTCAGCATTTTTAATACATTTTTTGCCTTAATAAATTACTTTCTCTTTTAATTTTAATAAATTAAAATAAATTTCTTTTTCCTTTAATTCCAAGTCAAAAAGAAGTTTTTTCAAAGATAAAACATTTAATGTTGGAGTTTTACTTCAATTTTGTCATTACAAACAATTTACTCTTATTCCAGTTTGAAATATGATTAGCTTTTGCTAAATTAAATCTGCTAGTTTTATTTTCAGGGAGTTATTCCTACTGCACAAAGAGCAGCTGTTGTTGCTGGAGTGGAGCTACCTGTCTATGATATCACCAAGAAACATATAATCAAATCAGACTTAATGGGAGATCATGCAGGCACTCATTTTCTGTAAGTCAATTTTTTACCGTATTTTTTTATTTTTATTTTTTTCCCCCTTTCCTTTTTATGTGTGGATTCATAAAGTTCTTGTTTTTTCTTTTTGGTTTGTCCAAAAGCAATGAATATACCTTTGGAGTTTCAAGATGCTGATATTCCACACTGTTTTTAAAAAAGGTTAAGAAGGAAACCCCCCATCATCACTGGAAAGAGCAATAACAGCTAATGGACTTAAGAAATCTATTTTCTTGAAAAATTGTTTTAAGAGAAACATTTTTTTAAATTTCAACTGACAGTAGCGATGTCTGCTCACCCAGTGATTGCCAAATGTTTCCTTATAATGATATTGTGACATCGGACTTTGGGGTTAAAATGAACAATTGATTTACCCATGTCAAGAATATTAATCAAGGATGATAATAATGAGGAAACACAGGTAATTTTAACAAAAAAATAAGGAATTTATTTTACGAATTTACATCCTTGAAGTAGTGTTAGTAGCTCATTTTAGGAAAATAAATCAAATTTTTCAAGTCTGTAGTTTTTATTGAATTGTCATGAAGAAATATTCATACAATGGATGTAGCAAAAAAAAACAAACTTCAAACTTTGTTTCTTTCCTCGCAAACAATGTGTTCAAATAATTGATATGGCAGCCAAATTCCACAACATTCCCCCAGATCTCATGATCACACTGGTGACAACCAGAGGCAGGTCTCTTAAGCCTTGTTCTTCTTCTCAAAAGGACAACTTCCGTCTCCACACTTGATGAATCACCTCCCAAAAGGACATCAGACGTATTTCCACTAGACTGAGCATTGTTTTCTTCTGAGGACATGCTCTATGCATCTCTTATTTTGATCAGTCCCTCAGGATTTGCTGTCGACATCACTTGTTGATGTGTTTGCACTGACAAAAGGGGCACAGCATCCCATCAACACAAATCTCACATGTGGACTTCTAATCCCTGTGACACATCCTATTTGATATTGAGTTGTACATAGGTTTTGAGGGGGTTTTACCCACACATGGTCCTCTAACCCATATGTCAATCATCCATGTTCTTGCTTTGGTGGAGGTGTTTTATCAATACCTTGTGCCTGAACTGTAACGGTAAATCCCATTAGCAGGCACAATGGAAAGTGACACATCATCTTTGGGTGTAATGTTGTGCCAATATACAGCTTCTGTCACTGAGCATTGTTTCCTCACAGCAATTTGCTTTACACTTCAGTGGCAACATTCAACTATCCTGTTACCAGAGAGAATGTGTGCATAGAAGAAACAGATATGGATACCCCATCCATCTAAAAACTCCTTGAATGGTTTACTACAAAAAGTAGTGTTATTTTTGGTGGGAAGTTCAGCAGGAGCTCCTTGTTCAAAAGATAGGGCCTTTAAATGGTTGATGACACTGGCTGAATCTTGTCGATGCAGTTTTTGCCAGATTGTGAATGGAGTGAGTCCACAGTCAATGTTTACCATCGTAGTGAGTGATGTTCACACATCACTAACTTGACCATTGTACTAGTGATGGGTCAACAATCTAACACTCTCTACATTCTCTGACTACAACCCTAACTGCTGCCTTGGACACAACTGGATCAATCCACTTTGCAAGTACAGGGTCCGTTTAATGCTAGTATGCCCACTTTGACAGTGTATCAACCTTATCTTGTCTGAGCCGTATTTGCTCACTGATGCTGCACAGAAGAGTTTCACCAGTTCAGTCTCCTTCCTCACTGCATCGAGCCATCTCCGTGCTATCCTCATCAGCTTGTCTGCTCAGTTCTAGTTGGATGTCACCAGCTCTATGTCTATGGATAAGTCATATTCATTGACCAGTTTTTCCAAGGTACTGAGCCTCCTCTTAATGAGCATCACGTTTGAGGCCTTTGTGTGTGTTCCCTGCCTTTTTGGTGAGAGTGTCAGATATCCATCCATGAACGTATGCAAAGTTCATGAATAAGTGCAACTTGCCTTCTATTGAAGCACTACATTAAAACCCCTGAGTACAGCATCTAACTAAGCTACGTTTATATGCTCAATGTCCTTCTCGGGACGCAACCAGCATGCATCTTTCACTACATCTCTATTTAATCTCCAGGGACACTCTAGATGCAAAGGAGCTCGTATCAATCCATCATGCTGTCCAGGTCCTGGTATATTGGCTGATTTCTGCAGTAAAGTTGTGCTAATTTACAGTCAAGGCTGCACAAATATGGGGATTAACAAACCTGACTTCCCCCATTTTTGTGCTGAGAACACAGCCCAACCTCACAATGACATCCATCCCGAGGAGTAAGTCATCATAACAATTTGCTCTCCACAACCAGAACATTTATATTGATAGGGTCACTATTGTCAATGTGGACTTCCATGCTTGTGACTCCTTGACTTCTGAGGACCTTTTTGCCAGCTGTCAGCATGTCTATCTCTTTTCTTTTCCATGGACGACAACTGGATATGTTCATAAGTGTATGCAGACAACCTGTATCCACGTGGGGTGGGGTACATTTCACTCCATCAATGCATACATCAATTATGGTGAGCATCTCTTTCATGACTTGCAGGGAAGAAAGAATGGCACTGATGTGGTCTGGTAGGAGATGCTTCCCAACTGGTAGTGATGCATTTACATCTCGGAGGGGAATGAGGCTGGCACTGACACATCACATGCTGACTCGTCTTCAAGACAATCTCGTCTTCTGGCACCTAATGGCAGTGGCAGCAATGTGCCCAAGTCACTTGCCCCTTTTGGGGGCAGTCCCTCACCAGGTAGTTTGGGTCATTGCATCTGTAGCATTTGATTCTCATAGGCCCACAGTTGAGAGAACATGTTTACTTTGGGTGGGCCTTGCAGCCACTACCACAAGTACCTCTTCTGACTCTTCCTTCATAATTGCCCAGGCCAATAACTCCTCAAGTGGCAGCGTGTCCATCCTGGAGGCTGAGCTTCAAACTGCTCTTATGCAAAGAAACCTGCCTGTGCATCACAAGAAGTGTATTGCGCCTCCTTAATTTATGCTGCATAATTGCTGATACACTGCAAATGCCCCTCCAGTCAGTCGAAGGGGAATGATGGTCTTGAGCTGCTTCATGTCACAGAGGTCACATAACAGTTTTGCTTTCTTGACCCATTCTACTATTGACCAATCTGCCATCAAATTTGCCATCCGCCATGTTGCCAAAATAGCTCGTAACAAAAAAAAAAAAAACTTTAAACTTTTTTGTTTCTTTCCTTGCAAAAACACTGTGTTCAAATAATTGATATGGTAGCCCAATTCCACAATGAACTAAACAAATCACAATTCCAAACTCAAAGATCTAGAGGCAGAAAAAAAATATTGAAATCCCAAATCGTAGGTCTAATGTCACAAATCCCAATACGCATAATGGTCAGAAATCCAACATGTAAGCCAACGGATGGGGTTGAGAACACCAACCAATTTTTTCATTGGTTGATAATTGGAGAGGACAAACAATATTTTAGCACTGCAACTGATTTGTTTCTATTCTAGTTATTATCATATTGAACAGAACAAACCTCTGCTCTTTTTCTCACTAAGTGACTTTTTCTTTCACCACAATCGATTAAATGATCTGGCACAAAATAATATTCAAAAATGTTTAAAATAAAAGTAAAAGAGTTTGTTGTTCACGGTTGTATACATTCTGTTATATGGGAATAAAGTATTACTGCTGACACTGGAGTTTGAACACAAATCACCGGTGAGCAAAGACGGGATTCCATTTCTAATAAGTAGACCATGTGATCATAAAAGAAATGTATATATGGGAATTAGCATGGCATCTAATTGATCACCATTTCTATTCTGTCCTGTGTTGCTATATGGATCGCTATTCTCTTCACTATGCTATTTCTCTATACTGATCACTATTTGGTGATTACTATTTGAATGAGTATTATCGAGCAAGTACTATTAGTGCGAGTGTTATTTGAAGGCATTTGATCCCAGTATTGTTCAATGGCATTACTATAATTGTATCTGCAATTACAAAGTCTCTACTACAATGGGCATTACAAAAGTAACGAGTAGTCATTGACATTACAAAAGTGGCAACGAGTGTTCATTGACATCACAAAATGTTCAAAAGTAGACAAAGGGAGATACTTTACAATGCTTACTTTTCTTGCATTGTTGAAAGAAAGTTCTTTAAGTCAATAATATAATTGGTAAGTAATTTGACACTGGCAAGAATTTGAACACTGGATGCCTGAACAAAAACAAAACCTTTCTCATGACTTCAGACTCTCTTCTCTTGTTCATTTTTTTTTTTCCTCGTTTTATATGAAAAAGGACTTCACATAAACTTGCTATTTTCTTTTCTTCTTTTTTCTTGGCTCGACAGCTAATTTTTGTGAAGATAAGGTTTTTATTTGTCCAAAAGCAATTTCATATAGGCTTGTAAATTTTGTTCCTTCTTTTTCCTCAGCTCACCTGAATTTGAAGGGTTGCATAAAAAGAGTTATCTTATACTCACTACACAGAAAGTGATAATGATATAATAGCCCTTACATAGATACAAATATATTTGTTTGTGACTTTAGATTGAAACTATTTTTGTTTCCAGTAAATTGATTATAGACATACAATAGTTTTATTTAGTTTTTTGGGGTTTTTTTTACCCCCTTTTAATTAAATGAGATTTAACTTCTTATTTTGACTAAACTTACTATTGCAGAAAAAAATTTGTTCTGTACTTTTTGATACTACAAGATAAATTCAGGAATATTGAATATAAGTGTGAAATTTTTATTTTAATTTTTCTTGTCAGTACAAACATTAGCCTGAAATTTTTCCTATTCATTCATCCAATCCATCAAGAATTTAAAATCCTGCCTTTTAATGTTTTACCCAAGGAACAATAGGATTTCTTACTGGGTGTGGTGGAAATAAATAAAAGAAAATATTAGAAAAATTAGCCGTGTTTTTTAAGTTTTGTTTTAAAATTTTTAATTAAAAATCGTCTTTTTTTTTTTTTTTTTTTTTTTTTCTTTTCATAAACATTTTTAACAAATTAACAAAACTCAATCTTTCTTAATGATTGTTTTAATACCTTCTAAATTTGTACTCTTTCATTTGAAAGAATTTTAAATGTATAACAGGAGTAGAGATAGGTGAACCTATCATTGGTTCACATACCTTCTGGCCTTTTCAACAGGAATAGAGGTTTATCTCTTATTTACTGTCTACAATTGGGTTTCTAGTTCCTTCTAAAGTTTTCTCATTCTTTTTCACTCCCAGGCACCCTTTAAATCTTAGTGGCATTATCACCTAGCTTAGGGTGAAATGATTAAAATAAAAAAATGAAAAAATATACCTGACAATTTATTGCATAAATGATGACCAAGTCTCCTCAATATTCCATTATTTGTTTTAAAATTCTTTATTCTAAATCTTTATTTTAAGTTTATAATCAGGATAATAGTTTTTCTCTCTCTCTCTTTTTCTTTTCTTTTTTTTTTATATAGAGCCAGTTTTACTGCAGGTCTGGCAGGTGCTGTAACTTCCAATCCAATAGATGTTGTAAAGGTAAGTTTCTTTTGTGAATACCAACATTCTTATCTGATTGTTACAATCAAGACAAAGGAATTCTCATCTTATTCTATTTTATACTCATAACTTACTTTCTCCTCTCATTCCTTATTTTTGTGTAACCCTACATGATCCCAGGACATCAGGATATATAAATAAAGTAGAAAGATAATCATGAAGACTTACATAAGGTTGAATTCTTTCCTTTCTATTAAAATAACCAGAAGATGTAAGAAATAAAGGTAATAATATTAACAATCAGGACTACAAGTGGAATTTGAAATTGTTTATTGCATGTAAAGATAAAATCTAATGCTTTTAAGCAGAGCAACTGAAGTATGTAGGCATTTTTTTCCAACAGGTTTGTGTGCGTGTTTACATGTAAGGGTGCAGAAAGTTCTGGCCAAGTCTGCTTCCACAATCAGTGCACACCTTGTATATTCCAAAAATACGTGTGTGTGTGTGTGTGTGTGTATGTATATATATATATATATATATATATATATTATATATATATATATATATATACACACACATTGGTTGGTAATGACTGCCTCAAATTATTATGTCATTTTTTTTTAAATATAAATCTTTTGTAAAACACATTCTTAGTCTATTTTTCAAAAGACATCACACAAAATCAAGTTTTATTCTATTCATATTTTAATATTGGTGGTTGCAGTTCATCTGATTGTTTTTTTTTTTTTTTTTTTTATTGTTGTCGATAATGATATTAATGTTAAATAAAATTTCCAATGCAATTTGTAATATTATGTTGGTGCAAAAATAATGTCGTTTTCTCACATAGTAACATATGTGAGAAAACGACATTATTTTTGCACCAACCTAATATTTAGTTCCTGGCTTTTTGCAATAATGAATTTTATTTTTTATTTGCAGACCCGTCTGATGAATCAACGTGTAATTAAAGTAGTTGGGGAAGCTGGAACTGCCCCAGCTATTTATGCTTCTTCCATGGATTGCCTTCTGCAGGTAACTGTTCCTTATTCATGTAGCAATAATTTTAACTCCATTTGAGATTTTTATTCAAGCTATTAAGAATGAGTATTCATAACTTGAGTTAATAATTTAGAAATCAACTCTTATGGAAGTTTTGACCTTGATTCATTAATGCTTATGAAAACAGTAATTCTTTTCATTTCTAACGGTGCTTAACAAACAGAAAATGTGTACTTTTTTTTTTTTTGTCTGACAAACAGAAACTGTGTACTTTTGTCTGACAAACAGAAACTGTGTACTTCTTTTGTCTGTCTGAATTTCTGAGATGGGCAGTTATTTACATTATTTATATGCACGACTGTCCTCTCTTTTGTGATTATCACAACATTTCGACCATTGTGCTATCTGGCCTTCTTCAGGTGTTTGTCAATCCAAGTAATCTTCAGGGAATTTGTAACTGAACCCTTTACAGTAGTGAATTAAAGCATTGGTTCATAAATTTGGTGATATAGAAATTGTGAATTCAATCTCCTGGTTGGGTAGTGCAGACATAGACTCACTGAAAACAGGGTGACTAATAACTGAACAGTACTAAAGATAAGAACTAGATGAGATATCCCTCAGACATGTTCTGCAGAATTAAAACAATCTACCCCTGGAAATTAAAGGGTTCTGTTATGACACAGATCAACAGACACCTGAAGAAGGCAAAAAGGCATAACTCCTTGAAACATTGTAGTAATAACAACAAAGATGAGGACAATAGTCCAAATGTAAATAATTCATTTATGCCGTCCTCTGCTTCTGTTCAGAAATAACTTATTTTTTAATGAATGTACAAAACGGTAAATAAAAATACAAAATCAAGTACAAACAGACCATAGGTACTAAAGTTAGCAAAAGATTTACCAATCTTTCTTGTTTCTATCATAATGTTGTACATTGGTGACAAAATCTCATTCAAGTGCATAAAACTCTGTGTTAAACTAATTCTTTTATTCCTTGTCAAAATAATATAGGATTCTGGATGAAAAGCCTTCACCAAATTCTCAACCAAATCTTTGACCTAATAAGTTGTTGATGAGACGTCAGTGGAAGTTCTTAGAGATGAAAATTTATGCAAATATACTTTGATTTGATGAAGAGAAAATGTCATTCTTCAGAATGACAGTGCAAAACCAAATTCATTAACATGCTGAAGAGATTCTAATAAAAAAAAAAAAAAAAAAAAAATCCTTAGATTGAAATATTTTCAATTGTCCTCCTCAACCACCTTAGCATTTCCATTATAATCAGGTCTCACTGAAATACATTTTTTTAGTCACAGAACTTTTAAAAATTTAAGCACAATCAGAATTTCTTTAATTATCCAGAATCCCAGATGTTTATTAACAGGAAATAAAAGAATGCTAATAGTATTGATGCCCTTGATAAATTTCAACTTTCATTGCACCTGAATGAGCTTTGAATTCCATCTCTACAAATGTAATTATTACTTTGCAATCAGCATATACAGAAATGATCTCTCATACATCTAATAATCCATAGTAGGTTTATTTATTTATATATATATATATATATATATAAAAGTGAACATTGAAGTCAACACTTAGAGGCAACAGGCTGTTTCATGCTAGGCACAATCGTCAGGCCTGAAACAGCCTGTTGCCTTCAATGTTCACTTTTATATTTATATTTACATACACTCTATCTCTGATATTGAGCACTTTATCCCATAAATATAGCACACCTTAAAACTATATTTCTTCATTCATTCATATATATATATATATATGTATGTATGATGATATTTCATTTCATAGCACTCTGATCAAGAGCATTTTTCTCAATTTACATGTGAGAAATTATGACATCTCGAATGTTTACCCATTACATAGTATGGCTGTCCATATGGACATAAAATGGCTTGAACTAGTCAAGATTTGTTTTAATATATACTGACAAACTGCAAATGTCCAAAAGGTATATAATCCAATTATTGCCTAACAGAGCTTCTATACATGCATCTATTTACAATTCCTAACTTTGTTCAATTATAAAACACTGACACTTTCGCTATTTATAGTGCCTTATCTATCTATTCAATAATTGGTGCCTCCCAAAAGTGATATTGATATATTGCATTTCACCATAGCACGGATTAAGATTTGGTTGCTGAGTAAATTTGTTAGGAGATTATAAACAAATCTTGGTTGAAATAAGCTGAGGATTAATATATCTGCAGTTTTATTTTGTAATTGAATTTCAAGAACTGTTTCCTGTTATCCCTCTGAATTATTGATGATTTTAGGTCAATTAACTACTGACCGTAACATGATTTTAACATGTAACCTTCTATTTTGGCTATTATATATATGTAAAGGTGAACATAGATTTAAGGAGATTTCAGATTTCTGTTTTTTTTTTTTTTTTTTTTTTTTTTTAATTCTTGTTCAACTTTTTTAATACATGAATCAGTACAGTAATTTATAAAATATTTTAAATATAATTTAAGTAATTTTTGTTGAATTTTCCAAGACCTTTTTCCATCTCAGGTATTCAATTTTTTTTTTTTTTTTTTTTTTTTTTTTGTTGATTTTACACTACCCATCAGTGTGAGGACAAAGCCCCCACTCCCACCCCTATCTTCTGAGGTTAATGTTTATGACTAATTAAATTTTACTTTAATTACTAGTATTCTTTTTATTCTTTTTTATGCCAATATTTTGGCCAGATTTTCACAAATATATAACCTCCAAACATTTTTACCTTTTTATTTCATTTGCATTTCTTGTTTTGCCATGTCCAAATTTACTCCAATGAATCAAGCTCATAACAAATGAAGAGGCAACATTTTAAAAAAAAAAAAAAAAAAAAAAAAAATTGATGATTAACTGCTTTTCTCTACTTTTGTTTCTCATGATTATTTTTCAAAACAAGTTCAGTGGTCATTCTTTGTTTCTCTCTAGACTGTCAAATCTGAAGGTTTCTTTGCTCTCTACAAAGGTTTCATTCCAACTTGGGTGAGACTTGGACCCTGGAATATTATCGTATCCTTTTTTCATGCACCAGATTTACCTTAAAAAAAATGGGTATAAATGGAATTCCATTATTTTTCTGTAAATAATCAAATGAAGAAAATTTAATGGCAGTAAATGAAGTTCAAAATTTTTGATTTGTAGTGGCTAGGTAACAATAAAGGTGCTCTCTCTTTCACACACACACACACACCAACTGAAAACTTGATTATTCACAAAAGGACCTTTGAAATTCAATCTTACTCTTGTTGCTAAGAATTAATGACAAATGAATGTTACTTCATAAGTAATATTTTTGACTTAATAGAACATTCTTTTAATATTACATGAAGACAAGAACCTATTTTATGAAAAGGTTTACAGCAGTTTTTCCATATAAAACTGAGCATCATTATTAATATTTTTGTGAAATCTGTTTAAGGTATATTTTTTTTTATTTTTCTTTGTTAAATCTATATAAGAAACTCCTCCAATCCTTTGCTCATTTATTACATATAATGATCAGTAAATTTTATTTATTGCAGACATCTGCAATAGGTGTTTGTTTGGTTTTTTTTTTGGTTTTTTTGGGGTTTTTTTCTCTGAATTTCTGTGATGAAGAGTTGTCATTAGTCACATTTGGACTAATGTCTTCATATTAGTGTCAGAATGCTTCAATCCATGTAGCTTCCAGCCTTCTTCAGGTATCTATTGATCCAGGTAATCTTCAGGAAATTTAAAACTGAACCTACTGTGTTATCTTGTTTCACTGTCCATCTGTCAGGATCTCTCAGCAGTGAAGCAATTGCAACCCTCTACACACCCGTTTCCACTGATTCTAAGGATTGAACTGTCTACTAGGCTGTTGTTACTAAATAAGAACATGATATCTCAAGACCTGGAGAGTGGAATGACAATAATCTATTATTGTAAATTAAATAAAAGACTCAGGAGATTAACCAGAATGACAGACACCTGAAGAAAGTCAGAGGATACAATAACTGAAACATTATGATAACAAAGATGAAGATACCAGTCTATAATACAAAAATAAATAACGATAAATCTCAATATAAAAGAGCTCCTTGCATAAATAGTTGAATGATGCAACAACATTAGTAACACTAATTTTCTTCATGAGTCTTTACAAAATCTTTATTACCAAGTTTATAAAAGATTTGCCAGTTAGTAATGATGAGAAGAATTGGTAAATAGTTTAAATTAGGATGTTTGAATTTTCATTAATGAGAAATGAATTAAAACTGAATTGGAAATTTACTGTAAATATTTAAAATAACTTCTTTATCTGACATATGCCATGTTTTTCTTTTTTTTCTCTACTTGACTCTTTCGCTTTCCTTAACTATTTTCTTTCCAGTTTTTCTTGACATTTGAACAACTCAAGAAATCTTTCTAATCTAGCCCCGTCCAAGCGAAGCCACCCACTGACCACTTGCGGCCGGATGGAGAGTAACAAGCTGTTACCACACAGGCTTTTATTTATTCCAACTCCCCACCCACCCACATATCCATTTTATCTGATACTGGACAGCCAGGGAGAAATTGAATCTCATTGTTGTCATAGTCATCATCATCATCATCATTCTTGCCTTCTCTGGTTTTGGGCCATGACTCACCAGATTCTGTCTATTACTATGAAATTGTTACAGGAAACAAACCTGTCCAAATGTACATGGATGCACCCCACTCCCTCCTTTTTTTTTTTTTTTTTTTTTCTCAATTTCCAATTTTGGAAAAATTATTTTTTCTTGTTATTGTTGATGGGCAATAGATTTGGTTGTAATTTTAGAGAATTCTCTTCAAACCCCTCCATCCTCACCCACTTAGCTGTAAAAAAAAAAAATAAAGCAGTCCTCAAGATGAGGTAAAATAGTTGAAAGGGAGCAAACCTTTTTCAATTTATTTATTTTTTATAAACTCTACCTAAAGCCATTTTTATTGGAGTTTTTTTTTTTGGGGGGGGGTGTCCTTCCTGGCCAATCAGCCTAACCTTGCAAGTGCATCTCATTTCCTGTGTGCTCCAACAATAAGATCTAAATAATCTGTTACAATTCAAATTTTAAATAAAGTAATTAAATAAAAAATAAAAAAATTTAAATCACATAAAAGTAAAACCCTTTGAACAGGTGTAGTTAAGTTGGTTAAATACCAAGAGCTGAACTGCAACTAAGTGTTGGAAATAATACCTGGAATGGTCTGTATGATTTAAAAGAAAAAAACTCCCTTTAACGATATGTATTTCTGTAAGTATCACACTTTTGAAAATGGTTATTTGAAGCAGTTTACATTAATGGCTTTTTATTTACTTTGTAAAGTATCTATATTATTATGTATATAAATGTCTTAATTAATACTTAGTAAATAGATTCCATAATACACTTCAAAGAACTACATTTGTGAGAAAGCAACTCTATATTTGATCAAATATAAGATTTTGTTAATTATGGATACATTTTCTAAATCAGATCTATTTTTCAATTTTTATGATCTAAAACAGACAAAAGTATTTGTAAATAGAACAATATTGAATTTGTATGTCATTGACAAATTTGTTCCTTTTTAGTAAATTTAAGGGTCTTTGTTTTTTATTACCTTTTATTTTTTTTATACCAAGTGGAGAAAAAAAATGGAGGAAATAAAATTAAATTTTAATTTATTGTGTCCACAAGAAATTATTCTACATTGTTATTTTCTAGTTCAAATTCTATTTCTGCTTCTTGCAGTAAATTTAAACTTTCACAGTTACTGTCTGATTCTTCTTGTAATGCTTCCATTGGGATCTGACTAAATTATTTTTTTAAGCACCCCCACCAATAAATAAATAAATACCTGTTACTGCTTCTAGTTGATAAGTTTTGTTTTTTTTCAAGACCATTAAAGAAAATTTGTCTGTGTGCAAGATATACACACACACACACACTTGAATATTCATTATGAATTCTTAAAAGTGATTTGTTAAATATTTATTTTTTAGTAAATTAGAAATTAAACACTAAATTTACTTTTCTATCCAACAAAGAATATAAGAATTTTCTTTACAAACAAAACTGTTTCCAGATAATTTATTTTCTCTCTGAAATTTATATATCAAATTCAATTTATATATCGAATACAGTTATTATTATAAAAAGAAAAGTTAATTGACAACAAGATTACTAAAAATCTTTATTTGGCAGAGATGAACATGAATTTTCAATTTGAAGTTAGTAAATAACCAATTCAGAATAAATTTGTTTTTGGCTAGCAAATATGTAGCTGCATGCCTCATGGACAACCTTTTGAAAAGATTTTTTTATAATAACTGTAATTTATGTCTCTGTTAAAAACAAAAAAAAATATAAAACAAAACAAAAATGTCCAATTCCACTTGTTTAATTGAAGTTATGAAATTGTAGGTGGCATAGAATATCTGCCTGGGGACAGCTCTCTTTCTTTTGTTCCCCAACTATCAGTACACCTATAATAATCAGTACATGTTTAAGACTCGCAGTAGATGAAGGTTTAGTCATCTTCAAAGATGTCAATGCAAAGTCTTAAAGTAAGATCATAGCTTTCCTATAATTGTAGCAAAAGCTGCAAGAATTATCCAGCCGGTGTATTTTTTTTTTATTTTTTTTAATGTAATTTTTGTCATTGAAAAAATCACTTTCCAATTTTATTATAAGAACAAATATAAATTTGTTGTAATTTAGATGATCTTGTATAACTGAAATAGTTACAAACTAGTATTATGAGTAGAATTGAATAAACAGTTCCATCAAAATTCATTCACTCTCATCAGTACATATAGTGACACATCAAATACTAAGTGTGTATAATATCTCTCTCTCTCTTATCTATCTATATATATATATATATATATTACAATCTCAAATACCAGAATGATCATGGATCATTTAGTTAAAACAAGTATAACAAATAATTTAAAAGATCTTTAAATATTTATCCATGCTCAAGAAATCTTGTACAAAATATTAACTTTAGAGATTTCCTTCAAAAAGTTTATTTTGGCCTTTCACACAGAAAAATGTGTTTTAGCCCACTTTTAATAAAAAAAAAAAAAAAAAAATTATTACCTAATTACATTATCCAATCAAAACAATCTGTGAAACTTGTTTGCAAGATAATGAATAAAAGTCACTAAGGTAACACTAGTAGTATTAAGGGGGTGCCAAAAGGTTTTCTTACCAAACTCATTTTCCTAAAACTGACCAAATGATCAAATATTAGATATTTTTTTTTAATTTTGGTCACAAAAATTTTCAATACTCCCCCAATACATTAATCATTTTAACAGTATCTTCCTTCTTTTCATTTGCTTGAAATTCATGATATAAATCCGGAATTTTAGCATGAGGCAGTGAATCTCTACTCTGTGTCCATTCAGTGTCCCTTCCCACTGTTGATTCTTTAACAAATAAACAGTCTGCAGATATCTTATTTTTAATTTTTGTTAACTGCATTTGCATCAATTTTTTTTCTTATTTTTTTTTTTTTTCTTATTTTTTTTTTTTTCTTATTTTTTTTTTTTTCTTATTTTTATTTTTCTTATTTTTCTTTTTCTTATTTTTTTTTTTCTTATTTTTTTTTTTCTTTTTTTTTTTTTTCTTTTTTTTTTTTTCTTTTTTTTTTTTTCTTTTTTCTTTTTTTTTCTTTTTTTTTTTTTCTTTTTTTTTCTTTTTTTTTTTTTCTTTTTTTTCTTTTTTTCTTTTCTATTTTTATTGTTTTTTTCTTTTGTTTTTTTCTTTTTTATTTTTTTTTAATTTTCCTTTTTCATCAACAATGTCACATCTATTTTTTTTTCTTCATTATTTTGAAATAATTTGTTTAAGGCGGGAAAGGATTTTACAAGTATTTGGTAAGTTTATATTTTAGAAGTAATTTTATTTTTCCTTTTAATCAGCATTATAACATTTTCTCATTTCACCAATTTTTGTTTTCATCTTTTTATTCAAATCAAATTGTTGAACAATTCCTCTTGTTAGCATGAGAATTTACAAAAGTCCTCAAAGCCAGTGCCTCTGTCCACATATACCTGCCATCTCAGGTAAATGAAGTTTAATTTTTTTTTTTCTCTTAGGTCTGAATTTTTTTTTTTTTTTTTAATTTTCTTCTTTTTTTAAATCTTGCAAAATTTTCTCTTTAAATTAATAAAAATGTTTACTTTTAGTTAAGAGTAAAAAAACTGATTTTTTTTTTTTTTTTTTTTTTCTTGTATTTTTTAAAATGTTTTAAGTGTAATTTTTATTTTCTATTCAGTTTTTGCATTTTAATCAGGAAATTATTCTTTATGTTATTTACAAAATTTGAATAAAAAATCTTAATGTTATGCTTTTAGTTTAATTTGTTTTTCTTACTCAAAACTAGTATCTCTATTCCATAATAGATGCTCTGGTGTCAAGTGATGCTCATCAAAGCTAATCTGGTTGATCATTACTTCTGAGCAGTGACTTTGATCCTCATTCAGTACTTCATCCAAAATTCAACACTAAATAACCCAATAAAGGTTGGCATGTTGTAAAATCAACCATCTAAAACTTGTTCTATAATTGCTACATTTGCATATATGTAGCAACTATTATGAGATTGAGGTAGTATTAATAAAACATAATTTCTTATCTCTATCTCTCTATATCTCTCTATATCTCTCTCTATCTCTCTATATCTCTCTCTATCTCTCTATATCTCTATCTCTATCTCTATCTCTATCTCTCTCAACAAGCTTTAAGTTACTTGTGAACTGGATAAAAAAATTGCAATAAAGATTTAGATCAGTTGTAAATAAAGACTGGTTCATTGAGGCATCATACAGAATCTTATACAAGACATAGGTGATCAAGGCTCTCCACAGTTTCCTATTCTGTGTAGCTCTTAATGCTTTTTTTTTTTTTTTTTTTTTTTCTTACTATCCTTTCCACTCTGTTAGACCATCAATTTACACAATCTGATTAGGTTACTTCAGTGTTTCTCAACCTTTTTAAGCAACAGCACACCTAGGAGCGAAGAAAAATATCACTGCAAACTTAGCAAAATTTTTAAAGAGAATACATTTAAATGTTATGAAATAAAACCATAGATTAAAAAAAAAATAAGTGTACACACAAATATGAACTTTATTTCAATGTTTCTATACAACCATTTGTGCAGCTTATTTTGTGTGAAACCTGTTCTTGGTGTTTTTTCTTGATTTCTTCAATGTTTGGTCAAATGTGACAATATTTCACAGCACACTTAAGAGGATCACACTGCACACTTGTGTGCTGCATCAAAGCTGTGCGCAATTACTTCTCACCTCTTGATTTCAATATGTTCTGTGACAGTCAAATTCTCTAAACACTGCATCTTCACTATGTGCTTCAGAAATTTTAGTTTACTTTAAGTGTCCTTTTCATTTCCATTTTACTTAAAACTTCCCCATTTATCACATACTCAAACCAGGGTATTCTCATCATCCTTCTGTAGAACCACATTTGTGCTGCCTCCTCCAGTCTTTTATCCATCAGTGAAAAAATTGTCCAGCATTCACTGCCTAATGAGCTATATTACACAAAAGTTCGCTCCCCCTTTGTTTCTCAACGCCCGAGTTCGGCCTCCATCTTTTGTTTCTCAACGCCCGAGTTCGGCCTCCATCTTTTGTTTCTCAACGCCCGAGTTCGGCCTCCATCTTTTGTTTCTCAACGCCCGAGTTCGGCCTCCATCTTTTGTTTCTCAACGCCCGAGTTCGGCCTCCATCTTTTGTTTCTCAACGCCCGAGTTCGGCCTCCATCTTTTGTTTCTCAACGCCCGAGTTCGGCCTCCATCTTTTGTTTCTCAACGCCCGAGTTCGGCCTCCATCTTTTGTTTCTCAACGCCCGAGTTCGGCCTCCATCTTTTGTTTCTCAACGCCCGAGTTCGGCCTCCATCTTTTGTTTCTCAACGCCCGAGTTCGGCCTCCATCTTTTGTTTGTTTCTTAATATTTTGAATGTTAAACTGAAAAATAAATTTAACAATTCACTTGAATAAAAACCTGATGAAAGACTGCAGGCAACCACTGGGAATTGAAATTGATACCACTGACTTAAATATTTTGAAAAATATTTCAAATAAACCTGGTTTGTGATGGCTACCATAATTGTAAATTGTAAGAGGATAAGTTACAAAAATAAACAAATGGTCTGCTTATCATTTGAGTTTTCATAAACAGCAAAAGCAACTTTGTATAACCCTTGGTACCTATGATAAAGCTTGTTAACAGGTAGCACAAAATATTTATTGTAGGTACAATCAGACCTAGTTGATTGTATCTATGGCATTAATAATTCTTTATAGTATACCTATGTGGGGAAATTGTTGACAGAAATGTTGATTTCACTTTCATAAGTTTGCTTGTCTGTGTACAATTAAATCTATTTGGATAAGAAAAAAAAATGTCCTCAATCAAATATGCCCAAAAGCTGGTATCAACTGTATTTATCAAGTATATGTGGTGCTTTAAATAAATGAAAAAAGAAGCTTGTAACGATTCTTCTAATATGCTGGTATTATAGCTAGGGGGTCATCTGGTGGGGTCAAAAGACAGCTATAAATCAATAGGCATTATTTCCTCCAAATATCCTTAGAAATCATACATTTTATTTACAGGCTAATACAAGATTAACTGCCACCAGTCCTTAGCCACTAAACAAATGAACGTGTCTATTTTTATTTTGTTAAAGGAACTTGTAAAATAAGTCTTCCTGAATATTGTAATTTGATCGAATATTTCATTTTGTTATAAAGAATCGTAATAAATGAATATTAATCAGTAAAAATGCAAGGGGGGATAACTCTACCAGTTATGTTCCTTGGATCATTTCTTATGATTTTGAATTCTCAAATAAAAAAGTTCCGACATTGAGAATTTATAGATATTTGAGTATAATTTTGTGTCACATAAGACCACTATTATGAGGGCCCGTGAACTCATTACTATAAAAATGGTTTTCACAACTCGTTAACCATTTCATTAGAATAAGTAAGTATTTACATAAAAAAAAAGACAAATGCTGATTGACTTTAATGAGAAAAAGAGATGCAAGCATCTTTCAGATTTCTGTCTTGGACTTGTCTGAATAAAACAGCAGACTATCAGATTATTTTATAACATAAAATCTCGAAAAATAATTTCTTTTTTTTCTCTCTCTCTCTCTCTCTAGAGAAAATGAAAACAAAACAAATTTATATTTAACATCAGGAATCAAGAGTTAAAATTTCTGCAGCACATAAGGAGGGTTTGGAAAATCTAATACTCACAGGACAGGAAAACAATGCATAACATACTTAATGAGCTTGAGTAAATGGATGGCAGAACAGTGTTTAGGAGAAATAAGACAAAATTTATTAAGAGTTACAAAGGACAAGAATGATCGCCAATGTCCTGAAGGGACATGGCACTCTTCATTATGAGAGGAAAGGAAATTACATTCTCTTTTTCCTTACTAAAATAAACCAATTGTCACATTGCTATTTTGCTATGAAAGTTTAGTTGAACTTTTCATCATTATAAATATTATTCATATGATTTCTCTCGCAATATCAACCAGTGTGCACTGACATAGATGCAGTTATTTGCAAGGTTTTCCTTCTACTAGCCCCACACATGCAACTTCATCAAATATCTGCTTTCTCTCATAAAATACTTGCAATTTGCAATACAGAAATTTCAGAAACTAAATTACTTTTGGTTCATTGACATAAAATGGATTTCATGTCAATATTTACCAAAATTAATTCTGGCACAAGTGGTAGTTTGCACTGAGCCTGGATCAAACTCTCTGCACAAAATATTGCATCTTCAAAATTTTGACTTTTGCCAAAATTCCAGTCTTTGTCAAAAATGTGTAAATAAGATGAGGCAAGCTGATAGCAATCCCAAAAGAGAATTTACAAACTTTGAAAAGTGAAAGCAATACTAAATGCTATTATCCTAGGTAGGATATTTTATATTATGAAATGCCAAGCTACTTGACATTGAGATATCTTGTATCTGGTAACAATGTTATATATATATATATATATATATATATATATATATATATGCGAACACAGTTGGTACAAATGGAATAAAATTCCAATAACCAAAAACACTACTCTTAAGAATGCTCAATACAGAGTAGAGCAAATAATATTTATTCAAAATTATAACATATGCATGTTATAACATTTTCTAGTGATGTTATAATTTTGAATAAATATTTTATACACACTAATTCTGAATGGTGGTTTGATTGTTTTAAGGGCTAATTTGAAAAGCTTATTTCAATTCCACCTACTCAACTTTTATTTCATCTTCACTAGTGACATTAAAAATATTTAAATATGGCATTTTGAATACACATTAAATTAAGTTTAATTTTTTGTTATGCTTAAGTCATTAATATAATTTCTGCCAGGATTAAGGAGAAAGAACAGGAAATAAGGCAGAAAATAAGAGTTGATGTTGCATTTAAATTTTTGAAGATCAAAGCACAACCAATTTTTTGTGTGTGTGTGTAATAAAAAAAAAAAAAAAAAAAAACTTCGTAAAAACTAACACTATACTTGAATATATATGGTATCTGCTGTACTAGATGAAATAAGGAAATTGACCATAGACTATACTCTGTTAGTAGTTTTGTCCAACATAACAAATTGTCAGAACCCCCCCCCCCCAAAAAAAAAACATTAAACTAAAAGAGCAATGTTGTGAAATAGCCTTGTCAAATCGAGTCTTTCATACGGATGCCAAGTATCATTCAGAAATTTCTAAACTGTCAGCGGTATAGAATCCACTGTCTCAAATCAAGAGACTGTAGTCTCATTTAGTTATCCGTACTAGGGGACATAACTCGCATTAGTTAATTTGTCGCGAAAGTCGTGATGCCTTTTTCTAGTGAAACAGTTAATAGAAATTTCAAGGCCAGGGATTTAACACGATCACAAGGCAACTAGATTATAACACAATAATATTAAGTGCATCTGGTCGTCATCCCTAATCGTGTCATGGAAATAAAATATAGAGATCAGTGTGGAAAAACAATCAAAGGACAAATTAAGTAGGAAGAATTGATATGAGTTATGTCCCCTTGTATAGTGTGGAATGAGAACAGTGTAATGGTTTAAAGAATGGTTCAAAATTATTATCAAATACAACAGACCCTCGAAGAAGGCTGGAGAGTATAACAGCCAAAACACTGGGACTAACAATCAAGATAAGGATACTAGTTAAAAATCTAGGAATTTAAATAAAAAAATAAGACAAATGGGTCTTTTATTTGCTCAATGCATTAGTTTTTAATCCTATGTCTGACCATAATTTTGATTTAATAATTAAATTTAATTAACGGAGACAGTAATTAAGACAAAATGTATTGAAAGTGCACTAATTTCAGAGCCTTTTACAGTAAATGTATGTCCAAGATCATCCAACATGTCCTTTCCTAACAAAATTACTGCAATTACAATGTGGGATAATTAAAAGTAACATCAATTAAAAATAAAAGCAGTCGAAAACTGGGGTCAGCTACATTATACATCATGGTTTAACATTGACATTATTTTGTAGTCTACTAACACAAACAATTTTTGCTCAAATTTTAACAAAATCTGTAAAAACTAAGTTGACTGTGTGGACTTATCACAATGAGAATCTTTCAGGAAGGTGGATCAGGTGTGCTTGTGATAATGACAATGTGCTGTTAAAATGACCACCACGTTCATCTGACTTGACACCTTGTGATTTTTTTTTTTTTTTTTTTTCTATGGGGCTGTGTGAAAGGACAGGGCTATATCTCCCTCTTCCTGCAAGCCAAGAGGAATGCTACAGCATATTTGGCAAGAGCTGGACTACTGACTTGACATGTGTCGTGTCACAGGAGGTTCATTTGTGAAGCTTTGTGAAATTGGGTATAAAATCTCCATCCCTTTGACTATCTTGTTCGAATTTTGATAAATAAATATTTTATTGTTCAACATGAAGCCTATTTAATTTCATTTGCCTGTAACATGTACTTAACTCAGATATTTATATTTTAAATGGAGTCCATTTGGGGTGGAGGGGTGGGGGGATATGGCAAACACCATAATTTAAAGTTAAGCATTCCTATATCTTCAGTATTTCTCGATGTAGAATTGCATTTAGGGTTTATTTTATTTCATTCCTTCCCTCTAAGGTTTCCTTGATTTTAAAAAAAAAAAAAAAAAAAATTTAGTCTCAAGAAGCTCTTTCAAAGGATGAAATGCATAACAAAGGATATTTTCCATTTCATCATTTAGTTTCCCAATAATAATAATAATGATAAACAATAATAACTTGATATAACTAAAATGCTCCCCATGACTGTGTTGTTGTTACTATTGTGGGTTTAAATTTATCATATCTATTAATCTGATATGTCTGTTTGAAAAGAACTGATAGAGGTTTACACAACCATTTACTCCTGTCTTGATAGTTCAATCATCTCAATAAGGTCAAATTGGCAGCTGATCTAAAAGATGATCTACAGACTGAGGCAAGGAATGGCTTGTTAATTTTGCCACCTTCAAAATGCAACTTCACTCTATTAATCACCTGAAAGACCCCTTCCTGCCTCCCATCAGCATGGCTGATACTAACCACCAGGTGAGAGACTCATTGCGTCTTCTCAGACTAACGTCAGCTGAAAGAGTATATTGAATCAATTGCTAAGTCTACAGCTAAGAAAGTGGGTTCACTATGCTGTTCTAAACAATTTTTCTTGCCAAAATCTGCCTTAAATATATAAAAGTCTATCTTGCAACACTATTATGACACCAGTGGTATAAAATTAGGATTGAAAGGGTTCAAGTGAAAATCCTATATAGGAATTGGAAAGATTAAAAATATGAAGGAACATAGAAATAATTTATAAGCACAAAGTTTGTTATCGGAAAAATTATTTCGAATAAGTAACCAATTGCAGGCCAATTGTCATTAGGATATGGAAAGGAATGATAAACAAAGTTTATTGTCAAAGAATATATTGTTTTGAATAACTGAACACTTTGTTTGAAGATCAGTGTCATTTCTCCAAAATTGGAGAAAATGATTGATATGAATATTGATGAATCCTGAGGTGCAGTGGGAGTCAAGCAAAATACACATAAACAGAGCACTTAAGTGACCCAGCAGTTGAAGCAAGAGATGGAAAGAGACAGCAACGCATGAAGGAGCTGCTAAACCTCACATGATCTGCTGCTGAGAGAATTCCTAGCTGACCTTTTTCTTTGTTGATTGAATCTGCTCCAAGTTTTAGAAGAAAAAGACAAAGCGTCATGATAGTTTAACGAGAAGGATTAATTTTATTGTATCAAAAACTATATAAACCAACTGAAGGTTAATCCATCGACCTTCTTCATTATTTTGTTATGTCATTTTTATTGTCACCAACTGAAGTGTTCGTTGTCCTTTTGTAGCACGGTTCTGCCACGGTTTGACCCAGTATGCAAGTATAGGCAAAATTCAATCTTCACTGTTTTGTGATCAAGGAACACAATGCAAGAGAGAGAAGCAGATGAAGGAATGAAGCAGAAAGCAGATAATCATCAGGTGACAGTACTAACTAGCATGGGAATGACCCAGGATCAAGCCAGGCCAGTCGAATTATAGACCATTTGACTTTACTTTGAATATTGCTGCCACGTATCATCCAGTGCTCCTGCTATATATTTAGAGATACTTGATAAAATCCAAAGAAGAATCAGCAATATTATTGGTCCTGACCCAGTGACTTGGTTTCAGTCACTTTCCCACCACCATAACGTAGTTCCCTTGTGCTGTTTCTATAAATACTTTCATGTTAATTGTTCAGATGAACTTTCCTATATGGTACCCAGACTTTATGAATTTAAGCACAGTACTAGATTGGTGGCAAGATCTCATCAATTCACAGTTGAAATTACTAGATGTAGCCATAAGTTCTATGCTAACGGTTTCTTTTCTCACACTTCTGGAACTCTCTTCCAGCTTCATGCTTTCCAACCAAATTGATCTTCAAACATTTATATGCAATGTCAATCGTTATTTGTGTAAAACTGATCCAAATAATCACTATCCCAGTCTCAACCAACTCACAAACAGCACAGCATTCTAAAAACAAACGCTGCTCTCCTCGTTTGCATACACATGTGAATTCTTGTAGCCCCAGACAGTGTCTTTCTTAACTTAAGGTGACATTCTCTTCTACACTCCTCCCTGATCTCCTGATCACATAAATGGCACGGAGATGACGGTCGCCTTCGTCGAGTGCTTTTATGTAAAGGTGGAAGGGGTCCCGCCCATCTCTTCTGCATTTGTGCCCACTTGGTTGCTTTTGTTACTGGCATCATCATTGTTGCCTCCAGCAACTGTTTCCGCTGGTTCTGTAGGAGAATAATCTGGCCCTGTGTTGAAAATTTACAGCATTACTATTTTTAAATTTTGGGACCATTATTAAGTATATGTTTTTGCAATTTATCACAGGTGAGACAAACAATAGATAAATCAGGGGCAACTGTACTATATTTAAATGTAAAAACAAAAATGACTAAAACTAGATGTTTTTTTTTAAGCATTTTTTGTTCTTAAACCAAATGCAATCCTGACCCTGTCCCTCTTTCAAGACATTTTCACATTCAATTAAGGCTTCACTCTGCAAGATTTATTGGTACTGTGTATTTTAATTCTATTTATTTCTTTTACTTTTTCAGTTACTAAACATTATTATTGTTTATCATTAGTTTTTTGACTCTTATTTTTCCATCTTGATTTCCGTTGCTTTCAATTGCAATTACACAGATGGTCATTCTACAATTATGAGACAAAAAGTAAACAAAATTAAGATATGAATATAAAATTAATGATAATTGATAATGTTTTATTGACCAATAATCACAGTGAAGATGACATTATTATTATGGTTTCCCCTTCAACTGATTTTACGCTTCCCACTATTTAAAATTTTAAAAAATACTGTTAAAATATAAAGTACAAAAATTACATTATTTAAATTGTTCAGACTGTTGTCCTCATCTTTATTGCCATATTCAAAACATTGTATTCAGCCATTGTATACTCTAGCCTTCTTCAGGTGAGCGTTAGCTGAATCCAGTGACTTGACCCAAAGTGTTCAGCTACTGCAGTGGTGAATAGAAATTTTGAGAGTTGAGTTAAAGGGAGATAATTGAGACATCTGGAAGAAGCATGATGTGTGGAACTAGAACAATCTACTCCAGTGGACAAAATATATGGTTCAGTTCGAAATTCCAATCACCTGAAGAAGGCCAGAGTGTACAATGGCTGAAACATGAATATGGCAATCAGGATGAGGACAACAGTCCAAACAATGTGAATAATGTAAATAATTACAATACAACATCTCAGACTTATAGATAGATACAAAAATTTATATAAACTCTTCACTTATAAAACAATTTTATCTTTTATTTTTATTTTAGTATTTAAGATATAGGTGTCTAAAAATGTTTGATTTATTAAATAAAAATAAAAGACATGTTTTATTTCTGAAATGAACTTTCTTGAATATATGAGGATTACCCCTACTTGGTCTGCCAAGACACTGTTAGGTGGCACTGTTTAAGTTCTATAAAAGGCCAAGCATATCTTTCTCGTTTTGCTCCTAGCATGTAATAGGAGCAACACCAACACAAGGAACTCGTCTACATTGGGAAAAATATCTTATGTGGTTTATGACTAAATTTACGCAAAGACACAAATACAATGAAAATGCAAAAACGATAGCCAAAATAAACTTCTTGATGGTCAATACTCTGTCTATACTAAAACAGATGGTGTAGAGAAATCTTTCTGGAATATGTGAGGATTACTCCCACTTGGTCTGCCAAGACACTGTTAGGTGGCACTGTTTAAGTTCTATAAAAAGCCAAGCATATCTTTCTTTTTTTGCTTCTAGCAACACCAACACAAGGAAATTGTCTACATTGGGAAAAATATCTTTCCCACAGTGCAGCTTATGACTAAATTTACATAAAGACACATTTCCTAACAGCCAAGTTTAATGCCTTTCCTTTTTTTCAGCTGTTTACTCATCAGTGTATTTTTCTCCCTTTTTGTTAATTCTTTATTAGTTTGTTTAAAAGTACAAGAAAATATCTCTGTTGAAATTCCTTCCTTTTATTCATTCCATTTTTTTTTTTTTTTTTTTTCCTCTACAAATGATGACAACCCGTCATTTACACTTGAAAACTTTGTTTGCTTCTGTTCTTAGTCAAATTAGCAGCTTTATTCACAATAAATATATTTATTATTTTCCATAATCTTCTCCCCCCTTTCAGTCAACTTCATAATTCCATCCTCCTAGATGCTTATAGATTTTTCAGCTATTTGAGATATATTTTGCAGCCTGTATGGGAATTGTTTTTCTTCCTTACAAGAAGTCCTGTAAAGACCAGAAGAGATGCTCATCCAAATATGTAATATTTATTAGATGAAAAATTTTTTTGAATTAATCACTTCTTTCTTCAAATAAAAAGAAAAACAAATCTGGAAAATGTAGCTTATTTTCTTAAATCTTCAACATTAAAAAAAATAAGTAAAAAAATATATCAATTACTACAAATATGTTTTTAAAATGAACACTGATAAAAACAATGAACATTTTTAGACAAATGATATCAATCAGTCAATAATGTCTGCAATAATGTTTCATAACAGAAGTACTGAAAGAAAAATGACTCAAATTTATACTATTTTTTGATAAATCAATAAATCAAGCTTCATTTTATGTTGTTTCCCTGTTATTTTTTTATTTATTTGTTTTTTTTGGTTTTTTTTTTTTTAAATTCTTATTTACAGACCAAATAAGTCAAATTTTGTGTACAGAAGTAAACTGCAAATTCCCTCCAACTGCAAGTCAGTAAATCTAATCCAAGCTTCTGGTTTTTATCATTTTATTATTATTTTTTCTTTTTTATTTACATATTGACCAAAGAAATATAAATATTTATTACATATTGACCAAATAAATTAAATTTTTTGCACTAAACCGCAAATTTATTTAAAAGACATAAAAAAGAATTCTCACATCATGAAGAATAGAAATTATTTTATAGGGAAGAAAAGGTTTTTCTTTATTGGACTATTGGAAAATATTCCTAATTTTTCAATCTGAAATTTTCCTATTTTTTATAAAACGAGCTAAATTAGAAGCAAATCAATAAATGAATGAAGTTTGTTTAGACCACTGTGTCTATTTTAGCATTTCAAATAAACTTATTGCAGAGAGAGAGCGATATAGACAGAAAACTAACCATTCTAATAATTCCAACATAACAGAGAATGCATGCTTTACTAAAGCAGAAACAAACAGCCTTTCCAATAGAATTTAGATTTTACTAATATGGAAGCCATTAAACTTGCTATTTACATTTCATGAAAACTGTCAAAGAACTTTAAAAAAAAAATTTCAAATGAAAGTTTCAATCTAACAGCTCATAACACATTGAAAATTAAAAACTAACTAAACCCTATCAGAATAATAATTTTAGATATTCAAAATCAGCCCAATGTCTATCAAAACAAAAAAAATTGTTTTTCAGCCACTGAAAAGCTTTACAAAGAAATACATCTGTCCAATCCATTTTTACTTTTAAAAAGGACACTTAACTGCATAGCTACACACAGACTGACTCAAAAGAATGCAGTCAACAATTCCACCATTTTTTTCAGCCTTTACCACAGTTGCAAGGAGAAATCTAATCCTACCCAACACCATTAACTGAGAGTGAGAAAGAACTTTTTCAATTTGCCCTTCATTTGTAATAATATTTCTCTTTTTTTTCTTTTTTTTTTTTAACTTTCAGATCAACTCAAAAACTCAGCCTACCTTGAAAGTATTTGATTTCAGGGACTTTAATTCTACAAGTCATACTCATTCCAAAATATATTTTCTTCTTTACACATAAAAGGGAGGAACATTTTGCCAAATGTAACTTAGCACTACATTCCTCTTTATCAAATTAACTCTTTTAAAAAGAAAATAATATATGTTGATAAATAAATTTATCTGTGATAGGTTGATATAACCTATTTTTATTGCCACTCAACTACAAACATCCAAAAGTCTCAGACTGATTTCTCAAACTTAGTAGATATATACTAAGCACACAAAAGTGAGTTGTCTTCTTCCACTTAAAAATTCCAGCTCAGTTAAAACTTGATAAATATCCTGCTAAAACAGTATCAACTTTATTTACATTATTCAGACAATTGTCCTCATCTTTGTTGCCATATTTATTACAATGTTTCGGCTGTTGTACACTTCGGCCTTCTTCAGGTGTTTGGAATGTTGAACTGAACCCTTTATTTCCCTCACTGGGGTAGACTGTTCTAGTTCCACATGCCAGTTATCTCTTGTTAATTCCCCTCTCCAAGCTCTCCACTGCCTTAACTGGGTATTGAACTCACACTCTTTGGGTCCTGTCACTGGATCTAACTAACCCTTGACATATGTATGAATTTCTGGTTATTACAAACCTAATGTCTTCTCATACATTTTTTACCAGTGCTCATATTGCAATTTTTGCTGTTATCATTTCATGTTTTTACCAGAGATCATATTGCAAATTTGTTGTTTTGTTATGAATACAATATGGGAACCAGTAATAAGGAGTGCCAGAGAAAAACAAAAATTGCAATATGAGCTTTGGTAAAAACATGAAATGATAACAGCAAAATTTGCAATATGAGCATTGGTAAAAAATAATTGCTGAAAACATTAGGTTTATAATAACCAAAAATTCATACTCAAGGACACATGGCACAGTGGATAAAGGTGTTAGTTATCCAGTGACATGACCCAAAGAGTGTGAGTTCAATACCCGGTTAAGGCAGTGAAGAACTTCGAGAGGGGAATTAACTGGAGATAACTGACAACTCACATCCATTAAAAAAATATGGCACATGGAGCTAGAACAGTCTACCCCAGTGAGTGAAATAAAGGGTTCGGTTTGAAATTCCAAACACCTGAAGAAGGACAGAGCGTACAACAGCCGAAACATTGCAATAAATATGGCAACAAAGATGAGGACAATAGTCCGAATAATGTATATAAGACCTCGTCCCAGAAATATAGAAAGATACAGTATCAACTTTTCAACATATTGTTGCTTTTTGAGATATTATGGCTGCTTTGGTAAGAGAACAAAAGTGAATGAACAACTCAAATTGTTTTTGGAAGATTCCTTAGACACCAGAGCTTAATCCTCTTAGTTCCCTTCAGAAGAGGTACTGCCTCAGGTGAGAATAACCCCTTGGGATTGAACTTCATTAATTAACACTTCAAGGTTGAGTACAAGCACATGGACTTATTTACATAATGCATGCCAAGGTTGCTTTTTACCTGAATAGAAACACTTAAATTTGTATAGGTGCCTCAACAGAATCACCCACTCACAATCAGGTTTATAACTCAACATATTGAAACTTTCCTACCATAGACTCTTCACTATTTAGTCAACTTAGAGTTGACAAAAACAAAATCCATTAACTGCTCATCATATTGAGACTTTGTTGAAATAGGAATCATTCTTTACCATATGGAGAACTGAGACTTTCCTAATTCTAAATCTATTAACTCTTCACTAAAATAGGACCAATTAACATTTCTACACACTGGGTAAAATTTGCTAAAATCCACTGAATCTTCGACATGTAAAGAATATTGATTTTGCTAAAACAGAAGCCATTAACAGTTCAACAAAACTTACATTTGACTTAAAGAATCCATTAACTCTTCATCATATTGAGAATTAAAACATCTAACATAAAACACTTTTTGTTGACAGTGAATCCAATAACTCTTCAGTGTATGGAGAATTGAAACATTCCTAGCATAGACTCCATTAACTCTTCAGGGTACAGACAATTAAGATGTTCCGATCACAGGTTCCATTAACTCTTCAGGGTACGAATAATTGAGATGTTTCTGACATAGACTCTGTCAAGAATGAAGACTGAGACTTGGAAGATAAGTTCATCCAAGCTTTATTTGGCAAAATACAAGCAGTGTTCACATCACACGTGCTCCTGGTGTTCTCGAATATGGCTGACTGCCATAATCCGGAGAATGGGCTGTAATTGAATACAGTGTTGTAAAGGAGTATCATAGTCTATCTCTTATTTATGACAGACTCCATTAACGCTTCAGGCTACGTACATTTAAGATGTTTCTAATAGACTCCATTAACTCTTCACCACATTTACAATAAAGCCTTTTCTCAAGTAATAATCTCACACTATAAGCCATCTTAAGCACATGTATCTTCTTTAGGAGATTAATTGGAAAGTTGACTAAGATTAATCTGATTAATCTACATTGCATATAAACTAATCAACAAATCTTCTGTCATTCAAGACAACTAATTCTTTCTCTTCCTTATATATAAGTATATATGATGGTAAATAAATGGATTTACTTGGAATATCACATTAAAAGTTTATTTATAGGAATTAGTTGAATTACACATGCAAACCTGAGGAATTCAAAACTATGGAAGGCAATAATTGGAATTTGATTCATTGAATAACAATTATTATATGCACATAGAAACAAAAAAAAGTTATGTATATGGTTCAATGGGTAAATTGTTGCCATTTTAATTTTGCATATGTGTGTTGCTTGTTTTTGATTTTGTCAACTGATCAGCATAGTGGAGTCAGTTGGGCAGTGTCAATGAGAAAAAGAGCACAATTCAATTCGCCAGAAATTTGAAAACCTTTTGTCAATCTGAGGACAATGCAGAGGATTCAGAAAGAGTTGGATGAGTCTAATGGTGATTGCAAAGGTGTTTGGAGTGATTGCTAGTGCTGGTGAAGTTATGCCTCCATTCATCTTCTCACTGGGTCTCAGACTCAACATGAAGGCCTACATCAAATACAATGAGGAGGTAGTGCTTCCCCTGGGTGAAGAGAGTGGCTGCTAGAAGACCCTATGTCTGGAAACAGGACTCTGCACTATGCCACACAAGTAGGAGAATCCAGTTATGGCTGTCAGACAATAATAAGAAATAATTGAGACACCTGGAAGAGGCATGGCATGTGGAACTAGAACAATCTATTCTGGTGGATGAAAGAAAGGGTTCAGTTTGAAATTTCAATCACCAGAAGAAGGTTGGATTGTAAAATGGCCAAAACATGAATATGGCAATGAAAATGAGGATAACAGTTCGAATAATGTAAATAATGCATTCACCAACTTAAACAAGGAGACTGTCCAGAAGAGATGCAAGAGATTCTAAAGTAGTCTGGAGGCTGTGATTGAAGCCAATGGCAATTTTGTTGAATAAATTTACTCCTTAGTATTTCAAGATATTTTTGTGTGATTTTGGTAAATATATCTAAGATATCAGTGTTATTTTCATTTTTGCATAATTTTTATTTTTTAATTAATTCATCTATTGCACCCTGTATGTATGTGTCTGTTCTTTGCTTTGCTTTCACTGCTATAGAACTAGCAACTCCAACCCACAAAAACCTACTTTGCTAGAGAAACCACACCCACGACACTCAGTATGGGGCTGGTTTAAGTAACCCTATATTCCTCTGAGAGCTTATCAGGTTAACATATATACAATTCAAATTTGATGTTCACCTGATCGTACTTCTAAAATCATCTTCAGATATGATATTGATCTATTAATATAGAAACATAAGTGATAAACATTTAACAAGAGATTGATTCCTGTAAATATTTAGCTTAAGTTCTTTGAAAATCTAGGAAATAACAGATACATTTTTCTTCATTCATCCATTTTAAATACATTTGAAATTGTTAAAAGTAAATAATTATTGCCAGTCTTTTTCATCTATAAATCCATTTAGTTCATTTTCAATATTCCCTTGATGTGATCATTTGTATACCCATGCCAAACAAAGACTAAGAAATTTTACTCACAGTCAAACACTTTTAATTCACATTAAACTGTTTTGTATTTTTCATGTCTAGTTCTAAGTAAATATCACCCCGCACCAACCTGCACAAAGCCAGCAGTTTCAACAGTTACTTATCCAGTCACTCCCTTTTATAATCAAACATTCCTTCAAGTTCAGGTGAGATTCTGCCCACATAAGTAAGGTGCTGCTTTCGTTTCAATATTTAAAACAAATCTTTGGAATAAGTTATTTTTTGACACTGCATAACTCAACAAATAGTTTTACGTGACATTATGGAAAATGTTTCCTTGTGTGTTTCTTTATTCTCATCTTCTTCTTTAAGCCTTAAACGCTTAAAAGACTGTTAGTTTTTTTTTTCACACTGTAATGAATTAACATGTACAAGTGACTGACTCACAATTTTGACAGAATTAAAAGATGAAGAAAAGTGTGAGAAAATGCATTTAAGGAAAAGAATTTTAAATAAAAAACTTTTATTTTTTTCATGCTTAAAATAGGAAAGATTCATTTTGAAATGAAAAACTATTAGGTTGGTGCAAAAATAATGACATAATAATGTCGTTTTTTGACGTTAAAAAATACGTCAAAAAACGACATTATTACGTCATTATTTTTGCACCAACCCAATATTATTGTACAGTTAATTGAACGACTAAAAATGCATTATTCCCTCATTCTAAATTTTCATATTACAAAGATTAGAAACCTGCATCTATTTGTGAAGTGGAAATTTGTATTCTTATAAGGCAGGTTGATTTCTAATTTTGACAATGTCTTTGAAAAATGTTCTAATATTAATAGAATGAAACAACATGGTGTGCTACAAAATAAAGAAGATTTTATTTCCTTTTCTTTTACAATACAAGAACTTGTGTAAAAATCTGAAAACAAAAATTGAATCATTCAAGTTTTGTTTTTCTGTAAGTTGTAGTGAAATATCAACAGTTGCATAGCATTAAAAGAATTATCACCAAGTTGAGAACAATAATTTGATACTGTTTATTCAGCAGTCAAAGGAGCGGGCTTCTGTGAGATGCAGTTGTATTCATCTTGCTGGGCAAGTAAACTGTTCTGAGGTAGTTTAAAAATATTCTCAAATTTTATATTGTTCTGATGTAGTCAAACACATGCTTGTTAGCTCCACAAGTTTCTTACGAAGTGATAGTGTATTTTTTGTACACCCAATTGGTCAAAAAATGTGGTTGAGTGTTTTATTTTTTTAGAAAATGTGTGTAAGCATTTTTTATATATTAAGAATAGTGCCAAAGTTTGTCTATATTTCTGAGATGAGGTATTATGTACATTATTTACATTATTTGAACTATTGTCCTCATCTTTGTTGCCATATTTATTACAACATTTCGGCCATTGTACGCTCTGGCCTTCCTCAGGTGTTTGGAATGTTGAACTGAACCCTTTATTTTGCTCACTGGGGTAGACTGTTCTAGTTCCACGTGCCATGTTTAATGGATGTTAGTTAAATCTCCTGAGCTGACCAAGCATAGAAATGAATACAATATGGGAACCAGTAATAAGGAGTGCCAGACAAAAGCAATAACAACAAAAGTTGCAATATGAGCTCTGGTAAAAACATACAATGGTAACAGCAAGAATTGCAATATGAGCACTGGTAAAAATGGTTGCTGAGACATTAGGTTTATAATACCCAGAAATTCATACACAGATGTCCTCAAGGGCACATGGCACAGTAGATAACGGTGTTGGTTAGATCCAGTGACAGGATCAATACCTGGTTAAGGCAGTGGAGAACTTTCAGAGGGAAATTAACAGGAGATAACTGATAACTGACAAAGATGAGGACAATAGTCCGAATAATGTAAATAATGCTGAAGTTGATCTGATTTTTCTCGAACCTTCTTTGACAGAGAAATTGCATCATTTTCTATAAAAATTATGAATAATAGGTTTCTTTTCAAATACTTTTTCTAAGTTTATTTTTTCTTTCTGAATCACACTTCATGAATTAATATCTTCTTTCAATTCTGTCTAATTTAATAAATTCATGTTCAGTTATACATACAGAATTGTACAATAGCTTTGGGTTATTTGAAAATGTTTTTTCTTAATCATTTCACCCTAAGCAATTTGATAATGCCAGTTTAGTGAGGAGAAGTGAGGAAAAGGACAATAAAAGAGCAGGGTTCAGGAAGACAGAAGATGACAATTAACATTGCATTTAAATGTTTGAAAATTGTAGGTGGCAGAGAAGTAAGCAGTCTGAAAGGATTTCCATGGATGAGAAAAAAAACTTTTAGAATAGAACTGACAGTTGTATCTTGTTAATTCAGCATTTAAACAGTGAGACCTAATTGCCAATCTAGTAGCACATTTAAATTCATGCAGGCAAGGCACCAAGGAGGAAAACTGATCAGAACAATTGTCATAAATATATTTGTAGAAAAGACAGAGTGAAGCCATGTCATGTCAGTGGGAAAGTCATTGAAATTGAGGTGCCAGGTCACATTACAAATCCTTCTTTGAATTTTGTCAAGAATCTCAAGATATATAGTAGAAGCATCAAACCAATTAAAAATGGATGAATGAAGAAAAATGTATCTGTTATTTCTTAGATTTTCAAAGAACTTAAGCTAAATATTTACAGGAATCAATCTCTTGTTAAATGTTTATCACTTATGTTTGTATATTAATAGATCAACACAGCCAACCAACTTTCCTAGTAGCAGACCTAGTAATTGAATCAATATAATCACTTTGTCAATGGAAAATATCCCTTGGTGGTTAGCATCAGCCATGCTTATGGCAGACAGAAAAGGTTATTTGTGGCAATTAAATGAAAGCAGTTTTGTTTAGGAAGTATTAAAATTCACAAGCCATTCCTTTCTCTAGTTAACCACTGATTCGATGTTCTTTTCTAGACCAGTTGCCAGTTTTACTTGTTGGATCTGTCGAACTTGCTACTAAGACAGGAGTAAATCGTTATGTCACCTGCATAAATACCTAGTGAGGACATTGTGAAGCTTATTGAAGATCAGAAACATGACCTTCATTACTCAATTTGTTAGGAACAGTTGGATTAAACCAAATATTCATTCAAACATACTGTAGCCTTTGAGCTTGTAGAGAAGGCTAACATGCCAAAACCTGTCAAATGCCATTGAGATATCTAGGACCACAGCCTGAACTTCATCATTTTTATCTAAAGTTTGATACAGAAATTTGGTGATAGCTGTTAACACATCAATGGTAGACCTAGGGAAACGAAAGTCATATTGTTTACCCAAATGGAGGTCATGTCAAGTAAGATGCTTTAGCAATTTAGCATTGATCAAAGGCTCTAATATTTTGCCAAAAAGACATTTCTAATAATTACCAGCTAATAAGAGGATATTTCAGATTGCATTTCCTGCAGATGGAACATTGGCTGTCTTGGAGTTTTTTTGTAGGGGTTTTGAATGAGTGAAGAAGAGGCGAGATGATCACCACCCCAAAAATGGCCATGCAAATGTTTTGGGCCACTTCACATTAACCAATCCAGATGAGATGTTTTAAAACATCAAAAATGTCTGTTATGAACATTTATTGCATCATGTTTATTCACTCTACTATAAAA
The DNA here is from genome assembly GCA_963932145.1 of Acanthosepion lycidas. Taxonomy (NCBI): domain Eukaryota; kingdom Metazoa; phylum Mollusca; class Cephalopoda; order Sepiida; family Sepiidae; genus Acanthosepion; species Acanthosepion lycidas. Next base: position 129,036,554 of record OZ010579.1, on the reverse strand, counting down.
AAAAGAAGTTACTCATTAATATTTTGCATGTCTCTGTATAGCTTGAATAATTGCTTCAATGCACCTAGGTGGAGATGAGTACTAATTATTCACAGGTATGAGAGGCCATTCTCTGCAGCCACACTCTCACAATTTTTTTAGGATTGTGTGGATCCTTTGAAAAAACTTCTTAGTGTTACCCACATTTTCTTAATGGTGGTCTGGACTCTGAGTTGGCCAATCTTTCAATAAGTAGACATCAACATCAACAAGACTCTGTTGTGAGATTTGCAATTAGTGACATGGTGCTGAGTTGTGTTGAAGAATCTCATCTTTATCCAAATCTATAAGTCTATAAGGTTGAATTGAGAGTTAATCTCAAAAATGACCTACAATCTGTTGTTAAATAGGGTAAGGAGTGGCTTGTTAATTTGAATGCCTCCAAAACAAAACTGCTCTCTTTTAATCATCTGAGAGAAACATTTTTAGCTTCTATCAGAATGGCTCATTGCACCTTCTCAAACTAATGTCAGCTGATGTGAAGTGGAAAGCATATATCAAATCAATTGTAAGTCTGCAGCTAAGAAAGTTGTTTCACTCTGTCGTGCTAGACAAATTTTCTTGCCAGAATCTATCTCACATATTTATAAATCTACCATTCATCTCTGCTTTGAATATTGCTGCCACATCTGATATGGTCCTCCTGCTATATATTTAGAGATTCTTTGATAAAATCTAAAGAATCTGCAATGTCATTGGTCCTGACCTGGCATCTTGATTTCAGTCACTTTCCCACTGCTGTAATGTAGCTTTCCTGTGCCTTTTCTGTAAATACTTTCATACTAATTGTTCTGATAAACATTTTTTTTATGGTACCTACACTTTATAAATTTAAGTACAGTATCAAATTGGTGGTAAGGTCTTATCATTTTACAATTGAAATTACTAGCAATTTCTTCTACTGCCCTTCTTGCTTCCAAGTCAACTTTGATCTTCTAAAATTTAAATGCAATATTAATTGTTATCTTCTGTCTTCTTAATCCTTGTTCTTTTATTATCTTTTCTCCTTAAAAGTATATTTTTCTCATATTCTCTAACACTTGGTAATCCCTTACATCCTAGTGACTTTATTGCCTTGCTTGGGAGGAAATGATTAAAAAAATGTCTAGTATCAAATTCTCCTTTAGATTTATTTAGAACTATTCAAAGTACAGATAGTTTAACCAATTTTTATGTATCTCCAAAACATCAAGCTCTCACCTCCAAAACTTCACTCATTTTGCCATGTCATGTGCTTTCTTTCACCTGTCTTCATTATTTTTGTCCTGGTTTCTTTATTGATAATTTTTGCCATGATTTCCAGCAATAAAAGAATGCAGGAATTCTGTATAAGAATTTTCAATCTATGTACCAAAGCAACAGCAGCAAAAAGAAAACCAAAATAGTCAGGTAAGTGAAAAATTTTGCACAGGTATTTTACTGGTGTTATATTTTGCACATCTCTCTGCATAGTAGTAGTCATAGTACAGTTCAACGTGTCCTGAATAGCAACCAAGTTTGCTAGGCATAGCAACCCTATGTTTGCTACTTGTTCTCTTTTTATACTTGTCTATCTAATTTGCATATGATTCTACAACAGAAATGACTCATATCTTCCTCTTGTTCGCTAAGATAAGTTTTCCTTTTGTGTTTTTCCATATATATATATATATATATATATATATATATATATATATATATATATACATCCCCAGATGTCCCTACTCATGATTCCATCCCATCACATGCCCCCCACCAATCTCTATGATCACTTATCCGATGTTGTAGTCACTTGCCCAACTAGGAAGATTAGCCTTTCCCTGTCATGATCTTCACACACTCATAGGCTTGATGGTCTTCACTCTGCTCATAATCATTAGATTCATCTTTGATAACCTGTTGCATATCCAGAATATTCTGTCAACCAACATGTTCTATGATTGAATGTCAGTCGCTGTGTTTCTTTCCCAGCAGGTGGTGCAGTGAGCATCAAGTGGTTTAACCCACACTTCCTCTCCAATTCTTATATTAGTCAGTTCCTCCTCTTTGGCTCATGACTCTGCTCTTGGGTGCTGCCACTCATATTTGAAGACTTCTCGCTGCGGTACAGAATCTGTGTCCTGGCCTGTTTTGGGCAACATATTATACCAAAAGACAGTTTCTTGTGGTGAAATTTGGCTCTATTCATCTGCAGCTTTAATTGTCTGGTGATGTCTTTCAATAATGTTATTCCCACTACTGCCTGTAAAGTACTCTAAAGAAATGCCTCACACCCCACCTTGACTTGTGTGTGTAAATATATATATATATATATATATATGTACACACAAAAATCAATATTTTCACAATAAAATTGGTTTATTTAAGGTATCTCTTTACAGCAAGAATTCTTTTAAAGTTTGAAATTCAAAGTTCATGTTTTGTTTTCTTTTTGTTATTTTGATCATCTCAGTCATTATCAACAACTGGGTATTGTCATTGTGATGAGAAAGTTTAGTTGGCTAATACTGGCCTTTCTCTTTTGAACCCTGGATTTCAAAGAAACATTACATAAGTAATTCCATTTACAAAATGGATTCCTGTAAGTACTTGAAAAGAATGTATCAAATATTCATACATATTACATATTATATAAACAGGGTGATTGAAAAGTAACCTCCCCTATTTTATGTATGATGGACTCTCCTGTCTTATAAAAATTATACTTACACGAAAGAGTCCATCATACATATTTTGTATGCATATAAAAATTTTTATACACACCTTAAAATACTGACTCCTCCTCTGATGAAAGATATTGTATTTAATTTAGGATCTTTCTTTAATATACTTATAGTTGAGAGAATTTTGATTATATCTTTATTGTATCTTCTGTATACTATTTTAGTGTTATCTACGAATGTTTGTTTTATGTTTATAGTTGTATTTTGGTTACTTTTGATGTATTGATTGATATGTGCATGAATTGCACAAAGTTTTGACAAGTGGCAAGTCAACGTCTGAAAGAGTGTAGTGCATTGTAAGAACTTTTATATTGTCCTTCTCACCACACTGACAACACCTAGTTGTTGATAATAACTGAAACAATCAAAAGTGCTTGAACAAAAACAAAAGATGAACTTTGAACTTAAAATGATTACTCATATACTTGAAGGAGAAGGGAAGGAGAAATTTAAAATTAATTTGTTTTTAAAAATGTGTTTGGGTTTATCATCTGGCCAATTTCATTTACTTTCTCTTTTTTTGTTTACACTTTTGATCACTTTTGTTGTTAAATATGTTAAATTGTAATAGGAGATCTGCTAAGAAAGGTGAAAAGTTTTAAGAACCTGGACATAAATTTACTGTGGAAGATCTAGCAATTAAAGCACTTACTATATATTTTTGTCTTTGTAAATTGCTCTCTTTTTTAATTAAAGTAGCATTTTTCAAATCAAAACTATGGCCAGGTACATTATGGTAAGCAACTAATGCACTCAGTGTGTTGTTTTGTAAAAGATGCTTCTGTGTTCATATAATCATTTATTTAAATTACTTGAGGTTTCTCCGATGTATTCCTTTTGGCAATTATTACAGGTGATAGAGTAAATTACTCTTTCAAGATTTTACTTACTATTTTGTTTTGTATTAATTAAATCTTTTATCATTTTAGAAATAGTTGTAACAAATCCTACAATTTTTCTGATATATAAAAAAGTTATATATCATTTCCTCATATATATATACAGAGAGAGAGAAAGAGAGAGAGATATCTAGTGAATATATAAATAAATGTTCAAATGACTTATCTTTTGATTTGAAGTCTTGGATTGGCACAGATCTGCTAATTAGAGTCAGATAAATCTATAGAATTCATACATATACATGCACATACACACACATCATCATTATCATCATTGTCATCATGTGGCACTATTTCTGTCTGTGATAGATTAAAAACTCACGCACCGTTTCTTTTTTTTTTTTTAAATTTCAATCATTGTGATGTTTACGTATATACATTCCCCCTGCAGGGAATGGGAGTTTTAATCAAGACACCATTTCTAGATAGATTGCTAGCCAGAACCAAAGAGCTTCCATCTGCCAATTATGTGATGATTTGTGATTTTACTAGCACAACCATCAACAGCTCCCAAACTGTTTTGTCTACCCAATTCCATCTACAAGGATAGGGGTGACCAATGGTATAGTTTTCAGACACTTTCCAACAGTGCCATACACTGGGTTTGTTCTCCCTGTGCCAATATTATCAAAAAATCACAGACTAATTGACTATGGTGAGATTTGAGCCCAAGTCTTCTGGTTGGAACAGTAATGCTCAAGTCATACTCAGCAATGTGTGTGTGATCTTTTAATAAATCCTGTTTCTAATGATTTTAGGGGATAAAAAGTTGTTACCATGTAAAAGAAAATAAATTAATAAACACAAGGACAAAATAATAACAGCGTAAGAATTCTTTGAAGAGTACTTGGGTTTTTTTTAAGAATATTCAGGCTGCTTGTGCTATTGATTCCAACTTATTAATCAATATAGGAATTAGATTTAAAAAGTTATTTTTGTTCAAAATTTTAAATTTTATTCAATTTAGCTCATTATACCAAAACCTTGGCCCACAATCTTTATTTTATTTTAAAATAATCTTAAGAACTTAATTCACACATGAAAACTTAAAGATTCTTAATCTATTGACCTTCAAGACTTAACCATCAGATTAGCATATCACTGGATTAGTATTTAATCCTTAAATCTTAAACACAAATTATATTGAGCATAACATGCAATGGTGAATATTAAGAACAAAGATAATCCAAATTGTTGATTATTTACCCATGAATGACCTTGATTGTGAATTAAATGAAAATTTTGCTGACAGCAAAAGATCTTCAAATTGTTTTTTGGAGATTTTTTTGCCATTTTGCCATCTTGTAGACATATCCTTTGAAAACTCTCAAACATTTTTCATGACCATTTAATGACCATTTTTAATGACCATTTAATGACCATTTTTAATGACCATTTAATGAAGTCCTCTCATGACACAAAAGATGATAATTGAAGATATATATCAAAATGAGAAACCTGTTTGATCTTTTATTTATTGAATCATTAGACACAGCTCAAAGGGCACTATGTATTTTTAAATGTAGCAAAAATATCATACAAATTGCTTGAAAAGAAGCACTTAAAATGAATAAAAGAACTTTTTGATTTCTTAAAAGCAATTAAAACAGATATGAAAACAACAGGAAAGAATAACAAAAAAAAGCAAGAAAAAATGTTTACATTAAAATGGCAAACTTGAAATGCAAATTTAATTAACCAAAAAGAAACAGATTAACTAGTTTATTAATCCTTTCTCATCAGAGTTCAATTAAGGACAAGAAATGCACATAACTGATAACTGTTAAAACCTCATGAGTAAGGGGAACACTGCATTAAAATATGTGTAAAAATTACTTATCCCATTATCTATATATATATAAAACAGAGGATGTCTGTGTGTCACCTTTTCACTTGAGATCCATCCAACTGATTTTGACTAAACTTGGCACTTACATTGTACTGTGTAAGAGATAGGTTCTTAGCATAAAAAATTGGTTATTTTTAAAAACTCAATAATCGATAAAGTCGATCAAAAATCAATAAATTCAACTTTTTACTCGAAATTTTATTCAAACTCAGTATGTAGGTTACTTAGATCATGATGAGCTCAAAGATAGCTCATTTTTATTTCTATGTCACTGCATTTAGCAAAAAAATCATGAAAAACAAAAATTTGATTTCAACAAATTTTAAACTAAAAACTCTCAGTTTTCAAGCAATTGTAGCCAACAATAAGTTGATTGTTTAACTTGATAGAGTTCACCCATTTAGTGAAAACCTGCATAAATAGCAAAAAATGGTGATTTTTACTGGTTTCTTTCTTATTTTTTGTTGATCTTTCAACCAATTTTCATCAAACTTAACAATTGCTTTATAAATGTATCCTCTTTTACATCCCTCGTAACACACTGACAAACTGAATTTCAAAAACTCCAAAATAATTGTGGTCTGAAGTGGGTCTTCATGTTGCCTGTTTTAGCCCTCCATGTCCTTGGCTAACTTTGATTGAATAAATATAGACTACTTTTGTTATATCAGTAGCAGCATTAATTCAAAATGTTTTTTAATGAAAGTACTTTAAAGTAATTGAAGAAGATAGACTCTGTTATATCTAAACATGATACTGTTTTTACTACATTCTAATTGAACACTTTTTCTGATCGACCAGCTGGGTATGACTGCTAGTACATTATAATTTTGCTGCCCAGTAAAGGACTGTGTTTTTATCACAAATCAATGATCTATATCGGAGATACCCCACCTCACATGTCACTTATCAGATCAAAGTGTTATAAAAAACCATCAACCCACAAATTTACAAGAAACCTTAAGAAACATTCTGGTTGAAAATGCTAAAATTCTATATAAATCACATTACTGGAAACATCTCATTATTAGAAAGGCCCTGTACACTAAACATCTCTCTCCTACTATCATCTCACCTTATTTAACAGTGGGAAGGGAGTCTTAAAAGTTTCTAAAAATGGAAAGTGCTCATATGAATTCCAGTTAAATCAAAATGCAAAGGCTCAGAATAAACACTCCTATTCAAACCCCTACAAAAATAAAATTCAACTTAAACAGTCAAAACACGAGGAAAAACTAACAACACCAAAAATATAACCCCTTGAAAATGGCTAAAAGAAGTGGTTGAAAGCGCTTGGGACAATGAAAATTATGAAAAATTTCTGTACTCTGTTACTCTTACAAAATGGGAAAACATAAGGATGCTGGAAAAACTCAATAAAAAGAATTAATTAAATCTTCCTTGCCTGCTATATTTAATGAAAGATGTTTAAAAGAAAAGTTGCTGCTGATGAAGTCCTAAAGAATAAAATGTGTCACACAAAAAATATTTTTCCACTTAGTCATAGATTTTCGTAAAACATATAAATATATATTTATTATTTTTATAGGAGTCTTCATCCTATTATTTATCTTATTATTATAGGAGTATTTATCATATTATTTTTATAGGAGTCTTAAGCCAAGAAAACCATGCTCCTTTTTTATTTCTTTTTAACAACAGGTTTTTTAATTGGCTTTATTTAAGATGCTTTCTAGAATATTAATGAATGTCTGAAATTGCTGACTTGGCTTCTTGGCCATCGCACATATTTTTGCAGTGTGGAGCTTGCCACAGAATGTTGGTACTATATTCAAAATGAATGAATACAGAGTGAACATTTTTTTTTTTTTTGAAGGTTTATTTTCTTTTTATGAATACAAATTGTATGACAAAATTGTAGCTTGCAGTATTTTGGAATAGAGAAAGAGAGAGAGACTTAGTGGAGTGGACCATCTGTCTGGCTTTCTGACAAAAGTGTGAAGAGAATTGATCTCAAATCTCTATTTTTCTGGGTCTATATTAAGGTTCGTAAGTTGCTGAGTGCATGTAGGATTGCCCTTCATTTTGGTACAGGGTCTTTGATCTTTTGTTTATCCAAATGTCTGGTTTTAGAAACAAATTTAGCTGATTGATTGACTTGTTCTTAAGAATGCTGGTGTTAATGAGGCATTAAGAAGATTAAACTTTTCAGGGGATTTTAAGAAATATTTTTTGCTATTACAGGAGTATCAATGAAATGTGTCTATTTTACTGTCTCATGTGATGTGGAAGTTCTTAAATTTCTCATTGATCATTTAATATTTACAACATAAAGATGTAAATAGCTATATCAATATATTATGCTATGTAGTAGCTCTAGGCCTATTTTTTATTAAGTGTGGGTTGAAAGATGGACCATTGTTGGTCAGTGCTCACTGCATCAAATAGCCTTAATCCATCCTTGATTAAGAGCCAAGCAAATATAGAATATGGTATTACAATGAACAGATCACAAGAGAGTAAATGAATGTGGCATGTTTTGAAGTTCGATTAAAGTTATATGTCATCAACATAGAAATCTAAGTAAAAGGCAGCATTTTGAAAGTTGAATTTATAAGTAGGTAGATCCTCCCCTTGTGAAAGATTGGTGCAACACAATCTTCTTATTTCCTCCCACTTGATATTGTGCTAAGTTTAGCAAATATTAAACAAGAGTAGCGTTATTCTCCAACTGATACTCATCATCAGTCTCTTGACTGGGTAGGGTCATAGGGACATGACCAGTTGGTGTCATAGGGACATGAGCAGTTGGGGTCATAGGGACATGACCAGTAGGGGTCATAGGGACATGACTGGGTGTAGTCATAGGGTCACGACTGGGTGTGATCATAGAGACATGACCAGTGTGGTCATAGGGACATGACTGGGTATGGTCATAGGGTCATGACTGGGTGTGGTTATGAGCACCAGGCCAGTTCTGCACACATATCTGGTTTGATAGCTGAAGAGGTATTGATTCATGCATAGCGTGCCTTGGGCAAATAGACCTGGCAGATGCCATCCTTCTCCAGCTCAAACCCAAACTGATGTCTTCCAACTTGAAGGCTTGCCTTAGTCACAGACATGTGAGAATTGATTTCATCAAAGGGTTTCTTCTGGCCTGGCTGCTGACTTCAGTCAAGGAAGCTCTCCATTCATCAATATTGCGTCATCACCACATTTGCTGCATACATAGCCGTGAAGCTCAATGTGCTCCATTGTTCTAGATGGCCATTAACCTATCTACCCTTTGACTTTTTTTAACCATTTTTTTTTTTTAATCCTGCTGGGCATCTAGAAAAGCCTTGGTAAGGGAAACTGATTTAGTTGCTGATGACCTGACTATAAAGCAGATAATACTAGTCTACATGGTACACAGTACCAGTAGTACTTAGAGATATAATTTCAATTGATACATGTTTCAAATAATAACAAGTGTATTATTGGATATAAATAAAAATTTATTTTCTAATGACTAAACAGCACTTTTGTGTTTTTCAAATATCTAAAAATCTCCATTTCACTGAAGAATGTGCTTTGTGTGTGAGAGTTCAGTTGGCAAATGACCAGGGAAATGAATGTGCCCCAGCAAGGACATCTTTATCTATGTTCTACATGTTAGAAAAAGAAGAAGGAAATATTTGTCCTTTTATAGACTTAAACAGTGCCACCTAATGGGAATTTGATGAAACCAAGTGGAGTAACCCGTAGACTCTTCTAGAAGAATGAATTCAGTAGACCAAACAACACTTGGAATCATCATAACTTTTCAAAATTCTAAAAAGAAAGAAAAAGAATGAGTTCATTGTTCTAAACAGCACTTCGGATGATCAAATCTCTTTTCAAAATTACAGACTAATTACTAAGTTTTTAAGAATGTTTTATAACCTGTCAAACCAAATTCTTTTTCTTTTTAGACTATCACTGTGTTTTTGCCTAATATGCAGGGGGGGGGGGCTTAATAATTGAGTGGGTCAGAATTTTTTCAATAGGGAATAAGCAGGAAGAGTCTTAAAAAAGGGGAGATCAGAAAATTATTTAACAGATCAAAAAAGTACAAAATTAATAAATGTGATGGTCTTCATACAATTACAATGGGGATCAGAAAATTAACTTTCCAAAATAAACATTCTGCTCTTGTATTGGTCACATAAGAGTATATCATCCTTAATGTGTATGTGTGTGTGTGTGTGTCTAAGTCTAACACTTACAAGATTGTTTTAGATATTTTAGACTCTTTAAAACTTGAAATGAAAACTGTATATAAAAAAAAAATATATATAAAGTCCTTCACAACAGTTGATTTTGTTTGGAATTTTTCTAATCCTAAGCATGTAGCAGGAGATTATTTTTTTCCCATAAAATCTGCTCAAATCTTAAAAGATTTTCATCTAGATTTAGCACAAGGATTTATCTTACATGATAAAGACACTTAATCATCAAGGTCATACCAGACAGAAAAATCTGTGTGCTTTCTTACAAAATTCATCAATTTATATGTGTATGTATGTTTATATATGTATGTTTAAGTAAGTACACATATGTATGTGTGTATCTATGTAGGTGTGTATGTTTGATGGGCGTTGTTCATCCTTTAAAAATATTTCATAAAAGACTTTAAAATTTTTTAATTTTTATTGCAAGTTAAAATTTTTGTGGTCATATTTTTCCAAATGATTCAGAGTCCTAGATAATTCTTTTTCCTTGTTTTATAGTTTTCTCTTTTTCTATTTAATAAAAACAAAATTAAAGAATTGCACAGATGCTTATAAGTTTCCATGTTTGCACATATGACTGAAATAAACAAACAGAAACTAAAATTGCAATGCACTGAATGTGTGTTCTTTTCATTGAAGAGTAAAAATATGAATCATAGAATTACAGTAAATCATCATATATACAGACAAATATTTTCCCTGGTTGCTAAAGAAGGGACTGTAACAACAGTATTCAGCCCCCATATTAATACACTGTATATCCTCTTTGGGGCTTAACACAGGCCTGTACTCTTATGATCTTATAGATGATTATCATGCAATACCTTATTAAACACTTCTTGTACTTGTTGATACAATGCAACAAGAGTTACAGTTTGGCTAACTGAATAAATCAAGTGTCATCATATCACATATCATGTTCAATTAGGAATGGATCTGGTGTCTTTGCTATCCTGCTATGGAAAGGTTCAACAATATTCTACACTTTCAATGATACTTTCACAAAATACTAAAGTTGATCAAGAGTTGTAATGCACCCCACCTCCATGAAACCAGGATTTGAGCCTGTATATCATGGGTGAATACACTTTGCAAGATGTCTCTCCTCAGATCAAAGTCATATACACAAATGATTATGACTGGATTGATAAACAGAACCTACTCTCATTACTGTATTTTGGCATAAGTAGTATTTGCTTGTTACAAGTCACTCAGTCCTCCATGGCATCATGTTGGCATTGGTTTATTTGCAGCAGGATTAGGGGTATAGTGATCATAGCTCTCCACAACTTCTTATCAATTTGCAAACTGACTTTATATATATATATATTTAGAATATGCTTACCCACTGTTATTTATGAATGCTGAAAAATTAAGTGTTACCCTCACCTAGTTTTTTTTTGTTGGTAGTAGACATCAAAACTTATACTAAGTCATTACTTAATAGGAATTCTTTACCAATTTTTTTTTAACAGGTTAAAAGGAGTCAATAGGCTTACCTATCATCCAGTTCACACTCCTCCCATGTCCATTGAGCAGGACTAGAGGTTCATTCTTGTGCCCTATTCAGGATATGGTTTACCAGTTTTCTTTCTTTCTTTCTTTCTCAAGGATTTAACTGTCTTAACTCTTTGGTGACCAAACAAACTAACCAGTGGCTGTGACTTTCCATTATCAGAGTATCGAGTTGTCAGTTTGCAGGCTGCTGCTTCTGGCTGGTCATTAGAAGCCTGAATTCTTTGGAAGCACTTAGAGAGGCTGCTCTAATCAACAGTCACATAATATCAGGGTATCTGTAGTGCCATGTTGCACATGGGTAGGTGTCCCTGCGTGTATTTCCCGTGGGCAACCCAGAGGCCACATTATGCTCTGCTCTCAGCCACTCACTAGCTGATTCATATTACCATTGACGTCAGATAGTGTTGTAGTATAAATAAGTCTATTGCTCTCCCAGCAGTCACTTGAACAAATCACAATATCGCTTGTTCAATTCACAGTTCTCGCCTTCTTCACACGTCACTACGTATAGTCAACGTTTTTTTCTCCCCTTTTTCATGGCCCCAGCACTCTTTTATCAGGCCAACACCGCGGTTCCCAGCCAATCAGCTCTCTTCGCTGTTATTCTTGGTTACGCAGGCAAATTGCCTCCTCCAGTTCTACCAATCAGCACACGACTTGCTATTGGTGGAAGCATTCCAAACTGTACAAAAAACCCCATTCTTGCACATACTACTAGAATGGCTGGACGGGAGAGTAATGCCATTTTCACGAAGCAAACTTGATGTCACGTGCTGCCCGTTAAGGTAAGACCCTTATTCTTCTATACACCAGATGCAAGCCACTCTGGCTCGCTTGCTTCTACAGGACTGTTCACCACACTTCCCCCTGATCTCATGATCACAAAACATACAGTCGCAAGCAGGTCGTTTTTGCCGGGTACTTCATCGAGGGAGTGGAGCAGCACAAGCTTCATCTTCAGATGAACTGTCATCAGGGGAGCTAGCAGGATGTACCACATTATTATTTTGGACACTAACAGTTGGGGAGTCGTCTATAACAGATTCAGTATCAAGCGAGTGATCAGTGTCTCCTAACGGGGTTGATCTCAACTGTACTAACCGCTCACTCTCTTCAGAATCACTGTCCTGTGTATCTGTCGGGACCGTTCCTATAAAGGGACGCAAGTCCTTCACATGACGTGGAACTCCATCAATGTGCACTGACTGTGGGCTATTAACATGAGTCACGTGACCCATTCTAAATTTAGTCGTGCACCTCCCATGTGGAGTTTTCACCCAAACAACGTCTCCCACTTCATATGCTCCTTGAATATTCTGCGATTCAATGGGGGACATAGCCTCGATGCCCCAGACACGGGTATGGTACCTATGAAGTGCATCAGCAGGTGCAGTGCTAGGTGAATGATTATCTTTAGGTGTAACGTTATACCAGTAAACCGCCTCTGGTATAGAGCACTGCTTTCTAGCTGCAATGGTTTTGATGCTTCGGTGACTTCTTTCTACTATACCATTCCCGGCAGGTGCATAGGCACACCGGAACCGCAACCGTACACCCCAATTACTCAAAAAATTCTTGAAATGTTTGCACGTGAATGCTGTGTCATTATCTGTCAATATCTCGAGTGGTGGACCCCGTTCATAAAAAATTGCCTCTAACTGCCGAACTACGCCAGTAGAATCTTGTTGACGTAGTGGACGCCATATTGCGAACCGAGAAGGCCCACAATCAATAATTTTTCAGAAAATGCTTACCACCATGGTGAGTGATGTTTATCGCTAACCTATTCCAGTTGTCCCGCACGTTCAGCTTTCCTTTTCGCCAATGCACCGGAGCCGGGTCAATGGTTTGGCACGCCTCACATTCCTTGACAACGGCTTTTACCACTTCTGATGATACTGAAGGGTCTATCAACCTGACAAAGTACAGGGTCCTTTTTATGCCTGGGTGTCCGGTTTTTTGGTGGACATTAGCCACTTGGCGTGCGTCCATCTTGGTTGTTGCAGTAACACATACTGAATGCACTGGCTCTGTTTCCTCCTTGTGTAGGTTTAACCACTTTCTTGGCACCCTGGTCAGCCGGTCAGCCAGATTCATGTTGGATTTGACCAGTATTATGTCCACCGTCAAGCCATATTCAGCTACAAACTCGCGAAGTGTGTTTAGACGTCTCCGCACTAACATTTCACCAGACGCCTTCGTATTTATTCGAGCCTTGCCAGTTAAGGTGTTCGAAATCCACTGATGAACACATGCTGAATCAGTAAAAAGATGTATTGTTGACACTTGCCATTGAAGAGTCAAATTTATACCCTTTATCGTTGCGTCTAGCTCGGCCAAATTGATGTGCTTAGCATCTCCAACCGGACGTAGCCACGATGCATCCTCAATAACGTTTCCATCTACCTCTAATACGACACCTATGGTTACGGAACTCGCATCCACCCATACGTTCATTTCGCGGCCACTCACACACCAGTCCCCTCCTACTGGATCGGCCTCGCGTATTCTGGCTATGATGTCGGTTAACATGCAATTAATAGAGGCATTCTCAACTTCGTCATCCCATCCTGTGGTTAAAGCGCTTGCTTGTCGTTTCACAAATGCAGTGGCCACTCGTAGCCAGCCGCAAACGGGAAAGTGGCCCACAAGTTTTCCATATAACGAGAATACGCGCCGGCGAGTTATCCTCGCAGGGATATCGGGGATTTCTCCACCTCGCCTCCATCGGAGAGTTCCATTGTCACTCCAGACCTGTAAGCCCAGCACCTTAGCTCCGTCTTCTAATCTCGTTGGTTCCTTGCACACTAGTCCGTACTTGGACAGGAGCTCTCTCACACGTGCAACAGGAATGAGACTCTCGTTGACATAAATGTCGTCAACATATGCCGATGTGGCATTCGCAATGGTTTTGTCTTGCGATAATACTGCGTCAATTATGGCTTTCATAATGAGAGGTGCCACATTTAAACCGAAACCCAGTCGAGTGAGGCAATATCTTTGCCCCTTCACTATAACAGTTTGATAGGGCCATAGCGCCTTCTCCACATGTATCTGCAGATACGCCCTCCGCAAGTCCAATAAAGATACATCGGCCCCCAATCGTCGCCATTCTCGCAACTTATGTGCACAAACCTCTGCGTTAGCAGTATATGGTTCTACAAAACCATTCAACTCGCGGTAATCCAGTACTGGACGGACCTTCTGCTTGCTCTCTTGTATCACTGCCATTAATGGGATTAGACACTTCGGTGGACCAAGTTCATCTTCGGGGTATGGTCGCAGCCATCCATTATCCAGCCAGGACTGCAGTCCCCTTTCATATTCGTCCCGTGCATAGTCAGGTACTGAATATTCTGCCACTCTATTCTTCAGGGTTGTAGATGGTTGTCCATTGGTCCACTTCCATGAGGCTGTCCATACTTTGTTATGACGGTCGAACGCCACACCAAAGTCGGGTTCAATGATAGAAATAGCAGCACATTGGGGCTTACTTTCTTCTTCAGGAAATTGAACTTCTCCCGAGGAATTTATGTGCACTCCTCCTAATTCTTTAATTGCGTCAATCCCAAGAAACAGATCGAACCCAAGTAGTGGTCCGTCCACAATTAGGGCATCAATGTACACGGGTTGAGCACGACTAACATTCAACGCAATATTGCCCTGTCCACGGCATTTTAGTGCCTTACCGTCGGCGGTTAGGACTTCCGTCTTCATTGGTCGCCAATTGCGACATGCGCATTTGCTTGGGGAAAAGACCGGCGCTGACATCTGTTCCCCGGATCCGTTTCCCTGGCACTCTGAGGAAATGTGTCCAACCTTGTTGCACCGAAAACACCGTATCCCGCGGCGGGATCGTCGGGTCTGGGTAGCTGTCTTCTCCGAGTAGCCTTGCCTGCAATCTTTTGCCAGGTGGTTGGGACCAAAACATTTAAAGCACACAATGCCGTCCGGCCGTTGAGCTGCTATATTAGTCTGTTGAGCTGCTGCGGCAACTGACTCATCCGGCTCTTTGCTATCGGTCATAACGGCCCGATCGCGAGTCAGGATCTGGTCCAACGTCATAGTGTCCATTCTGGATGATGCACGGAGAAGTTGCTTGACTTGTTGTGGCAGTCCAGAAACGAAGGCACACGTCATCCATCGTTCAGGCAGTTGGCCGCCAACCAACAAAGCTAGCCGTTTCAGCTCTGCTAAAAATTCGTCTACCGTTTCCCCTGGCCGAAATCGTCGTGACACAAACTGATCATACGCAGTGAATGAATCCACTGCATATGCAGTTATAAGGGCCTGCTTAATCTGCTCTGGATCTGACCTCTGCTCCTTTGTCAGTTGCCGATATACAGAGAGAGCCCCGGCTCGCAAGCGCAGTGGCAATACCCGCTCGATTTTCTTCATCTCGCAAAGTTCACAAACCAACTCTACATTTTCAATCCATTCTACAATTGGTAAATCGGTAGCAGCTCCACTGAATTCAGGTATCAGCCTGATATCGAAACTTCTGTCCGCCATGATTAGAGAAAAAGCGCCGAAATAGCTTGTAGTATAAATAAGTCTATTGCTCTCCCAGCAGTCACTTGTACAAATCACAATATCGCTTGTTCAATTCACAGTTCTCGCCTTCTTCACACGTCACTACGTATAGTCAACGTTTTTTTTTTTCTTCCCTTTTTCATGGCTCCAGCACTCTTTTATCAGGCCAACACCGCGGTTCCCAGCCAATCAGCTCTCTTCGCTGTTATTCTTGGTTACACAGGCAAATTGCCTCCTCCAGTTCCACCAATCAGCACACGACTTGCTATTGGTGGAAGCATTCCAAACTGTACAAAAAACCCCATTCTTGCACATACTGCTAGAATGGCTGGACGGGAGAGTAATGCCATTTTCACGAAGCAAACTTGATGTTACGTGCTGCCCGTTAAGGTAAGACCCTTATTCTCCTATACACCAGATGCAAGCCACTCTGGCTCGCTTGCTTCTACGGGACTGTTCACCACAAGTGTCAATTATGGTGGTCTCCAATATTCATGGTATCCATTCCAGCTTCTGCAGTGTAGAATCTTTTCTCCTGGAAAAGTCACCAGATATATTTGCTCTCAGTTAAAGCAACTTGAATTCTTCCATTGCTACCAATTAATTCTTGGTTCCAGGCTATCTTCCTCTTTACCAAAAATATTCCAGAATTCACATGCATGGCCTTGGTGCTTACATCCGTGATAATCTTCTAATGGCCAGGGAATTGTCTCTCAGTGCCACTGAGTACTCTTTCATGAGCTTCTGTCTTTCATTACTAAACTCTGTTAGCTATCACTTTTTCCTTTATTGCTCCCGCTCTTCACAAGACCGCTGTATATTAAACGCAATAGCTGACAGTATAGAAAAAGCATTTTCTCTCCATCCATCTGTAAACATCTTTATCTTCAGTGACTTTAATGCCCACCATGACATGTGGCTGAAACATTCTAAGGATACTGATGTTGCTAATATACAACATATATATAATTTCTCTTTTGACCAATCCCTGACTTATTTTCCTAGCCAAACCGAGCAACATGCCTCTCTATTGGACCTATTTCTTACCTCCTCTCCTCGCTCTTGCCAAGCTTCACAATATTGCCCTCTTGATAACTCAGACTACATTGTGGTAGCTTTTGATATCTTCATCCAAGCATCAATTAAACAGGAACCTCTTATCTATAAGACCTCTTTCTAGTACCAGCATGCTGATTGGAAGTAATGGACGATTCATCCCGTCTTGAAAATACCAGATGAAACCACAATCCTATGCATGGTTCAGTACTACTGGCATCTTTGTAATGTAATTAAATGCAAGGTCTCTATCCTCCCTACAACATTTTCAGCTGACATGAGCATGAAAGACTACACTAAATCCACTGCTAAACCAGCTGCTAAGAAAGTTGGTTTCGTTCACTCGGTTGGGCAAGACAATTTTTCTCTTTCAATTCTATCTTACATATCTATGTCTGCCATTTGTCCATGCTTAGAATATTGATGCCATGTATGATCCGGTGCCCGTGTTATTTTCCTGGAGCTCTTTGATAAGATCCAAAGAAGGATCAGCAATATTATTGATCTTGATCTGGTGGCTAGGCTTCAGTCACCTGTGCTTTTTTTATAAATACTTTCATGGTAATTGTTCAGATGAGCTTTTTGCTATGGTACCTAGACTGGATGAATTTAAGCACAATACTAGACTAGGTAGTGATACCTCATCAATTTACAGTTGAACTAGCTAGATGTAGCCATAACTTCTATGCTAACAGTTTCTTATCTCACACTTCTCACTTGTGGAACTCCCTCCTGGCTTCATGCTTTCCAGCCAACTTTGATCTGCAAAAATTTAAATGCAATGTCAATTGCTATCTACTGTCCTCCTGAGTACTCTTTCCTCTTTCTGCTCAATATTAATGTCTCTGTTCCTAATTTCTTCCACACTTTGTAACCCCTTGCATACTAGTAGCTGTACTTCCTTGCTTGGGGTGATACTGATTAATATATATATATATATGTATGTGTGTGTGTGTGTGTGTGTATATATATATATATATATATATATATATTGTCATCCAGAGACAGACTGTTTCGCTGTATCACAGCTCTTCAGTATGGCTAGATGTCTGATTGCTTCAAGCTGGGATCAAAACCCAACCAATTTGTGTATATATATATATATATATATATATATATATATATATATATATATATACCCCACATTGATAGTACAACTGGTTAATATTTCTGGGTCTCACAGTTTTGTGGTGTTATTTGGTTAAGTTATTAGTATTGTTAAATATTTAATAGTACTATAATCTAAATTTGAATTTAAAATTAGGTTCAAGCTTACAATTAGAATTGAAAATGAAAAATTAGAAAATCTAATTTCAGCTTAAAAATGAAGTTTACGAATGCTTTTAGTAAGCAGACATTGAAAGTCAAGGTGAGTAACTGGTAACTCTTTTTTTTTTTGCTTAAAAACATTAGTTAATGATAAAATCATAATAGAAAAAATAAGTATGCTGTGGTAACATAATAGTAATAAAAGTAAAATAATAATAGGTAATAATAATGTTAATAATAGTAAAAATAATAATACTAATAATAATGATATGATTAAAAAATTTTAATATTAAAAACTGGAGTTGTTTGATGACATATATGCCATTATTGCATCTCTTACCAGAACAAAAACCAAAATTGGACATGAGGTGATTTTTATAAATTGATGAGACTTTAGTTAACATAATGTTCATTAATATTTTCACCATAATGGAATCCAATTGAGATACTTTTGTATGTATGAGTGTCTTAATGGCTACCTTTCTCTTTCCATAATGGATTAAAGTGTGTGATAAATCCCACTTTTTGGGAATTAATTTCAGATTCCAGATTTCTTTCATAAAATAGATAAACTTTTTATTTAATTCAGGTTGAAAGTTCAGCTTCAGTGTCAAGTGATGCTTTATTATTCCATAGTTTTTTAATAGCTTTCTTAATTTCCTCATCACTAGGTTTGTTATTGTTTATGTTTGCAAATGGACTTTGTAATGATTGGATGAATATTGGTATATGTTCTATTTCTGCAGACATCTTTATTTTAGTGTGTATTGGGTGATTCATTTTCAACCTTTTGCAGGTTTATTTAAAGCCAGAAAATCTTTTTAGATTCTAAGAATTTTTTTGAGATAATAATAGTTTAGTGATACAAGCTGTGAGAAGAAGAGAGGAATTCATATTGTTTTCATGGTATTTTGCATATAAGTGAATATAACAAACCCAGCTGGAATTGGAACTCGACTCTCTGATTAACAATTCCAAGCCATTATCTATTACACCACCCTCCCACCAAGCTTACAGCACCTTACCATCTAGTTACTAATCAGGCTCAATTATGGTGATTGAACAGGAACCTGTGTTTCAGTGTTATTTTAGTGTGGTCAAGATTGATATATATATATATATATATATATATATATATATATACATGAATGTTGTGCCTGTTCTCATTATGTGCCTTTTGCTATTTCCAATGTCTTTAACTCAAAATTTATAGTAAGTTATATTCTTCTAGTTTCTCCTTCTTTCTCTCTCTTTCTCTGAATGGTAATTCATCAACATCAATATATCTTTACACATTTGCATTGCTTGACTCCTGCTTTACTTCCATATATGTGTGTAAAATCTTATTTTATTAGATGCAATTGCTAATACCTAAAATTTTAAAGAATTTGAACTGTGATTAAACCATGATAAAAATATATAGATATTAATATTAATTGACAATACAAGTATGCTCCACCATGAAAATTTTTAAAATACTTCAAATTATTGAAACGCCCTTTATAAAAAAAAAAGGAACCAACATTAAATAAGATTAATTATGAGTATAACAACAATGTTTTAAAATGCCTATAAAAGCAATGTTTTGAGATATTCAAATTGTAAAAAAAATTTTTAAATTGAAGGTTGACTATTTTAACACATTAACAATAAAAATATAAATTAAGTTACCTCCTTTACATTCTCTTAACAGTTAATTTGTACATTGACTATAACATAGTGTGTTTCATGCACATTTACAAAAAAAATTCACAACTATCAATTACATTAATTCTTTTGTCTTATCAATTCACTCCTGAAGTTGATCTCAGATAAGATAGAAAGTATTTGGGAAAATAAAAGAAATAACCAAAACTACAGCATCTTTCTTAATCAGTTTAATAACAACACTAAGAAATTGATCTGTGAATTTAAGAGGATTAAAATAAATGCAAATAGACATAATATATCTAGATTATTCAACATAATCTTGGTTGAAGGAAGATATGCTGCTTAAATATACATATTAATAATAGCATATCATTTTTATGTAAGGTTCCCTGAGACATGAAAACTATTTCAAGGGTTCCACAAGAGTAAAAAGGTTGAGAAACACTGGACCAGTGTGTCAAACAGGGATGTCCATAATCTCTACCCTTAAACCTACTTTCTGGGTATATGACGAATAGTAATTTTTCATGGACATAAATTTTAAGTATGATTTATATAGCAAAAAATATGGTAGTCATTCTATAATGAAATTCTCGACTTTTTGGGTAGCATTTAGTATTTGATCTATCTTCTTTCCTCTCACTCTCTTTTTCAGTCTCAAACACAGATACCCATGCAGACATTCCTCTGTACACACACCTTTATATAGATATACAATCCATGAAAGTACTTACAGCTACACATACATATGGCAGTCAGTTCAGCAAGATATTTGTACCGCTTGAAAATCTTTTAATTAACAGACACTTGTCAAGTAAGTTGCATAAGAAAACGAGCAAATAGGGATTGCCTGATTAATTGAGAGGAAATTCAATCTCAATCTCATTGTACACCTGTAATCATGGCAAAATTAAGAAATAATTATGAATTATTGGAGAAACACAAAAACTAACCAATGGAAATACAGAGAAAAATTTTAAACAAACAAGAAAATAAAAACTCAGACAGGAATCAGTTCTTGTTTGATTTTTGTTCCTCTTTTTTATTTTTATTCTTGTTCTCCTTTTGTACGTGACAGTGTCACTGCAGCAGTTGCATAATTCTATTTAGTTTAAGAAATACGAAAACCAGTTTTGCAACATTTTGTTTACATTTCCAGACATGATGCAAAATTGTAACTCTCTATTCTGTAGTCATTTTAAGTGGTCACTCAACACTTTTGTGCATTATAATTTGAAGACAAATTCTTAGTTATAATAAAAAGCACTTAAATTTATTTTACCTCTTTCCTAGCATGCACATACTTTACCTTGGTCCAAATTGGTTTTGCTTTTCAGAGTACTGCACTTTTATTTTCTATCAATATAAGTAAATACATAAGTTAATATCATCCAAGATAAATCTATTTGTATCCAACTCTAGTCTATGCTAACTTCACTTTTTTAACTATCATATATACTTGTGTATTACTTAATTTTGAAGGTAATTTTAAGCAGGTTGCATCATACATAAGATATAAAATTAGTGTATGTACTGCTAGCCCTGGCTATGTCATTGATCAAACTATATATTCATTTACTGTAGTCAAAAAGTACAGCTGTACTGAGAATAAACATGATTTTGATAAAACTGATCTTTTACTTGACTGTATCCAATGATAATGTACGTAATATTCACATATTAGTATCATAATATAAAATACAAACATAGTGAATATGTATCTTTTCCATTGTTTACATTTATAAGATGTTTAGCTGTTTCTAGTTTGGTTTAGAGCTGTACGCATTTATGCAACAAGTATATCATTACTAATGATACTTTTATCATTCTCTTTTACTTTTTAACTTATTTAACTAGAAGATGGGATAAAGAGATAGAGGAAAAAGAGGTTAGTCTATTGTAATTTAGTCTGTCAAAAAAGAAAAAACACACATGGAATGAGGATGATTTGCTACAATGTGAGTGCCGTGGAGGGACCTAGTCATGAAGTTTGGAATTTTTGGAATGAAGCAATGAGTTTCATCTGAGAACTTTCCATGGAAGGTGTGATGTGGCAAACCACTCACTGCTCTATCACGAGCAGTGAGTGGTTTGCCACATCACACCTGTGAGAGAGAGGTTGGAGGGTAGAAAATGTTTTTTTTTTTTAAGCGTTTCACCCCAAGCAAGGCGGGAAGCCACTAGGACATAAGGGGTTACAGAAGATTTGGAGCAAGATCAGATAGGAGTGATAGAGGAAAGGATGAGGAGAAGGATAGTGGATAGATCAAGGCAACTGGAGATGTCGATTGACATTACATTTGAATAGTTGGA
Organism: Acanthosepion lycidas; assembly: GCA_963932145.1. Classification (NCBI taxonomy): domain Eukaryota; kingdom Metazoa; phylum Mollusca; class Cephalopoda; order Sepiida; family Sepiidae; genus Acanthosepion; species Acanthosepion lycidas. The sequence continues at coordinate 129,014,509 of OZ010579.1, read as the reverse complement.
GATTATAGCTCTCAGGGAAACTGGAATAGGGAAGGGAGTTCCACAGGCGAGAGGTGTGAGACATGAAGCTATTGAAGTAGAAGAGACGGCTACATTTAGTAGTTTCGACAGTGAAAGGGTGAGAGTGGGATGCCAGCCTCGTAGGGCGCTTGAATTCATGAAATCTGGGAACCAGCGAATGCAGCTCCTCAGAGCAATTACCATGAAAGTAATTGTATAAAAGACAGAGGGGCGACGACGCATCTGTGTAAGACCGATTGTAGACAAGATGCCAGAACAGGGCCAATTGCATATCTGCCTCTGGAGCTTATCAAGAACCCCGAGGCAAACAGAAGGGGCTCCAGACCATATATGGCAGCAATACTCCATACAAGGGTGAATTGTTGATTTGTAGATCTGAAGGATCGATTCCGAGGAGAAAAATTTCCTGGCGCAGCACAGGAAGCCAACTTTCTTTGCGGCGGACAAAGTAATTGACTCAATGTATTTGTTCCATCTCAGGTCAGCAGACAAGGTGAGACCGAGCAGGTGCAGAGAGGTGCTCTCAAGAAGTTGAGAGTCAGACATTCTAATGGATGGCAGGGAAGGATCTCTGTGGTGATTAATAGAGAGCAGTTTTGTTTTTGCGGTATTAAAGTTGACCAGCCAATTCCTGCCCCAGTTCACAACCAATTGGAGGTCCTTTTTGAGAAGCACGGCCAGGTTAGTTTTGCCAGCGACACTAGATTTGTTTTTGAGGCAGGAGTAAATTGTGGTGTCATCTGCGTAGATGCCAACTTGGGAATTTATGGTGTCAGGAAGGTCATTTATGTAGATAAGGAATAGAGTGGGGCCTAGGATGGAGCCTTGAGGAACACCTGTGTTCGTAGTATAGGAACTGGAGGAGTATCCATTGAGAATGACCTTCAATTCATGGTTTGACAGGAATGATTGTATTAGGTCAAACAATCAACCCGTAATGCCATAACCCAGGAGCTTGCGAAGAAGGTGGGCATGCCAAACCCTATCAAACACTTTGGAGATGTCTAGGGTCACGGCACAAGCTTCCCTGTTATTTTGAAGAGCTTAGTAGACAGTTTCAGTGATGTCCATAAGCACATCAGCTGTAGATCAGGCAAAGCGGAAGCCATATTGCTTATCTGAGAGCAGATCATGGGATGTAAGGTGGTTAACCACTTCGGTATTGATTAGGGCTTCAAAGACTTTGCCGAAGAGGGGTAGGAGACTGATAGAACAGTAATTAGAAGGGTCAGAGGGGTTGCCAGAGTTCTTGAAGACAGGAACAATCAAAGAGAATTTCCAATTCTATCAAAAGCAAAAAGCCAGGACTAGGTATCTCCCACTAAAATATGACAGCAGTATATTCCAATTTAGACCTCATCTGGCTCTTGTAAATATAGAGGATAGCACAAAGAGTCAGGTACTTACTGGAGAGGGACAGGGAAATGACCATTTTTTTCTGCAGCTATACTGATGGATATGAGTTCCATTTGAAGTCAGGGATGAGATATAGTCTCTCAAGGCATGGTTCCTCCCTGAGGAAACATCCATTCATCATGAGTCTGATTGGCAATGATGAAATGTAACTAGTTTGATTTTCTAGGCATTGAATATAACTGGAGCTTGTGTTAATGATTAAATTACATTGAACCAAAATTGTTGAGTAAATTAGGCTGCGTGATGAAATTAACAATTTCCTCTCACATTAAATTTCAGTATTCAACAAACACAGAATAAGGACAACATGAGAAACAACAGTTTTTGCTCAACAATGAATAAAATATTTATATAATCAAGAAGTACAAACAACTGGAGTTAAAAGGTAGTTTTAAAACGTTCGAACGTCCATTTATGTTTAGATGAATGGTTATCAAAGTTCTGGTTTGATAGATTATAATTTGTTGAATGGCCTGTACAATAATGGGAAAATGTGTTTTGGTATTATAGTAATTTAAAAAAAAATAAACAGTTCAAATTTGTATTTGAAATAGAGAAATATTGTTCACGACTTACTTTAAGGTTTACGGAATTGTCGCTCTTTGATTTGTTTTCACTTGTTCGAAGAGAATATTCTAGTTGGGGTAAGTGGTTCTTAAAAGGCTGTGTTTATGTTAATTGCAATAATTAATGTTGAGCTTGAAAGCGTATGAAAAATATTTGTGTATTAAGTTGAATGTGGAAAACTTGTGTTGGTTGTTCGTCATAAAATATTGCTGTGTGAATGAGTGTTCTCTCAGGCTGGAATCATGTTAAGGAAATTTAATGTAAGGCCTGGAACTGTGTGACGAGTTCAAAGGATTCTGATCGGCGAACTGTCGAAGATGAAAGACGTTTCATATTTTATTGCTAACTTTAGTCACGTGATAGGCTCACAGAAGCTTGATAGATTTTGGCGGAATTATCTTTTTGGTCAGGTCAAGAACTAGGTTGATGTTATTAAATATTAAGTGACCAATTAGAAGTTGAGATTTTCTGAAAATATACATTAAGCTGAATAAGCTCTGTGATCCACTTTTTGTATGAAAGTTGATATAGATCAAAAAGGTTGTAGTAGGATGCTAAATAACCATCGGGTTTTTCTTCCACTTACATGTTAGAGCTAAATCAGATGAGAGATCAGCTGCTAATCTCTGGTTATCACAACATTTGAAGAAAAAGCTAAAAATGCCCTTACCTTACTAAAAGATTGTGTATGGTTGAGAATAAAGAGAGAAACAAAGCTCAGAGTATGTGTTTTAACAAATCTTGTTTATTTTTGTAAAATTTCGGTTATCTACCAAAGACAAATGGAAACACTGGAGTGCTTCCATCAGTGTTGACTTTGCAACATCCAAGAAATTAATGTGCTATCTCATTCACCAGATTGTGAAGTCCTTTCAAAAGATAATTCTATCAACATAGATGCACACATATATCATCATCACAAAGTTGGTCATAGATATGGAGGACAATAGGATATCCAAACAAATCATGGATATCCAAACAAATCATGGAGCACAAACCAAAGAAACACTTTCATGACTGTTTAATGGTCTCGCTCAAGGTATACATGATGGATAATCCAAATCTGGAAGTCATCAGTCTTGAGAGAAACAACTGAATATCTAACATCTAAGAACAAAAGGCATTGATGAAAATATCTCGCAATTTGAAAATCTGCAATACAATGGCATTTGTCTATCTTTATCACATTAAAAATGAAACAATGGGAACCAACTGTAGTTACAAAGATTATCAGGTTAACAACAATCATACTTGTTTACTTTGTGATAAGCCATGTTTCAGTCAATCTGGACAGACCAGAAACTTGAAAATACATAACCAGTGAACCCAGGATCTCCCACCCAATTACAAATAGTCTATATCTGCCATCTGAGCATATCTTGCAAATCAATATAATTCTCTCTCTCTCTCTATATATATATATATGTGTGTGTGTGTATGTGATGGTTGTCAACTTGTGTCTAAAGACTATGACAGTTGCTGATAAGTTTGATCAATATCTTTGGTTCTCATGAGAGTGATAATGGCATTTGAAACCAGCAATTGACTTGGAGTGCTTATATTAGATGTGTTAAACTATTTTCTACAATTGTTTTTCACACTATTTTTAAAATGTTTTCTACAGGGCCTGACCTGTTTTGTAAAGTCTGTTCAGCTTCCTTGTGCCTTTTCATATGATGAGTGAGACTGGAGCAGATTCTGCAGGTTTCCTGACACACCCTGCATGCTGAGTTATTTCCAACATAGTACTGATTATAATTTATGAAATGTCTACCAATATGACTCTTCTTGTGACTAACGAAGCCTGCAATAGAAGAACATTTCCACATTCATCATGTGTTAATTAATGGATTGTGTGATCAATGATTTCTTCTTTTAATAGATACATGTTTGATATTTGCCCAACTCACTTCATGTTCTTGGAAGATTTTAGTGCCTTCATGAATTTTCTGCTTTCAATTCTTTCAATCAGAAGCAGTTGTTTTCCCACTCATTAACTTTTATATAGCAGTCTACAAGAGACTTTTAAAATGTCCTTCAAGTTCATTTTTTATACTGTTCGTCCACCCAATACAAGGATCAAGAGCCACTCAAAGTAGAATCTTAGTGAGTGAGATTGTTGTAAGAGAGGGTTGTTGGTTTCAATTCATACTGGGAATGACTGCAAATTACTTCCCCCTCCACAATTTATATGCAAAACCACACAGATACATGCTGAGATTTCTTAGCCAATAAGATAGGCCACTTCTTGGTCTCATCTGACTCAGTCCTGTCTTGAAGTCAGAACACAACATTTGTTTATCTGAATCCACTCTTGTGTGTCAACACTAATTCTTAGTTTTGACTTATTACTGATGCATCATCTTGCATATATTGTTTGATTGCTCAAAATCATTTTTGTCTTGTTCTTTTCTTTTCTTCTTATTTATTACAAACTTTTATCAATTCTGTTTGTTGAGCAGTTCTGCCATTTATATTTAACCATGGCCACTTCAAGGAGGAAGGAGGGAATAAGAAGTGCATATTATGAAGATATGAAGGATAAATATTGGTTGATCCTGAGCTAAAAGAAACCAAGATTATAGTTGTCAGGGAAGGAAACATCCTCTTAGGAGTCTGTTCCACACAGTAACAATTCTGGAGAAGAAGCTGTCTGAGTGGAACTTACTCCTTATCAAAGAAACACAAAGGGAATGAGGATGGTTTGCACCTTCCTGCCCATGAACATGACAAGGCAGGTAGTAACTGGAGGTCTGAGCTGGTCAAATTAAGGAATATAATTTATCCGAACATTATCTGCCATAGTAATAGTTATTAACATATTGATTAACGGCAATGTGTAACTGAATTGCTTATATCATTTAAAAGTTCATTCAAGTGAAGCACTAGGTTCATTTGTATGGCAAACCCTACACCATCCCCTCTTCATTCATCTATTTTCCTACCTTTCCAGAAGAATGTGTAGCCATCTCCATGCTCTTTAATTTCTCCAGCATCAGAGGGAATGTGTCTCAGATGGACCAACAGTAGGCGAGTTCTTTAGCAGCATGAGCAGGGTTCTTCACGCAGGAGATGAGCTATTTGTCAAGTGTTTGTATGTTTCAGCAAAAAATGTTACATTTTGGTTTATTTTTCATTATTTGATCTTGAACATTAAATGGGACATCTGCCAGCTGTACTAAAATGGCCAGACTTCATTAGTGAGACAGGCAATGTTTAGGTCACACCTTATCTAGACCCTATCAAGATATCTGGTAAGCAGAACTATCCTTAAACAGAGCTGAAACAGGGTTGTATTCCCAAGAAGTCACCCATCTAAGTATTGATCAGGTTTGACATTGCTTAACCTCAGTGATCATATAAGAACTGGTGTTTCAACATGATATGGCTGTAATACTGTATATGTAAGTGTGTATGTGTAAAAATTATATCAACTTCTTCCAGACCATACAAACAGTAGTTTCCAATAAATTGTTGACATGTGCAATCAGTTGTAGGATTTCAAATCCAATGCATGTCCTGATGATGATACAACTACATCTATGTCCTGGGTAAGATGATAAACTATGTCCAACAGCAAGGCCTCTGTTCAGGAGGTTTTGATGAGTGTGGAACCACCTCTTAATTGCTGGTGTTCCCAGGTCCACCATGACCTGGGTTGGTAGCACTTGTTAGGGTTACAGCTATGGGCAAATAGTTAACCCCTAAACTGGGGTCAAAATACTATGAAAGTGTAAAAATAAGTTTTAATACCAGAAATACTTTGTAAAAAAAATTATTACTGGCAATAAATTTTTGAAGGAAAAATTATTGCCAGCAATATTTAAAAAAAAGAAATATTACTGATAATACAAGCTGCTAGACATTTTTTGAAAAAAATATTACCAGCAATAAAAATTTTGTCAGCAGTAAATAACCTATTCAGATTGATATGCTGTAAAACAAAACAAATCAACTGAAATCTAGAAAAATATAATTTGAAAAAAGAATAAAGAAAATGAGTGTTTACCTGCTTACTCAGAATTTGTCAGTATAAGTAATTATAGTCTCATTTTGAATAGCAAAAATAAGGAAAGGCTATTATCTCTCCATAGACAATAAAAAAGGGTTTTGTTATTGATGATGGTTATTAGCAGAATTTGCAAATACAGGGACTTTCACTTTCACTTTTGTTTTATTTCTTATTAATGACAGACCAAAGGGCATTGAAATCCTCTTTATAAAATATGTATATATTATTGCCTCTGAGATTTCATACTGTTGTATGCTACATGCAAAATTACTTTTTTTTATGATAATCTATATCTTATAAGACTATATTTAGCAATGAGTTTGGCAATTTATCAAACGTATGTTGCACAAAGTAATGATAACTAAATAACAATGTAACAAATAAATCAATACATATTAAAAATACATGATCTGTGCATGTGCAAATGTTTATATGCATGCAGTTGAACGAGGTCTACCTGGAAGTGATCCAGGTATTTAATATTAACAACAAAAATAATCTGCCTATGGAGATGTGCACTTTAGACCTATTCAAAATATTTCCCTTGTGAACCAGACAAATTTACCCCAGCATCTCTTCTACTTTACAAAACAGTCTAAAAAGTTCTCTTTAGGGATTACCATCATCTGTTTTATTGTATCCTCATCTAAAATCTGAAATCAATAGAAATAGCTTGAAGTTACTGGGAACCAAATCTGGACTCTAGATGGGGGAGACAGACACATCCTGGTTGATATGTTTTATAAAATAACCTGACACAAGTTTTTACTGATCTACTTTTGTTTCCTTTTAATTCACCCTAAGTAAGATGATAACCCCACTAAGATGGAAGGGTTTTACTGGAAGTGAAAGAGAATGAGAAAACTTTAGTAAGGAGAAAGGACAACAAAAGACAGGATCCAAGAAGATGCTGAAAGCAATGCTAATATCCCAAGAAACCTCAGAAACAGGCCTGCAGCAAAACTAGGTTGCATATCAATGACCCTGATATCATTTGAATGCTTCCGTTGGCACTACCTGCACACCATTCTAATAACAGCTGACAAGGTATCATGGGGGCAGAGAAAAAGAATTTTTTTCTTTTGAACAAATGTCAAGGTGCATGTGACATGTACATCCCCCCACCCACTCATCCATTAAATCAAAGGTTTTCTTACCTAAGCAAGAAGTAGGATGATTAGTAGTAATGTCCATAAGTTGTAGGTTTTCTCTTGGAGTTTCCTTCATCAGAATAGACATCTGTCATCTTTAAAGATATAACTAACAATAAAGATATCTGGTTTAGATTGTTCTGATGCCAAACCTCAGCATAAAGTCTTTGAAGAGAATCTCTTTCTGGCATACACATTATTAGTTAGAGACATCTGCGGCAATAAAGCTGAAGCATGGTTCTATTGCAATAGATGGCCGCTCTTTTTAGTGTGTCTGTTACATGGTATGTAAGATGTTGAGTGTTTCCGCGTGTGTGTATTGAAATAAGGACAAACACATATGTAGGGAAAAATACTGGTATATTCGAAGAGGTATTTACAACAGAGAGATTAGTAGTCAAACGAACGCAGGTTAGTCAGTAACAATAAGAAAGAATATAAAGTCCAACTGTATCTTCTGGTAGAGAGACGGAAGTGTCATGGTCACCTGATCTCCCCAGAACTCTATAGAACTGTCCTATTAGTAGTAGAGAGATCAATCCATTCTGATGAGAAGGTGGGTGTGCCCCAACAGTATGTGAGGAGATACTGAAAAGATGTTGGCCTGATCAAGAAGACAATTCTGAAAACCTTCCAGTTGGAAGAGACCCTATTCTTTCCATTTTTTTTTTTTTTATATACTTGATGCTATGGAAAAGTTTAAAGAATTTTGGGGATGAAAAAATTGCTTATCATAAAACTTAATTTTCACCATTTCCTCCACATTTAGCATGTATACAGTGAGATCATACAAAGGGTTGCAACAAATGTTCACATAATATTTATTCTGCACACACTGTTCAAATGCTTTAAAATTTATGTAACACACACGTGTAGACACTGAGATCAATACCAAGGGGCGACAGTTTGTTTCATGCTTCAGTGCAATCTTCAGCTTGAACATTGCATCCCATTCAAGCATGAAACAGACTGTTGCCAATCGGTATTCACCTTGGTGTCCACTTTTATAAATACATTTAATCTATCTTTGATATAGAGTATTTTTACTCATAAATATAGCATACCTTAAAACAATATTTTTATCATACATATATATATATATATATATATATATATATATATATATATATATATATATATATATATATATAAAATAGTAATAATAATAGCTGACCACTCATATTCAAGGATACTTATCTACTAAGTTGGCTAGCCAATCCCTATTTCCGACACTCACTCAGGCACATTTGTGTTTGTTCAACACCCACAGAGACAACTGTGGTTTTACTGCAACTATGCTGAGCAGACCTTAGTTATAGTTTTTGGGGGAGAGCGTGTTATATAGAATGATCAACACCGGCACACTCAAACCCTCAGCCACAATGTCTTGTGACTTTGTACTAGCACAGACATCGATGGCCCCCAAAGGTTCTGTCTGCCCAATTTCACACACGAGGCTTGAGTCAACCTGTGGTATGGTTTTCAGGCATTTTCCAAAGATGCTGCATGCTGGGAGTGTCCCCTCCAGACCAATAACATCAGGAAGTCTCCTTTGTGACAAATCAACCGTGGTGAGATTCGGACCCAGGTCTCATGGTCAGAAAGTGAATATTCTAACCACTTGGCCACACACTCATACATACATATATATATATATATATATATATATATATATATATATATATATATATATATATAGTTGAACCTCTCCAGCCTTTTTCAAGTACCTGTTAATCTGAATAACTTCAAAGAATTTCAAACTGAACCCTTTATTAAAACAATGACAATAGAAGTTCTCATTTCATTGTCCATGTCTAATGATATCTTGTTCTTTGTTTTAGCACTGCTCAGTTATTGTTCACCATATTTACACTATATTATGTGAGACAATAGACGTTCAAAGCATTGGTTTGGTGCTATAGTAAATGTGAGTTCAATCTCTGGGACAGATAATAGAGTCTCAGACTCAGTGCAAATAGGACTAGTAATAACTGAGAAGTACTAATAAAAGGGAACTTGATATCCCTAGATATGGACAACAAAACAAGAACAGCCTGTGGGGTATATTGACCCACAAAAAATATTGAATGTCAAAAGACATCAAACAAAATGAAGAATTGAGTAAAAAAAATATATTGCCAAGTTTATTTTCATTAAAGAAAATATATCAACAAAAATAAGGTGCACTAGACAAAATATCTGTGTGCTCATGTAGATGGTGAGATGAGTGTTGTCCTGAGAAGGACAGAATACAACAAACCCACCAATGTATTAAATAAAGAGTTCAGTTTGAAATTCCCTTTAGTTTACCTGGATTGATAGGCACCTGAAGAAAGCAGGAAGATACAACAGCTGAAATGTTCTGATAATAATTAAAAGTGATGAAGACATCAGTTCAACACCAAATAATAATAACTCCTCATCAAAAATCAGGCATGTGTGTGTGTGTGAGTGTGTTTATTTATTCTTGTCCATTCTGAAAAATCTTTTGAAACATTTGTTGTTTTAATCTATTGAAATGACAAATTGTATTGGAAGTATTTAAATCTGGTTGGAAACCAATGGAGTTTGCATCAAATGTCAATATCTGAAGAAGCCAAAATAAGTTTTGGAAAAAAATTCTCAGTGTGAATAACAATGTTTGGATAACACATTATATGAAACTCTAAAATCAATCATTGATACATTAATGGAAATAGGAGACTGAAGAAGAGAGTGCAATGTCAGGTTAAGTGCATAAATTTTCAATACAAAGAATGAATTCTACACAGTCCAAGGCCCATTGTTTTTTACTGGGTTTATTAATGTAATTTATGGATTCACCGAGAAATGACTTGCCCTATAAAGTCAGAAGAAAAAAATATGTCACCTATTTTTTAAATACTGAACATATTTTTGTTATTAACATAAAACTACTTATTAATGAAATTTTACCATATATAGTCATTTATAAGTTGACTTTAGGTATAGTACTACACCTGAAATTTTTTACATAAATTTTAACTTTCTCCAGTAAAAATTTACCTATCTAGAGTGAAACTGGTCACTGAAAATGCATGACTTTTAACCTCTTCAAAAAATTACCTGTGTATAGTATGACTCCACTGCTTTGTATAAAAAAAACTGATAGTAAAAACTAGTACAATACTCAAGTATATACAGTATTTGCTAATTAATGTACTTTACTAAAACAAAAGTCATAATTACGATCCTAAATCTCTTCACATAAAAATAAGCCAAGTAGGATCTGCAAGTAATACCTAGATATAAAAACCAGTGTCTGTTTCTTTTTAATGCACAAAACATATCATGCTCTATTCTTTGCTGTTTTTAATTCTTCTTTTTATATGAGTTGTCCCTTCAGGACATGAGTGACCATGGCTCTCCACAACTTCCTGTTCTTTGTAACGTGTTAGTTATGTTAATTGCTGTTTATATCTGTTTCTCTTTCCTTCAATATGTCCTGTGAGTGTTAAATTTTCCAAGCCCATTTTCCTCATTATCTGTCCTAGAAATTTAAAATGCCACTTTCTGATTTTAAATATAAGTGTCCCTTTAGTTCTCATTCTTCTCTAAAACATCCTTGTTGTTCACGTGTTCTGTCCATGGTATTGATCTTACTAACATGTGATGAAAACCTGCTTAAATTTATGAGCATCTCATGGGAAAATTGAAATATAAATGATCACAATGATACATCTTGTCAGGTTATGATTTTCATTTTCTTTACCCATATTTAATAAAAGTCTGCTTAAATTTATAGGCATTTTGTAGGACAGCTGAAGTATGGATGATCAAAAGGGATAAATCCTGATATTAGCCAGAATGGCAAAAGTATATTCTGAATATTTAAACACTGTTATATGACAGACAACAATAGAAATAAATAAATTTGTATTTATTCCTGTTTTTTTTATTTTGGAAATTTATTAAATTTCATGATTAATTTCATGTCAATTGTGTATCTCATCACCAAAAAAAATTCTGGTTTTGATTTAATAAATTTGTGGATGTTAAGTTGAGAGTTTTGCATGTATTTTTAGGTGAAGGTGCGGGTTTCAATATATAAATGAAGATGATAGTAGAAGCATGCAAAAATCCTGAGTTTCTTCTACAGTTGTTTATTTCTTTTAGGCTGATTAGATTGAAACAAAATTAAATGTCTCTTGAGTATGTCCATTTTCCCTTTTGGTTCAGAAATAATTTATTGGAAGTATGGATAAGAACAGGTAAACATGGTCAAGTTCAAGTCATCCTTGCACTGAATTGGGATGGCAGAATCACTACTTCATGAGTCAGGTTGCTGAAAATATATCCGAACAACCTTGTTGGAAAGTGGAAAGAGAAAGATTCTGTCTTTTTAGGAAGTGGGTCATAATATTGCACATGTGACCAGAAATACTTTCCAGTTTTTTTATGATTTGCATCATGGGAAAATTAATTTTCTTTCTTGTTTATTATCATTTCATTTATTGGTTTTATTTCATTTTCCCCCACAAAGAAGTTTTTTTAATATCATTTTGAAACTGTTGACCAGATACAGAGTGAAAGAAGTGATAGTCTGAAAGTGATGTTTGGAGAACATGCTCTATTAGGAAGAGATTTCTAATCCAGTTCCATATTTGCACCTTCTACCAAAGAGACAGGTGGCTTTGGCTGTCATCTTCTCTGTTTCTCATTGTAAACAGACAAAAATGGTGATAAAAAAATCGCAATATTTTATGTGATGCATCTGATTTCATACAGATTGCATATATAATATTATATGGACTATACAAATGATATATGGATTGCATATATGATATTATATAGATTATACAGGTGATTCTGTATGGATTGCATATATGATATTATATCGATTGTGTAGGTAACTATCTATGGATTATGCATCTGATAGCATACACGTGATATTATATAGATTTTATACCTGATATTATATGGATTAAACAGATGATTATATAAACTAACATTTAGATTCATACAAGAAGGTAATTATAGTCAAAATTAACAAACTAAGTAGAGAAAAATAGATAAATAAAAGGAAAATTAGATATATCTATATAATTTTTGTTATATTTGCCTCTCATAGATTTGATAGATGTATCATTAAGGACATAATCAAATGATAACATTTTTCAACATTATCTCATTTTGGTTAAGGCATTTAATTCATTTGTTAATATTAATCACATAGATTAAACATTATACAGTGAAAATTTCAGATCAAAATTCAGCTGATAAACATGTGTCAGGTCATAGATAGATAGGAACAAACTGTGAGAGATACATAGATATTATAAACATATAAATATATAAATATAGATAAATTTTAATTTATTGTATTTCCAACTAATGAATAAACATTAAGTAATTAGTGGGTTAATGCATCTTTAAAATTTAGTTAGCGAAGCGATTTCATCATTTTATATCATTAACTTTACTAATTTACTTTTCCTTTGAATGATTCATTGTAATATAAATTAGACTGCACCACATATTTGATTTAAAAGAACTGATCCAAGGTGCAAATTTTTGGGATAATAACTGAGACATTACTCTACTTATTGAACTATTTAGTTCATGCCAAATTGACTAATAAACTCCTACAACAAAAAATTCTTAAATTGCCATAATTGTAAAAAATGCTCTCACTTAAATTTTCAAAAATTCAGCCTTAGTGTTGCGACTGCATGCTCCACAAGTTTGTATCTGTTAACAATAACACATTTAAAAAAAACATATTTTGATTTGCATTATATTATTTTGTCTCAGATGCTACCTGAATTTTACTAAAAACAAAATAGTTTGACTGGAGGAACCATACTTGCATATTTAAGGAAGACATAATACAGTTTTAAAAAACAAGGCTCATAACATTTATTGAGTGATTAGTAGGTTAATTCATTTTTAAAATTTAGTTAGTGTTATGGGGAAACACACCTATTCTATAGTTAATAGGCTCTCCCACCTAATATAAGTAGGGGTAGTAAGAGAAACGAGGGTCAGTCAATGTCAGACGACAGTAGTTGACAGTCGAATATGAAAGTAGTCAGTGACCATAACAAGATTACTCTGCGTAATACCTATTATATCAAGTTCCTAATGTTTTGTACGTCAAACCTATTTAGGGACCCATTTAGTACAAATACAAACCCCCACTGTGAAATAACTCCACAACAGTTAGCGAAGGTATTTTGCCATTTTATATCATTAACTTTACTAATTTCATTTTTAATTATATTGTAATATATATATATATATATATATATATATATATATATATATATATATATATATATTAATCATTTGACCCACAATAATTTCACTCAGAAGGCTTGGATCAACCTGTGGTATGGTTTTCAGGTACTTTCCAAAGGTGCTGCATGCTGGGATTGTTCTCTCCAGTCTGATAACATCAGGAAGTTTCCTCCTTAAAAAATCGACCATGGTGAGATTTGAACCCAGGTCTCATGGTCAGAATGTAAACATTCTAACCCCTCAGCCACGTGCCCATGGTAAGAGACTAATAGGGCAATAATTTGAAGGTTTCCCCAGAGTTCTTAAAAACAGGAACTATAGAAGAGGACTTCCATTAATCTGGAAAGCAGGAAGCATTTGTTGTAAGGTCTGAAGAGAACAGGAGTCAACTCAGGATCACATTACTTTAGGAGAACAACAGGGATCCCATCACATTGGTTTGCCTTGTGTGGAGCTAATTTCGAGATGATGCCAGAAACCAATGATGGGGTAATGCATATGTTGTTCAGTGTAGCCTTGGTTCAAGGGGGAAAATCAGGCAGTGTTACTCCAGATGATTCAAGAGTGGAATTGGAAGAGAACTTTTAGGCAATGTACTCTACCTTATCCTCAGTAGATTTCAATCCTTCAAACTTATTGAATAGAGGAGGGTCTGAGGATTTGCTATTGTTCAACACATTCTTGCAGAGCCACCAGTAATCTCTAGAACCAAACTTGTGAGAAGCTATATACTGACTTTGCTTCTCTGAGGACATGCTTGCACTCATTACAAGCAAATGACAAAGAGACGCGTCTGTTACAATCAAAACCTGTCGTTCTGGTTCCGCTGAAAGAAGTGATTCCTGTGAGTTATAGTAGCTGAACAAAAATGGTGAGACCAAGGAGAAGATAAAAGAGCACATTGCTTTAGGACAACTGCGGATATAGCATCAAATCTGCTAGCCTTGTGGGGATCTAGTTTAGAAATGATAGCAGAAACCATGGACTAAGTTATGTATGTATTACTCAATAGTAGAGACTCTGTTCTAGGAATGATGAGTCGTGAGTGGAGTTAGAAGAGAATTTCTGAGCAAAGCCTTTTGCTTTAACCGCAGCAAATGACAATAATTCAAATTGATTAAAGAGCAAAGGGACTGAAGATTTGCACTTGTTCAGTACACTCTTACACAGCCGCCGCTAATCTCTAAACCTAAATTTGTGATAGGCTATACAGTGTCTCATTCTATTAGTGAAGTGACTTTGTGACTTTAAGGACACAATTACACTGATTACGAACGGGGTTACAAAGAGGCATCTGTTGTCATCAGACCTGTCGCATTGGTATAGCTGGATGAAGTATTTTCTGTCGACTATAGCGACCGAACAGGCCGGTATGAACCAAAGAGAAGATTGTGGTTACACTTGATATTTCTGTGCTGGCATGAAAGCTTCAATGTTGGCTTTCACTCAGGGAAAAGATCTCAACAGGATGATTAAAAATATCATTCCAAGGTGTATTGTGAAGGAAATCCTGAAACAAATCACAATCAGTGTGTTGATAACAGAAAGATGTTCTGTTAATAGGAGGTTTGTGACTAATAAGACAGCAGAAAGAGATATCTATAGACACTACTGAGTGGTCAGAGTTTCCAAGATGATTCAGCTGCAGAGCATGACATGAGGTGGAGGTAAGGAAGAGATCAAGTTAAGAAGCATGCCTATTAGAATTGCTGGGGAAATGTGTATGAAGTCAACTATTTGAGTTCCTATTTGATCTTCTCTATTACTTAATTGCTAAGTAACAGAGAAGTTTGTGGTGGACTTCACCACATTAATTTAAGTTAGATTAGGAAACCAAACTGAGGTGAAGAAAGGACAAGCCAATTACATCATTACACATAAAATATATGTATTTAACAAGATGTACAAACAAGGATGTGAAAGAAAGGCATGCATTGAGTAAGACAAGAGTTGTCTCTCTTTAACTATTATTTGTATTCCAAAGTTCACTGAAAGAAAGAAAGTTTGTGATAGTTTCTGGTAATAAATGTTTTCAACAGTTTTGCTGTGCAAGGGAAAGATTATGTAAGTGTAAGGAATATTCAGCATGTGAGTGGTGGTGTGAGTGAGAAGATTGTGCATGGTTTCAACTGTCGGATTTGTCTAAGAATATTTCTTGCTTATATAGGTGATCATTGTTCTTCACGTGCAGACAATCTGATTGGTTGACATTGACCAATCAGTGAACAAGTTTTGGGGAGACTCAAGAAAGCTTCTGGGATCCGTATCTCCCAAAAGTGCACAAAATCGACTACATGAAAATAGAGCGATTACAAAATTGTCGCATTGCTGCAATTTGTAAATTGTCCATTACAAATTAATGTTGATTTATTATCCAATGAATGCTTGTCATTGTATGATTTGTATTTGTGCAAGTATGTATGTATGTGTGTGATGTAGATCGTCATAAGTTCAAGGTTTGGTTGCCAGTAAAGTCAGTGGCATTAGAGTGATTAAGCCAACTGACATGATGGGCATTGAAGTCACCAAATACAAAGATATTTGCATATGAGAAAGGGACTTATCTATATTATCAGAAATTCTATCTAGTACACAACAGCCATGAGAGAAAAGGTAATGATAAAGGAAGAAGAGAGAAATTATATTTATGTGTAAACAGTTATAAAAAAAGGGAAAGAAAAATGCTAATGTGTGTGCATGTATAAATGATTGTACATTGTCATGGAGTGAAATTAAGGGGTTGGTTTGTCATGCAATTGAGTTTCTCCAGAGGTGAAGAGTTCAGGTATTATTCCTGCTATATCTCAGAGCAAAGAAAGAGTTTATGTACTTTCCTTTTGTAATCCTGAATATAATGACCTGTCATTCAAGATGGTGTAATCTCCACAGATTTCTTGAGGTAGAAGACATTAGGTTCAAGTCTTAACAAAAGCTTCTTTTTTGTTTCTGATCAATTCTCTTTACTGATGTTTCTAGAATGGTGATCTGAATAGTTTTGCTAGTAAAGCAACTGAAATTAAATTGAAAGAATTAATAATTAATAATGAAAAATAATTAATAATCAAAGAATTAATAATAACTACATGTTTGTCATTGAAATTGAGAAAAAGAAATTGTCTATGATCATCAAGTGTCACTGGTAGAATAAAGTTTTTATATGTATAATTTTATTAACAATTATTTACTTAAAAGCAGTCATTAAGATTGTTT
This sequence comes from Acanthosepion lycidas, assembly GCA_963932145.1. Classification (NCBI taxonomy): domain Eukaryota; kingdom Metazoa; phylum Mollusca; class Cephalopoda; order Sepiida; family Sepiidae; genus Acanthosepion; species Acanthosepion lycidas. The sequence continues at coordinate 128,997,874 of OZ010579.1, read as the reverse complement.
TGGTCCGGGTTCCTTGTACCACGGTGATAGTCCAAAGGTAGAACCAATAAAGAAGAACGCGAACACAGGTATGGAATAACACAGATATATTACAAACAGGAATATATACAGAGAAGTAGAAGTGTTAGTATGAACAATCAGGTTTAGTAGAGAGAACAATGTAGTCTCGACCAGTATCACTATTCCAATGTCTTGCAGTAATGGTCTGAATGCGACTCTGTTTCAGACTGCCTCTGACTCGACTCTTGACTCGACTTGAACTACTGACTCTTTGCCTACTCCTGAGGTACAGTATTTATTAAGTATGGAATAGTCCATTATTCCGAAGCTTTTACATAGCAGGGGTTTTTTTTTAATATCTTTTTTTCTTTGGATCTATTTCCAAAGGTTCAGTGAATTTTCTTTTTCTTGACAATTTTCTTGGTTCTGGCATTGTTTGTAGTCTTTTTATATCGAATGTGTCGAAAATCGTGTCCAATACCTCTTCTTGAGGTGGACTGTTAGCATCCTGTAACAGTGTCTTCCTTATTTGGTTTACGTGTCTTCTGTGGGAAAATGTTTTTCCTTGAACTATGTACATCATATTACCAATTCTTTTCTCAATTATGCCTTGCTCCCAGTAAGAGGTATTATTTTTATATGCCTTAAAAAAAACTTTTTCTCCTGGGAGGAATTTTCTTTTTGGTGCGTAGGACTGTGTTACTTGTTTTTTTTACTTGGTAGTAATTTATTGAACGCTGATCTGATTTTCTTTTTGACGTAGACCGTCGGTGTGGCCTATTTGCTGTATTCTACTTTTTTCAATATGCCCGTATTTTCGAGTCTAGTTAATTCTTGGTCAATTTTTTCTGTTGACGCAAACAGTACACTCCATTTTTTCTTGAAAACAGGTTGAACGTTTTCCTTTGTTTCAATATTAGCTTCAATTTCCTTACATCTTCCGAGACCTGCTGAAAATACTTCAGGGAAACTCGTTTTTAGTTTTCCTTTTAATTTGTCTGCCTCGGTTGATAAGCTTTTTTACATTTTGGCAGTACGTACTAATAGGTAAATCCCACAATTTGAATTTTTGCATCCAGTCTGTTCTGAATAGGTTTTTGATATTTCTTAAGACATACATTTTTAGTTTTTTCGTCATTCCATTAAATGTTACGTTTGTATTTACTTCACCCTCAAATTTTATCTTTCTTCTCATAACTGATCTATCAATTTTATCCGTTTTTAACATGACGGGTTTGTTCAGTTTTCTCCATGTTTGTAGGTTTATGATAGTTAAGTCTGAGCCAGAATCCAGCTGAAACCTAACTTTTCTGTTTTGCATTTCAACTTGTACATATTTTCTTATATTAGTCTCATCTGCTTGGTCAGTCCTCGTAATTCTTATTCTGCTTTTGCTTTCTTTTCTATACCAACAATGAGAACTTCTGTGGCCAATTTTTTTACATGATAGACAAGTTTTAAAACGATATATACAGTCTTTAACCCAATGCCAAGACCCACAACGATAGCATGGACTGGGTGGTAGTTTTTTTTTATGTTGATTATAATTAGAAAATTTTGTTTTACCTGTTCTTGAGGCAGGAAAATCGGTTCGGTTTGTTTGTGAGGAGGGAAAATTTGTTTGCCTTCATACTTTGTGTATGTGTGCTATGCCAGTTTGTTCTATGTCTTTTGAGTCTTTCTTCACACTGATGCATCTCTGGCAGTCTTCGGCTAGTTATTGAAGTGTCAGATCTTGTTCACTCTCCAATTTAGTAAGTATTCTGCGTCTCATTTCTGCGTTTTTGGTTGAAACCAGGCCTTGGATGTAAATTAAGAATTTGAAATTGTCCGCGCTGAGTTCCGATAATCTGAAGTCGTAACAATATTTATTAACAATGGATGCGAAAGTTATATAATCTTAGCTGTCCTTTTTTGTAAGGTCCAAGCAGTTCCATCTTTCATGGAATAGTGAAGTATTATGGCCGAAAAGTTCCGTTAGCAATTTTATAGATTCTTTGAACGTTAACTCGCTTGTTTTTCTGGGAAGGATATATAATCAACGAATTTGGTATATTCGGCTGTGCCTAATTTTCTTAATAAAAGGCGTACTTTACGTGCGTCTGACCAATCTTTGCAGGCAAAATCATATAGATCTTCGTACCTTTGGAAGTAATTTGCAAAAGTTTTATCTTTGTCAGGTGAGTACTTGAAATCTTCGATATTACTCCAAATAGCGTCTTGAGAGAGAACTGATTCGTTTTCGGGGTTTTGCTCCCTATTTGTCACTGCACGTAACAATAATTCTTGCAATTCCAGATGTTTCTGTTCGTACCTTTGTTGCTGTTCAAATTGGATTTTGATAAGTTCCATAAAGGTTGACTTAAAATCTTCCATGTTAACGTAATTTTTTTTCTTGTGTAACCTGATATTCTGTCGCCTGTGCTCGCCATTTGTTATGCACGACGGATAGCAAAAAAAAAGGTATGTCCTCCGCGTAGAGAGTTGGTTTCTTCGTTGCCACTTGTTATGCGGTGGCGAACGAAATTTTTTTTTCTTAAACCAAATGAATTTGAATCTTCGTCACCACTTGTTATAGTCCAGTTCCTTGTACTGCGGTGATAGTCCAAGGTAGAACCAATGAAGATGAACTCAAACACAGGTATGGAATAACACAGATATATTACAAACAGGAATATATACAGAGAAGTAGTAGTGTTAGTATGAACAATCAGGTTTAGTAGAGAGAACAATGTAGTCTCAACCAGTATCACTATTCCAATGTCTTGTAGTAATTGTCTGAAGGTGACTCTGTTTTGAACTGCCTCTGACTCAACTCTTGACCCGACTTGAACTACTGACTATATTTAGTCACCCCCCACGTTGAACCTGTATAAAGGGGTTCAGGGTCGGTTTACCTCCCCGAAAGAGAATCCACCCTTCGGCGTAGCCTCCTTCGGGTTCCTCCCTATCCGAAGGCGAAGAGTTCAACTGATCAGCCCGTCAACCGAGATCGACTTGAACAACTGACGATATTCAGTCACCCCCCACTGGGGCAGCATGTGACACAAGGTCGGTTATTTATTGTGGGTTTTCCAAGCCTGTGGGCTTGGCCCAAAAATATGCCCATTGAAACCGTATAAACCGGCTCAGGGCCGGTTTACCTCCCCGCACAAGACTCCACCGCTCGGCATAGCCTCGTTCAGGTTCCTCCCCGCCTAAAGGCAGAGAGTTCAACCGAACAGTCAGTTCAGACTTGAACGACTGACGATATTCAGTCACCCCCCCTCTACTGGGGCGTCATGTGGCACAAGGCCTTTTTAACGTGGGATTTCTGAGCCCATGGGCTCGGCCCAAAAATATGACCATTGGACTCATAAAAACGGGTACAGGGCTGGTTTACTTCCCCAAAAGGGACTCCGCCCTTCAGTGTAGCCTCCTTCGGGTTCCTCCCCACCCAAAGGCAGAGAGTTCAACCGAACAGTCAGTCAGGACTTGAACGACAGACTCTTTGCCTACTCCTGAGGTGCAGTATTTATTAAGTATGGAGTCAGTGGCGTAGCTTTGGGCTCTGGGGTTGGACCGCCTCAGATGCCAGCACAGGAGGGGTGACACAATGTCACCTCCAACAAAATTTTTCAACCAAGCTAAGGTGCCAAAAATAGTCTGAAAACAGTGGTGGAGACACAGGCTTTCACAGGCGGGCATATGACCCCCCCAGAAATAATTTATGACCTCCCCAGTTTTGTCCCCCCCATCAGAAATTTTTTAATAAATTGTCGGGAAATTTGTGAGTAGGAAAAATAGCAATGTTTTCAGCTTTCATGTGATTCAGTTGCTACAATCTTGGTTACTAACAAGAGACATTGTTATAACATTTTATCGGATGATATGGTGTTTTAACTTTTCTGCATCATTAATAACAATAAAGCGAAATACGAAGCCAAAAGTGCAACAATTTCAGTCTTGCCTGTGTATCAATTCGCTGAGATACAATTTTCCATTGAGTGAGCGATATACTTTTGAATATATCTACTAGTGTTGGGACGATTAATTGGAATCGGATTCGAGAATCGGAAAAATCGGAACTTTTTGGGGTATCGGAAATGGTACTGGAATCGGAAAAAATTATAGCTATTTTCCAATTCAAAAAACGATTCTTTTAAATTTTTAACTTAATTTTCCATTATTGGTACTAAATGATAAATATTTATTGTTTTAAGTTATCACTAAAACTAAAATCATAATAACATCAAAATACGATGTAAATTTATTTTACTTGTATAAAGAAAAACAAAAAAATAAACTTTGCATAAATTCTCTCGGTAACCTTTTTTAAAAGAATGCAGTTGATTTACAATGTTCTGAAAAATGCTTAAAAATTAAATAGAACATTTTTGTCAAGAAAAATACTTTCAAATGTCATTGATAATTTAATGGTACCCAGAAAATGATGCAACGGAAAATTGGCTACCGGAAAATTAGCAACAGAAAATTACGTCAACCATGAGCCAGTCGAGACTGTCGGATCTGGCTGTGCTGTCCATTGAAAACGAGCTTACAAGACAAACAGATTTTGACGATGTCATTGACCAGTTTGCCACAATGAAAACAAGAAAACATTCATTCTAAGACCATAGTATCAAATGTCATTCTTTTGTATATTGCCATGTTTTGTATTTAGTTGTTCTGAAAGTGAACAGTTGCATTTTAAAAATCTTTTGATTTGAACTGATTATTTTGTGGCATTGGATTTTGTCTTGGATCATACATGTAAACAGTAACGTACCGGTCAGTAGAGTAAAGTAGTTGTAGAGCATGTATGAAAATTTAGCTACAGCTAACCATTCAGCATAGGGTGAATCGGGGTCATTGGGGTGACATTTGAGCGGACCGCCCTGGGTGACGTTTACTCTAGCTACGCCTCTGTATGGAATAGTCCATTATTATTATTATTATGGGTAAGATCCCATAACAAAGATCAATGACAAATTACATATATTTATAGAATTTATATTACAATCATTTGCAATTAAATAAATATTAGGTTGGTGCAAAAATAATGACGTAATAATGTCGTTTTTTGCCGTATTTTCTAACGTCAAAAAACGACATTATTACGTCATTATTTTTGCACCAACCTAATAAAAGGAGACTATTCTGTAATTAACCAAACCCCAAGTATATTTCAAGTTTAAAGTTAACTTTACTTCTATTTCTACTAATTCCTAATCATCAGGAGTCTAGTATAAAAGATTTGTTAACATACTAGAATTTATTTGCAACATGTTGGTTCATGTTTAAATCCTCACAGTATTTAGTATTGTTGAAGTTATTGCTAACATTTTTGTCGAGATTTACAAACTATATTTTGTTCAATTCTGCAAAGCAATCAATGAAATTTGAATCAGCTGATTTCTTTGGAAAAATACTGGTTTCATAATGTTTTAATTTAATTTAATTTTATAGAACTTCATGGTAAATAATATTTTTAAAGAAATTTCTTTTTTTTCTTTTTTCCTTTTTAACAGCAAACAATAAATTCTTAGAATTTCTTCTTTTTTTAGCTATCACAGTTAAATTTTTATTTCTGACATGAACTCAGCCCATACGGTGTTGATAAGACAGACGACTTATATTTTTCTCTGCCAAAATAAGCTTATTCCCCATATGAGATGATTTTGGATTTTATTGTTTATTAGATGCCTAACAAAAGTGGTAGAAAACTGTCAGCTTGGTAATACATCTAGATACATTGGACAATAAAAATTTTAAATTTAAACCTAAAGTTAAGTATCCTTGTATCTTCAGCATTTTTTCAATGTAGAATTGTAAACGATATTTGTCATATTGGCTTCCCTCCTCCTCCTACATATATGTCATTCCATCGATAGAATCATTATTTAGTCTAAAGAAGTCTATTCTTGGAATGAAATTATGTATGCAATACAGGATTATTCCATTTTATCATTCAATTAGCCATTATTAGCTAGACAGTTATATAAATAGATATAGATAATTATATATAGAATTGTATATCATTCTATGATTTCTATAGACTATAGTCTGAATATAAATAGTACAATTATAATGTAATACAGTAATTATTGTTGTCAATATTGTTGTAGGCAATGTCTTTATTTTTATTTTTTAAACAATTATTATTAATTTTTTCTTATTTTTTTAAACAATTATTTTGCCAACAAATTTTGTGCAATATTTCAAGTTTTATTACTTTAAAGTTCTTGTTTCTTCATAATTCTGACTATTTTTACCAATATTTTATCCAAGGCATGATATTCAAATTGAGTGCTGAATTATTCTTATATCTTGTCTATATTTACGCATAATTTCCTTAGAGGCTTTGAGACAATTCCAAGTAATCCAATTACATTCTAACCAACCAGTTCATCATCATCATCATCATCATTAGTTCTATTCCTATTTCTCATCAAATTATGGTCCATTATTAGAATTTCAATCCTCTTCAACATAATCTGACTATCTTCATCAAGGTTCTGATTTTCCCCCCAATCTTAATAGTTATTCTAATTAAAACTAATCACCACTGAAGAGACTTTGGGATTGGTCCAAGTATTCCAATTAGTCAGGAAATAATTGTTAGTTTTCCCAAAATTGACAATATTCCATATTCTTGTAGAATTTTTTAAAAAAAGTATTGGTTTTAATATATTTTTTGTTTGTCAAAAGTCATATCAATATTTTGATATTTGTATTTTTGTTGATTATTTTTTTTTTTTTGCTTGATCAGATTATCATATTGGGAAGTTTGTTTACTTATTAAAATCACTGCTCAATTTTCTTTTTTACCTGCATGGAAAACAATCTCACTATCTCTGCTACGATTATTGCTATTACTCATTTCATTTTTCTATTTATTGAGTTCTCACACCAATGACATTGTCTGAGTTTCACTGGAGATCAAGTAAGATCAGATCTTTTAAATTCCATTCATCCATGCATTGAATATCATTGCCACATCTAGTCTGATGCTTCTGCTATGTATCTAGAGATTCTGGACAAAATCCAAAGAAAAGTCTGCAATATTATTGATCCCGACCTGGCATCTTGGTTTCAATCACTCTCCCACCACTTTTCCATATTTCCTATACCTTTCATATAAATATTTTCTTGGCAATATATTATATGGAAATATATTATATGGCAATATAATATTTCATATATATATATATAATATATTATATGGCAATATATTTTATATATACATAATATATTATATGGCAATATAATATTTTATGTATATAATATATGGCAATATAATATTTTACATATTATATGGCAATATAATATTTTATATATTATATAGCAATATAATATTTTATATTATATGGCAATATAATATTTTATATTATATGGCAATATAATATTTTATATATTATATGGCAATATAATATTTTATATATTATATAGCAATATAATATTTTATATTATATGGCAATATAATATTTTATATTATATGGCAATATAATATTTTATATATTATACAGCAATATAATATTTTATATGTATATAATATATTATATGGCAATATAATATTTTATATTATATGGCAATATAATATTTTATATATTATATAGCAATATAATATTTTATATTATATGGCAATATAATATTTTATATTATATGGCAATATAATATTTTATATTATATGGCAATATAATATTTTATATATTATATAGCAATATAATATTTTATATTATATGGCAATATAATATTTTATATTATATGGCAATATAATATTTTATATATTATATAGCAATATAATATTTTATATGTATATAATATATTATATGGCAATATAATATTTTATATTATATGGCAATATAATATTTTATATATTATATAGCAATATAATATTTTATATTATATGGCAATATAATATTTTATATTATATGGCAATATAATATTTTATATATTATATAGCAATATAATATTTTATATTATATGGCAATATAATATTTTATATTATATGGCAATATAATATTTTATATTATATGGCAATATAATATTTTATATATTATATAGCAATATAATATTTTATATGTATATAATATATTATATGGCAATATAATATTTTATATATTATATAGTAATATGATATTTATATATTATATAGCAATATAATATTTTATATATATATAATATATTACATGGCAATATATTTTCCTTTTTGGTAACTCAACTTCATGAATTTAACTGCAGTACTAGAGTGGCAACTAGGTCTCATCATTTTACTTTTCAAATTGCTAATTGCAGCCATACAATTTATGCTAATATTTTCTTCTCTCACACTTCTTACCTGTGGAGCTCTTTTCCAACTTCTTGATTTCCTGTCAACTATGTTCTTGAAAAATTTAAATTCAATGTCAATTGTCATCTTCTGTCTCCTTGAAGTCTGTTCTTTTATTGTCCTTTCTCCTCAATAATGTTTCCCAGATTCTTTCACTCTCAGTAACGCCTTACGTCTTAGTGGCTTTATTACCTTTCTTGAAATAAAAAAAAATGCTCTAACATTCTCCTTATCATTCTAGCAAGTTTTAGCAATGTTCTTGTTTGGACTCTTTGAATTCTTTTCCAATTTCCAGTAGTCCTAATCTTTTAATCAAAAGTAAATAAGAGAAAAATTTCATTAGAAACAAGGAAAAAAATTGACAGACTCCTATGTAAAATTTACTCTCCTATGTGGAATTGAATGCTAGACATGTGAAGTAGGTTGCTAAGAATACTATGGACTGAACATATAAGCAATGAGGAAGTTTTAAAGAAAACAGAAACTACCAGATGACTGATACATAAAATCAGAAAGATACAGGTGAAAATTTCTGAGATGCATAAAGTGGAAAGAAGAACTGGAGAATTTAACACTCACAAGACATAGTGAAAGCAGTAGAGGTGGGGAGAAAAGCATATAACCTACTTAATCAGTTTTTGCAACAAAATGGCAGAACAAGGTGAAAAGGAGCTAGTAATGGATCAAAAGTTACTTAGTGCAACAAAAAACAGGAAGTTGTGGAGAGCTATGATCATTCACATTCTGCACAGAAAAGTAGAGAAATGTATTGAGAAAGCTCTTTGAGGCTGTTCCAGATGTACCAGTCATAATAGGTATGACTGTCATCTTCAAATCTCAATTTTTTTCTTTTTTGGTATCCTGGGCATCTTTTAAGGTATTTTCCCAGCTTTTTACTATTTTTCAATTTGACTGTCATCTGACGGAATGGAAACCTTTCTAACTCATGTAGTTTGTTCTGATTTTGGTGTCCAATTCATAAGGATTTTTTTCTTTAGGTGTCTTCCCTTATTACTACTATTATTATTATTGTTGTTATTATTGAATTCATTTGGAAATGACCACTGCTGCCATCATCAGTCAGTACCTAGAAGGGTGACTGCTTGACAATACCAGGTACTGTAAGCTTGGATGTGCAGGTGGTGTAATGGATAATGGCTCAAAATTGTTAATCAGAGAGACGAGTTTCAATTCCAGTTGGGTTCGTTATATTCACTTATGAGCAAATACCCTTGGGAAAGGTATGAATCCACTTCTTCTCCCTTCAGCTATGGGTTAATTAGTAAGACTAAACCCATTATTATCTCCAAAAATAAAATAAAATTGCTTACAAAATATTTAGATTTTGACATTAAATAACTGATAGATGTGTTGATATGCCACTAAACAAAACCAACCAACTACAACTTTGTTTTTTTTTATGCCAGATTTTTCTTTCTTACTACTATTGTTACTAATATTATAACATTTCATTAGTAATGCAATTAGTATCTTTGTACAAGTGTTACTATTATTATTATTATTATTATTTCATACATTTACCAGTTCACACAAGATGACAAGTGGCCATCACTGAAACCTGAGTGACAGCAGGTCTTCTTAAATCTCCAACACCTTCCTCAGTATTATTACAGACCTCAACAATATACTGTTGTTTGTACAGTCTCAAATTATTTTTCATGTTTCCAATTTATCTAATCTTAATTCCAAAACTTTTGGCATGCTTCCAAGTGTGCATACTATTATGGGCATGACTAATTATTATTAGTATTGTCATTATTGTTTATTAGCAAATAACATCCATAATTTACAAGGGTATTTGAACAATGGCTACTGCTTGCCCTTTTTTTAATCTTTAATATTCAGCCTCTTCCCTGCAAAAACAACTTTATGTTACAAGTACATTGGACACAATGTAATACTTTGACAAATTTTTTATGAAAATTTTGTAGACCAATAAATATTCATTACCACTGATACAACTTTATTATTATTATTATTATTATTATTATTGTTATTATTATCATCATCATCACTACTACTAATAATAATGCTACTACTTTAAGGAGAAATGTTGAGGAAAGAAGGCTTTGAGAACTCAATACTAACAGGGCATATCAAAGACAAAATAAACAAAAAAAAGGCAATGGTTAACCTACAAATTAAGTTTGAGCAATAAATATAAAAATACAAAGAGTAGGGGGTCATAAAGGAGTAGTGATTAACATGTTAGTTTTATACACAATGAGTAAGGAGATTGGGGTTCAATCCTAATTGCTTGTTTCTAATAGGAAAGTTAATATTGTCCATCAAATATCTGAAAGAAAAGAAAGATGATCTAAATATTTCGTTATTGCTTATTTCAATATCGTCAGTGTCTAAAGTTTTGATTTTTATTCAAAAAACTGTTTTACAATTCTATGGAGATTAGCTAAAAATATTCAAATCAATTCTCTTTTGTTTCCAGACACGTATCCTCTCAATTTTTTAAGAATAACTAATTTTTCTCTTTCACTTTTAATCATATTCCTTCCCTGTTATTTGCCATATCTTCTTTTTTTTTCTCTCTCTCTTTCTTTCTTTCTCATGTTTTTCTGTCTTTCTTTTTCATTGTATCTTTATTTTTCTTTGTGTCATTCTTTTTTCCTTCTTTTTTTCTTTCATTTTTTTGTTTTTATTTCTTTTTTCTTTCTTTCTTTTTCTTGTGTCTTTCTTTCTTTTCCTAGTGTTGTTCTTCTTTTTCTTCATATCTTTCTTTCTTTCTTTTTCCTTTTTTCTTCCTCATTTCATATTTCTTTTCCTTGTATCATTCTTTTTTGTATTATCTTTCTTTTTTCTTTCTTTCTTTTTCATAGTTTGTTTCTTTTTCCTTCTATCTTTCTTTTTCTCCATGTCTTTCTTTTTTCTTTCTTTTTTCTCATGTCTTTCTGTTTCTTTCTCTTTCCTAATGTCTTTCTTTTTCCTTGTATCTTTCTTTTTCTTTCTTTCTTTCTTTCTTTCTTTCTTTCTTTCTTTCTTTCTTATTGTGCCTTTCTTTCTTTCTTTCTTTCTTTCTTTCTTTCTCCTTATTTTTTCCCTTGCATCTTTCTTTCTTTTTCCTAGTGTCTTTCTTTCTATTATTCTTCACCTGATATTCTGATTCATTTCAATATTTCTTCTGCTTCTTTTTCTCTCTCCTCATCTTGCACATCCTTATGTCAATGGCATCTTCTATCACGTTTTCCTATAATTTGATCAACAAGCCAGAGCAAAACAACACCTGACATTGAACAATTGACCCAATGACCTAGAGTCTAATAAGTTGCCACTATGCCCTCTTCATATGCTAATCAATTAAAAAAGAAAAAAAAAATGTCTACACGCTTAACAAATCAGATTAAAGAAGCTATGCCAAAATGAAATCTAAGCCATGCTGACCACTTTAATAAAAACAACACCAGTAAATTAAAGAGTCCTCTAAGAATATATACATATATATATATATATATATTAACTGCTATGATCTTCTGAAGTAGAGAAAAGAAAATTTGGCTTCTTATCTGAGCATATAATCAGATGACTTTTGTAAATTTCTGAATCAGACATGTTCTGTCTTAAGAGGACTTTATTGCTTTAAACAGAGAAAAGAATCAGATGTTAAATCATTATAAAAACTACAGACAAAAAAAAAAAAAGCACAGATAATATTGTAGTTTTATTTTATTATGTTATTGTTTCCTTATGTTATTTCTGTATTATCAGTAATATTAGTAGAGATAATTGTTTAAAAATAAAAGTCATTATGATTATAATCTCAATAATAGTTATAGTAATATCTCGCTCTCTACATCATTTACCTTCAAGATGTGAGAGATCATGGCTCTTCACAGCTTATTTTTTCATTCTTCTATTATACAAGAATGGATTAAAAAGTCTGCAGACTGAAATGTAATTTTAAATTTGATCTGAAATCTTCACTGTATAATTTTTAATCTGTGTGATCAATGTACCCAACTGGATTAAAAGTATTTTGAATGAATGAGATTATGTTAAAAAAATAAATATTTGATGTGTAAAATAAACACTTTCTTTCATTTTTAGATTTTTAAGACTTATTGATATACCTACATATGTGATTAATGGAGAATATTTGGATTAAACACACAGACAAGGAAAAAGATTGTGCTGAAAAATATTTGCTATGTGAAATAAATGTACCTTAATTTACAAATGAAAAGTTTTTGCTCACATATTTTGTGAAGACAAGGTCAGTATATTGAAATACTGAAACTGGAATCCAAGTTATGTGCAATGTGAAGACAAGGTCAGTATATTGAAATACTGAAACTGGAATCCAAGTTATGTGCAATGTGAAGACAAACTGGGAACAATAAAATCAAATCTTCATGCATATCCCACATTAGTCACAAGCAGACAAACAAAAGTTTATGCATTTATTAATTGTACATATCCTGAGAAAACTCCTGCTGTAAAGTTAGATTGTTAAGATTTCTAAAAACCTTGAATTGAACTAGTAAATTGAAAACTGAAGAGGCAAACAGAACATATCTTAGATGAAAAATCATGGACTTGGCTATGCAGAGGACATGTAATGAGTGATACAGAATCCTTCATCTTTACACTCCCAAACAAATACCACAAACTTTATCAAAGTGAACATTGTAGAACTTTTTTCTTTGTTTTACATTTAGATTCATCCTGTACAAAGCCCAGGGGTCACACAAAGTAGAGGGTTACATTAAGAGGCAGTTTATATGGATAAGAGGGGAAGATAATGTTTAACTCCAGACTTGAACAGGTCAAGATTGTAGTGATTGGGGAAACATCCTCTTGGTAGTCTGTTCCATGGAGCAGTGGTTTTCGAGAAGAAGCTGTTCAAATGACACTTACTTCTCACTGATTAAATACAAAGGGAATGTGGGTGGTTGGCTACAATATAAGTGGCATGGTGGGTCCTAGCCTTGAAGGTTAGGACTGGTGGAACCAAAGAATGTAGTTCATCTGAGCACTTTCCATGGAGGTAGCAAGAGAGCAGTGAGAGGCTTGCCACATCCTGCCTGTGGACTCGGAGATGCTTTTGAACTCAATTGAGACTGGAAAGTGTGAACTGAGCCGCTCCTGCCCAAATATGACAACAGTACTCCATGAACATGATAATTGTGCGTGTCATTATTGGGGCAATAAGAACATCTCAGAAGAGGCTAGGAAAGCATTAAGTAAGGAGAGAGTTCCACAAGCGAGAAGTGTGAGAAAAGAAACTGTTAGCATAAAACTTACACTTACATCTAGCAGCCATTGCAACTGTAAAATGAGGAGACCTTGTTGTCAATCTAGTACTGTGCTTAAATTCATAAAAGTCTAGGGAACCAAAGAGGAAAGTTCATCAGAACAATTACCATGAAAGTATTTATAGAAAAATCACAGGGAAGCTACATTAAGCCAAGATGCCATGTCAGGACCAATAACTTTGCAGATTCTTCTTTGGATTTTATCAAGAATCTCTAAATATATATCAGGAGCAACAGATCATATGTGGCAGCAATATTCAAAGCAAGGACGAATGGTAAACTTTTAAATATATTAAGATAGTGAGGAGGAGGAGGAGAAGAAGAACAATGACAACAACTACAATAACAGAAACAGCAAATAATAATAATAATAAAAATCTGCTGTGTAAGTTGGATTGTTGCATGGTTAGTGTTGTAGCATACCTATGGATGATAATGGGTATGTCCCCATTCACATAAATACAGTAGTAAATACTGTATGTTGGTTTGCAGTTGGAGATTTGTTTCCAGCTGAGCTGGTCAAACTCTCTGCCTCCGGGCAGAGAGGATCCCCAGATGAAGGGCAGATTCTGTCTCAGGAAACAGTTTCCTGACCCCGTTTTATACGGGGTCTACAGGGGATTTTTGGCTGAGCCTACGGGCTTGGATACCCCACATTAAATTAGTCCTTGTGCCGCATCTGACCATGTCAGGTGGTTGGTAGATATCCTGTAGTTGGAGATTCATTGTGGAATTCACTTGATTTACTTCTAGCAGTTGACTACATCTTCTATGTGCTGCTGGCGAATCTTATATGTGTTGTCCTTGTCCTAAGTGTTATCGTTCATTACCAACCTTTGTTTGATTATTCTATTCAGTAACCTTCCCTAGGTTACAACAGTTAGTACCCTGATTCAGATAAAAGCCAAGATTTTCAAGGAAGACAGGTAGACAGGCAAATCCTCCCATGTCTTCCTTTTGTCATACTTTGCTGAATTTAGTCAATACAAACAATAAGAATAAGAGAAGCTCTCCTTATTGAGTCATGTTGTTATGCATTTGCCATTGGCATCAGGGTTTACTGTCCTCACCCAGATAAAAATCAGGATTATGATGTTGATTTTCAAGGTAGGCAGGCAGGCCACTTAAGAAATTATCACAACAAAATCTTCCATTTTCCATTTAACCCTTTTTCTGATTTTTTTTTTTTTTTTTTTGCTGAATTTAGTCAATATAAATAAGTATAAAAACCTGTGGAAATTGTACTAGGAGTATGACTGTCATGCCTATAATTACTGGAGCACTGTGAACAACCCTATACCAACTGCAAAGAGACTAGAAGATTGGAATAACAAACTATTCAGATGAAAAACAGAAAAAAACCCAAAACAGAATAGGAAAGAGTGTTGAAAGAATGGGGGAGGTGGGGACTTGCTGTCACTTGATCTCCAATGTAAGCCACCAGTTATAATTGGTGTGAACACTCAAGAAGGATGATGTTAATAATAACTAATGGGAATCTGGCAGAAACTAATTTCATCCCTCTGCGGTAGTTTAAGTAATGTCATCAGTATATCCATTAATCTATTTGTATGAGAGTCCTCATCTTGGTTCTTATCTTCACAATATTTCGATTCAGATTAAGTGGCCTTCTTCAGGTGTCTCTCAACTTTGGTAACTTTCTAGGAATTTCAAAGGGAATCCTTTATTCAATACATGAAAAGAGTTTTTATTTCACTAGAAGATATCTCATATTACATTTATTTACCAACTGGATTAATATATAATCATGATAATTCCTTATTTAAATTTGCACAGAAATTATCATTATATCAGGTTTAAAAGATGAATACTATGCCAAACAAATGCAACAATTTGATCTTGAATTGTAAATTGTCTTTTGTAAAAAAAAAAAAAATAAAATAAACACTATAAAACAAGTCAGTATTTTTTCTGTACATTTTAGTTGTCTCTTTTATTTCATATTCCATTTACTTAACTAGTTTATAAAAATGCATTTCTGACTAAAACTTTTAACAAAAACAATTTATTGTGAAGTAAGTTGGCTCTTGTCAACAATTAATGTCATTTTATGATAACATCTCATTACCAAATAAATGCTGCTATTTACAAATTTAAGAATAATTTTTTTAATTTCTTTTACATTTTTTTTCATATCTGTCTTTACTCTCACTCTCCACTTCCTACCAATACGCTTTTTTTTACTTGTCTCTATTTCTACTCTTTTTCTGTCCATACCCTCCCCTATAAAATCTTTTACAAACTATGATCCCCCCCATCATCCTGCTAAAGCTAAAGCCATTTAGTGATACTATTTCTTCCATTACTATTGGTAGAACAGAATCAAACTTCTTTACTTACTATTTTTATTTATTTCTCCTTGTTTGTTTGTTTCTTTTGCATTATTTGTTTTTTCTTTCTTTCTCCTTGTTTGTTCCTTTCTTTCTCTTTGTTTCTTTTTTCCTTCTTTCTCCCTGTCTTTCTCCATGTTTGTTTGTTTCTTGATTTATCTCTTTCTCCTTGTTTCTTTTTATTTTCTTTCTCTTTGTTTGTTTCTTTCTTTCTTTCTCCTTGTGTCATTCTCCTTTTTTCTTTGTTTCTTTGTCAGTCTCTCACACTCTTCATTAACCAATTTCTTTCTCTTGTAAATGTTTTTTTTTGCACTTCATTATTTTATTTTTTCATTTTTTCTTCTTCAATTTCATTCACTTTTGCCTCATCTTTTCAATATATTCTTTGAATTATTTTCATTTATTTTCTCTCTTTTACTTCTTTATTAGTTATTCTTTGCAGTTGAAGATTTTCATTTTTCACTCTCTTGCAAATCTTATTCTTTTCTTCCCCTTTCGTTCATTATTTCATTTTTCTTATTCCTTTCATCATTCCTTTCTCTAGTAAATTAAAAAAATATGCATTTTTTTTCTCTCAGTATTCATTCCTTCCTATTTTCCTTTCATTTTTTTTGTTTTTCCACATTCAGTTCGTATTTATTTTTCTTCTTTTTTTTAATTTATTTTTTTCACACACAAGCCAATTCCTTTCCTTTCTTTTCGTCTCTCTAGTCTTTTTTTTTATGCATATTTTTCTTTTATATTCTTCTTTCTTTCATATAAATTAGATAACCTTTAATAAAGAAAGTCTTTAAGACTTTATCTAATTTTCCAAATCTCTTTCAACCATTTTCTCTTATTTCTTTATCAGCATGTCTCCTAATCAAACTATTTCATTACTTTCTCTCTCTCTCTCTCTCTTCCTCATTTGTTCTTTCTTACCTTCTTTTATAATAGGTTTGGTCTCCCATATCATGTTCTCATTAAGCATTATCCTTCATATTTAATTTATCTATTTTCTATGTACAACCCCACTCTCTATATAATTACTTTCTTTCTCTCTCTTACCTTATCAGTTTATCTCTCTCAGTCTCCACTTACCTAACTATCTATCTACCTTTCTTTCTTTCCTTCTTTCTTTCTTTCTTTCTTTTTCCTTGTATTTCTTTCTTTTTTCCTTGATTACTTTTTCTCTTTCTTTCTCTTCCCTAGGATCGTTCTTTATTTTTTCTTTCTTTTTTCCTGTATCTTTCTTTCTCTCTTTTCCCTAGTTTCTTTTTTCCTTATGTGTTTCTTTTTCCTTGTGTTTAGTTTTTCTTTCATTTTCTTTCTCTTTCTCTCTCTCTCTCTCTGTAGGTGTTTTCTTCCCTTTTTAAACTCATTCATAAACTGTGTTACACTTTCCTCTGTTTTACAAGCCTCAAACACTTTTCTTCTGTCTATTTATTAGGTTGGTGCAAAAATAATGACGTAACAATGTCGTTTTTTGACGTTAAAAAATACGTCAAAAAACGACATTATTACGTCATTATTTTTGCACCACCCTAATACTTTTTTATACTCCATGGTATAATTTCTTTTTTTTAAAATAATTTCCTCCTCCTCCTCTCACTCTTTATCTCCCTATCTCTATCTCCCATCATTCACTTTTTTCTTGTTTTTATTAATCATTAAGTTTTTTAGTCTCACACATCTCTTTTTTTTATTTTTCTTCCTTTCTCTCCTACATGTCCTTTTCACCTGTTCCATACTTTTTTTTCCCTTTTGTCATAATTTCATCTCTTCTCTGTCCCACAACACTAACAGTTAACTCAAGCCATTACAGTCCATGAATGTCCACACACACACAACTCTCAGCCACCCCCGCTCATCCTTTCTCTCTCTCTAGTTCTATATATCCTCCTCCACTGGTATTTTCCTCTCTCGCTCTCTGCTTGCTTGCAAGAATCACTCACAGACAATTCCTCCTGTACTTCAGCCATACGACGACGTCAGGTGGAAAGCGAAATAATTTCAACAAGAAGAACCATAACAACGAAAAGAAAAGGCAAATCGCCGTGTCTGGTGTTCACAAAACACCAAAACACAAGAAGAAGGATTCTGTTTTTACCATTCCTGTTACAACACTATGAGAAATCGGTTAATAATTCTTTCTAGTGTCATTATTTTGATAAGTACATCTTTCTTTATGTTGTTGTTTACACAGAAAATAGTTTTCAGTTTTGTTTTATGATTCAACAAACTTAAACTATGAATTATTTTTGCACGTTGAGGGGGTTGCTTCGTTTATTGAATTAAAAAAAGTTTTAAAACCCAACGTTGAACGATTCTAAGAAGAAGATTGTTGATTTCCTAAGAAATCTTTAAATTCCATGAAGGAACGGATTTAAAAAAGAAAGAAAGAAAGAAAAAGAACCAAACAAACTAAAAAGCACTTGGAAATAAGAAAAACAAAATGGGTAAGCAAGTTTTATTTTTTTCCATTTAATAATTAATTCCATTTTTTCCTGTCGGGTCGTTTCATATTGCGAAAATTAAAATTACTATTAAAAAATTGCTATTAATTATTAACAAAAATAAATAAATAGTTAAATTTAAATTAAGAAATAAAATTTAATTCTTGATCAAATTGAAGAAACATTAAAAAAAACTTGACTTGTGCTTTTAAAAACGGAATCACTTTTTAAGTTTACACGTAAATGACGTTTTTATTGAAATTAAATTCTTTATAAATTTTTTTAACGTGAAAAAGTGACTGTCATAAAAAGGTGGGGGCGATATATGTTCTTTTTGATTTGAGAAATCTTTTTTTCTGTGTGACTTTTGTAAGTGAAATTAATCTGGAAAGTCCATAGAGATATTTTTTTTAATGCTAAGCTTTGTCTGGTACAAGGCCAAAATAATGAGTTTCTCAGAGGAGGATCGAACTCAGCACGGGAGTTAATGATCTGCTGATTGATTAGTTTCCTAACTATTCCATCTTGAGACGGCCTGTGCGTGGACAATCATTATTAATTCCTTCTTTCAAGAAACTTAAAGCGGTGATTCATTAAACGTACGCCGAGAGCGCAATGTAGTGAGTTCAATCCTGATGACTTTTTAGTTTTTGGAGATAAGATGAAATTCATATAACTTTGTGTTGTTAAATCACATTAAAATATAAACTTTTAAAAGAGGAAAAAACTAATGTTGTAGTAAAGTGGGTTTTTTTTTGTTTTTTTTTTGTAAATTTGTCTGAGGTTATTCAAAATCAAGAAATAAATGGCCTGTGAATTTTTTTTCTTTCCTAGTTTATTTTTTTAAATAAAAAGTTCTTTTGACAAGTACTGTCTGCTGAGAATGAGTAAAAATAAAATTATAACACTGAAAAAAATTAAATAAATTTAGTTTTAGTTTGTGTAATTTTTTTTGCCCATAAGTAACTTTCTAACTTCGTTACATTCCTGCCTGGGGATGGGAGGAGTCTTTTTTTTCTTTTTTTGTACTTGGAAAATAATAACAAACTTTTTGTTTCAACTTTCACAAAGCTCAACCTACATATCTTTTTAGTGTTTTTTACACATTAAAAAACATTTTACTTTTTTGCTATCATTAAAAATAATTTTTTATAAAGTAATTTTCACATTTCTGAAAAAAAAAAACTGTATTTTATTTTTTTCTGCTTAAAAAATGAAAGACAACAAAAAAAAAATGAACAATCAACATTTAAAAATAAAATGAATTTTCTAAAAAATGTTTGTGATCCATGCCTGTCTCTTCGTCTTAAGTTTTTCATTTTTCTTTTGTATAACAAGGTCCTTGGTCCAAGGATTAGGAATAATTCCAAATTCCATCTCAAAATAAAAGCATTTTCTTCAGCGAAATTTAAAATAGTGGATTTTTATTTTTAGTGATTTTGTGCATGAAGCTTTTTTTTGAAATGAAAATTAAACTTGTTTGAATTTCCTTTGTCAACAACAAAATCATGAACATTTTTTTAAAAACTTTTTTAAAATTACAATAATGATCCTTCCTTCCTTTCTTTAAAATTTTTTTTGTTAAATTAAAGAATAAGTTTTCCAAACTAATGTCAGAAGATCATCTCTGGCATTCAATGTATAGACAGCGAGACAAGCCGACGAGGAAACACCAAAATTCAAAACTTACTCAAGAGTAAGACTTTCTTTTTTATCAAAAAGATGTTTTTTTTTCATATTGTTTTTAGTTTTTAAATATTGTATTAAAAACAAATAATTACTTATATTGTAAAAGAAACTTTTAATTTAAATATAACCTTTTTTTATTTAAAAAAAAAAAAAAAAAAAAAACCCAAAAAACAAAAAGGTAACGCTCATTTTAAATTTGACTTGATTCCGGGTATTTAAATGAAAAATAAAAGTAAAAAAAAAAAAAACTCTATCCAAAATAATGCGGATATAAACTAAAATAATTAATTAATGGAACTGTTGTAAAAAGAAAAGTCATTGACATTATGTTTCACTTCAGTTGTTGACCCTTGGCCTTAAATGATGTTAAAATTAAACTTAAAGGCTTAAGTAAAAAAAAGAAAAAGAAAATCGTTTTTTAATTTATTGAAATTTAGGGTTTTTTTTAAATCAAAATTTAAATTATTTATTTTTAAAATTTGAATTAAATTTGAATTACAATAATTAATACATTTTAATTAATGTTTTTTTTTAACTTAGAAAAATTCAGTCTTTTGTTTGTCCTTTTTATGTTCAATTGGAAAAATCAATTTTTCTGTGTTTTTGTTCCATTTTGAAAAAAAAAATCCGTCAAAGTGGCTTTTTATGAGATAGCCAAGTAAAAAAAAATAATAAAAAATATCAGGACGTTTTTGTTTTAGAAACTGATCACGTGTTGGGCAAGTCTTCATAAAATAAAAAAAAATTCCAAACTCTAACGAACCTCCTTTATTGTAAGTTAGTTTGTTTTATTATTATTATTATTATTATTATTCATTGTCGCTTTTTTGGTTAATGATAAATTCGCTTAAAAAAACTTAAAACTTGTCGATGCTGCTTCTCTAAAATAGACAGGACGACTATTATTGCATAATCAATATTTTTCTTCCTTCACCGATATCTCTGTAGGCCAAAACTAGAATAACTAACAAAGGCATTTCTTCAGTCACAGTGGGATAAAATGAAGACAAGGTGCCAATTTTAAAAAAAAGAAAGAAATGGGGACGTTATGTAATTAAAGGCATTTGGTGCTTAACAAGTAACAAAAAAAAAGTAAAGTATTATCACAGAATGTGGTAAATAATTTTTTTTTTTTAATTGAGTTTTAATGGTAACACGAGGAACCATTCAATATTTATCGACCAAGGAGTCAATGCTATTTTCGGTTGAAATTTATGAAATCATTCTCTTTCGTTTTTAGGAAAATAGGGTTCTCAAGTCCACTAGTTATTAAATTGCTCTTTCCCGTACTGATTGGGGTTTCCTTCCTATCATTAAAGTAGTGTGGAACATCATTGTCATTATTTTCTCTTGCATATACTATCCATTTTAGTTGTTGCTACTGTTGAAGATCTCAAGTGATGTGGTTTATATTATCTGCTACAGTTCTTTGTGATTCTTTATTGCCAATCCCTAAAGTTTGAAGGAGGGTGGTCCTCATTGAGGCCTACAAGCTTCATTCGCTTGAAGCCATTTTTTAACCATTGATCTGAGAAAGTGATTGTATACATTTGCATCTTTTGATATTTCTCAACATGTTTGGCATCCTGCATGACTTTCATATGAAAGTCTTGATCTGACAAAAGCTATTTAATGATATGGTTCAAGTTTTTAGGTTAATGTTTTGGTTTCAATGCAGTTTACCTATTCTTTTTTTTATTATTTTATTTACATGCAGAGTATTGTCCTCATATTTGCTATCACATTGTTTCAACCATTGTGTCCTCTGTAATGATATCGGTGTCAGCTGATATCTTGTTAAATGGAAAACAGCTACCATAAAAAAGATTTGGACATTTATTTTTCCTGATGATTATCAGTTAAGTAAAGTGAACTTCAAAAGTATCATGGTATGTGGCTTGGACAAAGACAGTCACTGAATGAAGATAAATTACTTTATTAGACAAAGATGACAAGACAATGCTCTCTATAAGACAGTTGTCACTACCAGCAAAAAAGACAGTGAGAAGAAGATCACCTTGAGAGCAATGTGAAAGGGAAGATGCCCATTAGACTGTTCATCTCCCTCCTCCTCACCTATGCTTCATCTCTATTTCGCTTGCCTATAGCAATAAGTTACAACCCAAGAATAACATCTACTTACTGCTACAAACTCTAATCGTTTTAATTCATGATCTGACTGAAGGGTTATTTTTAAGCCACAAGCATTTGACTGGAAGGAGCTGTATCCTGAGAACAATTCAGGTGCCTGGTCTGAACTGCAACATTACACCTCCAACCTTCATTAGGTGTATGTCAATCCAGGTAATCTACAGGGAATTTCAAACTGAATGCTTTATTTAATTTATGGGGGTAGTCTGTTCTTGTTCCACTGGGCCTGTCTAGAGATATCTCATCTAGTTCTTATTTTAGTACCAGCTCAGTTATTGCTAACTCCATTTCCACTGAGTCCATGTACACACAGCATGATATTGAATCGACAATTACTATCGTATAAGTACAGTGTGTCCTTGAAATCAGTGGAAATAAGGTGAGAACTAACTGAGCAGTATTGCATAAGAGCTAGACAGCATATCCATAGATGTTGATAGTGAACAAGAACACCCTCCCCTCCGATGAAATAAAGGGTTTGAGTTCAAAATTCCTGAAGGTTACCCAGATCAAACATCTGATAAAGGTCAGAGGGCACAACAACAAAAATGTTCTGATAACAACAATAAAAATAGGGACAATGGTCTTTGTCTAAATAATGTATATATTAGTCAGAAGGTATTTTTTTTTTTTTTTTTTTTTTTTTTTTTTTTTTGCATTTCACCCCAAGCAAGGTAATAAAGTCATGATGAGGCAAGCGTTTACTGAGTATAAAAGGATATGAGAAAAAGAAAAACTTAAGGAGCGAGAACAATAAAAGAACAGGATTTTTAAATGGCATCATTGACATTGCATTTAAATTTTGGGAGATCAAAGTTGACTAGAAAGCAAGGAGTGAGAAATGCAAGAGAAGAAACTGTTAGCGTAGAACTTATGGTTCCATGTAGCCATTTCAACTGTAAGATAAGACCTTGCCACCAATCTAGTACTATGATCAAATTCATAAAATCAAGGTACCAAAGACAAAAGCTCATGAGAACAATTACCATGAAAATATTTGTAGAAAAGGTACAGGGAAGTTAAGTTACAGCCGTGGGAAAGTGATTTAAGCTGAGATACAAGGCTATGTTATTTTTTTATCAAAACCTCACCTCTTATTGCACATGTATTTGGCTGTGATTCATGTGCCTGGTATACCTTTATCAGCTTGTCTGTCATGATAGGTAGACTGGATATTATATATTCATAACTCAGTGCTAAAATCTTTTCATCCAGAATAATGAAAAAAATAAGTTGCCTGTTGATTGATTTTGTTTAGCAGCATATCAACCTCTATGGGTTAATTATTTAATACTGAAATCTAAATATTTTAAATACAGTTTTATGGCTTCAAGTACAGACAAAATTTATTGTTGGTCATTTTTCTATAAAATGTATTCTTGGTAATTCTATTATAAAATGTATTGTTGGTCATTTTGCTTTAAAAATGTATTGTTGATAATTTTACTATAAATAGGTATTGTTGGTATTTTTTTTAATATAAAAATGTATTTTAATATTTTCATAGTGTTTGGTTTTTGTTTGTGGGGTTCACTATTTGCCCATAACTGGAACATTAACAGGTGCTACCACCCAAGACTCAAGGTGGACCTAGGAACAACAGCAATTAAGAAGTGGTTCCATACTCCTCAAAACCTCCAATCTCCCAAACAGAGGCCTTACTGCAGGGTGTAGTTTATCATCATGCCCAGGACTATTGCCTGTTGGTGAAAATGTCAAGCATTAAACATGATATAAATGAAGTAATAATTTTAACTGAGAATAAATAAAAAAAAAAAATACTCCTAAATTTTAGTTCTTGATTTCAAATACTTCAACCATCCACTGGTGTCAGGAAAATCCCCAATTAATGGATTTATTACATGTTCTGAGTCTTACAGACAGAAATGACATTCTATGAGATTAGCATTTTCTAGAAGAACTCTAATCTTATGCCATACTTTTTAAAAAGAAATATTTTTACTTGGATAAGGAGAAATATATATCAAATTTATTGTTTATTTTGCAAAGGATTATTAATTCTAGGAGTCTTTTCACTCCAGATTAGAGGAATCCTTGCCTGATTGACCATTCCTTTAGGTGTGTATCCATACTCACCACACTTGGCCAAATGTGGGTGGGTGAGGCTATTTAAACTATAGTTGGGTTGGATGGCCATAGACTCTGAGGAGTTCATCTGCCCTTTAATAGCTCTTGTTTTTTGTGCTGCTGGGGTCCCGTTTACCCTCAGATCAGTGTCTGGTGGGGGAGCTGGTTTTGTCACTGACCACTCAGGTTTTGAAATCAAAATTTTCCTTTTTCCTAGAAAAGTTGCTACCCAAGGCCATAGGACCAAGTCTATCCTGTTATTTAGCCATAGCCATAGGGGGAGGATTCCTACCCATTCCCAAGGGTATTTAATTGTAAGTGAATGTAATAAACTTGACTGGAATTTGAGCTCAGTTCTCTACTTCCTCAATCCAAGCCAGTAGCCATTATTATTCCAAAGGTTTACTGGCCGAAATTGAAAATAAAAAGAATAAATTTCATTTTTATTAATTTAGTCTTTGATAATTGTTAAATTAATAAAACCATAAAAAAAAAAATCTTGCATTTCTCACCCATTTTTTTTTTTTTTTTTTTTTTTTTTTTTACAAATCGAGCTTAAGGAGCTCAATGCCTATTAACATTTATCATGGATATATATTTAACTTGACATTCTTCCTAATTCTATTTTTTCATGGGTTTTAATGAAATAATCAATTTTACTGATTATTTCATTCAAAATTTTGTCGGATTTTATTGTGCAAGCCAATGTTTTCACAAAAATGGTACAATTTTCAGAATATACTTGTAGGATAAATACATTTTGGGAATTTTTACTTACGATATTGTTTTTATTAGAAATAATTACAATAACTTATTTGGTAGTATGTGATTTTTATTATATGAACAAAATGCAATATAACTTTTTATTTATGAATAAATCCCAAAGAAATATATTTGATTAAGACAATACATATTGATTTTGGCTCCTTGACATTCCATAACCTTCTTTAACCTTTATCACTATGTTTGAGACTTCATTTGTTGTACGAAAAGTTTATCCTGCTACTGAAGGTTATTTTGATCCCTGAACAATAGTGTTTGAATTTCACAGTTGTGTTGTCATATCCTTCTATGGCAACAGAAAACAACTTTGAGTGAAATTAACAATAAGGTTACTGCAAGTGAGAGGCCTTGAAAAAGAATGCAATGGAAAGGGAAGTAATATTAATAATGCAGAATGTTAATTAATTTATTGATATTTAATTCTTCAGTTATAATTTTAAACGTTTTACTTGCCAAAGTTTTTGGCGATTCTCAACTTCTTTGATTATATCCAATTTTCAACTCTCTTGTAATGATGGACCACAAATTTTGCACTGAATTAATATCTGGAGTGGCTGGATAATGTACCATTAATTTATGGCCCTTGAAACCATTTTTGGCAAGGTGGGCAATAATCACATTTACAGTATGTTAAGGAGCTAAAAGAGTATTTTTTTTTTTTTTTTTTCAGTCTTTTATGAATATGTTCTTTAGCTCAAAACTCCTTGGTTGTGACTTATTCAAAATATGTTGACTATTTCCTTAAAGGTAATAGTTTGGTTACTTTCATGTCTTTAGGCAATGTTCGTAATATTCTGCATCTTTATTTACACTTGATTCTTAAAATATTTTCTTGCCAGTCAATCCACTTTTCTTTCTTGTTGCTGTGTATTTTTTGTATGACATTCTCAAAACCAGTTTTATTTTTCTTCTTGCTAATCTTTTCAATTTTCTTGGTTCATTATTCTATAATCTCATCAACTTTTTTGAAATTTCCAATATTTTTTTTTTATCACTCAATAAATTTACAATATCTTGTTTTTCTACAGATTAGACCTTCCTTACGACTCATGGCAATCTGGAATTGAAAATTATCAACTTCCTAATATTGTATATTTATTAATAATATGATGAAAAATCTTTCAGTTTTTTGCATGACTCGCCTCTTTTAGTGATGAGGTGTGGACGTTTTTCAGTAAACATTTAATGGTTCCTGCTACATTTGTCCTGCTAAAGATATTTGCTGGCCTCATGTGATTCTAGGTGGAAATAAGAAAAAAACATGATTTTTAAGAAACGATGCATGTATTAACAAAAAGAAATTACATTAATTAATGTGTACACAGTTGAATGGAAAGGAAAAGACATTAAAAACATAGCTACAGTGTAACTCGGATATGAGAAACCCGGATATAAGAAAGATTTTCTCTGGTCCCAAATTAGAGCCATGCTAGTCTAAACAAAATAGACCAAACCCGGATATAAGTGACTTCTTCTCCGGTCCTGACAACTCTCTTATATCCGGGTTACACTGTATTAAGAATGTGTGTGTGTGTGTGTGTGTGTGATACAAGTTTGTGTGTGTATGAGATTTCTGTCACTAGTGAACTGGGGAAATGAACGTGTCCCAGCAAGGACACTTTACCTATGTGTTGCTACATCTTGGAGGAAGAAATAGAATGGATATGATTGTCCATTTATTAATTTAAACAGTTCCACCTAATGGGCGTTTAGTGCAGCCAAATAGAATAACCGACAAGTTGTATAAAATCTAATGTCACCACATAGGTTATTGTAAATACTAATAAAAACAGATATGATAAGCTAAAATTCACATTGTATATTTATCATGTAAATATAAGTATATTCTAGAACTTTTATCAATTTAAGTTTTTTAATATCGATTTTATTGTGAAATCATTGACTTGCATGATTAAGTCTAACAAAGGGTTAGTTATGTATAAGTAAAATCTAGGTTCTCCCTTATCAAGTGAGAAAGTTAAAACAGTAAAATTTATCAAATATAAGAAGCTGTCAATTTAAAATGAAAACTGACTTTTAATAAGTGAAAAATAAAATATTCAATTTAAAAAGAAATTCTACTTTGAAATTAACAAGACATTGATTGTCTTCATTTTTCTACCCACCTCATAGATACTTGTTTGAACAGATGCCCCCCAGCCTTTTTTTTTTTTTTTTTTTTTTTTTTTAAATGGTGTATATTATGTCTACCGGTCTGTGTATTTGAGAAAACTTTTAAAAAAATGCCCTCTCCGTAAGGGTGCAAACTTGCAAACCTTTTGCATTAGAAATCACTATTTAATCCAAGTTTCTAGAGTTTGCAGGACGGTAAATGTAATGCATGTTGTTTTAAAAAATAGGTTGTCAATTCAAATGCTGTATGACAAATATTTAAAGTAATAAAAAATATCTGATTAAAGATAAATCCTGATCAAACTGAATTCATAAATAATTTCATTAGTCACACTACTACATGCCTATCCAGACAACTTACACTACACCTATTTGACCACAGCTCTATTAGAACCCATTTAAACCAGCACACACAAACTTACCAGACTGTTTGTATTTTCTACTAGTATGTTTTGAAACCATTCAAAACATACTAGTAGAAAATACAAACATAATAACCTCATCCACATGTAAAAAATAAAAAAATATTAAAAATGATGGAAGCTTTAATAATAAAAAAGAAAAAGCCAACACTCAATAATATTAACTGTGAACATGGCCACAATGTGCTGGCTGTGTTTGAAAAATAAAACATCCCTATAACTCTAGAAACATACACACAACCCACACACCCAATTAAAAAGCAAAAATAAAATCATCCTTGATAATTGCTAAAAGTATAGCTGAAAGTGCTTGAAATTACAGAACATTTGGGCAGTTTCTACACATTCTATGTCCAGAAAAGAAAACACTTGTTTGAACACAAGAAAAATTAAATGAAAAGCTTAATCGCAGTACCTTGTCTGCTGTCTTTAATGAAATATGTATAAATGAAGGATTGTTGCCTAAATATACTATATAATAATAATAATAAAGTGCTACCCAAAAGTTTATGAAATTTCAACACCAAATGCAAATTGAATTTAGTATGGAGTTTTCCACTAGCTTTTGTTAAAATTGGTAGATGAAAATGTTCAGAAGCTGTTGATCGCATAAAGTCAAAAATCATCATAACCAACCTTTTTGAAAAGACTCATCTTTTTCAAATTGTTGATGACACTAAATTATATATTCTCTCCCAGAAATTGTAAGTATGATCGCAGCATAGTTGGGGTATAAACCATGGTTGGGCTTTCTAGTTTTTGCAGAAACACGGATGTGCCTGAGCAGCCGTCTGCAAACAGGGATTAGCTGGGCATCCTAGCAGATAGGTGTACTTGAAAGCAAGTCAGCTATTACACACATGCACAACCAAGTATAATTTCTGCTATTTATTATTCCTGCTATAGCAGATAAAGTAACCAATGACAACATTCTATGAATTTTTTTTAATTTACCAATCTAAAAATGGTATCTTAAATATTTATTGGTACATCAATAAGTCTTTAGTCTCATGATGAACAAAATATTTTTATACAAAAAAAATGTTGATTTAATTTTTTTTTTTTTTTTTTTTTATGTAATCCATTTGTCAATGCTCTTAGTTCAGTGGTGAATATTAATAGCA
The DNA here is from genome assembly GCA_963932145.1 of Acanthosepion lycidas. Taxonomy (NCBI): domain Eukaryota; kingdom Metazoa; phylum Mollusca; class Cephalopoda; order Sepiida; family Sepiidae; genus Acanthosepion; species Acanthosepion lycidas. The sequence continues at coordinate 128,969,099 of OZ010579.1, read as the reverse complement.
TTGGATATTATACAATGAAAATTTCAGATCAGAATTCAGCTGATAACTACATGCCAGATTTCAGGCTTATTGATTCACCTTCATATTGTATATAAATATTGCAATTGAAACCTTAAATGGTTATGGTGAGATTAGTTGTTTCCTCATAAGGAAATATTCGGCAATCAAAAATAGAACAGTTTACATTAGTGTCAATTGAAATTCATTAAATCTTTCTCTTAAAACAGTTTTTCAGGAAAATAGTCTTCTGAAGTTCACTGTTATTGCTCTTTCTCAAATTGATGGGGCTTTCTTACCTAACCTTTTGTTTAAGGTAGTGTGGAACGTCAACATCTTAAGTCATTTTTATCTCTTTGAGTTGCATGTGGTACCAATATTAGTTGTGAGTTTTTGCTGCTGTTGAAAATCCACAAGTGATATGGTTTCTGTTATTTTGTAAAGTTCTTTGTGATTCTTTAGCACCAGTCTGTGAGGTATGGCAAAAGACAGGCCTCTCCAAGATCCACTTGAAGCCATTTTTTAATCATTGACCTGAGAAAATGGCTTAGTGATGTAATTTAATACCCATTAGACATTAAATTATCAAATATCTCCAATCTTAAAAGAAATGCTCCTTTTTCCAAGCCAGCATACATGAATATAGCAATTTTAAAAAATTAAGAGAAAACAGTTAACTCAAGACCTTCTATTATTTAAAATACATTTATAAATAATTTATCAAATTAAAATAATAATGATTAAAATACATATATAAACAAATCGGAAAATAAAATTCAGCATTTACTTTAGTTTATCAGGAATTGAATTACATCACTGAGCATCCTCTATAGTTGACTTACACTGCTTTAAGAATATTTTTAGCATTCTTAAATTTAAAAATTTTGAAAACTTACTACTTTTTATAAATATATTTAGCAAAATAAAATCCATATATTTACCTTGAAGTCCCTCAAGACACAGAATGAGTTGGTAAGAAAAAATTTGTTTCCTATAATTATGTGATAGGATGAAAAATTTTCTAAATATAAACATTTAATTCACATGCAGAAATATTCCAATTTCCTGTTTCTTAATACTTTGCTTAGCTTTTGGAAGGCATTTTTAATTATTCCAACGTGCCTTCTGTAATGTGTTAAAAAAACTCTTAGGTCGTTGAATTTTGTTAGTATCAAAGAAAAAATGTGCTGAACCTTCTATGTAATATTAATCCTCCTATGAGGCAGTGAATACTGGACAATTTCTTCATAGACAAAGTGAAGAAATCTGGAAATGGTTGTGGGTCTACAGAAGGATGCTGGGAATGCCATTGATTGAATAATGAGAAAGTTTTAATAAAAATAGAAACAAAAATGGTGCTTGTACTTAGAATGAGACGGTTAAAACTTTTTTGACACGTAATGAGGAAAGAAGCCTTGGAGAATTTGCCACTCACAGGACATCTTGAAAGCAAGAGGGTCAGAAAGAAATAGCAAATAATTTATCTAATGAGCTTGTGTAAATGGATGACAGAACAGGTATTCAGAGGGATAAGAAAGCAAATGTTGATTAGTTACAAAAGACAGTAAGTTGAAGGGACACAGCCCATGAAAGATTTCAATATAACTTATTTATCTGCCAACAGATTTCTATTTTTTTTTCTTTTTAAGCATAGTAATTATGTGTTCAATCTTTTGGCTGGGTAGTACAGTTACACTCGGACTTGATTGGAAAAAGGATGAGCAATTATAATTGAACAATTAACAATTAGGCAAGATATCCCAAGCAAGACAGTAAAACCACTAAGATACAAACAGTTACTGTGTTTGAAAGAATTAGAAAAACAGAAGCATTATTGAGAAGCAAGAATAATAGAAGAGGATATTTGTAAAATTACAAAATTATGACAAAGAACAATAGAAGAGTAATCAGGAAGACAGAAGATAACGATTGACATTGCATTTAAATTTTTTACGATCAAAGTTGGCCAGAAAGCATAGAGCTGGAAGAGAGTCCCACAAGATTGATAGAGGCCTGAAGAAGGTTGAAAGTGTCGTGTTATCTCCTCTTAATGATTTGAAACCACTACCAGGAGGTGCTCTCTGGCACTATAAATACTGTTTGATATTTTTTTCTCACTCTCTTCTTACCTTATCTGCTTATTTGTCAACATGTAAATCCCTCACAGAGAACATGCTTCCCTTTGGGAAACGAACGAACTAACCACACAGTATTAACTCCTTTCCTCACTTGGACAAGATGTGACACAAGGTCATTTTTTAGGTGGAGACCCGAGCATGTACACTTGGGACAAGGACAAAAATTGCCCACAACCCCTGCAACCATTGGTTGCACTCGCCTCAGTGCGAGTACCGATCCCTTCCTCTGGTGCAATGGGAGGGCGCAGCCTCAGGCAGCTGTTCCCCAGGGCTGGACACCTTTCAGTATAATTTTCTCAGTTGCCTCTCTGTCCTTTGACAGAGATGCACCTGAGTGCACTCTGACCAAAGACAGACGCAACTGAGAGATGATAAGTAAACATAATCTTACTCAAAAAAGAGTAAGGTACACACCACACATACACAATGCACACACATATATGCACATTCACTCACTTTGCATGCTTTGAATTCAAACGGTTTTCATATTCTTTTGTTACACACATCATTGTCTTTGTCACTTATATACCTTTTTATTGTTAATACATTATCATTTGTTTGTACATATATATTGGTTCTTGTTGTTTCCTTGTCTTTCTTTACTTGCACTCACATCCTGAGTTTGTCATTTCATTGTGGGTATTTCAGGAGACAGCGTGTTATTTCTCTACTCAAACGCTGATGTTACTAATGCTCGCAACAAGTTGGAAGCACATAACTGGTCCGCAACAAAAGACACAATGGCCAAATCATTGTGATAGTAACAAAGATGAGGACATTAGTCTGACTGTAAATAATGTGAATATTGCCAACAAATATTCAAGAAAATTAGCAAAATTACTAAAGCTGACAATTTTAATTTTTGTCTTATTTCATTGAGAGCTTTTTCTGTTTCTATTGCTAATTAAGCATTAATTTTTCTTTTTATATTCATTTTTTTCCTTTGACTGGAGTTTTCATTCATTGTCTTCAGCTTAAGTGGGTTTCATTTTGTTTATGTTAAAAAAAATCTAATTTAAAATCAGATTAATCATCCGACACTTTCTTTTCTCTGCCTTTCAATGCTTTGCTTTTTACAAGACAGTAACTTTTCTTTTCTTTAGTCATCATTATGCTACCTTCAAAAATTTATCATACAATTTTTTTTTTTACATCACAGTTTCATTATATCTGCTTAATTTCTTTTCCTTTATGTATAATTATTGATTCTTGAGGTATTATCATCATTTAAAGATTGGGCTGGCAATTTCCTTGTGATGATACTAACAGTTTAAAAAAAAAAAAAGTCACTAGGTAATTATTCTTGTCCGATTCTTACATAAGGATTTGAATGCTGTGATGTTGAAAGTAGTCAAGTTTAAATTCCAGCTGAGGTCATTGCATTCACTTTCTCACATACCATTGAAAAGATATGAATCTGTGTCGTCTTCTAGCTAGAGGTTAATAGCACAACTCTCTAGCCTTGGTTGGCAACCAGTCTAGGAGGTAGACAACTCTGAATTCAAAACTGTTTGGACATGGAACTGGCAACTTCGGTCCATAAAAAAAGTTCCTTGTTTGTTAAGATGAAAAGAAATTTGATTTCCTTGTGTATATGTGTGAGAAAAAAGAAGCAAGGGAGAAAGTGAGGAGGAAGTGTGCATGTACCACATAGCTTGGTGAGAAAGATGCATTGAATGAGTAAGGGAATCTCTGTTAAGCCATGGTGTTGTGAATATGCTGCAGTATATTGTCACATCTTCTCCTTTCTGCTTTTGTCTGACTAGAGACTTTTTTTTAAAATACTCTTCAAAGGGATCATGAAGCATTTTTTTTTTTTATTATTGTCGGCCAGAATGCGACTCATTGGTTGAAAAATGTTAAATATTTATTTTCAAAAGATTTATTAATTAGAAGGAGGTGTAAATCCACCAATCAGGAACCATTTTTTACCATTTTATGTTTGACCACCTTGGAGTTTATTTCCATCTTCACTATATGTATGTATGCAATTTTTTTTTTTTCTTTTCTCAAAACATGTTTGATAAATAATATCAACAAGTTCTGTCTATTAATATTTTTATTTCATTTTTCAAATTTTTGAATTACTTATTTTGTTATCAGTAAATTTGCCGAAGTTTATATTTTATTTTATTTTATATATATATATATTTTTTTTTTTCTGAGCACTTTGAAATGATACTACATAGTTTTTCAATGATTCTTCTGTCTATATTTATGCAACTTTTTTTTTTTTTTTTTTTTTTTTTTTAATTCTAAAAAATAAAATAAATATGAACTTTGGTAGATTTTAGTAAATTTACCAATTTGAAAATTTAATAAAAAAAATTGATAGACTGAACTTGTTATAATTATTTAACAAAGCATGTTTGAAAGAATTATCGTTGCTGAAATACACCTTATTTAGAATATCTACCTAGCTATCTGTCTATCGCAGTCTGTAGCTATATATATATATATATATGTGTGTGTGTGTATACAGGTTGTGATGGGTAAATTGTCTCAATTTTATATTTTAATTTTGCACATGCATGTTGTTTGTTTTTGATTTTGTCAACTGCACAGTATAATAGGGTCAGTTGGGCACTGTGAGAAAAAGAGTACCATGATGGAATTCACTCTGACAGAAATTTGGAAATGGCATACTCTACTGCTTGGAACTCATGCCAGAAGCTCAAATACAATCCTTACAGTGTGTTTGGATGTCGGGACAGTGTGAGAGGATTCAGAAAGAGTTGGATGAGTCTAATGGCAATTGCAAAGGTGTTTCAAGTGATCACTATTGATGGTGATGTTATGCCTCTATTCATCTTCCCAATGGGCCTCAAATACAACACTTAGGCTTACATACAGTGCCTTGAGGAGGTAGTGCTGCCCTGGGTCAAGAGGGTGGCTGTTGGAAGACCCTATGTCTGGCAACAGGATTCTGTACTATGTCACACAAGCAGGAGAATCCATTCATGGCTGTCAGACAATTTCTGAGACCATATTACCCCTTACATCTGGCCATTGATCTCCCCAGACTGCAATTCCCTTCATTATTATGTGTGGGGTGCAGTTGAGTGAGAGGCCAACAAAACTTGTATCACCAAAGATGAACTGAATGCAAGGGTTATGGCAGCATTCACCAGCTTAAACAAGGAGACTCTCCAGAAGAGTTACAGGAGATTCTGAAGTTGTCTGGAGGCTGTGGTTGAGGACAATGGCGATTTTATTGAATAAGTTTACTCTTTAGTACTTCAAGATATTTTTTGTGTAATTTTGGTAAATATATCTGTTAAAATTAGATTTCAGAGTCATTTTCATTTTTATGTAATTTAGGCAACAATACATCAATCACACCATCTAATATATATATATATATATATATATATATATATATATATATAGAGAGAGAGAGAGACACACACAGACAGACACATATTGGGCATAGGGACTTATAGGGACTTTTAACCAGAAATACAAGTTTATACTACAGGTCACCTCCTTCTCTTCTTTTAGTCCCATAAACCACTTAGGAGTATCAGACTGGATTTCTCAACAGCAAAAGGTCTTGGTGCTTTAGTTTCCATAGTAAATGAGGTTTTACAGGATGAAGTTGCTAGTCCCATGTCCAAGCAGTTTTGTACAGAGTTTTTGCTTTCAGTAACTGATATTCTCAAGTGGTCCCCAATCTGTGTACTAACTGGATTCAACTGTTTAATTTCAGTGATAAAAGAACCAGAATTTTAGTGTGATTTGATCATACGCAGTCATGCTTTATCGGACGAAGACCTTCCTATGGTTGTCATGCATGATGGTAAAGTCATTTCAAAATATCTAAACTGCCAGTTGTGTAAAACTGCTTAATCTAACATCAATGGTCAACAAAAGGCTTTATGTGAGTGAAGCCTGAGGTTTTTGTCAAAGATCATCATCCTTTGAACATTGTTTGCAATTCTATACTGCTAGCTCACAAAGACCTGTACCAAATAACAGAAACTACATCACTTGAGGAATTTCAACAGCAGCAACAACTAAAATGGGTAGCACATGTAACTTGAGGAACCTATTTTCCTGGAAAATTGTTTTAAGAGAATTTTATAATTTTCAATGGAAAACAATACTGTCCGCTCAGTCGATGGATACCAAGTGTTTCCTTGGAGGCTAAAATTAGTGTTACGATATACAGATCAATGTAACATAAACAAAATGGAACAATAGCCTAGTGGATAAAAAAAATTGGTTGTTGACGTAGTAATAATGAGTTCAATCCCTGAGTAGGAAAGTACAGACTCGGTGGAAGTATGACTAACAATAACTGAACAGTATTAAATAATGATGAAATGAGGTATTGCTACATATGAATGAGAACAATTTACCCTGTAGATTGAATAAAGGGTTCAGTTCAAAATAGATTGATGACTACTTAGATTGAACAACACTGGAAGAAGGCTGGAAGGCACTATGTTTGAAAAGTTTGTGATAATAACAACAAAAATGAGGAGATTAGGCCTACTAGAAAGAAACGAAAAAAATAAAGAAGGAAAATGGTTCTTGTTAATGTAATAATTGTGCTAAAAAATATTTGTTTAAATTCAGACTACTGTTTTTATAAGAAAAGAACAAGTATGTTTTTGGAATGTAGGAAACCATATTCATGATGGATTGGTTGAAATAAAGTGACTGCTAAATCTGAAAGAGAAGTCTGTTAACCACTGTATTTGGTTTAGAGCTCCTTAGCAGTAAAAGTAAAAGAAAAAAAGAAAATGGAACCTAATGAAATGGTTTACAATCAGCAAGTTTTTATATGCAGTCAAACATTAGCCGAAATCATTTCATGCATGTTTAACTTTGGACTGTCAAAACTTCCTAAAAGCTTTTGATGAGTCGCACAGGATGTTGAGTTCTGATTTGTAGTAAGGTTATAATGTTGTTGGCCTCTGAGGTGAAGAAATACTAATGCAAGAAAACATAGTACAAATTCAGTGGCTGCTTCAATTGCTGCCTTCCAGAAACACAGCAGTTATGAACAAATCTTTCTATTTCTACAGCTCTTTATTCCTTTATTCAGTATATTGTCAAGGTGATCTGGAATTGTCTGGGATAAAATAACTTCAGAAATGGACTGATACTGACATTTTCAGTTTGATATATCAATTTATGCTCAAAAGTAAATTTATCTTTAAATCATAAGTTAATGATTTATAAAAAAAAATGTAATAAAAAATCAAATAGTAATTTAAAAAGAATCCAAAATTAATTTTTCTTTTAAAAGAATCAAAATTAATTTGAAAAAAATCAATCTGTTTTTTTCTTTTTTCCACAAGTAAAAGGTGTGTTTTATTTACTTATTTTTTATTATATTTACTAAGATGTTAAAGTTCTTGAATAATAACACCATGTATATAATCAATAAATCACATTATTTAAGTAATGTTGTAAACAAGAAAATCACCTGAAATGCAAAATGGAAATATTTTTTTTTTTTTTTTTTTTAAATTATCTTATAATAATGGAAATTTTCAACAAGATGGAAATTAATTTTTTTGAAAATTACTTTTCAAAATTACTTTTAAGGGGAAAATGGTCTACAAGACAAATTATCACACCTTACTTGGAATAATTTTTAAATTAATCTCTGTTGGTAAATTGTATCTTATCCAGAGTTGACTTAGAATTATGAGTAGTAGGATCAATTCCAGTGGAAATATTTATGGTAGACACTGTTAGTGATCAATGTCATGATAGGGATTTTTGTTTTTAAGGTTATTTATGATTACTTGGAAGTATTTGAAGGTTTTTGTATAGAATTTCATTAGATATTTTTAAAAATATGGATCTATGCCTTTTCATCATGCACTTGTAATAAAAAAAAAAAAACAATCAAAACTTTCTTTTCTATAATTTACATACAAAATTAAACAGAGATTGTTTAAAGAGGGGTTGGAGGAAAACATGCATAACCTACTTAGAGAGCTTGAGTAAATGGAAAGCAGAACAGTGTTTAGGAGAGATAACAAAAAGATAACATTTATTAAGAGCCATAAAGGACATAAAATTGTGGAGAGCATTATCATCAATTTATCACGTTAAATAAAAAAAAACGCGAAAAGCTAAACTATTTGTCATAGAAAATACCATGAACTTACTTGGTACGAATTGGATAACAGAATTCCAATTATGGGATCTACCAATAAATTCCTTCTGTTACAAGGTAGAAATTTTACCTCAGAAGCCCAAAAATTAATAAAGAAACTTAAGGAAACATTTCTTACTATTTTTTTTCTCGAGGGTTGGGAACGTGTACCAAGATGGAGGCAAAATTCCAGCTAAAAGAAAACGCTCAGGTGGTATTCAAAAAGAAAAGGAATGTGCTGTTTGCCTCAATTAAACAGATAGATAAAGAATTGGACAGATTAGAGAAAACTGGTGTACTTAAAAAAGTTGAGTATAGTGAATGGGCAACACCGACAGTATACGTAAAAAAAAAAAAAAAAAAAAAAAGTCTAAAGAAATTCGAGTTTGTGCTGATTTCTCGACAGGTTTAAACGCGGCACTCAAAGACTATAATTATCCTCTACCAACAGCAGGAGAAATATTTGCGAAGCTTAATGGAGGCACAATATTTTTGAAGATAGACCTCAGTGACGCATATCTGCAAATATCGGTAGAAAAAGAAATGTCAAAACTTTTGTGTATAAACACACATCGGGGTCTGTATAAATTTAACAGACTAACTTTTGGGATTAAGGTCGCACCCGCCATTTTCCAACAAGTAGTGGATTCGATGTTGGGTGGTTGGTCTCGATTTTGCTGTAGCGTATCTGGACAACATCCTCATGAGAAGTACACGTATAGCAGAACACGTGGAACATGTAAATGCAGTAGTTTCAAGAATACAGGATATTGGATTTAAACTCAAGGAAAGCAAATGCGAGTTTTTTTATGGAGAAAGTAAAATATCTGGGGCAGATCATCGATAAGAATGGTAGAAGGCCAGACCCAGAGTGAGCAGCGGCTATAAAAGACATGCTGACTCCGAATGATATTACCACATTACAAAGTTTTTTTGGGATTAGCTAATTATTACCAAATACACATCCCTAAAATGTATGATCTGCGGGCACCATTTAAATGAACTACTGAAGAAAGGAAAAGCCTGGAAATGGACTAATGAATGCCAGAAAACATTTGAAAAGATAAAGGAAGTGTTAACCTCGGAATTATTTTTAACTCATTACAACCCGGATTTAGAGATCATAGTAGCTTGCAACGCAAGTGCGTATGGAGTAGGAGCATGTATATTACACAAAATGACAGATGGTCGAGTAAAACCAATTGCTCATGCTTCTAGAGCACTACTTCCGGCTGAGAAGAATTACTCTCAGAGAGAGAAAGAAGCGCTAGGAATAATATTTGCAGTAGTGAAATTTCACCGTTTTCTCCACGGTCGATATTTTAAGCTACAAACCGATCATAAGCCTCTAATTTTGATTTTTGGATGGAAAAAGGGTTTGCCGACGCATACAGCCAACCGACTACAGAGATGGGGTACAATACTGCTAAATTATAACTTCAGCATGGATTACATACCATCGCATAAATTTGGCTATGCTGATGGGCTGTCCAGGTTAATTCCAAAAATGAGTGAACCATTAGAAGACACGGTAATTGCCTCACTGAAGTCAGAAGAAGAGCTGAAATTTACTGTGTGTAATGCAGTTCGGGAACTTCTAGTAACTCTAGAAAAAATAAAAGAAGCCACCAGAGACAAGTATATTTTGAAAATAAAAGAAAAAATAGTTTTTTTGCTTTGCAATACAGTATTGTTGTACAGAGAACGTGTGGTGATTCCATACACACTGCAAAAGCAAATACTAAAGGATTTTCATACTAGTCCCCCGGACAGCACTAGGATGAAGAGCCTAATGCGAAGTTTTGTATATTGGCCGAATATAGACAGGGACATTGAGAATGCAGTGGCAAAATGTAAAGGCTGTGCTTTAGCTGCAAAGGCACCCCCCAATAAAATTTAACCCCCAGGCCAAAAACAGACCTACCATGGTCTAGGTTACATGTGGATTTCACAGGTACACTGAATGGATACCATTACATCATAGTAGTGGATAGTTTCTCGAAATGGCCTGAGATACAAAGGATAAGAAAATCGACGATGCAAGGTACTTAAAATTTCCTGCTGGAATTGTTCGCAAGGTTTGGTGTAGTAGACACAATTGTGACGGACAACAGAAGTCAATTTACGTCAAAACAATTTAAAGATTTCTGCAAGGAATACAATGTCGAACATGTTACCACAGCTCCATATCACCCAAGATCAAACGGGTTAGCTGAAAAATTTGTGGACACCCTAAAAAGAGCTGTAAAGAAAGCTAGGGAAATACCTGCAGATGAAGCCCTACAGAAGTTTCTAGAGGTCTACAGAATTACCCCAAATAACGGAACACAAGCCTCACAATTGCCAGCCGAGGTGATGTTCGCACGTCGGGTAAGATCTGTCGACGACAAATTACGACCAAAAAAGACAAAGCCAGGTAGAGAAAAATTTATTCAAGTAAAAAAAATACAATCCTGGTGAAAAAATATATTTTAAGGTGTATAAGCAGAATAAATCATTGTGGGAGATTGGAAAAATAGAAAAGCGGATTGGCAATATGATGTACTTGGTGAAAGGTGAAAAATTCACATGCAGAAGGCACATTAACCAGATCAGACGACGTGCTTCAGATGTGGTTGACAGCGGCCCGCGGAAGAAACGCTGATGGAGGTGATTTTCGATACGTTTGATCTAATAACACCTACAACGATTTTACCTGAGGTACGCCAATCCAAGAGAAAAAGAAAGGCAACTGATCATTTAAAAGTGGATCCAAAACGTAGGAGACACGCTACGATGTTGCTAAAAAAAATGAAGTTTTTTTTTTTTGTTTTTTCTTTATATTTCCTGTAAAAAAATAAAGAAAACTATTTTACTCCTATGGAGTAAAGTTTTAGGAGGGGGGTGTTATGGTGAAACACACCCATTCTATAGTTAATAGACTCTCCCACCTAATATAAGTAGGAGTAGTAAGAGAAACGAGGGTCAGTCGATGTCGGACGACAGTAGTCGACTGTCGAATACGAAAGTAGCCAGAGAACACAATAAGATTACTCTGCGTAATACCTATTATATCAAGTTCCTAATGTTTTGTACGTCGAACCTATTGAGGACCGATTTAGTACAAATACAAGCCCCCACTGTGAAAATAACTCCACAACAACTTTTCAGTACTCTTTTTTTCCTATGTTTCTAATGATTTTTTTCTTAATACTTTACTTATCTTTTAGAACGTGTCCTTCACTAATCCATTACAACTTCGGAATTCTGTCTTAAAGTTTCTGCTGTCTTAAAATACACTTAAATTTCAGTACTTGCTTGATTTTGAGCTTTCCAATTTATAGCTTGCATCTTGCACTGTCTCTTTTGCTAAAAACCATTCATTTTGTCTTTGTACAATTGATGGTTAGTCCTTTCTTCCTGCTTTCTTTTTCTTACTACCTTGTCTTGCTGTTCTTGCTATTTTCTTTCTGACTGCCATCAACAGGATGTTAGCTATGTATCTTATAATAAGCTCCTCAGAGATATGAGAACCTTCCTTTTCATGAAATTGATTACAACTTTATGGAGCAATCTGTTGGAAGCAAATTCATAACATAATTTGTGAAACATACTTAACAGTAATTTCCAGGGCCAATAAAAAAGGTAGTAACCTTCAGGTACACATGCCCGAGACTCCAAAGGTGGTTTGGGAGCCAAAGGGAATTTCTGGTGCTCTCAGAAAATGATTGCATGATTGGAGACTAGCTTTCATGTTTTGTGTGAGCCTCTTCTAAGTTTCACGATATATTTATATGATATATATACAATGTGAATATAGGTATAATTTATAAAAAATTATTTACAATAAATGTATTTGATGTTATGAGATTGTTCTTGCTATTTTAAGTCTAGCAATCATTTTTGCATTGAATATTGTTGCCACATCTGGTCTGATGCTTCTATGTATCTAGAGCAGTGAGTCTCACCTACCCTGCAGCAGCAGCACACTAGTGTTCTACACGATCCTCTTAAGTGTGTTGTGAAAATTAAACATTCAAAATAAAGATTTCAATGGTATCATTTGATACATTTCGGATTTCAATACAGAAGGAATATCCTACATTAGTTAAAAAGGCTTTATCAATTTTATTGCAATTTTTTAATTCTTATGTGAATTAGGCTTCTCAACCCTAAATAACATCAAAAATAAAAAGCAAGAAAAACTATGCTCAACTGAAGAAGAAATGATGGTCTCCTTATTGCCCATTAGACCAAAAATTAATGAAATCACAAAAAAACCTCTAGGCACATGTTTCATACTAAATAAGCTGCACATATAGTTGAATAGAAACCTTGAAATAAAGTAGGTTCATATTTGTGTGTATACTTTTTAAAAATCTATGGTTTTATTTCATAACATTTAAATTTAATTTTAAAAATTTTGCTAAGTGTTTTGTGATATTTTCATTTGCTCTTAGGTGTAACCTTGGCTTGAAAAACATTGATCTAGAGGTTCTTGACAATTTTTTTTTTTTTTCTTTTGCTTATACATTATTCAAGCAAGGATTGCTGGGAAGTAAAAAAAAATTGCAAGTAATGTTCAACCAAAATAGTATAAAGGTTAAAAAAAAAAAAATCAATGGTTGGAAGATTGATGATGGTTGTAGAATGTCAAGGAGCCAATATTAACTTGTAAAATAAGATGAAATTTATGTATTTGTGTGTGTCTGTGTATATATATATATATATATATATAATATATATACACACACACACACACATTTGTGTGTATGTGTATATATATATATATATATATATATATATATGTTTCTATAGCCTTTATCTTTTGGATGTATTTATAAGTAAAATGTTGCATTATTTTCAGCTTATAATATCAATCATTATCTGAAATATGAATAGATGTTATCAACTGAAACACACATGATCCATTTCTTGTAATTTTCCCCGTATTGTTTGGTTAATACCAATAAAATCTGAATCCGTTTAGTGTAAAGCAAAGATGAACTGTCTTTACTGATATTTGAACCCAGCTTGTGAATTTTATTTTTTGCAGTCTTTAATGTGAGATGATTACATTAAATCTTGATGACTGAAACTACCCCTTTTATTTTTTTTTGATTTACACAACATAGAGATTTTACTTATTAAAATTTACTAAAACTTATTAAAGCTTATGGCAGCTTCTTATATAAAAATTTTGTAGCTGATAAATTAAAGGCCCCTGGTAAATTACTTAACTGTTTGAAAAAAAAACCCAAACATATTAAAAATACAGAACTAGTTTGGCAAATTAATATGCAACTGTTAAATAGAAAGCAACCGTATAAGATATTAGTAATACCAACTAAACATCAATACAGAGCTATATTAAATCAAAATCAATCTTACAAATAGAATAGTAAGCAATATAATGTGCACTGCAGTTCATCTACTGATTATTACTATAAGAAAAAGTATCATAAAATTCAAAGTTGAGTGTATAACTGGTTAGCATTGTGTTATATTATCTTCCTACCTCTTTCACTTTTACTTATTAGGAAAATTGAATGTCAGACTTCTGTACATCTTATGAAATAATGTAACAGTTTGTATCTGTCCATAAAGAAATTGCCTAGGATTTATATGCAGACAACTTTGTGTCATGACCTATTTTTTTCAGTGAGTTTGAATTTAGCGTAGGTCATATTCGATTGGTTAATCATGGCAAAGCCCACAATCCTTTTTTTATTGTTTTGTCTTCTTGAAAAAAGAGTAAGTATTCTGCTTTTGAAATTAATCATTCACTCACCAGTAGTTTAACATTGCCAGAGGAAAAACATTTGTAGTGTTGAAACATAATTGCAGTTGTGTAGCGATTCGTATTTTTTTATTTTATACATGTTTTTGTTTTAATAACCTTATATATATATATATATATATATATATATATATATATATAAACTGTTACATTGGAACATGCAGTATTTATTGCTCTACTCTTGTATTGAACCCTTTTTTAAATTAATGTTATGAAGATTTGAATTTATATTCTTTTTACATTTGGAGATATATATTAGACATTTTGTTTCATTATAAATAATTATTTTATATAATTATGAATATTTATAAACTATATAATTATATATACTTTAAATTCTAAATTTCAAAGTAATCTGTAACTTTTCTGCTACAGTCTCATAAAAGATTTTAACTAAAAAAAAAAAAAAAAAATAAATAGATAATACCAAAATTAAAATTTTGTGAAATTTTACAGATCAGGTTGAGTCAGTTGGCAGGAGATGAGTGTCAGGTGTTGGAGATTAGATAGACACATGCCAAAAGTCATATGATTTGTATAAGGTTAGATAGGAATAACGAAGCATGTGCTTCTTTCATAGCCATGCTTTCACACATGTGCTTTCAGAAAGTGAATTTAAATGTTTGGTATTTGCTGGCCACTGAGGAAATGTCAGCTGAGGAAGAACTGGAGATTTGCCAAGAATGGGAAATTGCACTGACGGATCCGACCCTGTCCGATATATTTATCTCCACCAGTCAAGCAGTAAGTAAGACCATTATGAGACCTAATAAAGCAAAATTTCTTAGCTGATGGACGTTCAAGGAAATGTGATAGGGTTAGTGATCTTTGAAAGTGATTGGTTATTCCCACAACTGAACGAGTCACAAGATCTGGCTTTTCTTGTGTTCAGAATAAGGAGCAACAAAAAAGATTCTTTACTCCACATTGTGCAGGAAATGCTGCACTTGTAACAGAAATATATTAACCAAGTTCATTGATGAAACAATGTAAATGTGAATCTGGAGAAGAACAAAAAAAGGTGAATTAGACAAAAGTAAAAGGAATATTTTCAGGTCCTTTAAAGTTCCTCTTCAGAATATCATGCATTACTACTCTCATTTCATAAAGAAAAAGGTGGTTGCTTTTTTTAAAAACAATGTGAAATTCACTCATTCTTTATTTTTTTACAATTTTTCTACAAGTATTTGCGTAGCAACTGCTCTGATGAGCTACTTTCACTGGTTCCCAAACTGTATGAATTTAAACCTGCTACTAGGTTGGCATCTCGGCCCCACCCTTTCACTGTCCAAACAGTAACGACCTCTTCTAGTCTAACAGCTTCTTGTACCTCCCTTCTTATCACTTGCTTCCCTGATAGCTATAATCTTCAAATATTCAAATGTATTGTCAATTGACATCATCTGATGCCTTGGCCGTGATCCCTGTCCTTTTCTTTATCCTTTTCCCAAATACTCCCCCTCTTTACTCTCACTCTCCGTAACTCCTTGCATGCTAGTGACACTCCTGCATTGCTTGGAGTGATTTGCTTAAAAAATTCTTTTTAGGCTAAATAATCAGATTTAATTTAGTGCTTTGTTCAAATGGTAGTTGTAATGAAAACCAAGAGTGATGTAGGGATAGAAAGGCGATTGTTTCCCTTTCGTCACGATGAAGCCACTTGATCATGTGATGGGAGCTTACTGACGTCACTTCATAATGTGAAGAAACTGGTTAGTTAGTCAGTTTCCAGGAGTCAAACCAAGCAGTTGCAGTTTTAGCCAGGACCCCTTGGCTCAGGTTGAGGCTAAATTTGCATCCCCCAGCCATGTAGTGCAGCTAACAAGCCTAGGGCACTGTTTTCCTATGGAAATGTGTCTTCACCAGATTTAGAAAATCTCCAACAGGCAGTCTTCATGTTGGGATAAAACCCAGGTTTTTTGTATGTGGAATATGATCTTGTTAGCGAAATAGCTGATGAATCTGACCTAGTTAAATCTTGAATCTTAAATATGGCTTCTCCAGAAATCCAGAAGCTCCAGTTCCTGTTAAGAATTATTATATGCAAGACTCTTTCACTCTGCTTGTTGTGGCATACATGTTATACATTCTATGAATAGGATATGTGGAAATGTGTATATATAATTTGTGTACAACTTAGCAGCATAAAACTCTGCCTGAGAACAAAGCATATTTGTCATTCTTTTCCATTCATTCTATGGAATAAGATGTTATTATATCATAGATATGATAATGTCAATAATGGGGGGGGGACTCAAATGGCAGAATAAACCTTCCTTCCATAGCTCACCAATTATCTGGTAACCATGATTCCATATAGTATAACATCTATTAGTGGTAGTGTTGTAATGAAAAGGAGTTGACAATTTTAATGACATTTGGTTGAAAACTGTCAAAATAAATGAATTCTACAAATACATGAATTTTATATTTATATTCAGAACATAGCTGAGAAAGGAGAGAAAAATCCATTCCTTAGCACACTGCTAACTTCCTTTCTTTGAGAAACATGTCATGACAGTAGGTTACCACTTTGTTACAAGAGTCCAGTTTAAAATAAATTGTTTAAACATACTCATATTTGATTAGATGCCTTGTTTTTATTATTAAACAGTATATTTGTTTATATTATTTCTCAAATATTCAGGTTGGTAGATGTAAATAAAGATACTGTTTTAATAAAAACAGAGCATCTACTCAAATATATGAGTACCCTTTAAAAATAACATTTAAACAAATAAATTGAAAATATGTCTGATTTAATCCATTTCCTAAAATAATATTTTTGTTAGGATACAAAACTGAGCAGAGATGTATATTTCAGGAAAGATGTGTTCAAAAGCAGTATTCAGGCTTCCTTTGATCAGGAGGTCCTATGTGGTCGAGAGGTCAAGGCACGTCAAATCTAATGCCACAGATTCAAATACTGCCAGAAGGCACATAGTTTTCTAACAAGTTTTCTTGAATATTCAGTTCCACTGGATGTAAATAAATATACTGTTTTAATAATAAAAAATAAATAAATAATAAATCCATTTAAATAAATAAATTAAAAATGTCTGATTTAATCTATTTCTTATATATATATTTGTGTATTTACGCAGCAATTCTTCTTTCATGCACATTTCATTGAAAACAACAGACAAGATGCTTTTATTTAGTTTTTTATACAATTTCACATGCGATCTAATAATTTTTTTTCTTTTCAAATGATAAATTATTTAAAAACTGTCTGAACGTTCTTTTTATCTGAGCACTTTCGGCTATACATTTAGTCATTTTTAAGGATTATATTGAACATGGGCATAATATCTTGACCGTGTTTTGAAACAAAAAAATGAAAACATTTTATGAAACATACATATAACAAACTATTTCTTATTTTAACAGTTAAAATATAATCCTTGAAAATGACTAAATATATAGCTGAAAGCGCTCAGATAGAAAGAACATTCGGACAGTTTTTATATAATTTATCATCCGAAAAGAAAAAAATATTATTAGATCGCATGAGAAATTGTATAAAAAAACTAAATAAAAGCACCTTGTTTGTCGTTTTCAATGAAATATATATATAATAATAATAATGGACTCTCCCATTGGTTTCAACGTATGAGGATCTGTCAGCTTAATTGATTCTGTTATGAAAGTTTATGCGATAGTCTTAAGTGGCATTTAAGACCCGCTAGTGATTTACAAAGGAGGCCACATATGGAGTAAGTGTGAGGATTGTGAGATGAGATCACTGTTAGATTGGCTGACTTTTTAGACCTTGCTCTCAGTTCTTGAAGATGATTCAGACAAGCAGATTGAAAATTGCTGAGTCCACTAAAACATGTTGATCTCCATTCTACCCACTCCAGATCTAAGCTCTCAAGGGTATTATGTGGTATATTAACTGCTGACAAGTTGCTTTTCAGCTTGTCTTTGTATCTTAGCCATGGGCGTCCTACATTCCTGTAGTCCTGATCTAACTGATAAAATATATATTTTAAAGTAAAACAGTCCACTTTAAGGTTCCATTATAATAATTTATTTTACCAGAGCCCTTTTAAGGGACGCTGGATCATCAGATAGCACTTCCAAAGAAAAAAAAGAAAAGGATCCATGGCACCACAAACTGTGCAAGACAGATCCACTTATATGCGTCATGAAGAAATATAGTTTTAAGGTGCACTATATTTATGGGATAAAGTGCTCAATATCAGAGATAGTGTATGTAAATATAAAAGTGAACATTGAAGTCAACACTCGGAGGCAACAGGCTGTTTCATACTAGGCGCAATCATATATATATATATATATATATATATATATATATAGTGTGCGTGTGTGTATTATAGGTTGTTGTGAATATATTGTAGTGTGTTGTATGCATGTGTGTGATACACAATATGGTTTGGTTGAAATTAAGTTGTCAGTTTTCCTGGGGACTAAGTCTCCTGAGACGGAGAATAAGACACATCTTGTTACTGAAGAATCTTGTGGTTGAAGTGCAAAAAAGAATTTGTGACCTTTCCTTTTACTTTATATAACTCCAACTGATCATTAAAAGAAGTCCTTTGACAGACAAGGGAAAGTAATTCCATAGCATGATATATGAAGCTTAAATTTATCCAACTTAATCTTGGTTTATCAAAAGAGTATTTTTTTTGTCATTACAATTTAATAACATTTTGCCTTTATTTCAAAGAAAGTTTAATAATCAAACTAAATAAGTTTAAGTGGAAATCTCATTTTTATAGATCAGTTTTTATATTTTGGATAAACTTATAAACTTAAATTTAAAACTCAAAATGGTCAAATATTGAGCTTGTTGCAAAAGGACTTTTTCATTGTAATGGCTAATAACAAAATAGCTTAAACTTTACAACTTAAATTTTTATGCAGGTATATATTCTCTTGTAGTATTTGTAGAAATACTATCTAAATTTATTTGACAAAATATTGCCAATTATTGTCTAATATTTTTTCAATCTTAATTTCTGTTGTTTTTTATTGCAAGTCTCATTCTAAGATCTTATCTTGATTTAAGCTGCTTCCTAACAATTAACAATTGCTCTAATTTTTCACTGACTAGACAAATCATCTCTGTGTTTTGATTGCCATGTTAAAAAAAACAAAAAAAACTGAAAAGGCCCATTACAGATTTACAAGGGAACGGAAGTTGAAAATATCACCGTACAAAAAATGAAAATATGACTCCTGTTTTCAATGTATTTGGTTATTTATTCACAAATTTGCTTGGTATGACCAGGTAGGGAATAATTTTGCTTCTACCACAAAACTCTGATGGACACTCTTCCTTTTGGCCAGCAAGAACACCAACTCTCGCCTATCTCTACCCCACAATGTGTGGCTTGCAACTATCCACCTGCCTACCATCTGCCAACAGGTCTCTCAAAAACTGACCATTCTGTAACTTTGCTTATAGCTATTTACTTAGTTGTGGAACAAGGCTGAAATTATGGGGCACCTAGGGAGGATTGAATTCGCTACTTAGTTGTAATTGATCTAGCGAGAAAAGTTTGCTAATTATTGAATCCTATTGAAAAATTTCTATGACTCATTATATAAGTCTATGACCAGAACTTCCTAACTTCTAGCCATGTAGCACTTGATCCATAAATGTTTTCATTTAATTATTTACTCCACTTTCTTTCACTGTGAAGATTTCACATTTTGGCTTTACTGCTGCTCATAAAACACCAACCACTTCAGGCTCAGATAAATTATTCAGTTCACTTCATTTTGTGGGTGTTCCAAGCCATGGCTGGGTTTCATAATGGCATAGACAGGATAACAATATTTTGTCTGTGAGGAAATAGGTTGTAGGGTGGAAAATAACTCATCACTGACAAAGTTTTTTTCAAAGCCTCCCCATCAAACTAACTCTTAACACCATTGTGTATGTGTGTGGGGGGACTGGCTTGTAACTTTCAATATCTCAAAAACCAAGGTAATAACTTCATCATTTTCAAGCTGATGCTTAATTTTCATCAGTTACAATGAATGGTTGTTCTCTCAAAAGGGCTACTTGCTTTGAGCTTTCTACTGGAACAAGCTCACCACCCCACCCCCAGACCTCCAGTGGAAATCGTGTATATGATCTGTAGAGGAATAAGCATGCAAAAAGAGAATAAATAAATAATCTTCAAACATGGCTCTACAAGTTTAAATAAATTTTATTGTTGAGTATATGTTTTCTTCCAAGTTAAAATAAATGAATTACAATGATTCTCATGGAATAGTCCCACAAAAATATTTTTGTCTTTTACAACACACAGAATAAATTGCATTAGTATGATAGAAGAAACAGAATTTGTGTACATAAGGAGTGTCATACATATTTACAGTTTATGAATGCATGTAATTTTCTATCAGTAACAGTCAACAGATGGGGAAAGCTGTATTATAACCACTACTGACATTTGTTTACAAAACTCTGTATGTTTCAAGTGTGTTTAATTTACTTTAAAATCACTAGGCTTTGTAAGTTAATTGAATAAAATATGTGAAAAGGTTGAGTAATTATACAAAGTTTGAAAATTCAGGTCCTCAACAACTAGCCTTGTTTTACTGAAAAGTGCATACCAACTTAACGCCACAAATATTTGTAGAAAATAGGCTCAAAGAAACTAAAAATTAGATTTACTAAACTCAAAAGTTTATTGGTTAATATTTTTGCCAATTTTTAAATATCTATTTTTATGAGGGAAGGAAAATATTGTTGATCATTTTCTGGAGCGATCTATCAATTTTTGTAGCTGACAACAAATATGTTTGTCTGAAATTTCAAAGGCTTCAGTATGTTTGAAATGATGTTACTGATTGGTTAATAAATATATATTAGAATTCAAATCAGAGCGTACATTTTGCACAAAAATGAGTTTTTAGTGATAGTATTTAAATCTCTTGAATTTTTCTACAATTTTTTAATGGGGTTTTGCAGATCTCACTAAAGATTCTGGAAAAATTGTTGGCTCTGGATACCACTCTAGAAAGTATCTCACTCCTTCTGCCATGCTATATCATCAAAAGAGATCAGACCTAAAATGGAGTATTTGTTTCCATATCTGAGCTGAAGCTGCCCAATCTTCTTTTCAATTTTAATGCTCTGGCAACTGGGCTTTTTAGATTTCTTCAGTGGCTTGTTGATCTGGGTAACCTTCAGAGAATTTGAAAGCAAACTCTTTATTTAATTTATAGGGAGTGGATTGTTCTCATTCTGCTCTTTATGCCTAGGGATATATTTTGTTCTTTTTAGTACTGCATAGTTTCTTTAGGGTCTGTACTGCCTGTCCGAGTGATTGAACTCACAATTGCTATGCTACTAAGTGCACAAACCAACCCTTTAATCCTATTAGCTATTGACCTGTGGGGTTCTCTTTCTTTGTACACTGGAATGTGGCCATTGAACATATTGTAATTTTAATACCCAAAAAATAAAGTGTTCTGGTTAAGACGATAAACTACATCTAACAGCAGAGCCTTTGATCGAGAGGTTTTAAGGAGTGTGGAACCACCTCTTAATTGCTGGTGTTCCCAGGTTCACCCTGACCTGGGGTGGTAGCACCTGTTAGGGTCCCAGCTATGGGCAAATAGTTACCCCAGCCCCAAGCTGGGGTCAAAACACTAAGAAAGTGTAAAAATAGGTTTTAATACCATCCATATATTTTTGTAAAAAAAATTTACCAGCAATGAATTTTTCGAAGAAAATAATTATGACCATTTTTTGAAAAAATATTACAGCAATAAAAATCTTGTCAGCATTAAGCAACCCATTGAGTTTGATATGGCATACCCACCCCCAAAAAAATACAAAAATTAGTTCAGTTCTTGGAATGATTCCTGTGCTGTGTCCCTTCAAAATGTTAGTGATCATGCCTCTCCATAATTGCCTGTCCTTTGTAGCTATTAATAACTTTGACTTTTTGCCATCTCTACAAAAAACTGCTCCACTATCCATTTGCTCAAGTTTGCCAAGTAGTTTATGCATTGCATTCCTCTGATCCAATAAACTTCATTCTGTTCTGTGAGTATCAAATTTCTCAAGCTTTCTTTGCTCATGTACCCCAGAAATTTCAACTGTCTCTTGATTTTAAACAAAAATGTCATTTTTGTTGTGATCAACAAAGTTCTAGAGATCTAGAACTTTGTTGATCACATGTTCAGTTTGTGATATTCTCAGTATCCTTCTGTATAACCATATTTCTGTTGCTTCAAGTCTCTTCATCTTTGAGAAAATTAGACTGATAATGACTTTTTGAATTTGTTTGGCCAAGTAAACTCTTTCTTGATTTTTGATGTCATCATTAAAATGTTTAAAGTTTTAAACAATTTGTTCATACTACAAAAGTATATGAAAAATCTGGGATAGGTTAAAAATTACTGTCAAAAAAGAATGATTAATAAATTGTTGAAAATATGTGGAAAATAGAAGCTTTACACCATTTTTATTTTTTTTGACAG